>OZ024940.1:21766782-22511414 GCA_964017235.1 Sabellastarte sp. h YS-2021
GTGATTTCTAGTTTCTATTCAAAAGGGAGTTCTAATTTATAGACTTTTTACAAAAAAGCCCTCGGTAAATTACCTTTAATGCTGACACGATACAATTGGGGTCGAGTTTCTCCAGTTTAAGCCTCTTCGTCTCGATTTCGCCGGCTACGTCGCCTTCCAGAGTTCCACGCTTGCCGTTTGCGTTCATTGAGGAGTTGAGGTCGTCTGCTCCATTTGTGTTTGCCTCCATCTCCTGGTAATAAAAAAAAAATATACACACAATTACGATTTAACTGGAGAAAATTTATATAGTGCTAATTTGATGCAAACATCCTGTAAGTGCAAACATCCTGTAAGATTTTCCTAAGAAGGGACAGTGTTACAACAAGAATCTAATGTAATACAATCAAATACTTTAAAGGTGCAAGGGTGTATATACCAAGAGGTCAACAACATTTATCTGATTGTTTTTATTTACTTGGGGTTTTACGTCGATTTCAACACTGTATCAGTCAAATCACGACGGGTAGTTTTGTGGGCAGAGGAAACCAGTACAAACAGTTGGTGTCAAGGTTCTGTACTGTAAACTGCTGACCAACGGCAAGCAACTACCAGCTTTCCCACTTGAGGTCGGGCCGGAAGCGAACCCCAATCTCAGAGATGGGTGGCGAGAGTGTAACCACTCTGCCACTGTGGCCCCTAAGAATCCAATTTTATACACTCTGTTACTTTATAGGTACAAAGGTCAAAATGAGGTCAACAACAAAAGCAGTTATCTCTGATTGCTGGATATATGTCAATGTAAGTTTTCTAAACCCCCTTTTTGTCAGTTACATACTTATATTATAGAAAAGGGGGCATGCATGAACCTTTCACTGTCAATCGATACAGCTTTTTCAAATTTTACCACCAATGTTAAAACTGTCACTTTCCAATAACTTGCCTGAACATACATACATATATATGGCAAAGACTCTTACTTGTTGTTCGTGTAGCAGATCGTTTGCATCTTGCAGTTCACACAGTAAGAGCTCGGCCAGGCATCTCTGTATAAACTGAGTGATCTCCAAACACCACCTGGATATGAATATATTTTTTACAAAATGTCACAATATTCATTTTAAAAACTCTGTGTAATCTTCCATTGCGATCAACATAGAGATACTGAAATTTGTGTTAACTTCTGCAAGGGAGAATTTCTGTTCCAAGAAATCACGACTGTTCTTTTCAGTGGTAAGTTGCATCCAAACAACGTACCTTTATGATGCCAGGACTTACCATTAGTGCGCTACAACTAATCTATTGGGTGCTACTGTTACTTGCCATTTTGAACCAGTGGCCATAAAGGCATTTGTAAGGTTCATCAACCCATTCGACACAATTCGGGTAACAATCGCTGTTTTTCTGGAATTAAAATCCATCCAGGTTAACCTACGGATCGGTACAAAGGTAAAATCAGTAAAAGCCAGATTCGCCCCCGATTCATACCTACAAGCCTGATTCATGGCCAATTCAAGCAGCTTCTAGTCTGGGACCAGTTATACGATAGGATAACCATACTGGTTTATTTCTTCAGTCATAAGATTTTTACTCAGGATAAATGACATGTTTCCCCAAATTTCAAACCCTTTCTTCAACAAAACAATCATAAATTTTGTAGCCGGTCAGCACATGGGACTAACCGTCGACAAACTGGTTAACTCTTTCCAATGTATAGAGTAAGGAATCTAAAATTCGCCAGAAATCTAAAATTCGTCACCTCTAAAACTGTAGTTTATTCGATGAAAAAGTGATGGGTTTGTCTTAAACTTGGTATTTATTTCTTAGTTCAAAAAACCTTAATTTACTAAACATTCAATAAATCTCACCTCAGTTCATTTATTATCTCCCGCCTGCGGCCGAAGGCCGAGGTTGGGAGATTATAAAACGCCTTCCGTCCATCCGTCCGTTCGTCACGTTTTTGCATAAACCTTAATATCTCATTCATTTATAAAGATATCGTCACCAAATTTGCAGGGAATGTTTATGGCTATGAAAACCTGTCTCTGCAAAATTTTAGCCTCATTTTGAAAAACAAAATGGCCGCCATAAGCCAATTGTTTGAAAATCATAAAGGTGCTCTAAATCTTGAAATATTCCAGCTAGCTTTATCAAATTTGCACAAAAGCTATATGGCTAGAAAAGCTAGCCTGATAGTAATTTTGGCACTAGTTCAAAAAACAAAATGGCCGCCATATCACATGTTTAAAGTTTGTCACGTTTTTGCATAAACCTTAATATCTCATTCATTTATAAAGATATCTTCACCAAATTTGCAGGGGATGTTTATGGCTATGAAAACCTGTCTCTGCAAAATTTTAGCCTCATTTTGAAAAACAAAATGGCCGCCATAGCTTATTGTTTGAAAATCATAAAGGTCCTCTAAATCTTGAAATATTCCAGCTAGCACTATTAGTACAGGGGGAGATAACTGCTGCGGCAGTGGCCTTGTTTTACTAGGATTTCCACAAGTGGCAAATTTCAGCTATGTGGTGAATTTTAGGTTTCTTACTCTAGCATATTTGAGGAAATACTGAAAAGTAAGTCTTAGAACCAGGACTGGAGTGTAACCTACAGTGGGAACTTCCACACAACGTAAATTATTTTCAGGATTTGTTTCTGAATCAACACTCACCTGTCTTTGAAATCCTCTGAGTCGGGACCACTCTGTAGCAGCTGGGCGGGCAGTTGTGAGACTTTCATAGATATCGGCAGGTTGTACGGAGCCACTTGTAGTAGATTGATGTGGTACTGAAAACAAACACATAGGAAATAAACCTTAAGGGTTTCATCGGACAGTCACAAAGTATCAGTAAAAAGTACCACAAAATATTAAAATATTGAAAATACTAAACTGTAGTGCAAGTTTGCAAACTTTGGTATTATCGCTCGCTGGCTCATTGCCGATCAATGATCGGTTAAATTTAAGTACAGCCGATGTTTGCTAAACTCATTTCTTGTAGCCTTTTTGTCACAATAAAACACTAATTGTAACAATAATTTGTAAAAGTTTTGAACGTTTACCAGTTAAAATCACAAAACTATCCGTAAATGCAAAAATTTATAGTAAACAGAAAACACCTTGGGGTTTTCCCACTGTAGTCAAGGCGATAGTAAAATCAGCCGATCACAGGCAAGGATAGATAAAGCATGAATGAGGTAGACGTTTGTGAAAAGCTTTTAGTTTATATCTTGGTTATATTTGTGCTAATTTATGTACACTTTGATGGTGTTTATTTAATATTTGATTTTTTTTTTTTGTCTGGTTCACACTACTGATTCCATGATCGGCACTGATCGATCTTTGTTCACATTATTCCGATTCGAACATGGACAGGTAAAATCGTGCCGATCTCCCAGTACTACTAAACTGTATAATAATGACCATGGAAAGCTGTAAGGAATTACAGAAGATGGATAAAAGGCAAAGTTTAAATAACTGTTAAAAATAACCGACAACCCCACAGAATTCCAATTGCAATGTCAGTTTCACCCACTTAATGTACAAATTGCAATGTCAGTTTCACCCACTTAATGTACAAATTGCAATGTCAGTTTCACCCGCTTAATGTACAAATTGCAATGTCAGTTTCACCCGCCTGCTTAATGCACAAATTGCAATGTCAGTTTCACCCGCCCACTTAATGTACAAATTGCAATGTCAGTTTCACCCGCTTAATGTACAAATTGCAATGTCAGTTTCACCCGCTTAATGTACAAATTGCAATGTCAGTTTCACCCGCTTAATGTACAAATTGCAAGGTCAGTTTCACCTGCTTAATGTATAAATTGCAATGTCAGTTTCACCCGCTTAATGTATAAATTGCAATGTCAGTTTCACCCGCTTAATGTACAAATTGCAATGTCAGTTTCACCCGCTTAATGTATAAATTGCAATGTCAGTTTCACCCGCTTAATGTATAAATTGCAATGTCAGTTTCACCCGCTTAATGTACAAATTGCAATGTCAGTTTCACCCGGTTAATGTATAAATTGCAATGTCAGTTTCACCCGCTTATTGTACAAATTGCAATGTCAGTTTCACCCGCTTAATGTATAAATTGCAATGTCAGTTTCACCCGCTTAATACATAAATTAAGGCTGCGATAGGTTTCCCCGGTTACTCCCAAAACGATCCAAAATTCATGAAGTCATCGAATACAAAGTAGTGAAGCGAGTAACTGAAAAACTATTATAATATTTTAAAGCGAGAAACTACTCCAGAGACTTTAAAATGATTTTTTTTCAGGAAGAAATTTTGTCTACTCTAGTCTAGTCTGTACTTTTACAGCACTTAATCTCTGCCACGGCAGACCCTAGGGTAACACATCAGAAAAACAGTCCAATAATCATAATTCCGTAGAAATTTGGTTAATTTTATTGTAATTGGAATTTTTATAAATAAAAATACTTACATAATCCCAACAAATGCTTACGTGACCTACCGTTCGGTCAAGGACACAGACAATGTGTCTCGCCATGTTTTTTCTACTGAAAGTACACACGTAAACCCCAGGGGGCACCTGCTGGAGGTTATCTCCGCTATAAGTTGCCATTCTTAAAATTTTGACCCTAACCCTCAGAAGATGGTAGAGGGGAGGAGGGTGGGACTCTCCTTGTTGGGATTATGTAAGTATTTTTATTTATAAAAATTCCAATTACAATAAAATTAACCAATTTTATTGCATAAAAACGTACTTACATAATCCCAACAAATGCTTGAATACAGCCCTGAGGTCCATGGTGGGTAGACTTCTGAGGACTGTCAAGTGCTATAGGAGAGTTCTTGAGGTTATACAGATACAAAAAATGCATAGACACCATATGTTATACTACAAACAACTGTAACATAGTACATATAGTTAAAACTGTAATTATATTATTGTTATTACAAGTACTGATAAAGTGAAAAAGTAGTTGTAATAAAGTAACTGCAAAGTACTCACCCACTTTTGAAAGCAGCATGTTGTACTATACATAGTATGATATTTATGAATCCCGTCACCGTATCTGTACAGATGTGCAGGGGTCAAAGGTCAGCTGTGCCCAGTTGAATAAAACTCCAGCAGTCAGAGTGCAGCTGTCCTTCAAGCCAAGTAGTCATAACATGAAAACTTATCCATAGTCGTGTTCAAAAATCAAAGTCCTACTACATTCCAGTCCAATTCCATATATCCTGAAAAAATAAAGACTGATTAAACTATTAAGTCTCAATTGTTCACTATATGCTGTGCAGACACAATGGGACCTAACTTAAAGATATCATCATTTTCCCAGCAAATATCCTTCAAATAAAAGTTTGTAAAGGTATTGTGGGATTTCCAGTAACAGGAGCTCAAGACCTGCTCTAAGGAGATACCTCCTTTAAATGCAAGTGATGCAGCCATAGCTCTAACATCATGAGCTCTAACCTGAGTGACCTGTTGATCAGTCGTATCTGAAGACTGATAGCAAGTTTGAATGGTATGTTTGATCCACTGGGAAATGGTTATTCTTGTGATATCCTTAGAATAACCCTCCCTAAGGGATACAAAGAGCAGGGCCTTGCCCTTTCTCATGGATTTGGTCTTCTGTAAATAGACCTTGAGGGCCCTAACTGGACAAAGTGACTTGTCCTCCACCAGTGAGCTGTCCAACATGGTAGTAAGGGCTGGTATCACTACTGGCTTAATGGAATCAGGGCCATCCGAAGCCAATTGGTTTTTAGCCAGGAAGGCCGGAGAAGGAGAGACAGTAACTTCTGACCAATTTCTCCTTGAAGAGACAGAAGAGTGAGTCCATGCATGTATCTCACTCCTTCTTTTACCTGAGGCTAAAGCCAACAGGAACACTGTCTTGTAAGTTAGCCACTTCAAAGGAGCCTCTGACAAAGGCTCAAAGGGAGGTTTTGTCAAACCTAAGAGGACCAATGAGAGGTCCCATGTAGGTATGGACCTATTTGGTTTAGGTCTATCCCTGGTGAAGCTGGCAATAAGTCTATTCAGTTCTAGACTTTTTGAAATGAATTCACCCTGTGAAGCCAAAGCATCAGCAATTGCTGTTCTGTAACCAGTGATTGTAGCTGGTTTGAGATTTTTGACTGTGAACAGGTAGTTTAAAAATTCTGCTACCTGGGGAACAGCTGTTGAGGTGATGTCCACCTTATTCTCTGTGCACCATTGCCCATAAATGGTCCACCTTGATTGATAGACTTTTCTTGAGGATTCCCTCTGAGGTGCCTTAATTCTTTCTGCCACCTCAGATGAGAATCTTCCAGAATTGGATTCCTGGAATCCAGAAGCCACACATGTAGATTCAGGTACTCCACGTTGTTGTGGAACCTGTTGGAATGTGGCTGTTTCAGAAGTGTCTTCCAGTGGGGGAGCTGTAGGGGTACCCTGGTCGAGAGATCCACCAGATCCCAAAACCATGGCATCCCTGGCCACCCTGGAGCCAGTACTATCATCCTGCATGGGTATGTTATTATTTTTTGAATTACTTGTGGCAGGATGGCTACTGGACAGAAGACATAGCCGTCTAGGCCTTCCCAACAGATATTCAATGCATCTATTTTCCAAGCCTTTTTGTCTGGGACAGGAGATACATAAATTGGAAGTTTGTAATTTAGATGAGTTGCAAATAGATCTACCATTGGTGTGTGCCAAACTTTGCAAATTTGGTTGAATATCTGTTGGTGAAGTGACCACTCCGTCTGTATGACCTTGTCCCTTCGTGATAGAGAGTCTGCTATGACATTTAGGGATCCAGGTACGTGTCTTGCCCTTATCTGGATTCTTCTGGAATTTGTGAATGCAAGAATTCTCCAGATAAGAGCACACATTTCTATGGAATGTGTGCCTCCTTCTTTGTTCAGATAAGATACTACTGTACTGTTGTCTGAACAGATGAGCACGCTTTGACCTTGCAAGTGCTCCTGAAACCCCTTTAGGGCCAGAAGAACAGCTTTCAGCTCCAATACGTTGATGTGAAGCTGAGCCTCCTTGTTTGACCAGAGGCCACTGAGGACTATTTCGTTCAAGTGAGCTCCCCAGCCTTTTTGGGAGGCATCTGTGAACACCAAAGTGTTGTGAACATGAGGATGGAGGGGAGAACCTGCCATAAGATTTTGTAGATTCTCCCACCATTTGAGATAATTGAGGAAATCCCTTGTTACTGGAATGTTTTTGTCCAGTGACTGGGGAAACTTCCAGTTTGACCTTAGGTACCACTGAAAAGGTCTCATGTGCAACCTTCCTAGAGGTACTGTTTTTTCTAAGGAAGCTAATGTCCCTATGAGTGACATGAGCTTTCTTGGAGTCAAGACTAATGACTTTCTGATGGAAACAGTCTGAACTTTCAACCGATCGAGTTTCTTTTGGGTTGGAAAAACCAGACCCCTGTGAAGATCGAAGTGATAACCCAGAAAATCTAGATTTTGTGTGGGAACCAATTCCGATTTTTGGAAATTGATGAGCCAGCCTAGTTCTTGGACCAATTTCACTAATTTTTCCGAATCTTTGAGACATTGATCTTTTGTTGGTGACCGAAGAAGCCAGTCGTCCAGATATTGATGGATTCTGAGGTTCCTGGCTTGAGCTATGAGTTTTACCTCTTTCACAATGCGAGTAAACTCTAGGGGAGCTGTTGCGACACCAAAAGGGAGGGCCTAAAATTGGAAAACCCCTTTTTTCGTTTGAAATCTCAGATATTTTTGAGATTGTGGGTGAATTGGAACATGAAAATAAGCGTCTGTGAGGTCTATCGAGGTGACCCACTCCCCCTGTCGAATCGACTTCCTGATAGATTCGGCTGTTTCCATTTTGAATGTCGGTACATGTAAATGGTTGTTTAACCTACTTAAATCTATCACTGGTCTCCACCTTTTCATGGGTTTGGGTACCAGAAACAGTCTGCTGTAATATCCCAGAGTAGAAGGTTTCCTGACATGAGTTATTGCCTTTTTTGCAAGCATGGCCTGAACTGCTTCGTGTAGAGTGCCATCTTTGTTTTTGTTGTGATATTTGCTCAAAATGAGCGGAATTTTCGATAATTTGGGTAGAATTTTGAAGTCTAGGCGATAACCATGTTGTAGTAAACTTACTACTCTGGGATGTGCTTGATTTTTTGCCCATACCTGCCAAAAATCCTGCAATCTTGTCCCTGGAAAGTCACTTCCTCTTTCCGCCTCTGCCTCCTCGCGATGCGCGCGCAGAGAAGTGGTTATAGGTGTTTGGCTGCGTTCGTTTGTCACGAAACGACCTGTTACCTTCCTGTGAGGGCTTTGGATGTGAAGACCTCCCGAAATCGAAATTCTTCACAGAGTCTCTGTATGACTTGGAATCAGATTCCTTCATTATTGACAATCTTTTGATCATGCTATCCTCAACCTGGGATAAAATATCGGAGTTGAAGACCTCCTGTTGGTCAAAATGGTCTGTACGCAAGCTTGCCAAGTCTTTTGGACCTAATTTTGAGCTGCAGTCCTTCAATAAGCTATCCCTCCTTTGAAGGAGCATATTGCATGCCAGAGTCATGTTTTGTTTGAGGACCGTATCCAGGGCTATCTCCAGAGAGGAGGTAACTGAAGCCTGTAGCTGAGAATATTTTATCATGAGGTCTGCTGACTCCTTGACTGTATCCAGATCTTCAGACCCTCTAATTTCAGTAGCCAACTCCTGGATTCTGTTGTTGAGCTCCTCTATAGCCATTTTAAACCACACTACATGGCCTAAAATTTGAACATTTTCCCTGCAAACTGTCTCTTGAACAATATGTTGTTTGGAAGGTACAGAGATGGAATTTGACAATGATTTCACTCTAGCTATGTTGAAGTAGGAGTCGGGTAGTTTAGGAGCTTTCAAAGGCGTATTTTGTGGAGAGGTAGTGTAGTAGATCATGTCGGGCCTCTCAAAGGCCAAAAACTGTCCCTGGGACAATGATTCAGAGCTGGATTTGTCTTTGACTGAGGTTCCAGAGGCCTTCCTAAACCTGTAGTCCCACATGGAATGAATATCTTGGACAGGAGGTAAAGCCAAATTTTGTTTCCTCACCACCTGCTTGGAGGGTTTCTTGGAAAAAGCAGAAGGGGCCACAAGGCACTCCACTTGTGGTACCTCCAGATCCAGTAGACCTCTGATGGCATTGAGCATCTCAACATAAGAGGGACCTAACTCCTGTGAATGAGAGTCTGCATCCCCTTGAGGAGACTTAGATCTGTGTCTCTTGCTGGCAGGCAAAGAGGAGTCCTCATCAGAAAGCTCTCCTTCTGAAGGCTGAGTTCTCGTCTGGGAGACAGGGGCACTCATACCCTGCTCCTGACAGAGAGGAAGACTGTTCTTAGAGGCTGAAGGTTTGTCACTGCGTTTGAACTCTTCAAACTGGGAAGCCAAGGAAGCCAACTGATTATTCATAGCTTTAATCATGTCTTGAAGCGAGGAATCAGGTTTGGAAGTAGAAGGCTGTGAAGATTTTGAAGGTGTTGGTTCATCCAAGAGAGAGTCATCAAACTTCTCAGAACTTTTGGACTTGGAAGCTTTTCTTTTGTGTGGAATTTTTAAGGCCCCAGCACAAATAGAGCAATCAGATTCTTTACTCACAACACACTTGTCTTTTCCCTTCTTGTCGTTTCTGCATTTTAAACAAGCTTGGTGATTATCCCATGGAAGCATATCACCCAAGCAAACTTGCAAATTTAATAAGTAAATTAAATTTTTATAAGTTAATACCCTATCCAATGGACAATTGCTAAACCGGTCGGCGCAGACCGGCCCGCCAAACGCCAGAAAAAGACGTCCTGTGTTTCCACCGGCTGGCCGGTCCCAGTACTGTGCATTCGCAAGGTGGCGCATGGTATTTACTTCCTGTCTAGACAACATGACGTCATAGCATCTTTTTCGTTGTCTAAAACTATTAGACCCCTAGTAAGCTGATAGCGGGGTCGGTGGGAGGGTCTTGTGTGTCCATTGGATAGGGTATTAACTTATAAAAATTTAATTTACTTATTAAATTTGCAATTTTATTGCGTTAATACATCCTATCCAATGGACAATTGCTGAATAACTACCGCTTGGTCGGCGGGTAAGTTACTAGGGACTTATGTGAACTCACAAGTAATAGCAAATTTTAACCTACGGTCTAGGCTGACTTCGTCAGGAGACCTATAGGTCCAGGCCTGGGTTGACTTTAAGGTCAGGAAACCCTGCAAGGCCATGGTCGGTTGCCAGCAGCCGGTTACCCGGGGCTATACCGCCGTCGCCCCCCCCCCCTTTTTTTTGCAGACCTGCTCTGAGGTAGGGGAAGAGAGGGATGAGTTCAGTCCCAGAATGCAAATAAACCTCCCAAAGGAAGCACGCCACACTTAATTCTTATGTACATGAAGAAACTGTTTATACATATATACAAATCTCCTCAATCTACGGGCCACTTGTGGATCTGCTGAGCAGCCACTACCGAGCCCAATTGGTAAAGCTCTGAATCAGCCCAAGCCCCGCCCTTCATATAGAACTGTGTGAAGGTATTGTGACTTCAGTGGCAGGCTGACAAGATTGGATCTAAGGAGACTCCCGACTGGAAGGCCTTAGAAGCAGCAAAGGCCCTGACATCATGGGCTTTAACCTGATGTTAAATGTGGGCCTCCTGGTCAGAGAGCTCATAACATAGGATCACAGTCTGCTTGATCCAAGAGGAGATACTGGCAGGTGAGATGTCTTTGTTGAAACCTTTCTCAAAGGAGACAAAAATCACCTCCTTATTCTGCCTGATGTCTGAGGTCCTGTCTAAATAGTAGCATAATGCTCTGACCGGACAGAGGGACCTGTCAGACTTGAGGGATCTATCCAGAGTCGAGGCCAGGGATGTTATAACCCCAGGGGCCACACTGGACACTCTATGGCCAGCTGATTCTAGGATAGAAAGCTGGGTGATGGATACAGGGACACCTTTGACCAATCGTATTGGTGTCCAATATATCAGTTTTGCCAGGCATGAATCTCACTTTTGCACTTGCCCGACCCAAGGGCCAAGAGGAATACCGTCTTGAAGGCCAAATGCTTCAAGGGGGCCTCCTTGATTGGATCCCAAGGAGTCTCAGCTGGTGCACGGCCAGTGAGAAGTTCCAGGAGGGTATGCCACTCCTGCCTCTGGGTCTGTCTCTCAGGAAACTATCCAGGAGACGAGCGAGATTTTCGTCCTTACTGATGTTAAAGGGTGAAATTCCAGTTTATCAACAATGAGTGACCTATAACCATCAATGGTGTTGGGCTGTTTGCCAAGCATGTATCTCACTTCTACGCTTGCCCGAACCCAGGGCCAAGAGGAAAACTGCCTTGAAGGTCAAATGCTTCAAGGAGGCCTTTAATTGGTTCAAAATAAACCTTGTCAGCTGGTGCAAAAAAAAAAACCAGGGAGAGGTTCCAGGAAGGGGTTACCCTCCGGCCTTTGGGTCTGTCTCAGTGGAAGCTATCCAGGAGACGAGTGAGATTTTCATCCTTACTAAAATTGATGGGCAAATTTCTAGACCATCAGCAATGGCTGACCTGTAACCATCAATGGTACTGGGCTGCAACTTCCTGTCCTGAAACAGGTACCTAAGGAAGTAAACAACTGACTTTACAGGTGGTGCCCGAAGTCCACCTGATGAATGATACATCACTTGGTAAAAATGACCCATTTGCCTCATAGACTGATCTGATTGACCCCCCTTTGAGGAGCCTCAATTCTTGCTGCCACTGCCTCAGACAAGTCCTGCTCCTCGATTGCTGAGGCTCTAGGAGCCCTGCATGGAGATTAAGATTTGTCAGATTTCTGTGAGGGATCTGATCGAATGGCTGTGAACAGGCTGGACAGATTGGGCAGGCTCAGCGGGATGTGGCTGGACATGGCCACTAGATCCCAAAACCAAGGCATGTTGGGCCACCCCGGAGCAATCAGAATGATTCTCTTACATGGGGAGTCTTGCAACTTCACCACTTTGCCCAATATGGCTGATGGTGAGGTGAATGCTTTTAGATCCTACCATGGCTGACTGAGCACATCCACTGCTGTGGCCAGGGGATCCGGTCCAGGTGACACAAGGCGACTTGTTGTTGAACCTCGTGGCAAATAAGTTTATTTGGGCCGGTGCCACCTACTGCATAGAGTGGAAGACCTCTGGACAGAGAAACCACTGTTTGGATGGTCTGGCCTAGCCTGGACAGCCTGTCTGCTACCACATTAGGCCGGTTTGGAATGTGTCGTGCTTTAGAGTCACTTGTTTCCTGGTACACCAGGTCAAGATTCTCCATAGTAGGGCACAAAGTGGGCCCAACCTCATTCCTCCTTCCTTTATGTATGACACTACTGTGGTGTTGTCAGTTGCTACAAGTACAATCTTGTTGAGCAAAGGTCTTGGAACTCTTTTAAAGCCAGAAAGGCTGCTTTAAGTTCTAGATAGTTCATATACAACTTGCTTCCCGGAGGGGACCAGGTTGCTCTTGCAAGGACCAGGTTGCTCTTGCAAGTGCTGTTGCCAAGTGGACCTGAATTCCCGGACCGGGCAAGCCGGTAGGGATAGCAATTTCAGCATTTTCTCTTGAAGGTTCTGCCACCGGTCTGGAGTCAGTCGGACCGGATCAGACCTGAGGTCGGACTGGTAGCCTACAAAATTGAAGTCTTGTTTGGGCTCCAGCTCTGATTTCACCAGCCAACCTAGTTGCTGACACATTATTTACTAGTTCCTGTGTATGTTGGAGACAACCTGGAGGGATCTGGCTCTCACCAACCAGTCGTCTAGGTACTGGTGGTTTCTTAAATCCTTGTGTATGGCTATCAATTTCACCTCCTTTGGTATCACGGTGAACTCCAAAGGCGCTGTGGACAAACCGAATGGCAGGGCCTTGAACTGGTATGCCCGACCTTGGATGTGAAATCTCAGGCCTTTCCTGGATTGACCTTGTATAGGCATATGGACGTAGGCATCCCTCCTTCAACAATTGTACTACCTAGGGTACAGCCCCCAAGGCTTCCTAAGTTCCCAAAAAGGGCTTAGTCTGGGCCCTACAGGCAGATTGTGTGCCACATTTGGGACATTTGGTATTCTGACAAACATTTTCTGTCCCTCCGGACACTGGTCCGGTCTGGTGACAACGATCCAAGTTAACAGTCTCCCTGTTCATATTGTGGTCTGGTGGAGCTGACACAACTTTTCACATTAAAAGACTCTTTGCCCCGGGCCAGCAGCCTGCAAGGTGCAGCCTTTACAGAGCAATTGTCATTTGTGAGATGTCTGACCCCTGGCCGGACATGATGACAAAATTTATTATCTCTCCAGTCAAGTCCAGCACTGATAACAGGTTGTTGAGAGGTGAGATAAGGGAAGGTTGCCTGGCCGCTTGGGAATTCTCTGTAACCAAATTTACCTTAGGCAACTCTGTCCAGTACCAGGACTCCATACCTGGTACGTTACTGTAACCAGTAATTTTCTGTAACCGGCAAAAAACTGGGAGGCTGGAGTCACCAATATTTTTTTTTTTTTTTTTTTTTTTTTTTTATGTAACTACTTGGGGTGAAGGCTGTGTAACCAGCACCCTGTTAGTAGACTTGTAACCGGTAGGTTGAAGCAAGTGTACAAGACTGTGTAGCCAGTACCAGTCGGTACACTCTGTAACCCGTTGTTGAAGCAAGTGTACAAGGCTGTGTAGCCAGAACTAGCCGGTACACTCTATAACCAGTTGTTGAAGCAAGTGTACAAGGCTGTGTAGCCAGAGCCAGCCGGTACACTCTATAACCAGTTGTTGAAGCAAGTGTACAAGGCTGTGTAGCCAGTACCAGCCGGTACACTCTATAACCAGTTGTTGAAGCAAGTGTACAAGGCTGTGTAGTCAGTACCAGTCAGTACACTGTAACCAGTTGTTGTTGAAGCCAGTGTACAAGACTGTGTAGCCAGTACCAGTCGGTACACTGTAACCAGTTGTTGAAGCAAGTGTACAAGGCTGTGTAGCCAGTACCAGCCGGTACACTCTAAAACCAGTTGTTGAAGCAAGTGTACAAGGCTGTATAGCCAGTAACAGCCGGTATGCTCTGTAACCAGTTGTTGAAGCAAGTGTACAAGGCTGTATAGCCAGTACCAGCCGGTACACTCTGTAACCAGTTGCTAAAGCAATGTTACCACTATCTGTGTGTTGAATTCAGTTTGCTGTAGGTTTCCTCCATTAATTAAGGTATTTCTTTAATCGCACGTCTTATTTGTAGGTTTGACAGTTGCTGGGGAAGCCCTTGTGAGCTATTTTTAGAAGCAATTGTTGGTCGGCGTGTCACGTGACCAGCTTGCTGGTCGGAAATACACGCGATTGGCTGAATGGAGCTCGTCATTTGTCGCGTTCTTTGTGATATATAAACCTGTAAATGCGCAGTATTCTGCTCATCCACCAACCCCACTACCGACAATGAAGGTCGGTCCATGAGAGAGAGACTGGTATCACAATAGATGCAAGTTGTGAAGAACGCACTTCCGACCTTCCTGTTCGATGAAAACACGTGACCAGCTTCGTGATTTGGTCGGAAGGACACGCGATTGGCTAACTGGAGATGACGTCAGTATTCGCGTTCTTTTTTGCGATGCTTTACTAGCAACTTTACAGTCCACAAAACCCCACTACCGACAACAAGGCCGGGTTTGCAAAGCAGGGACTGGAGTCACAGTAGACGTGAGTTCTGAAGAACGCACTTCCGACCTTGCTGGTCGGTGAAAACACGTGACCTGCTTCGTGATTGGTCGGAAGGACACGCGATTGGCTGACTGGATATGACGTCAGAGGTCGCGTTCTTTTAGCTGGCCGGCCGGCTGTTGCTTTAAAAGCAGAGAAACCTGGGCCAGTGCGCTCTGTAGATGAAGTCCTGACCGGTCTGAAGTCGATTCTTCTTTTCAGCCGGCTGTACACTCAAACCAGTTTCCTGGCCATCCACCTCCCTTACTACCGACATAAGTGCCGGATCCACAAGGGAGGGACTGAGAGTGATTCAAGATGAAGTTCCTTCTATGTAAATACTACTGTAGGTGAGGTCGGCTGAACATGAGCTTGCCGGTCGACTAATGCTTTACAGCAAAGATGTCTGGACCAGTGTGCTCTGAAGAAATCTGAAGAATTCATCTCTTGCTGCTGATGTACATATATATAAGCTTACCGGTCGACTAATGCTTTAAAGCAAAGATGTCTGGACCAGTGCGCTCTGAAGAAATCTGAAGAATTCACCTATTTCTTCTGATGAAAAAACACTAAATACTCGAGCTAGGCTGGTGTGACTGATGCTTTACAGCAGAGAAGTCGGTACCAGTGCGCTCTGAAGAATGCACCTCTTGGGGATTTCCTTCTATTTGCAGTGTTCAAAACTACGTAGATTGAAGTTTTCCGTGATTTCTATTCGTAGTACTAGAAAAGACGTTTCTATGGTGATGAACTGGGAAGTTACAGAGGGTACATTCAACAAACGAACACGGATAAAAATACCTGTAAGTAGTATATCCATTATTTCCTTAATATTGTCGATCTGCCCCTAACAACACCATGGTTGAATGGGAGGAAACTAGAAAAAAATGGCTGCCTTCATATTCCTCGTCGATTACTGCCCTATCATCAACACTAAATTGAGTCCACTAGGGAGCGTTTCCAGCAGATTTCTTAACGTATATCCGTGCTTGATATGAAGATAACATTTCTACACTAAAATATTCCCAAATAAGGTCGAAAATCCGTCATAATGCACACTTTCCTTTTAAAACTCTGGAGATGTTGAAAACACGTCTGCACAGTACACGCGCCAAACGAAAAAGATGCTATGACGTCATGTTGTCTAGACAGGAAGTAAATACCATGCGCCACCTTGCGAATGCACAGTACTGGGACCGGCCAGCCGGTGGAAACACAGGACGTCTTTTTCTGGCGTTTGGCGGGCCGGTCTGCGCCGACCGGTTTAGCAATTGTCCATTGGATAGGATGTATTAACGCAATAAAATGAACATTTCCTTTGTTTTTCGGACATCTTGAATCGTACAAAAGAACGCGTGTGCACTTCACGGCGGTCAAAATTAGAATGGCAACTTATAGTGAAGATAACCTCCAGCAGGTGCCCCCTGGGGTTTACGTGTGTACTTTCAGTAGAAAAAACATGGCGAGACACATTGTCTGTGTCCTTGACCGAACGGTAGGTCACGTAAGCATTTGTTGGGATTATGTAAGTACGTTTTTATGCAATAAAAAGCCAGGTCGATACCACGGAGACAACACATAGCTCATACGCTATGGTGGGAAAGCATTTTTAAGACATATAATTTTAGCTTTTTTTCTGAAACAGGTAACAATTGATTTATTTATTTGGGGTTTTACGTCGATATCAACACTGTACAGGTCATATCACGACGGGTAGTTGGAAGGGAAGAGGAAACCAGTACATACAGTTCGTCAGGGTTCTGTACTGTAAACTGCCGACCAACGGTAAGCAACTACCAGCTTTCCCACTTAAGGCCGTGCCGGGAACCGAACCCCGGCCTCAGAGGTGGGAGGCCAGAGTGTTACCACTCTGCCACCGTGGCCCCTAGGTAACAGTTGAAGTTTACTTCTTGTCTACAGGCATATTAGATTTAGGATGTGCTAGAACACAAAAGTCTCTTTGGTAACCCAGAGTCGGAGCAGTTTTTCACTGGCAGGATACCACAACAGAAAATATGTTAGCGACCCATCCCTCAGCCTTAGTATAAATTTCACTGTTATATTTATCCACATAATTAACTAATTCAAACTGTTAGAATAGGATAGAATAGAAACATTTATATAGCGCAAAATTGATACAACATCCTCTAATGCGCTCGAGATGAAAGAGGGAAAGTCCAGGGACGTATCAAATGAGATCCAAATTAGCGCCTGCCAGGGAGATATACTACGGTGAGGATATGCTAGTCTAAACAAATAGGCTTTTTAGCTGACTTTGGAAACCTGTAATTGTGTGCTATGATCGGACTGATTGTGTCTGAGTCTGTTCCATTCAGTGGGGGAAGCCATTGCAAAACCACGCCTACCAATGGCTATTGGCAATGGACAAACTGAGGAAAGAGAAAGCCGATTTCCACGAGTAAGGCTACTGGTTTTGAACAAGGAAGATAAGTATGTGGGTTGGGAGAATTTGATGGCCTTGAAAGTAATTAGACTGTATTTAAACAAGATGCGGTATGAAATAGGGAGCCAGTGTAGTCTTTGAAGAAAGGGAGTGACATGGCTAGTTCTGTCAAGTCTTAAAAACAATTCTGCAAAGGGGCATTTTGTTGTTACTAATTAACCCACCTGTTGTAACTCATTCACCGCCGCTTGTGTTTTGGTTCTGATTCTGTCTCGAGACAGCAGGAAACACATGCCCCAGTCCATTTCAATTGGGGACGTCATCTTGTAGAAGCGGTCATGTTTAAACTTGGCGTCCGCCTGCTGGAACTCGTAGCAAATTCTTCCCCTGGTCCGAACGTTGACATTTGCAGCTGTGTTGTGGTTGAGAACAAATGGGTCAAGTAAAACCATTGGAGAGAACTGTAAAATATAAGAGAGTAAAACCAATGGATTGTAAAATATAGACAGTAAAACCATTTCACTGTAAAATATAGATAGTAAAACCATGGGAGAGAACTGTAAAATATAAGAGAGTAAAACCATTGGATTGTAAAATATAGACAGTAAAACCATTTCACTGTAAAATATAGATAGTAAAACCATTAGACTGAAAAATACAGATAGTAAAAACCATGGGAGAGAACTGTAAAATAAAGAGAGTAAAACCATTAGATTGTAAAATATAGTGAAACCATTGGATTGTAAAATACAGATAGTAAAACCATGGGAGAGAACTGTAAAATATAAGAGAGTAAAACCATTGGATTGTAAAATATAGATAGTAAAACCATGGGAGAGAATTGGAAAATATAGATAGTAAAATAGCATCAGAGATGCCCGTACCCCATAGCCTGGGGAAATAGTTTTCAACACCATGAGATATAGACGAAGTGAAACAGCACAAAGATTCGGATCCTTTCAGAGCAGTGTCAGTTATATAAAGGTCCAAACAATGTCTAAACAGAGAAAATAATGTCTCAGAGAAAGCAAATGTATGTAAAGATGAAGTATTAAAAGAAGACAATTCAATAGGAAGATGACAGCATAAATCAGTAAACTAAAAGTTACAAAGCTGTAAGATTTATTAACTTAAGTACAGCTGTCACTGGAAATTGTAACAAATTTTATTGTAATTTAACTTTTTACAAGTTAAATACTTACCTTATCCTCACAAGTGCTTGTTTGGTTTTGTGCAGCAAAACGTATCGACCGACAAGAATTTTTTAAGGAATATTCTTGTCACAAGAGGTGACCCCTTTGTCTGCGCATGTCCGCGCTTGCGCAGTAGTCGTTGTCGACAGACGAATGTCGAGAGTTCTTCATTGTATTTTTGGTCCCCAGAAAACAAATTATGCGGGGAGGTAGGGTGGGTTTATCCTTGTGAGGATAAGGTAAGTATTTAACTTGTAAAAAGTTAAATTACAATAAAATTTGATACATTTTATTGCGTAAAATAGCCTTACCTTATCCTCACAAGTGCTTGAATACAACCATAACAGGTGGAGGGAATTTGTTTTGGCCACACTGTTAGATGATTGTCAGACAAGGGGTCACCAAATAAAGCACTTGATAAGAGGATAAGATAAGCTTCCATTCGCCACATCTTAGGTTATATATATTACTTCTTCATCACAGATAAGTAATTTGCTAACCTCAACAAGAGATCCATGATGTGGTCGTCATTGTTGCTGCTGTTGCTGTTGTAGACAATTTTACAACAAATCATATAGCAGTATTAACCATCACCCGGTACTGGCCGGAGATGTCTGCATGACTCCCGAAACAAGATGTCATCATCTGACAATGAGAATATCTCCAAGCAGGCAAACTGAACTGCATGAACTGCAGATATGGGGCCATATGTAAGTCAGGAAACACATATGTCAGTGACACAACACTTGTGTAACTGGAGAGAACATAACTATGTGAGTCATATCAATAACATGTAAAAATACACAAAAATTGACTACATGCCGAGGTGAATCCACAAGACCCAATTTGTTCATGGACTGGTCATGGGATTGCCAAGCTACTTCTTCAAGTAGAATGTAGTAAAGAATTGTGGGTCTTCCAATAACAAGAGTTCCATATCTGCTCAGGTAAGACCCCACTCTTGAAAACTAAAGAGGCAGCCAAGTATGTAATATGTGCCTCAATGTATAGATTCTGGGAATCAGAATTAAAGGACTGGCAATCTAATCATGCATCCAGATTGATCCAGGAAGAGATACCAGAACTCAAGATATCTCCATCAAGCCTTCCTTAAAAGATATGAGCAAGAGATGCTTCACCTCCTTGAAGTACTTGTACTGTCTTGATAGTAACTAAGTACTGTAAGAGGGCAGAGTGTCACAACATCAGTCCAACGTCAGCTCAGGAAAGGTTTGTGAGCTGGAATGACCACTGGTTTGAGCCATCTGGAGCATCAGAAGCCAACTGGTTCTTGCTAAAAGGCAGGAGAAGGAGACTTTCCCTTTTCTCCAAGCAGTAGTCCTGTCCATGAAGGATGTAAGTGCTGTAGGAGGACAACGAAACATGTATCCAGGCAATTTGAGTTCAGGAATGATCTAGAGCTGAAGTGACCACTGGAGCCAATCTAGACCAATTGAGGCTAATGGGTCCTTGTTGAAAAGGTAGGTAGGAGGGAGAAACTGTAACCTCCTTCCTATGAGGCTTGTGTCTGAAGGAGCCAAAGTCCCAGAATACACTTCCAATGCTATTGCAACAGTCTTGCAAGTCAAACTTTTTTAGACTGACCTCCTTTTAAAGGTTAATAAGGAGCCTTTTGTGAAAACCAACAGAAGCAAAGGCAAATCCCTTGATGCTGCACCTCTGTTAGCAGTGGGCTTCTCTCTATAACACTTGCAATAGGCCTATAAAGATGCAGGCTTTGGCTCAACTCCTGCACAAAAAGGTAAATGATCAGCTATGGCTGCTGCAAAGCCAACAATAGTGACAGGTTTCAGATTTTTGCAAGTAAATGGATCAAAAATCTGGTATATTTGAGACCGTAGGCTCTGAGATGGCCACCTTATTCTGTGGGTACCAGAGCTTCAAAACGGCCCATCATGACTCATACATTCCAAGATGAGGGTCCTTGAGATGCCCTAAATCTCTCTATCCCTTGCCCAGAGAATGATATAGGAGATTCTGAGTGGAGTTAAGGTGCCAAGCATGAAGGTGCCAATGCAAACAGATTTAGATGGTATTTCTGACTGAATGGCTGTTTTTGAGACCAGTGAAGTAGCTGTAATGGAGGTTTGGTTGAATGACTCACCAGACAACAAAGCCAATGCATCATGGGCCACCAAGGGGCCACTACAATCATTTTGCACCTGGTGCTCACTTGTTCAATGACTTTTTGGAATAAGTGGTATAGGACAAAAGGCCTAGCAGTCCAGAACCTCCAACAAGATGTTTAATTCATCTATGTTCAGAGCATTTGCATCCGGGACTGGCAACATAGAAAGGAAGCTTGTAACTCATATTGGTGGCAAACATCTGTACCATTGGTATTTGACAAACTATGTAAATCAAATAAAATATTAAAGATGAAGACTCTCCTGTCTGAATTATTTCGTTCTTTGTGGAGAGGCTGTCATGACATCTAGGCAACCCTGAATATATCTGGCTCATATGAGAATATTTCAGGGATTGCAGTAGGCCAAGATGCAGCATACCCGCATAAAACACCTATTGTTGATTTGTGCCAAACTTGCACGTTGTCTAGAACCATAAAGGGAGTAAGAATCATTCTGTACATATTACTTTTGTCCCTTCTGTAGGGATCATTGAGTATGACATTTAAGTAACCCCAGAATATTCTGTCTCTTAAGAGTATATTTCAAGGATTGTAGTAGGGCAGGATGCGCCAAACCTTTATCCCTTGTGGAGTTATGTTGAGTATGACCTTTAAGCAACCAAGAATATGTCTGTTATGAGTATATTTCAAGGATTGCAGTAGGCCAAGCTGTGCCAAACTAGGAGGTATACGCTCCCCCCCCCCCCCCCCCCCCCCCCTGTTTGTTCAGATAACCGAACACAGTGGTGTTGTCTGATGCTATAAGAATTCTTTTGTGTGGAATTTGTCTTGAAGGCTTATAAGGGCTGAACACACTGCCTTCAGCTGTATGACATTGAAATGTAATATATACATTTTTAACTGTCCAAAGCCACTAACTGTGATGCTTATAGATGGGATCATCAACCCTGGTTTAATGCATCTACGAAAATAAGGGAATTGTGCACCCGTGTATAGAAAAGGCATCCTATTTCCCATTTTTTGGCATTTTCCACCACTGAATATGCCTTTTCAGAAGGATTTGAAACAGGAATTCTCACAACTAGTGACTGGAGAATTTGCCAGTTTTTTCTAGATACCACTGAAAGGCACACATACATAACTGACCCATTGGTATAGTCTTTTCCAAAGATGCTGGTATCCCTACCTGGGATATAAGCAACCTTGGGGTTGATTATGATGAGATCGCCATGTCTTGAATAGATTCTCAGGTATTTAATTTATTCGAGGTATAAAGAAATTTCCTGGTACCAAAATGAAGTGGTAACCTAGGAAATCGATATCACGAAGCCCAGTTGATGAATAATTGGATGAGTGCTTAGGTTTGAACCCAATACTGGTGTCTTTTACGTACACTAAACAACCAGTAGTCTAGGTATAAGGTGAAAGAAATTTCCTGGTACCAAAATGCAGTGGTAACCTAGGAAATCGATATCACGAAGCCAGTTGTTGAATAATTGGATGAGTTCTTTGATCTGAACCCAATACTGGTGTCTTCTACATACACTTAACAACCAGTGGTCCAGGTATATGGTGAACTCCTATTCCATGAGACTGAAGAATGAGATTTGCCTCTTTATTACGCGCATGATACTGTAGAGGGGTCGCTAACCCGAATTTCATAATGCTTTAAACTGATAGGTTTGACCGTGTACATTAAACTGAAGTAGATGTTGAGAGACCTGTGAATCGGTACATAGAAGAACGCATCTTTTGTAACCGAATTTTTAATAATTTCTGCTGTCTCCAGTTTAAATGATGCGACAAGCAGGTATTTATTGACATAGTAAACGAACTTCACTCGTGGGCCGTGACCGTTGAAGACGTAGCTAGATCAATTCAGGACACTGAGATGTATCAGAGGTCGTCATTAGTCGAGTTTCTATACAAGAAATAAACTGCCATAGGAACCTGTAGTTCTGCAATTGTTGAGTGGATGAATCGCTTTCTTTTGAAGCATTTAAGCGGTATATTTAGTACTGCAGCCATGTTTTCCTGTCTGACGTCATCGCTTTGCATTGTGGGTAGTACAGGCATTGGTGAATTCGATTGGGGAGTAATTCGCCAACTCCGTCTCAAGATTCGCACAACTCTGGGATGGCAATGAAAATCTCCCATCACTGCCAGTAACTTCTGCAAGAGCCTCCATGGTGACTTGCATTAATGTAGCCACGTTCTTCTGAATCCCTCTCTCCTGGTAAACTAGGAAGAGTGTTACGATGATATGTTGTAGTTAGTAGGACAAAAATTACTGGACATAGCCCCTGTCCTGTATAAACCATGCAAAATACACTCGTGAAGGTTGGAAGCAAGGACTTCAACACCATATCTCAGCCAGCTACAGTTCTTAGGCATTGATTGATCTTCGTTGAGTTTGCAGAAGAATTAACTCAAAAGTCACAGTATTCCTTCCATTGGAGACATGGTCATAGGAAGGTTCAATTCTTCAACAGGGCTGAAAAGACAAGCAGTGCACATACTGCCCCAAAGATGTCTGTTGGATCTTCATCTAAATCTACAGCAAATGAAGGTAACCTGTCCTTAATAACTACAAGGATCAGTGGATATGCTTCTGTAGTCGTTCTTTTGGAGGGAGACCTGTTACTGTACCAGAGTGGCGCTCCACCCACAGTAAAGAATCTACGACCTCCGTTGCCAAGACAACTGCATTCTTTCTTCTTTGTTTTCGAGCATACGCTAATACTCATGTTATGCCATCAATTAAGGGACAATAAAGCAGTTTTCCACTGAAAACTACGGGAGATCTTCTCTGCATACCTTTCATCGACACGGAGGTAGTTCCAGTCGAATAATGGGTGAGTACAACCGAAGATATACACGTCTTCCACTGAAGACTTTACAGCAACATCAATCTTGCACATCTTATTCTGACCCTTTTCAGGACAAGGGAGGCAGAATAGTGGTAGTACCAGTCGAATAATGGACAACTACAGGTAGGTGCACGCTTCAAAACTTCATAGATTTTCATCCGTGAATGGACGATAATAAGGAAAAGTACGTGTTGCTCCCATATCGACCAAAAATATAATGAAGAACTCTCGACATTCGTCTGTCGACAACGACTACTGCGCAAGCGCGGACATGCGCAGACAAAGGGGTCACCTCTTGTGACAAGAATATTCCTTAAAAAATTCTTGTCGGTCGATACGTTTTGCTCCACAAAACCAAACAAGCACTTGTGAGGATAAGGTAAGGCTATTTTACGCAATAAAAAGAACAATTTAGTTAAAGTAGGGATGGGTCGGTACCAAAAATGTGTACATCGGGAGGTCGCCAATGCAAATCCGTACCGATTCCGGGACTCCGCGTTTAGTATACCCCAATCAAACATGGACGTTTCCTCTTAACGACATCGCAATTAAAGTCCCCAAATGCCCAAAATATGAAAGAAACCTGTGTAATTTCTTCAGATTTCTTGTTTGTTCCCAATATTTTAAGTTTTCCTTCCATTTTTATGTGTTGTCAAGCGAGATTTAGGTTATAAAGTGTCGTAACCAAAACAAGGCAGTTCTCAACGTTTCGCTATAAAAGTTTGCAAATGGATGAAAATATGAGGATAAAAGCTTATAATTTCTTCAGATTTTCGGTATGTTTCTAATATTTTAACTCTTCCTTCCATTATATATGTTGACAAGCGAAATGGCGGTTTTAAAATCTCGTCACGGTATTTCAGTAAAATGCTCTCCATACCGAGATACCGGAACCACCGACCCATCCCTAAGTTAAAGTATATGTAACAGTATAAGTTACAGCAATCCATACATCTTTGTGGTAAGAGAAATATGTGTCAAATAAGGTAGGTCAACACACTTTGGCAGAGCCAAGGTTAAAGGTCATACCATGATTTAGCGTACCTACACCCCTTGACCAATAACTCCTCCAAAAATCAACTTCCTACACCTTACAGTTTCTGAGGTATGGCACAGCCAAAATTTTAAAGACCAAGGTCACTATGGCTAGGTCAAAGGTCAAGTCAGGGTCCCACTAAGGTCTTCTGCACTTACACCCTGTAACCGATGTCCCTATCAAGACCATGATGTTGCATAGCTACACGTCCTAATGAATGTCACTACCAGATATCAACTTTCTATACCTTACAGTCTCTGAGATCAAGGCCGGACACGATTTTCCAACTCAAGGTCACTATAGCAAGATCAAAGGTAAAATCAAAGGCCACATCATGATGTTGCACACCTACAACTCCTAACCAATGTCCCAATCAAATATCAACTTCCTACACTTTTCTGAGATACGGCCGGAACAAACTTCCCCCCCCCCCCCCCCCCCCCCCCCAATATTTCAACATGTTTTTACATTTAGGTTATACTTAGGTTATACCGGTCTTTATGGAAAAACCTGATGAATTAAAGACATTGCTTGGAAAGGGGTGTAACTCATTCAAAAACATTCCTTTGTTGACCTACCCTGGTGTCTTTCATTCTATGGTCATCTGCGGTCTCCAAGCTCGCCTGGTACTCCTTCCTGTCTAGCACGGACCCTGTCCTAGATGCGAGAATCTTTCCATTGAAGTCAAAGTTGGCGTAAAACTCAAAGAATCCTCCGAGAAGCTGCTCCAATGGCTGGTTGTTTACAGGGAACGGGACCTTAGAGCGGTCAGTCTGCACCGAACAGTCCCAGTCATTTATGGCAACAATCTCATCTGAAAGAAAAAAAAAACAAATTATAAAGTACACTGTAAGTATGATGCCTGTACTGATCTACAATTTTACTTTCAAGTAATAGTAGTAGTAGTAGTAGCAGCAGCAGTAGTAGTAGTAGCAGTACCAGCAGTAGTAGTATTAGTAGTAGTAGCAGTAGTAGTAGCAGCAGCAGTAGTAGTAGATTAGTATTAGCACCAGTAGTAGTAGTAGGAGAAGCAGTAGTATTAGTAGGAGAAGCAGTAGTATTAGTAGTAGTAGCAGCAGTAGTAGTAGTAGTAGCAGAAGCAGTAGTATTAGTAGCAGCAGCAGTAGTAGTGGATTAGTATTAGCACCAGTAGTAGTAGTAGCAGCAGTAGTAGTAGTAGCAGCAGTAGTAGTAGTAGCAGAAGCAGCAGTAGTAGTAGCAGAAGCAGCAGTAGTAGTATTAGTAGTAGTAGCAGCAGTTGTAGTAGTAGCAGAAGCAGTAGTATTAGTAGTAGTAGCAGCAGTAGTAGTAGTAGCAGCAGCAGTAGATTAGTAGTAGCACCAGTAGTAGTAGTTGCAGTAGTAGCAGCAGCGGTAGTAGTAGTATTAGTAGTACTGATTTGTCAAGTGGCAAATATTGTTGGATTTAAATCCCCTATAAAGTCCACCAAATTATTGCTGATCTAAAAAGTTTCACTGGAGTAAATTTAGGCAAAATATGACATCTATTAGATGAGAACCACCAAGGCTTCGTCTTTGTGGTACTTACTGCCAATCAGACTAAAGTTTTGTGCAAAGTCCACAAGTGATGGATTTTTACCAATACTCCATGTTTTGTACCTGTAAACACTGTAAGGTAATTCAGAATCTTTACCTACTTGCAGATAGTGGTGTGAACGGTAAACCGCATTTCATTTCGTTTAGGTAGAAATGACGAAATCTGCAAAGAATATTTAAGTACCGGTTATTGAAAATGTCATTATATTAGGCTTTCTACTGGTTAATATTTCATCAAAACAATAAAGAACATATATATTTGAGGTAATAACTTACATTTTCACTTTATATTCATGGTAAATGAAGTTTGCAAACTTCAAAATATCTCGCGAATGCATATTGCCTGTTGTTGATAATATAGCTCATGTATGCTCGCGTAAAACCGGTTACCGGTTTACCGTTCCCACGACTACTTAAAAGTAATTAATGGTCTTTACCTGATAATTTTGCCAGCTGATCCACTGTGGGTAACATCGGTGGCGTCACGTTGTTGAGATAAGCAAACACCATCAGGTAGAGAGCGTAGTTGGTCAGTCTAGGTCCATTTGTGATGTTTCCTGCGAGTTCCTTGCATCTCGCCCAGTAGCGGATGGCGTACACCAGGGGGCGAATACGCGGGTCGTATTCCGAGTAGGCTTGCAACAAGCGGGTGTTGTTCAGAGCCAGTCTGAAAATTTGAAAACTTCTTTTTGAAAACTGCAGTAGTTTTTTTTAACGTTGGGGGTGTGAAATGGAGAGCAAATACTAGATACTAAACAATCTTAATACATTGTAATTTGGCCAGAAGCCATCTTCAACAAAGGTTTAAGCAAAGTCTTCCACTTAACTTGGCTGTATGTATAAACTACAACTAAGCTGCTTTTCTGTGTAACTCTAACGTCATACTATGATGCAAACAGCTAGTTCTTATTTTCGAAATGTTTTTTGTCCAAAACTTTGTTTGGATTATATTTAATGGGGTCAATTATTATTTCTCCAGAACAGTAACATTTTCTAAGGGATCCACCTTTTGGCCTCCTATATCAAAATTAAAGTACAATTAAAAATAATTTGTTTGGAGTTATCTTTTTTTCCAATGTTTCACTTGATTGACCTGAAAGCATGTTTAATAATATGCACAGGGACCGTAAACATGATCTTGTGATAAATCGGTCCAGACAGCCAAATAATGGCTCCTGGCCGAATCGTGGCTCCCTGGTGTAGACACTTGGTAAATATGACCCTTGGATGCTAATTATTTTCAACACCAGTACATAGTAGTGCTGGTATTGTTTATCGATATTGAAATATTTATCGATCCATGCTAAATATGCTGATATCGATAAGGTAGGGTCCATTACCAATATCAAAACATACTACTCAACAGGTACAACTATGGTGTTTTTCATTCAAATAAAGGACACTATTTTAAGAATATAATGGTTTTCATATTATTTTTGTAAACTTTTACTTACCACTAAAGCAGAAACGCCATATTTGTTTACATTTCGGGAAACAACTAAAACTTGCGAAAGAGTTTAGAAGGTCTCTCCCGGAAAACATCTATAACCCAATATTTCAATATCGATCGATACGAAAGGCAAAAAATGGTTTGATATCGATACCAACACTACCACATAGAGCTGACAACCTGAGATTAGATGCCAAATTTACTACCAACTGGGCCACCAAGCACCTCTAGGAGTTCCACGTTTATCAAATACGGATATAAATTAAAACTAAGTTGTTCTACACAATACCAAAATGTTTCTACATCAACTCAACTCACGAGTTACACTGTTCAGTATTGTCAGTGGTCATACTGTAAGTGCACAACTTTCTATTTTGCCAAAATTCAGATAATAATTGCTTGCTCGCTTACATGTAAACTTTCTTTTTGTTGTACAATGATTACTTCAGTATCACCTTCAACAAACTGTAACAAATTTTATTGTAATTTAACTTTTTACAAGTTAAATACTTACCTTATCCTCACAAGTGCTTGTTTGGTTTTGTGGAGCAAAAACGTATCGACCGACAAGAATTTTTTAAGGAATATTCTTGTCACAAGAGGTGACCCCTTTGTCTGCGCATGTCCGCGCTTGCGCAGTAGTCGTTGTCGACAGACGAATGTCGAGAGTTCTTCATTGTATTTTTGGTCCCCAGAAAACAAATTATGCGGGGAGGTAGGGTGGGTTTATCCTTGTGAGGATAAGGTAAGTATTTAACTTGTAAAAAGTTAAATTACAATAAAATTTGTTACATTTTATTGCGTAAAATAGCCTTACCTTATCCTCACAAGTGCTTGAATACAACCATAACAGGTGGAGGGTATTTGTTTTGGCCACACTGTTAGATGATTGTCAGACAAGGGGTCACCAAATAAAGCACTGGTAAGAGGATAAGATAAGCTTCCCTAAGCCACATCTTAGGCTATATGTTACTTCTTCAACACAGATAAGTAATTTGCTAACCTCAACAAGAGATCCATGATGTGGTCGTCATTGTTGCTGCTGTTGCTGTTGTAGAAAATTTTACAACAAATCACATAGCAGTATTAACCATCACCCAGTATTGGCTGGAGATGTCTGCATGACTCCCCAAGCAAGATGTCATCATCTGACAATGGGAATATCTCCAAGCAGGCAAACTGAACTGCATAAACTGCAGATATGGGGCCATATGTAAGCCAAGAAAGACATATGTCAGTGACACAAGACTTGTATAACTGGAGAGAACATAAAAATGTGAGTCATATCAATGACATGTATAAATACACAAAAATTGACTACATGCTGAGGTGAATCCACAAGGCCCAATTTGTTCATGGACTGGTCATGGGATTGCCAAGCTACATCTTCGAGTAGAATGTAGTAAAGAATTGTGGGTCTTCCAATAGCAAGAGTTTGATATCTGCTCAGGTAAGACCCCACTCTTGGAAACTAAAAAGGCAGCCATGGATCTAATATGTGTCTCAAAGTATAGATTCTGAGACTCAAGATTAAAGGACTGGCAATCTAATCATGCAGCCAGATTGATCCAGGAAGAGATAGCAGAACTCAAGATATCTCCATCAAGCCTTCCTTAAAAGATATGAGCAAGATTCTTCCCCTCCTTGAAGTATTTGTACTGTCCTGATAGTAACTAAGCACTGTAAGAGAGCAGAGTGTCACCACATCAGTCCAACATCAGCTCAAGAAAGGTTTGTGAGCTGGAATGACCAGCTTCTTCCCCTCCTTGAAGTATTTGTACTGTCCTGATAGTAACTAAGCACTGTAAGAGAGCAGAGTGTCACCACATCAGTCCAACATCAGCTCAAGAAAGGTTTGTGAGCTGGAATGACCACTGGTTTGAGCCATCTGGGCCATCAGAAGCCAACTGATTCTTGCTAAAAGGCAGGAGAAGGAGACTTTCCCTTTTCTCCAAGCAGTAGTCCTGTCCAAGAAGGATCTAAGTGCTGTAAGAGGACAACGAATCAAGTGTCCAGGCAATTTGAGTTCAGGAATGATCTAGAGCTGAAGTGACCACTGGAGGTAATCTAGACCAACTAAGTCTAATAGGTCCTTGCTGAGAAGGTAGGTAGGAGGGAGAACTGTAAACTCCTTCCTATGAGGCTTGTGTCTGAAGGAGCCAAAATCCCAGAATACACTTCCAATGGCATTGCAACAGTCTTGCAAGTCAAACTTCTTTAGACTGACCTCCTTTTAAAGGTTAATAAGGAGCCTTTTGTGAAAACCAACAGAAGCAAAGGCAAATCCCTTGATGCTGCACCTCTGTTAGCAGTGGGCTTCTCTCTATAACACTTGCAATAGGCCTATAAAGATGCAGGCTTTGGCTCAACTCCTGCACAAAAAAGGTAAATGATCAGCTATGGCTGCTGCAAAGCCAACAATAGTGACAGGTTTCAGATTTTTGCAAGTAAATGGATCAAAAAATCTGGTATATTTGAGACCGTAGGCTCTGAGATGGCCACCTTATTCTGTGGGTACCAGAGCTCAAAATGGCCCATCATGACTCATACATTCCAAGATGAGGGTCCTTGAGATGCCCTAAATCTCTCTATCCCTTGCCCAGAGAATGATATAAGAGATTCTGAGTGGTGTTAAGGTGCCAAGCATGAAGGTGCCAATGCAACAGATTCAGATGGTATTTCTGACTGAATGGCTGTTTCTGAGACCAGTGAAGTAGCTGTAATGAAGGTTTGGTTGAATGACTCACCAGACCCCAAAGCCAATGTATCATGGGCCACCAAGGGGCCACTACAATCATTTTGCACCTGGTGTTCACTTGTGCAATGACTTTTTGGAATAAGAGGTATAGGACAAAAGGCCTAGCAGTCCAGAACCTCCAACAAGATGTTTAATTCATCTATGTTCAGAGCATTTGCATCCAGGACTGGAACCATAGAATGGAAGTTTGTGACTCATATTGGTGGCAAACATCTCTACCATTGGTATTTGACAAACTATGTAAATCAAATAGAATATTAAAGATGAAGACTCTCCTGTCTGTATAATTTCATTCTTTGTGGAGAGGCTGTCATGACATCTAGGCAACCCTGAATATATCTGGCTCATATGAGAATATTTCAAGGATTGCAGTAGGCCAAGATGCAGCATACCTGCATAAAACACCTATTGTTGATTTGTGCCACACTTGCACGTTGTCTAGAACCATAAAGGGAATAAGAACCATTCTGTACATATTAATTTTGTCCCTTCTGTAGGGATCATTGAGTATGACATTTAAGTAACCCCAGAATATTTCTGTCTCTTAAAGAGTATATTTCAAGGATTGCAGTAGGCCAGGATACGCCAAACCTTTATCCCTTCTGGAGATGATGTTGGGTATGACCTTTAAGCAACCAAGAATAGGTCTGTTATGAGTATATTTCAAGGATTGCAGTAGGCCAAGCTGCGCCAAACTAGGAGGTATACGCTCCCCCCCCCCCCCCCCCTGTTTGTTCAGATAACCGAACACAGTTGTGTTGTCTGATGCTATCAGAATTCTTTTGTGTAGAATTTGTCTTGAAGGCTTTTAAGGGTTGAACACACTGCCTTCAGTTGTAGGACATTGAAATGTAATATATACATTTTTAACTGTCCAAAGCCACTGACTGTGATGCTTTAAGATGGGATCATCAACCCTTGTTTAATGCATCTACGAAAATAAGGGAATAGTGCACCTGTGTATGGAAAAGGTATCCTATTTTCCATTTTTTGGCATTTTCCACCACTGAATATGCTTTTTCAGAAGGATTTGAAACAGGAATTCTCACAACTAGTGATTGGAGATATTGCCAGTTTTTTCTTGATACCACTGAAAGGCACACATACATAACTGACCCATTGGTACAGTCTTTTCCAAAGATGCTAGTATCCCTACCTGGGATATAAGCAACCTTGGGGTTAATTGTGATAAGATCGCCATGTCTTGAATAGATTCTCAGGTATTTAATTTATTCGAGGTAGAAAGAAAATTCCTGGTACCAAATGCAGCGGTAACCTAGGAAATCGATATCACGAAGTCCAATTGATGAATAATTGGATGAGTTCTTTGGTTTGAACCCACTACTGGTGTCTTTTACGTACACTAAACAACCAGTAGTCTAGGTATATGGTGAAAGAAATTTCCTGATACCAAAATGCAGTGGTAACCTAGGAAATCGGTATCACGAAGCCCAGTTAATGAATAATTGGATGAGTTCTTTGGTTTGAACCCAATACTGGTGTCTTTTACGTACACTAAACAACCAGTAGTCTAGGTATATGGTGAAAGAAATTTCCTGGTACCAAAATGGAGTGGTAACCTAGGAAATCGATATTACGAAGCCAGTTGTTGAATAATTGGATGAGTTCTTTGATTTGAACCCAATACTGGTGTCTTCTACGTACACTTAACAACCAGTGGTCCAGGTATATGGTGAACTCCTATTCCGTGAGACTGAAGAATGAGATTTGCCTCTTATTACTCGCACGAAACTGTAGAGGGGTCGCTAACCCGAATTTATAATGCTTTGAACTGATAGGTTTGCCAGTGTACATTAAACTGAAGTAGATGTTGAAAATCTTGGTGAGTCGGTACATAAAAGAATGCATCTTTGTAACCGAATTTCTAATAATTTCTGCTGTCTCCAGTTTAAATGATGGGACAAGCAGGTATTTATTGTTGTAGTAAACGCACTTCACTCGTGGGCCGTGACCGTTGAAGTCGTAGTTAGAAATCAATTCAGGACACTGAGATCTATCACAGGTCGTCATTAGCCGAGTTTCTATACAAGAAATAAACTGCCATAGAAACCTGAAGTTCTGCAATTGTTGAGTGGATAAATCACTTTCTTTTGAAGCATTTAAGCGGTATATTTATATTTAGTACTGTAGCCATGTTTTCCTGTCTGACGTCATCGCTTTGCATTGTGGGTAGTACAGGCATTGGTGAATTCGATTGGGGAGTAATTCGACAACTCCGTCTCAAGATTCGCACAACTCTGGGATGGCAATGAAAATCTCCCATCACTGTCAGTAACACTGCAAGCAGAGCCTCCATGGTGACTTGCATTATAGTGTAGCCACGTTCTTCTGTATCCCTCTGTCCTGGTAAACAAGGAAGAGTGGTACGATGATATTTTGTAGTTAGGACTTCAACACCATATCTCATCTAGCCAGTTTGATTTTCGTTGAGTTTGCAGAAGAATTAACTCAAAAGTCACAGTATTCCTTCCATTGGAGACAAGGTCATAGGAAGGTTTAATTCTTCAACAGGGCTGAAAAGACAAGCAGTGCACATACTGCCCCAAAGATGTCTGTTGGATCTTCATGTAAATCTACAGCAAATGAAGGTAACCTGTCCTTATTTTCATGTCTGAGAAGCAGGAAGTTCACTGTACCTGCTGGAAAGCAATATACTAACTGCAAAGATCAGTGGATATGCTTCTGTAATCGTTCTTTGGAGGGAGACCTTACTGTACCAGAGTGGCGCTCCACCCACAGTAAAGAATCTACGACCTCCTTGCAAAGACAACTGCATTCTTTCTTCTTTGTTTTCGAGCATACGCTAATACTCATGTTATGCCATCAATTAAGGGACAATAAAGCAGTTTTCCACTGAAAACTACGAGAGTTCTTCTTTGCATACCTTTTCATCGACACGGAGGAAGTTCCAGTCGAATAATGGGTGAGTACAGCCGAAGATATACACGTCTTCCACTGAAGACTTTACAGCAACATCTTCTTGCACATCTTATTCTGACCCTTTTCAGGACAAGGGAGGCAGAATAGTGGTAGTACCAGTCGAATAATGGACAATTACAGGTAGGTGCACGCTTCAAAACTTCATAGATTTTCATCCGTGAATGGACGATAATAAGGAAAAGTACGTCTTGCTCCCATATCGACCAAAAATATAATGAAGAACTCTCGACATTCGTCTGTCGACAACGACTACTGCGCAAGCGCGGACATGCGCAGACAAAGGGGTCACCTCTTGTGACAAGAATATTCCTTAAAAAATTCTTGTCGGTCGATACGTTTTTGCTCCACAAAACCAAACAAGCACTTGTGAGGATAAGGTAAGGCTATTTTACGCAATAAAAATATATGTTTTACTTTTATTGCATACAACTGTGTTCAATTAAGGGGTTGGGTTATTATACCCTCAATGGCATGGGACAGGAATATTCCAATATTTTAAGTTTTCCTTCAACTAACTGCGTCGAAAAATGAGATGGCCACCGAGCAATCCTTGCTATAACTCTCACAAGCTGATACTTATTAAACAATGAAAAGAAACACACCAGGGCACACTGAAGCCTTGGATTAAATTGATGACTTTAACTCACCCGTTATCTATAGACAAATCACATCTCATCTCCGTCTCCGCATGCACAAATTTGATGACAGGACAGCGGGCTGCACGGATCGTCAGGAAGTTGTTGAACGCACCTTCTGAGGCCCCATTCAAAACTCTACACAGTGAAGACATAAAAAATAAAACAAAGTAAACTCTAACTATGGTTGAGTGCTTTTAAACAGAACAAAGTTGAGTGGCACTCCAGTACATACATCGTTTACTGATATCATCAATATTTATTGTTTCGTGAGAGGGTTGACCCCCCTCACTTACCCCCGATATTAAGTATTTTTACATTCAATATCGATGGGCATACAGACAATGGATGGTACCACTAATGCAAATACCATGTCCCCAAAAAGGCAACATCACATCATCAATAAGGCTGAAAAGGATTAGCAAAATTTGCTAGCCGGGTATGTCGCTTGCATTAACCGTCAACTAACCGATTATCTGTTTCCGAGGTTTAGCATGGTCAAGCAAGTACCAAAAAATGTCACATGGCCATGTGTTCTGGATGAAATCAAACAATCTGCTAGAACAGCACGATTGGTAGGTAATTAGCTAATAATATAATATTTTGATATTTTAAGTGTAAAATACAGATAAAATGCTTCAATTTGAGACCTTTTAGAGATATAAACTCAAAATATTCATAGTTATAATGATCACATAAAATCCCACTGTGGTGATATACATAAGAAAACAGTTAACCGGTTTAGCAGTACTGGCGCTGACTAGTGCTTTGATAACCTATTAATCGATTAGTACGGTTAATTATTTCAGCTTTATTTTTTCATCAAGTGAAAAACTGCAATTATTATAATGCTATTGGGAAGAACATATGACCACAAAGTACTTATTTCTGACAGAAATGTCAGCTTGATCTAGCTTGATCACCCTTTGGCAATGTGGGTCGTTAACGGATCTTGGACAATTCACTAATATGCACTGACCTTGACACGAGTTTAATCTTGTCTCCAGTTGTGGCTTCTCTCAGACTCTCTCTGGAGATCCTGCCTTCCACGACCTGTATTGCAGGGATGTCGGCCAAGTACGGCAGCGTGGGCTTCTGGTAACCTTCAAGCTGAAAACGCAAGGTCAAAGTTTGGTTTTTACCAGGGGTGCTACTGGGTGCCCGGTTACCCGAAAACGGTTTTTGAATTCTTAGAGAAACCGAGTACAAAGTGGGTAAAAATTAGGGCCGCGAACGAGTACTCGAGCCTTGGTAGACGAGTCGATCTTGGCTAGTACTCGAATCCATTTTAAGTACTCGGTTACTCGCAAGGCATTGTATTATCGCCCATGTAATAAAACGTTTGTGTAAAATATGCTGCATTTCAGCATTTCCGTCACATAACATCATTAAAGTTCTTGTTTTCGCTTGAAAACCTATAATGTACTCCATAATCTAATATCTGGTTAAAGAGGAGACGTTTTTCTTCAAAAGTTTCGTTTCCGGAATCGACTATTTGTTTACAAGACTTCTAATGGTGGGAACTAAATCTCGCGGTTACTCGAATTCGGGCCGGTTGTCAGAGGGCGAGTACTCGATGCCGTTTTTTTTGTACCCGTCACAGCCCTAGTAAAAATATTAAACATACTGTAAATAACCGAAAAACTTGGGTAAACCTTAGCATTCTGTCAGATTTCTACTGCTAGTTTTTCATGTAGTTTTCCTTATTTATACAGACATTTAACAGTATTTTTCGTAGTGTTTCATTTACATCATCCGCCATGTTTGCTTCTCTGATACTTTCACTGGGTGACAACTACAACACGGTTACCTGAATTCAGGGCGGTTCTTTGAGACGAATACCGTTTTTCTAACAAAGTCACAGCCTTAGTTTTAACTAGGGATGGATTGGTACTAGGGACGTCATCGTGTACCGTGATATCATCATATCGCCGATGTTTCAAGTCCGCACACGATATCGAGCTTTGTAATCATAGCCCGATTTCCGGGGTTTAGTTACTACATTAATGAAAAGTAAATACGTGGGTGTACATGAGCCTGAACTCGCAACTGGAAATGGGTCCCAGTTTATTCTAAAATGAAGATTCTTGGATTTTACCCTTAATAAAGTAAAAATCTTTGTTATTTCAGAGAATTTACAGGGTTTATAATGTTTTGAATTAAAAATATAAAGTTGAAATGTAGATATTAACTTAGCGATAAATACCGCAATATCGCCCACTGTTTTGTTCATGGTATCGAAACAGCAAACTTCCCAACGATGACGTCCCTAGTTGGTACCAAAAATATGTAGATCGGGAGGTCGCCAATGCAAAACCGTTCCGATTGCAGGACTCCCACATTTTAACAAACCCCTACTTCAGCAGGAAGTGAAACTTGCGAAAACCAAAACATGGACGTTCCTCTCATAGAAATCACAATAAAAAAGAAATTAAATTGTTTAGATACAGAAGTGGAAAATACAGTGTCTCGGTATCGAGAGCATTTTCATGAAATACCCTCTGACAAGATTTGACAACCACCACTTCGCTTGTGAACACATATACATGGAAGGAAAAATATATTGGGAACAAACAGGAAATCTGAAGAAATTATATGATTGTTGTAGAGTAAGAAATCTAAAATTCGCCACATATCTGAAATTCGCCACAGGTGAAAATACTAATAAAATAAATGAATTGCGGTGAGATTTGTTGACTGTATAGTAAATTAAGGCTTTTTGAACTGAACAATACCAATTTTTAGACAAAAACATCATTTTTTTCATAAAATTAACTAAGGTTTTAGAGGTGGCGAATTTTAGATTCCTGGCGAATTTTAGATTTCTTACTCTACCTATTTCCAGCCTATTCTTTTTTTGTTGTTGTAACATTTGAAACATTTTAGCGTATTTTTCTTGTTCCACAAAATCGTGTGTATACCCCAAAACAGTTCTATTTTAAGAATATATTTATTTATTTGGGGTTTTACGTCCCTTTCAACACTGTACAGGTCATATCACGACGGGTAGTTGGAAGGGCAGAATAAACCAGTACATACAGTTCGTCAGGGTTCTGTACTGTAAACTGCCGACCAACGGCAAGCAACTACCAGCTTTCCCACTTAAGGCCGTGCCGGGAATCGAACCCCAGCCTCAGAGGTGGGAGGCGAGAGTGTTACCACTCTGCCACCGTGGCCCCTCTTTAAGCAATGGTGTAAGAAAGCACTTAGATTTTCATTCGTGGTTGACGTGTGGTTTTACTTGTAAAAATTTCATTAATTTTCCTTTTATATCAAACAATTTCCCCTCATCTCATCACCAAGTGGGAGACCGGAATATTCAAAAGATCCAAGTATCGCCGAAATGGTCCATCTAACCATTTAATGAAGCAGAGTTATTTAGCGGTTAATCAAATGCAAAGCAAAAACACAATTTTATTGATTATTTCTGCAAGTAGTTCTAACCTCTTCCTGTGTATAATCCTTCTCCAGATTGAGGTCGAGAAAGAGATCCATGTCTGTGCCTTTCACCCCAAATCCGTTCACACTGGAGCCAAACTGGTGGATTTTGCTGCCTGAAATTGTATAATAGGGAAACTTTCCGAATGGGAATCACTTATACAGAAAAAAATACATCACGAATAAAGATGACAATCTTATACAAGTGTGTAGGGCGAGTTTTATATTTGTTAATCTTCAAGAAATTTCTGGGAGCAACAAGCAAAAATGTGGTGAGTGGAAATTAAAGCATTAAAAAGTGTTCGATGGTGCCAAGTAATAGCTTGTGAAACACAGTGTATTGAATTAAAAAAAAAAGAATAAAAATAAAAGAAAAATTCAAGAAACAAACCTAAATTTTGCTTGTGGCTTACGTTTTTACAAGCACATTGCTTCTTGCTGCTTTTGATTTTTAAAATTTTTTACACTAATTTTTTTTTTCAAGGAGAAAAGGGGGGTGGTTAAAAGGAAAGAGGCTTATTTCAGTATACCTGGAAAAATATCGGTAAAGAATCCCTCGAGCTGACTGGCGATATTAGCACGCAGTTCATGATCTTCATCAGATAATTGCACCTCACTCAGAATCAGGTGCATCTGCTCCTCAAGCTGTGGGAAAAAAGAACAAATTGAACTTCAAAAAACATTCTTTCAAGTAAATCTTTCCACAACATATTCTACCAACTACAACTGGCCCAACGAAAGATTCAGGTTCACCTAGTCTTGCAGTTTGAGGATCAGTACATAGAATTATTTGAATCTGAAACACTTCTGAAACATTCTTTGCCCAAATATATAACTACACCTCATTCAGAATTGGGTAAATCCGATTCTCAAACTGTGATAAAGGACCCACCCTACCCACATTGAAAAACAAAATTCCTAAATATGAGGTTCTTTAGTTCTGGAGTAATCACAAACACAGAAAACCATAGGGGTTCTCTCAAATATTTTGTACCTTTCCTTAAAAACCTAGACATAGTGTTTCTAACACACATAAAAGTCAAGCTGATGGTGTGTTCCTTGAGGTCCCACGCTTTGCCCCTTCAGTATATAAGTCCACTAAGCACTTTGGCCTCAGCTTTGCTTATGATGCTCCAAAGATTTGGAATGATTTGCCTGATGATGAACGTTTGGCCAATTCTCACCACTCATTCAGAAAGAAACTCAAACCCTATCTCTTTGCACAAGCATATCCACCCTAATGCTCTTCCCGGTTTCTCTCTCCGTGGTGCTGAACCTATATGTCTCTGGGTAATGATTATAGTGTTGTTTTTTTTCTGATTGGTGGGTGTAGAGTCTGTCTTTAGATGGAGATTAACCACTATAAAAATACTATTAGAATAGAATACCAACTCAATATCAAAATAGTGCTTAGTGCTTTAATTTGATACATTTAGATTTAGATTTATTTGTTGTTTTACGTCACGTTCAACAGCCAGGGTCATATTGCGACGGGTAGTTTACAGGTGGAGGAAACCAGTGCATACTGCACTGTAAACCACCGGACATCGGCAAGTAACCACCAACTTTCCAACATGAAGCGCCCGGCCCGAGATTCGAACCGGCGGCCTCAGAGGTTGGAGGTGAGAACTCTAACCGCTACACCACCAAGTCCCCTTAATTTGATACAGGATGGTTGTGTATGCCAATAGGGTATGTACACAGGTCATTGGGTACGTTAGCACTGAAATAAAATCGTGGGCACACAGCTATTGGATACTCTAGCAGTAGTGTTACGATCGAAAGTAAATACTGAAACCGGGTCCCGAAAACAAAAATTCGGTTAAAACTGGATTCGTTCGAATTAGTTTGCGTCGTCAAACTGTAAAATCAGACATTTGGGGTATTATTTCCGTGTATATTGTCAAAATATTAACAATTACATATATTTAAGCGTTTCTGTGCAATATTTTGTATGCTAGATGTGAAATATGTTACATTTCGGGAACCGGTTCTCGGACTTTTGTCACCGGATTTCGTGTACGTTTATATAAATCGAATAGAAACCAACTATCCAGTTTGCCGTCTTTACCACTATCTAGCAGTGATATAGATCTTGTGTATGCAACAGTTGGGTACGCTGGACTGATACCACTGCTAGTATATTAGGATATACAACTAGTGGAGTCATCATCTGGGTATATGAGGTCTCGAAACTGTGAACAAAACAGTGAGCGATATCGCAATGTCATCGTTTCACAAATTAAACCTAAATTTGCTCTTTAAATAATGTGCTTTGACAACTAATACTGAAATAAAATAGATTTTATGTTTCATTTGTGCTGTTGTTAAAATGGTGGATATTTCAAGCAATAAAAAGTAAACAAAACTTACATTTTTTTACTTCCTGTAGGAAGTGGAAAGGGTCATCACCATAGTTACATCACAAATTAAAACAAAACCGCATAAAAGTAGAAATTAGATGAATATTTCACCATATTTTTTTTTAAATCCCTTCGGAAATAAGCCAAAGTTAATGTTTGAATATGTTTATGAGATGCATTGCGGATGATCATTAATCCTCGATTATGGTCCATTTTTTTTCATCACCGGTGAATCTGCGATATTGTCGCTCGTGATGACACCACTATATACAACTGTTGGGTATGTTACCAGTGACATCGATCTAGCGTACACGGCTGTTGGGTAAATATCCTCTAGCATAGCAAAAATCGAGACACACTTACATTGTCACAATCCTTCATCTTGTTGATCAGTTCCAGATGATTCACCACGGGTTTGGGAGGGCCATAGAACACGCGGCGTACCGGCATCTTACGCTTGGGCTCCCGGTTTCTCAGCTCACGTTTCTATGGAGACAAAAACAACAAATAAAAGTCTACATAAATCTGGTTCTGTACCAAAACCCATAGTCCAACCCTACTATTTTTGCACTTTATCCCCACAAGTAGCTTCCACAATTGTTAGGGTCAAAGGTTAATTTATTTAATTATTTATTTGGGATTTTACGTCGCTTTCAACACTGTGAAGGTCATATCATGACAGGTAGTTGGAAGGGCAGAGGAAAGCAGTACATACAGTTGGTCAGGGTTCTGTACTGTAAACTGCTGACCAACAGCGGGCAAACTACCAGCTTTCCCACTTGAGGCTGTGCTGGGAACTGAACCCCGGCCTCATAGGTGGGAGGCGAGAGTGTTGCCATTCTGTCATCGTGGCCCCTGGGTCAAAGGTTAAAGTTATGTTCTGTTTAATAAAAGTGTACGCATTGTTAAATGAAGAAAAAAAAATTTTTTAAAAAAGTGAAAAACTGTATTTTGATTAAAACTTCTTTCCCACATATAATCCTTTATTCTACCTGTTTTCTATGATTTGTTATTCAAAAGTCTTTTTTATTTATTTGTTTATTTGGGGTTTTACGTCGCTTTCAACACTGTACAGGTCATATCATGACGGGTAGTTGGAAGGGCAGAGGAAACGAGTACATACAGTTCGTTAGGGTTCTGTACTGTAAACTGCCGACCAACGGTAAGCAACTACCAGCTTTCCCACTTGAGACCATGCCGGGAATCGAACCCCGGCCTCAGAGGTGGGAGGCAAGAGTGTTACCACTCTGCCACCGTGGCCCCTATATTCAAAAGTCTTATAACTAGTGCAATTTTTTTTTTTTTTTAAATTACAGATTATGGATAATTCAAAAACCCACAGCTCTTACCTTCACAGTGATCTGTTTGTCGCCCAGCGACAGGTTCTCCAGGGAGATCGCCTTTTCCACAGCGTCTGGGGACTGGAATTCCACAAATGCATAAGCACCCTGAAAAACATACACACAATGCAAATAGTGAAGATTTTTTGTGCCTCTTTTAACACTAGTCATAAAATTTAGTCAACAAGTTTCACCTTTCATATTTAAATATTTTCTGTTAAAAATCACATACCAAGTGTGTTAGATTTATTCTATTTTGTTTGCACATTGAATTATCACTCCACTCGTGGTTAAAGTTTTCCTGATAGAACTACTAACTACAACTGCTTTGTTTGTTGTCTGGTATACACGAGTGAGTGGAATCCCCTCCAATTTCATGGTCGATCATTCGTCCATTTTTCCGACCGATAATCTAGCCATAATAGACTTTTTCCCTCCATTTTTGGTCAATAAATCATGAAACACTTACTGTGGCAAAGTATATTTATTGATCCAGAAAGAATCACATTGTTCCGACATTTATTATTATTATTATTTATTATTATGTATTTATACTCAGCGCAATATATCCATATACTACAGGACTCAAAGCGCTATTTAACCAATCCGACTGTACAGTAAGTAACTGACAATCCCCTAACTGGAAGATAGAGGCTCAAGGATGACCATTTATCAACGTCCTTGAGGTTCTTTAACCTGCCACTGGGGATAGGACCCAATGACAGAGGACCGCCATTTTAAGTGATCATCCGAGCCACTATGTATCTGCCTGTACCTGGGATTGAACCCCCGTCCTCTGAGTTCCTAGACAAGTGTGTTACCTGCTAGGCCACAGTGGCAGATTTTAGATTTTAGAATCTACCAAAAGCAGCCCGTTCCTGTTAATATGGCTATAGATATAAAACAAACCCAACTTTCACGACAAATCTGCCAATTTATTAAAGAAAATAGTCTAAAATATTTTTAGAAATCGTGGATATTGAGATACACGAAAAAAGGTAAGATTAAAGCTGAATGACTGATTGCTAGAAATAGCCCTGTGACCGTGGTCAAGGTGATCATAAAATCAGCCAATCACAAGCGAGGATACATAAACCATGGCACGGAGTGAGGAAGACGTTTGTAAATAACTTTTAGGTAATATTTGGTTATAGTTGTGGTAATTTGTGTCCATTTTCGTTGCTTTCAAGTGCGAGCTCTACGAGGCTCGCACTTCTAGGAATCATTGTTGTTTTTTTTTCTGGTCTCCGGACTTTCATGAATTGTGGCACAGTGTGATGAGTATCTGTCTGTTCACTGAAGTTCAGCGGCAATGGGCCACATTAGTACTGGGATGGGTGAACACTTTGGTGTACCAGTTGTGTCTCTGATGGCTTTGTGACTCGCCCCAGTAGACCGAAACCCCTTTTGACCTTGCTATTTAATATTGGATTTTTATTACTCGAGTCACATTTTGACTCCACGATCGGCGAGGATTGATCTTTGTTCACATTATTTTGATTTGAGCATCGACAGGTAAAACCATGGCGATCTCCCAGCACTAGTTATTTGTATGTCTCACAAATGCACTTTACAGCTTGGATTGTGCTTTTTGAAAACTATCAGAATTTCACTGAATTTGTTTTTTCTTCTTTTCTAAAACCCAGTTAAGGAAATTAAAATGACTTGGAACACTTCCCACCACCCACCTTGCGTCCTTTGTCCAGATACACCTTCTCGATACTTCCTACACCCTTGAAGAGGTTGATCAGCTGGTCTTCAGAAACTTCCTCGTCAAATCCATGCACGTAGATGCTGTGATCCAACTCGGACTGGCGTAACTCCAGCATCTCTTCCCGAGTTTTCTTTGCCTGAAAATTGGGGGCCGTGCCATTTCGAGTATCATTTTTTAAGGCATATTTCCCTTTTACTTACTCATACACAATATAATGGAGAGGCTTTTTGCCTTCTCTATTCTTGCACACATTAGTTATACTGCACTCTCTTTCAGATTTGGAGTGAGTGATAATAGGGTTTTTTTGCAATGTCACCCTGTGTGCAATGCATATTGGGACGATACTCGGAACAGACAGGCTTTACAAGGAAGGATACAGTTATATTTTAAACACAAATGGAATACTGAACAAAAGATACATACAGAAAAATGAACTATATAGCAGTGTTAGTCGAAAAGATGCACAGAAATGAACAACTGTTACTTCTATCACAGAGCACGCTCTGAATTTTACCAAAATGTTTAACCAATAGGACTGGAAACAATCACGAAATTGAATCAGAAAATGACAGAGCCAGTAAAAAAACAACTTTGTTTTATTAAAACATAAAAAATATATAAACAATAACTAAATTTTTTGAAGACAATTAAAAGTACATGTGTACGCACAGTAGCTTTAAATTACTTAAGAATAAAAACTGAAAATGTGTTACTCTTGTTCAAAACCAACAACTACTGTGTGAATAACATAAGAGTTTGTGGTTGTTGTTCAATTCTGTGGCTTTATGGACTCAAATCTGTGGTTATTTGGACACAGTCTGTGGTTATTTGGACACAGTTTTGTGGTTATTCTAATTCAATTCTTTGTTCACCATTGTTCAGTATTCATTGCTTGTCAGACGTCCCGATACAATTGTTCTGTATGTCATACAAAGCAATTTAATCCACAAGGTACAGTATAATAACACAAATAACACACAGCCAAGTCCCACTTGTTGCTTATATTCTATCAAGGGTACTCCTCCAGACTTTATATTTTGAATAATTTATCACTTTAGCCTTTTAAGAAATACTCTTCACATGGTGAATTAAATATTGTAATAGCAGGGTCGGTAACACCGGTATCATGGTATCGAGACCATTTCATTTAAACCCCATTGTGACACTTCACAGCCGGTATTTCGAATGTCAGTATATAATATTGTGAGAAAACGTAAAGTATTAGAAACAAACCTCAAACCTGAAGAAATTCTGAACTTTTATCCAATATTTTTATATATTTAAGCACTTTTATAGTGATTTCTTTCAGAACTTCAATGTTTTCTTTTCAGGAATCTTACTTCCGGGTCGTGGGCCTATTCGATTGGGGATATACTAGAACGCGATTTCTTCTTTCGGTATCCCAGAATCGGTATGGTTTTACACTGGCGGGATACCGAAATGAAAAATCTGCTACCGACCCTGCCCTATATTGTGACAATACTGCTATGGATGGGTCAGTGTTGGCAGAATCTCGGCATCGAGAGTATTTTGCTGAAAATACTGTGAGGACATTTTAAAACCGCCATCTCGCTTGGCAATACATATAATTGAAGGGGAAGACTTAAAATACTGGAAACATACCCAAAATCTGAAGGAATTGCACACTTTTCTCCCATATTTTGGTACATCTGGGAAACTTTCAAAGCAATTTTGCTGAGGGAAAATTATTATGTTATATATATATATATATTTTTTTTTTTTTGGAGTTTCACTTCCTGTCAGTGGCCCAGTTAATTGGGGGTATTGTTTCCCGGAATCTGGGAGTTGGAACAGTTTTGCATTTGTGGTTTCCTGATTTACACATTTTTGATACCGACCTAACCCTATTTAATACCTGTATTTACTTTCAGCAAATTACAAATTTTACTAGGGATGGGTTGGTAGGCCCGGTGTCTCGGTATAGAGAGCATTTTACTGAAATACTGTGACGAGATTATAAAACCGCCACTTCGCTTGTCAAAACATATAACAGAAGGAAAACTTAAAATATTGGAAACAAAATCATAAATCTGAAGAAATGACAGATTTTTATCCCATATTTTTGTGCATTTGCAGACTTTTTTGTAGCTTTACATTGAGCAAAACTGCCATGTTTTGGTTACTTTGTAACCTCTATCTCGCCCGACAACACATATCATGGGAGGGAAAAATTAAAATATTGGAAACAAACCAGAAATCTGAAGATATTATACGCTTTTATCCCATATTTTTGTGCATTTGTGGACTTTTTTTGTGAGTTCATTTATGACAAGAAACATCCTAAAACGTGAAGTCCCGGATTCTGTATTGTTTTGCATTGGCGGGCTCCCCATGTACACATTTCTCATACAGACCCATCCCTAGATTTTACCATATGATACTTTGTTAAAAGAATTTTACCATGTGTGATAGCTACTAGTCTCGTATTGTTTCATTATTATTCAATTCGCAGATAGAACCGAAACACTATTTGAGATCTTGAATATAAAGATTTCCTGCATGTGCATATTCTAACATATGTAAACACTTACATCCACTGTCAGTTCAAGGTCATTGTACTTCAGTGTTCCCATGGCAATGACCTTCTCTGCATCCTCTTTGTTGTCAAACACCACATAGTGGAAGAGTTCACCCTGAAGGTCAAACAATAATATGCTCAAGGTTATCAAAGTCAAAATTGGGGTTTATACGTTCCGTTTAATAGCCAGGGCCACATTGGAACAGGTCCTTAACAACGCCACTTTCCGTAAATATGGCGGTAGACATAAACAAAATCTAAATAGATGCCGAATCTGTAAATTGATTACATAAAACTGCCTATAAAATAACCTTAAAATATGATTTAAGATTTAAGCTGAATAACTGATTTTTAAAAACTTCACCGAACGACCGCAACTACACACTATAACCAATAATTAATCACCCACTAACTAACGGCAACAATATCTCTACACCAACCTTTTGCGACGGCGCGTTGTAATGCCCCGAGAATCTGGACAGCACCCCCACCACATTGCCGTACTTCTGGAAGAAGTCCTTGATGACCATATCTTTAGTTCCCTCTTCAAACCCCTTGATATACACGGCGTTTTCGGGGTTTCTCACCACATCCCGTTGTAACTTCCTGTTCTCCTGAATCACGTCGTACTTGGACCTCTTGCCCTGGAGATAACAAAACTTTTAGTACAGATGTTCAACCTGTTGCTGTATTCACAAAGATTCTTATTCTTAGAAGTTCTCTTAGAATAGCCATTTTTTCTTAGAAAGATTCTAAGAAGAATTATCCTATTCACAAAGATTCTTATTCTAAAAATCACAGTTAGTCTTAGAATTTTTCTAAAAATGTTTTTTTTTTTATTCTTAGAATTTTTCTAAGAATAAGAATTTGCTCTTCACAAAACTCTTATTCTCAGAATATTCTAATGAAATATGTTGCACAATTAATTCTCTCAACAATCAGGCAGTCAAATGGACTGGGGATTAAAATGACTGGTACCTCATAAAATGAGCTGAAGCACTGTAGATTATAATTAGATGGTCTTTAGCCCACTCTTACCTCGATGTGGAGTTCCTGTCCTTTTATCTTGATGGATTCCTCAGCCAGGATTTTCTCAATTGGTTCCTTGTCTTCAAACACCACCAGAGCATACATACCCTGAAGAAAATCACAGAAGAAAACCGTCAGAATTCACTAGTCACTTTTTTTGATAGTAAAGATGACAACCAGATACTAGTGGGTACATTGTTTATTGATACGGACAATATTTATTGTTTCGGGACAGGGTTGCTTGACATCGATGTCTAAAGACTTATTTCAACATAGTGGTAAAGACGGCAAACCGGATAGTTGGTTTCTATTCGATTCATATAAACGTAAACGAAATCCGGTGACAAAGTCCAAGAACCGGTTCCCGAAATGTCACATATTAACACCTCAAACGTATAAAATATTGCACAAAAACGCTTAAAAACATTTACTTGTGTAATATTTTGCCAATATACAGTGAAATAATATCCAAAATGTCAGATTTTATCAAAAAATAAACTGCATTTTAGTTGGAAGTATTTGTTCATGTACGCGTGCAGGATATTTTACAGTGTGACTACAGTTTGGTGTATACTAATTCGAACGAATCCGGTTTCCGCCGAATTTTTGTTTTCGGGACCCGGTTTCCATATTTACTTTCGATCGTAACACTATTTCAACTTCATCATTTTATGTAAAATCGTAAAGTTACACTGCAAATGTTTGAAATAAAGCTTAAATCGAAAGTAAAAACCGGTTTCCGGGGCTTTGAAACCGAACGAAATCCGGGATTTCGAAAGTGTGCAGAGATATGGTAAAAAATTTTACGCAAGCGTACATGAGCAAGATTCTCAAGAGGAAAAATGGATTTGCGAGATATTTTGAAGTTTGTAAACTTAATTTACCAAGAATATAAAGTAAAAATGTAAGATGTTTCCTCAAATATATACGTTCTTTAATGTTTTGATGAAATATTAACCAGTAGAAAGCCTAATATAATGATGTTTTCAATAACCGGTTCTTAAATATTCTTTGCGGATTTCGTCATTTCTACCTAAACGAAACCCGGTATACCGGTTTACCGTTCACACCACTACTTCATATTGAAAATTTATCCTAACTCTAAAGGAGCTAGGGACGTCACGACTCCAAATATTTCATGTCGACTAATCGTAAGTACAATTCGTGTCGACACCGAATAACCGTCGAATTAAAATAACATCCAAAAATCTTAAGTTTCATATTGTTAAAAGCACAGAAGACGATAAATATGTGAAATAAAATGAAAATATGTGTATATAACCTGTAAAAATGAATAAATTTACTGTTTTCCTGCGACTTTTGCTTCGTTTATTTCAGACAGGAAGTGGGCGATATAAGAGACATATGGTACTTCCGGTTTTATGTGAATTCATAAACAGTACAGAAAACGTGACTGTTTTCGGATTTTAACTTATTTTATGTGACAATATGGATATATTTTATGGATTCAGACCTTCTGCCATCTTTTACTATATTAAGCGATTATTCTTACTGTAAAATATGAAACAGGTATATATCACTATTCTAACCATTGTCGATTATTCGGTTAGTCGTGACACCCCTAAAAGGAGCTGTACTCTTTTATCCTGTAATCTTGTAGATTTTATAGTTCATAGGCCTATTCGATTGGGAGATGTAGCAAACTAAACTTTATTCAGTTTTGTGCTGAATGCAAATTTTAGAACCGGTTTCTGAAAGCAGAAATTCAGTTGGATTTATCGGATTTATTATGCGTACATGAGCTATAACTTGCATACAAATAATAACCATGATGGGCTTTTTGAAGACTTTCGAGGACAAAATGTGATATATTGACAGAATATTATACTGTGAAATATTTGTTGTAATTGAATAATTTGGTAAACTGAAGTTAAAATAATGAATATGTGACAAAACCGGTTTTGGTTATAAGAAAACGAAACGTAACCAGATCAGTGTCTTTCGGTTGGCAAACAGGTTTCGGGTTTAACGTCTTCTACACGGATTCACTATCCCAGAATTGAAACAATTTTGCATTGGCCGGGTAACTTAATTGAAATATGCTACAGACCCAATAGTAATTTTGCATACAAAGTACCTTGGTCTTGTCCATGTTGAGCATGACATTTTCCACCACTCCATACTGCGTAAACAGCTCCTGTAGCTGCTCCACAGTGGTGTCTGCAGGGAACCCTCTCACGTACATGCTTTTCTCGGCCCTGTCCCTCTCCCTCCTCACATTCTGGGGGTGGAAGTATGGCCTGAAGGTAAACAGAGAGGCATCGCCATAACTGACAAAACAAGCAATCAGTGTGATCATCCAAATTGAACTCAATCCCTACACTACCACCATATACAGTGGGTACATCACTTATCGATATTAGCGATATTTATTGTTTTGGGACACGCTTGCCGATATTGATGGCTAAAGACATTTATCAATATCGCCATTTAAAACTGTAAATTTACACTGCAAATATTTGAAATACAGCCTAAATCTGAAGCGAGTGTGCACTTCTATCTCACTTTTTTGTAGTCGTCAATACGTTTTAAATAAAAAAACTCTCACTGTATTGTTTCATAAATTTCACTTCCTGTTAGCGGTTCGGATATGCTAAAATAAAAACATTTTCGGTATCCCGTATTCAGAATATTTGGTGGACAATATTGAAATATTTTAACATTCAATATTGATATGCGTACAGCCAAACTATTTACCCACTAATCACATACAAATGTAAACTTCCTTGCGTTTCCATGGTGACGACCTGGCTATGGAATGATAATTATGTACCTGGGGCCGTATTCACGAAAGGTCTTAGCCAAGTCTAAGGCTTAACTTGGCTATATTTTTATACAAAAGTTAAGCCTAAGACTTGGCTAAGACCTTTCGTGAATACGACCCCAGGTGTTGCACCTTAGAGTCTGCCGTGGCAGAGATTAAGCGCTATAAAAGTTCAGAATAGAATATATAATGAATATATCACTACCTGGGCGGCATCATTCCAGGGTGCATGGGGTACGGACCCCAATGACCTCGGCCTCTGCCCCCACGACCCCTGAACCCAGGCATGAATCCTCTTGGTCTCCAACGTCCTCTGAAGCCACGCATCATCAGTGAGCCGAGCTATAGCCTGTAACAATATGTAACATGGGAGTGTATAATTTGTTAATGTTTATGAAAATCAATAATACAGTTCACTGAATTAAACAGATGGTTAATTTAGTTTATTTTTTTGTTTTACGTCACCTTCAACAGCCAGGGTCATATTGCGACAGGTAGTTTACGGGTGGAGGAACCAGTGCATACTGGTTGGTCAAGATTCTGCACTGTAAACCACCGGGCATCGGCAAGTAACTTCCAACTTTCCAACATGAAGCGCCTGGGCCGAGATTTGGACTGGCAACCTCAGAAGTTGAAGGCAAGCACCCTAATGGTTAAACCACTACACCATCAAGCCCCCGTGTAATATAAACAAATGCTAACATCTCTGTGATTTATTTGAGCCTGATGAGGAGGAGGTAGTGTTTGAAGGATTTAGTTCTGAGTTGTGTGAGGAGTCTGATGATGAGGGGAAGTCAAGGAGTATGAAGAAATAGACAAAAATCAAAGATCTTCCAAAAAGCTCAAAGAAAATCTATATTGTTAATCATTTTAAATTACATGACCCTAGCATGTTCAATTGACATTGCATTTGTAAAAATGTTCCATTAGAGTTACAATTTAGAGTTTAAATAAAGGTGTTGATTACCTGTTAGTGTTTTGTTTGTAAATTTTACCAAAAATAAGAATGGGGACGTGGTGGGGGAACTCGCATTTTATGTATTGAAAATAAGCAAGTGCCCCTAGGGGGGGCAAAATGCCTGTATGGAAAATAAGAACGTGCCCCTAGGGGGGAGGCCTCAAATTCTTCGCACATTCCACATTCTTATTTTCGGTGACTGACTGTATTTGTTTGAAGCAAATCTCCAGTTTTATGGGCTAGGGGGTCATGCCACGGCTCTACACGGAAATAAAGTAGAGCCAAGGTAAGCATTTTTAATTGGGACAGGCACTCAGCATTGCCACTTATGGGACTCAAACCCACACAGAGGTGACAGCCTGTGATTTGAAGCTAAACTTGCTAACTACCAGGTCAACCAGGATCTCCTACCTTGCCGAGAAAACAATGACTAACCAAGAATCATAGACAACCCAGACCTTCGCCAACTCAGACCCATTTTGATGCAAACTCGGCCTCCTCTAAAATTAATCCCCATTATGTTGATCCCGTTTTCATATATATTATTTATATTTTATTATTTTGTATATTATTTTTTTATATATGTATTAATATTGTATTATGTGTTTTAACAAATACATTTGCATGGAAATGGTTTTTAAAAGGTAGTATTTCACAAATAATGGCTACATTTTTAAAGCTGTTACCAATGGATTTGATATAAAACTCTCTTGTACATATTATTCTGTATGGAAACTGGTCAACTCGGACCTTCGCCAACCCGGTCCTTGCCAACTCTGTGCTCATTTTATGCAAACTCGGCCCCATTCAATTAGAAATTCAGACATGACATAAATTGTCATAAAATGACATAAATTCTTTATTTATGGATGGATTTTTATGATCTAGGTGTCTTTGTTTACAGTTTTTAATCATGGATATAATAGTAAGACATAATCTTAAATCAGGTTTACACAATTAGTTTAATATGTACAAAAATGTTTTATCAAACCCATAGAAAACAGTTTTAATAATGTAGCAATCATTTCTAAAATACTACCTTCTAAAACCCTTTCCATTGATATCAGATAATTCAGAACATATGTCAGCTAATTTTTCTCATAAAACATGTAATACCTTATTAAAATATGATGCTTAGTGATGGGAATCACCTCCAATTTAAATGTCTGATTAATCGTTTATTTTTCAGACTGATGATCGAGTCATAATCGATTCTTTTACTCCATTGTTGGTTATATCATGACAAAAACTTTCTGAGGTGAAGTGCATGTCGATCCGGTAAGAATACCAGTGTTCCGACATTTAGAATCTACCAAAACCATTCACTTCCCGTAAATATGGCAGTAGACATAAACGAACCCGAAATTTGTTACAAATCTGCAAACTTACAAAAGGAAACTGCCTAAAACATTTAAAAACATGTGGATATTTTGATAAATGAGAAAAGGTCAGTACACATTTTATGAAATTTCACTAATAATGATGAATCGATGGGTATACCTACGGGATCGATCATCGCTACTGATGTGAATTTTGACCGACTATTCGATGTCTGTAGAAAATCGTTCTATCACTAATGCTTACATAAATACTGCAGATGAAGGCAGGCCCAACTTTGTAGAGATCTGTTTTTGAAGGAGGCCAAATTTGCATCAAATTGGGTCCGACTTGCCGAAGGACCAAGTTTGTCCATGATTCCTCTAGTGGTTTCCTACCAGTGAACGCCCACGTTCTATTTCTTTGTTAGAGGTTAGGGACAAATGCTTATATTTATCTACAAAATGGGCGTTCACTGGTATTTCCGGTTTGCGCTAAAAACGGCCGATAATAGTTAAATTATTAAAATATAAAGCTTTGAAACAAATGTAGCAACATGCAACTGGATTATTAATTGCAGTGTACATCACTTGACAATCTGGTGGAAGAAGAATAAAATATAAATCTGTTTATATAATTTAAATTCAATATATTTGCTTCAGCTTGGACGTTAACTGGTAGAATGCAACTATGTAAGCTTGATTGAAGGGTATGCCATACCATTATATCCACGATTACAAACTGTAAGCAATGATAGATTATTAAAAGCCATCCATAAATGAAGATTTTATGTCAAATTGAATTCCTAAAAGAATGGGACAGAGTTTGCACTGATGGGTCAGAGTTGGCAGGGGCTGAGTTGACAAGGGCCGAGTTGACCAGTTTCCCTAACCAAGACCATTGGGGCCCGACCATTGTGTCAAAATGTAGATAATGTACCAATTTACCGGCGGACCACAAGACTGCACAAAACACAAATATCCACCAGTGCACGTTTCACTCAGTGAACCTACCGTGTATTATCGCCCACGAAAATATTTTGATCTCTCAACTGTGATGTGACGTTATGTCAAGTGGCAGGGACGATTCTGGTATTAAAATAACGGAAATAATTTGTACATTACTGCAAAGAAATTGGGGTTGAAAATCCACTTACAAAGGTCTAAAAATGATATTTTTATCCTTGAACACCGGGTTGGAAATGGCAGTAGCGATAAGGAGAATGGTAAATCAATTTATAAATACGAAAATTCGGAATAAGTTTCCCGAAAAATTAGGACAATCAAAAGTGCACTGAACTGGGGGAAATAATAATCACCCAATAATAAGAGCCATCTTTTCAGAAATAATAATTGAAAATAGTTGTTTCATAGAAAAAGGCCAGTTTATTGAAAGTTACTGTCACTAATCAAACCTTTTGGGATGTAAAATTTTCCATATAAAGAACTTCCCTTTTAATAAGCAAGATGAAAACAGTGAGAACACTGACGTCGCCACCATTCGGCAGGTGGGATGCAGTACTTCCTTCCTGAATAGAATGTTACATCATAGCATCTTCTTCATTTCATTCTTCTAACCTTGGATGATCCCAGTAAGTTGAATGCAGGGGTCGGTTGCGAGGGCTTCTCTTGTCCATTAGGTAAGGTATTAAGTCCATGGGCAGGTCTTGCCACCCTGTAGACCTTATTGGGTAAGATGAAAGACTTCTAAAGTATGTATGACCTTGTGGTGAATCTGCTGGGCACCCACCACAGGGCCCGAATAAAAGAGCTCTAAATTATCTAAATTAGCCCAGGCCACATCCTTCAAGTAAAACTGTCTGAAGGTGTTCTGAGTTATCCAGTGACAGGCTGATAATAATCAGGGTAAAGGTCTCTTGATCAGAGGGCTCACAAGCATAGGATCACAGTCTGCTTGATCCATGATGAGATAGTAGGAGATATCCTTGTCAAAACCTTGTTGAAGGAGACAAAGACCAGCTCTTTATTCTGCCTGAGGAATAAGGTTCTATCCAAATAGTACCATAGGGATCTAACTGGGCATAGAGACTGGTCAGCCTTGAGTGATTTGTCCATGGTTGGGGCCAGGGCAGGAATAACCACTGGGGCCACACTGTCTGGACACTCTTTGGCCAGCTGATTCTTCGAAAGAAAGCCGGATGATGGGTAGAGAGACACCTTGAACCAGTCTGCGTGGTGTCTGATGTTTTTATTGAGCCAAGTATGGATCTCAATCCTGCGCTTGCCAGAATCCAGATCCAAGAGGAAGACAGTCTTGAATGTCAAGTGCTTCAAGGAGGCCTCTTTAAGGGGTCCAAAACATCAATGGGTGAATTTCCCAGTTTGTGTGCTGTGGATGATCTGTAGCCATCAATAGTGCTTGGCTGTAACTTCCTGTCCTGGAACATATACAGGAAGAAGTCGGCTATGCATTTTATAGGTGAAGCCCTGAAGTCCACCCGATTACTTGGCACCATTTTGTAAAAATGGTCCACTTGTTTTTATAGACTGATCTGGTTGAATCTCTTTCAGGCACCTCAATTCATGCTTCCACTGCCCCAGAGAAGCCTGTCTCCTTGATAGCTGAGGCTGTAAGACCTTGGCATGGAGATTTAGGTTCAGCAGACTATTGTGTGGAATCTGATTGAATTAGCCAGCAGATTGTGCAGGTTGGGCAGGGACAATGGGATTTGGCTTGACATAGCTTCCAGATCCAAGAACCAGGGCATGTTTGGCCACCCTGGAGCAATCAGGATGATTATCCTGCACAGGTAGTCCCTTAGCTTCACCACCACTTTGCCCAGAATGGTCACTGGTAAGAAGGGCATACAGGTCCAGGTCCTCCCAAGGCAGACTGAGTGCATATACTGCCTAGGCTTGGGAGTCTGGAACTGGTGACACAAACTGAGGCAATTTGCTGTTGAACCTCATTGCAAATAGGTCTATTTGAGGTTGGTGCCACCTGGTACATATCAACTGGAACACCTCTAGAAGGAGAAGCCACTCTGGATGATCTGGCCAAGCCTTTGTAGCCTGCAGCTGTCTGCTACCATGTTCGGCTGGCCTGGATTGGTCAGGTTGTGAGGGTCACCTGTTTCCTTGAGCATCAGGTCAGGATTTTCCACCATAGCACACACAATGGGCCTGACTTCATGCCCATCTCCTTGTTTATGTGGGCAATTACTGTTGTGTTTTCTGTCGATATCAATACAATCTTGTTTGAACAGCAGCCTTGGAACTCTTTAAGAGCCAAAAAGACGGCCTTAAGTTTCAGATAGTTTATATGCAACTTGTTTTCTGGCAGGGACCAAATCCCTCGTCATGAGATCTCCTAAGTGTGCGTTTCAGCCTTTCTCTTGGGGCATCTGTAAAGATCTGAAGAGCATGCCATCATTTTGAGTGTGGGTGGAGAGATCTTGGGATCGGAATCACCTTTTCTAGAGATCCTAGGATACTCCAGTAATTATTTTTTAGGTGCCACTGAATCAGTCTCATATGGAGTCGACCTACATGGACTTACTTTTTCTGTAGCTATCTTGAAGAACCTTCAGTTATGTGTGGCAAAGTTTTGCTGCACTTTGATGAGGCACCTGGTTGCAGATGAATGAAGATTCTCTAGCAACCCTCTCCAATTTTCTCAAGGCTTCCTGTGAGATACAGTGGGAGGCCAGTGGTGTAGAGTTAAGGCCAGAACACCTTTGCAATTCTACTGTAGCACTGTTGAGTTTTGCTGACAGATTGTACCAGTAGGACACAGTCTTGCAAGAAGTGGTCTATCATGCCACTTGTTCTGCAACCTTGAGGGCTTTACAAATGGGCCCTTTTTTAAACCACCATCTTTCCGGTCTGTTGTGTCCTTGGTCCGGCAAAAGGATTATCATCAGCTAATGAGGAACCAGAGCCAAATTCTGGAATGTGAAGCTAGTCCAAGAACAACCAGACGCCCTCACAGTCTCCCTATAATGCTGCTCCTCTGAAAACAATTGGCCGGTATCCTCTGTAACTAGGCCAGCTTCCAGGTCTTATAATTCATCCTCTTCCTCCAAGTGATGTATGGGTGAATGCTCGGTCGGTTGAACAGCAATTTCAGTGTCAGATTCTATCTCTTGAGGGTGAGCCGTACTGGCAGTCGACATGGTCGGTTGTTGTCTTTCAATGATGGGAACTTGGTTGGGGCTAGTCAGTAGGTTGGTCTGTTGGTCAGTAGGTTGCAGAAAGGGTCAGTCCGACACTAATTCTAATTGGACTTCTATAGCGCTCATTCTCTGTCATAAAGACAGACTCTAAGGCTACTACCCTGGCTGGAGGTTGCTTTACCAGTGATACCTTTACTGACTGGAAAGTAGGCTCGTCAGTTGGCTTCTCGAGAGACTTGGCAATGATGAGTGCTTCTAGCTGTGATAGTCTCTCTGACCATTTCTGGTCATGGGCTTGAAGATCTTCTTTGTAGCCACTGCTCTTTGAAGGTGTAGCCCTTTTCTTATCTTTTGGAGCAGCTTTCTTGGCATCTTGTGTAGATTTAGTTGTGCTGCCAGAAGTATTATAATGTATAAGGCCTATCACAAAGACATTACTTGGATCTATTAGCAGAGATGGGGCTGGCCATTTCATTGTCATATTTGTTGCCCTTTTTTAGTTTATAATTATGAAGGAGTTGACAGTTGTGCTGCTTGATCTGTTGTCAAAACATTACAAAAGCTGCAGTCCTGTTTGAGTGCACAAGGGCTGTTACCCTGGCTGTTGTTGCAACGTCCACAGGCATGTTGGTTGAACACAGCCATTAAACATCCACAAGCCCCTCTCTTTTGACATGGTGATGCTATGATATGTACTTTACACTATTACACAAATATTTTCACAAAAAATATTTAATCAAAATGCAACTTTCGAGAGCTTTCCAAAACGCATCTGAACTGCAAATGAAAAAGATGCTATTACGTCAAGTTCCCTAGCCAGGAAGGAAGTATTGCACACCACCTGGTGAAGGATGGTGATCAAACCAGTCCCATCAGTGAAGACACAGAACGTCTCTTTCTGTTGTTTGGGGGGGGGGGGGGGGGGGCGGCCAGTGCAGGCAATATAGCTAATTGTCCATTAGGTAAGATGTATAACCGCAATAAAATGGCTGGTTGCCAAACTTGTACTCCCTTTAAAAATAAACAAAATGTAATACATGTGAATCATGACCTCTTAATTTTCAAATGTTCAGTTGAAATTTTTGGCTGTTTATGTGCCAATCACCAGCTCACATTATGTCAGGACATGCAGATAATTATAGATTCCCACTTGTGGGAGAGGAGATGGAGTTGAACCCACACCTACGGAAATGAGAGCTAAGTGGTAATATACCAAACTTATTAAACACAAGTCCAGTAAGGCCTCTCTTTTAATCTACCGCTTCATGATCAGGTTGGCTTATCTGCCACTGTGGCCTAGCGGGTAACACACTTGTCTAGGAACTTAGAGGACGTGGGTTCAATCCCAGGTACAGGCAGATACATAGTGGCTCGGATGATCACTTAAAATGGCGGTCCTCTGTCATTGGGTCCTATCCCCAGTGGCAGGTTAAAGAACTTCAAGGATGTTGATAAATGGTCATCCTTGAGACTCTATCTTCCAGTTAGGGGAATGTCAGTTACTTGTGAGTTGGGGCTGTACCTGTACAGTCGGATTGGTTAAATAGCGCTTTGAGTCCTGTAGTATATGGAGATATTGCGCTGAGTATAAATACGTAATAATAATAATAATTGGCTTGTTTTGGGGGGTTTTCTTTTGCACATCCAATGACGGCTACTAAAGTTCATACCAGAATATATATATCTCTGCAGTGCACACCACAGATTGCAAGAAGTAAGATTCGAACAACAGACAACAACCAAAGAGGCTCTCACCTGTTGTTTACAAATGGTTAATTTTATTTTTATTAATTTGGGGTTTTACGTCGCTTTCAGCACCGTACAGGTCATATCACGACGGGTAGTTGGGAGGCAGAGGAATCCAGTACATACAGTCAGTCAAGGTTCTGTACTGTAAACTGCCAACCAACTTCAAGTAACTATACCAGCTTTCCCACTTCAGGTCGGGCTGGGAACCAAACCCCAATCTCAGAGGTGGGAGGCAAGAGTGTTACCACTCTGCCACCGTGCCCCCCCCCCCCCTACAAATGGTTAAATACCAAAGAGTGTGAACACTCAACATGCACTGAGACGTCTTGTCTACCAGCTGCTGCAACAAGCGTGCTTTTTATAATATGCAACAGTTTTGTTTTGACTAGACATTATCAAAAGCACCCACAGTTTTGTGTTAACCCAGATTATGAAATAGCTACAAATGAAACAGTAACAGTGAATAATCAGTGGAACAAGTGCTTATATTTGGCTTGTTCTCAAAACTTTAAAAAACTCTTTGAAAAAAAACAATATTCTATACATGAGGCAACGGAATGTACATTTGTGTCATGAAAATAGCAATATTTGCCTGTGCCAAGGAGGATATAGAATAAGGAATCTAAAATTCGCCAGAAATTCTAAATTTCCCCACCTCTAAAAACCTTACTTAATTCTATGGAGAAAAGATGTTTCGTCTTAAACTTGGTGTTTTTCACTATACATTCAACAAATCTCATCCCAATTCATTTATTTTATCAGTGTTTCCACATGTGATGAATTTCAGATGTGTGGCAAATTTTATATTTCTTACTCTATATTTTCTTAGCAGCCTATCTTGGCTTGTTTGTCTTTTCGCAAAAAAACTTGAAAAGTTATGGTCGGATTTTAACTCAATTTCCGGGAAACCTTGACAACAACAATTTTCAGTTCCTCAATTCTGTCCATCTGTACATAAATCAAAAAAACACTTTGGCCACAACTTTGTTTTTGATGCTCCTACTGTTTGGAATGATTTGCTTGATGAGGTTCCATTCTGCCCCAACTCTCACCTGTTTCAGGAAAAGGGTTAAAATCGTATCTCTTCAAAAAGGCATACAATTTAGGCATACACTCTCCCCGGCGTCTCCGTGGTACTGGACTTGGCAATGGCTATGAATAGATGATTTTTTGAAATTGGATTGGGTGTTGTGTCTTAGACTCTGCCTGGCAGAGATTAAGCGCTATAAAAGTGCAGAATAGAATAGAACACAAGGACTCTGATCAAGAGCAAGAGAAATAGAGTGGACATGAGCTGCTCGACGGAAGGAGGTCTACACTCTCTGAGAGCCCCTTCTAATCCTAGTTGTTTTACACACTATATACATAAAACTTCAAAATACTGAACAATGTGAGTACATATGAGGATAACGTGAGGGCAATAATAATTTTACGCAATAAAAATGTTTTTTTTTTTTATTTGTCTTTTTTTGATGCACATATAATAGTACAACAATACAGAGAAGAACACACAAATCTAATCAATATAAAAGGATTCTGAAAATGTTATAGTTTCTTTGGTTAATACGCTGTATTTTTTCACGTTTACAACAATACAAAGAACAAAAACAATACAGTGTCACGCTGGTACAACAATTATACAGAGGAAAATTATTTTTTTGAAATTTTTTTTTTTTTTTTTTTTTTTCTTTTGGAACGCGTTCTAGGGTGACATTTAGTTTATAAAGATTTATTATAACAGAGTGAATACTTGCTATTATAATAGTAAAAAAGCAGGAACAACACTTTTACAATAAATTATTCCATATTTTGGATAGTATGGTTGGCAAAAACAGTATTGAAATTACCCCATATTTTCATAAACAGTTCATGTTTCGTCTCTAGTTTGGCAATATATTCCTGCTCTAAATATATTTTATTGAAGTAAGCAAAAAAGTGCTTTACACTTAGCGGTGAGTTTGACTTAGAGGTTTGAAAAATGTAAGATTTGGCCACTAAATAAGTTGTGTTTATTGGAATAGAGAAATATTTTGGAAGATATCCAAGGACTATATCAAATTTACTGATGGACAGATCCAGTGAAAGTGTCCTTTTTATATGTTCTTTAACTTCATTCCAAAAGATTTTTACTTTTTCACAGCCTGTGAATAAATGCACAATTGTTTGTGAGGCAGTTTTGCAAACGGAGCAAGCTCCATCATTGGCGAGCTTAAGTTTAAATAAGTAGTCTTTTGTTCCAAGAATTCTATACAGAATGCGATATTGCATCCAGATAAGATCATTATCCTTTACTGTGTTGAAGCATATTTTATATATTTTCACCCACATGTCTGAGGTTATAACCTTGCCAAATGCTTGTTCCCAAAATGAATACTGAACTTTTTTTTCGTTACAGATAGGGTTTTGTAATATCTGGTAAAAATCTTTACAACCTTTTTTTGATTTCAGTATCAATCGATCGATGTTTGGAAGATGTGGCTTATAAGTACATAACGATACAAACTTCAATTTTGCAAGATATGTTTTAACACAAGATATAACCCTATGGTACTCTAAAAAATTTGTCTTCAGATTAAACATCTTCTCTAAGGTGGGTTGAGATAGAAATTCCCCATTTGCATACATTAGATCTGCTGGGACTAGGATGCCTTTTGTATACCAGTGCGGCAACATTAACTGAGCTTTAGAAATTTTCGGGTTTTGCCAAAGAGGCTCGCATAAGGCATCTGTACTGTTTTTTATAGGTATTTTTGCGACAACTTCACTCCAAGAGCTTAAAACTTCTACCCAAAATTTGTTGTTAGTTGTTCTTGAGGCACTTTTTGTATAATCTGAACCGAATGTGAAAATTTTGTTCAGTGACGCAATCTGAGGGAATGCCACACTTACCCAAGGTGCATTTATATTTCTATAGACTCTTCGGATCCATGTCGCTTTTAGACCTGAAATGTAGTTGTTAAGCTCAATCATATTTAGGCCGCCATTGTAGTAATGTTTTGAAATAGTTGACCTTTTAATTTTGTCTGGTTTACTGTCCCAAATAAATTTATAAAATAGAGTTTCTAATTCTCTAAGTTGATGTTTCCCGGGGGCTGGAACAGAAAGTAGGATATGATTCAGTTTAGATAAGGCTAATGTTTTTATCACGCAAATTTTGCCGATTGGTGTCAAAAACCTGTGCTTCCATAGTTGGAACATTCTGTTGATGCTTTCAGTTACAGGACCATAGTTTAAGTCAGGCATTTCATCCAGGTCTACTGAAAAATTTATACCGAGGAGGGAAAAATGATTTGCCCAAACAAGATCTTTGTCAACATGAATTTTGTCCTTGGAATATCGTTTCTTACCAATCCAGACCAATTTAGTCTTATCTGTATTTATTTTTAAGCCGGAGATTGAACCAAACATTTCAAGAGTATTGAGAGCTGCTAGCAAAGAGTTTCTGCTCCCATCTAGAAACAAGGTTGTGTCGTCTGCAAATTGTGTAATCTTGTGTTCAAATTTGTTTATCACAATACCTTTCAAGTTATCATTGTTCATCAGCAAGAGGTACATTATTTGGCCACAAAGAAGGAATAAGTAAGCAGCTATTGGGTCTCCCTGTCTACACCCACGTTCTATGTCAAAGAATTCTGAAAGTACACCACATTGAAGAATACTTGCTTTAATTTTTGTATTTAGAACCGTGATCCATTTGCAAAAGTTGTCCTTAAATCCGAAGGCCTTTAGAGTTTCATGAAGGAATTTCCAAGATACAGAATCAAATGCTTTCTGAAAATCAATAAGCATTAGCAGGCCAGGAATGTTTTTTTGTCGAGTGTAGTTCATTATATCATATACTAACCGTGTATTTTCACAAATGGAACGACCACTTAAAAAACCTGACTGTGTTTTTGAGATTATTTTACCTAGAACCTTACGGAGTCTTGTAGAAAGGGCAGAAGAAGCTATTTTATAGATGACTGATAATAATGAAATAGGCCTCCAATTTTTAAGGAATTGCCTCGGCTTGTCCCCCTTTGGTAAACATGAAATTACACACTGTCGAAGTGATATGGACAATTCCCCTGTAGTAAAACCTTCATTCAATGAGCGCAGTATAAAAAATTTCAACTTGCACCAAAATACTTTGAAAAATTCTGCAGGGAAACCGTCGATGCCGGGAGTTTTTTTATTTTTCATTAACTTAAGAGAATTACCAATTTCTTCAATACTTAATGGACCTTCTAATAAATCTGAATCTGCCTCCAGAAGCCGATTAAGTCCAGGTAAGGATGGCAAGTTGGCTAAATGTTTTTCCAATATTTCATGATCCCAATAAAAATGTTGATGTTTAAACACTAGGCATAATTTCACAGACATAATCCGTGGAATCTAGATTCCTCAGATTAACGAATTGGCTTGCAATGTGACCTGAATCCTAATCCAGATTATGAATCCATTGATCTACCTTTGGAGGTGGATTCACGGATTCAGATTCATTGGATTACCCACAATTCTTTAGCAAACATTCGCATTACCCATAAGAAATAACACACAGCAATTTAATTTTCCTACAGTTAAAAATTTGATTTTACAAGTCAAAATATCAAAATTAAGACCGGTTCTGGGTTGGATTTCATGAAAGGTCTTAGCCTGGTCTCAGGCTCAAACTTGAGACTTTTGTCTCAAGTTATTGGAAAAACTTTTCTTGAGCCCATGGGCTCACCCTTTGTGGATTTCACAAAAGGTCTTAGTCTCAGCTTTAGCTGAGTCACTGGCTCAAATGCTGAGACTGGCAGAAAGTGGGCTTAAGTTTTGTAAACAAAGGCTCAAATATGGCCACCATAATTCCTTCTCCATTTCAAAATTTGTAATGGCTGAAAAATAAGGTACAAGTATATAAAACAATCTCCTGAAGTAGTCTTTGGGTGTTTTTACATCTTTACAATGTTTCCCATTGCAAAATAATATTTGACCAGAGATATTATGTGTCGAACAAGGAACATTTATGTCGCTAGAAGAATATTTTGACAACAAAAAATGGTCCCATGACACGGAAAACCACTGTGATTATTTGATAAGCTTGGTCTCTACTGAGACCCCTTCTGTGAAAACTGTTTGAGACAAAGACTTAACCGCTGAGCCAGAAGGTTCAGATTTGAGCCAGTGGCTCAGCCTGAGACTGGGCTAAGTCTGAGACCTTTCATGAAATCTGCCCCTGGGGCCGGTTTCAGGAAAGGACTTAAGTCTGGTCTCAGGCTCAAATCTGAGACTTTGGGCTCAAATATTGTAAATATTTTGCTGAGTCTATGGACTCAGACTCAAAGCATTTCACAAACAGGCTCAACTTGAGATTTGGCTCAGTCATGGGCTCAATTTTGAGCCCACCAAGGAGGTGTCTCAAATTTTGAGTCCAAAGTTTGTCATCCAAATACTTGTGTATAAAGCAATATAATTTGCATGAAAATGAATTTGTTGAATCTTGAAATATTATATTTTTATTTTTGCTTACAACTACATATTCAATATTCATAATAAGAAAAGTCAATGGAATTGACATGCTTTTTTGACCGTTGTCAAGTGACTAGTCTCAAGAGTGGACTCAAAGCTTAACTCAGTCTCAGTTGAGTCTCAAACAATTGGCTTGTTACCAATAATATTATATCAATTTTTTTTCATGTGTTATCAGTGTTAATGCAATCTAAATCGATAATGATGATGAAATAAATGCACTTGCATAAAAAAACAAACCAAGGAAGCATCTTAAATGAAATTTAAAAGTTAAGACTATGACTTGAGACCAGTCTCAGCTGAGTCACCTTTTGTGAAATCAATTTGAGCCAAAAACTCAGCCGAGACAAAAGTCTCAGATTTGAGACCCAGACTCAGCCCAAAACTGGTCTCAAACTGAGACTTTTCATGAAACCGGCCTCAGGGTTGCCACAATTGAAGCACCAAGTGGCAATCACTCTTGGGAGAGATTAGTTGTATCATGAGAACTGTGGTCAACAGAGGCTTTTGCATAAAACAAACTGATCCTCAAATTGACCATTTATTAAATTGGTACAAGCCAAATTGACCCCCAAGATAAAATATTCCGTCAAAATAACCCTCAGGCAAGGAAAAAAAAGCTGATCAAATTTGCCCCCAGAAAATTATGGTGCTTTCCAGGAAAGGGAACACATCACAAAAGTTTTACGCTGGTGAACGAAAGTTATACGTTTAACCTAATATATGATCCAATAAAACTTTTATGTAATGCTCGGCCAGTGAATTTTGTCACCCAGTGAATTTCGTAACCTGCCATTTAAACTCCCAAAGACCAGCAATATTTTTGTTTAAACACATGTAATATTAATATGTAATTCAGGGGCGGATTTCATGAAAGGTCTCAGACTTAGCCCAGTCTCAGGCTGAGCCACTGGCTCAAATCTGAGCCTTTGGGCTCAGCTAAGTCTTTGTCTCAAATGGTTTTCACAGAAGGGGTCTCAGTTGAGACCAAGCCTATCAAATAACCACAGTGGTTTTCTATGTCATGTGACCATTTTTGTAGTCAAAATATTCTACTGATGACATATATGTTCCTTGTTTAACACATAATACCGCGGTATCTCTGATCAAATGTTATTTTGCAGTGGGAAACCTTGTAAATGCTATTTTGCAGTGGGAAACCTTGTAAACATGTAAAAACACCTAAAGACTACTTCAGGGGGTTGTTTTATATACTTGTACCCTATTTTCAGCCATTTCAATTTTTGAAGTGAAGAAAGAATTATGGCGGCCATATTTGAGCCTTTGTTTACAAAACTTAAGCCCACTTTCTACCAGTCTCAACATTTGAGCCAGTGGCTCAGCCAAAGCTGAGATTGAGACCTTTTGTGAAATCCATTAAGGCTGAGCCCATGGGCTCAAGTAAAATATTCCAATAATTGGAGACAAAAGTCTCAAGTTTGAGTCTGAGGCCGGGCTAAGACCTTTTGTGAAATCCGCCCCAGCACTACAAGAGGAGAGAGCATTTCACAGTGGATAGTGTTTCGCCAATTTCTATTGTACTTCATATAAAACTAACATCTACTGTGACACTGAAGGAACTGTATAGCATAGAAAAATGTGCAGCATGTCTTGATGCTTTTCTAAGAGTTTAGAACCGACAGCATGCAGGATTATGAGGATTAATAAAAAAAGTTTGTGTCAGAGAAAATATGCCTAACAAACTTACGAAAGCCTGGAACCGCCATCCAAATTCAAAATATGAAATATGCTATTTGGAATTCCAAATACGTATTCGGAATTCCAAATATGTATTCGGAATTCCAAATACGTATTTGGAATTCCGAATAGGGTATTTGGAATTCCAAATACGTATTTGGAATTCCGAATAAGGTATTTGGAATTCCAAATACGTATTTGGAATTCCAAATACGTATTTGGAATTCCGAATAGCGTATTTGGAATTCCAAATACGTATTCGGAATTCCGAATAGGGTATTCGGAATTCCAAATATGTATTCGGAATTCCAAATACAGCATTTGGAATTCCATATACGCTATTTGGAATTCCAAATACGTATTTGGAATTCCAACTACCCTATTCGGAATTCCAAATACGCTATTCGGAATTCCAAATACGTATTTGGAATTCCGATTAGGGTATTCGGAATTCCAAATACGCTATTCGGAATTCCAAATACGTATTTGGAATTCCGATTAGGGTATTTGGAATTCCGAATAGCGTATTTGGAATTCCGAATACGTATTTGGAATTCTAAATATGTATTTGGAATTCCGAATATGTATTTGGAATTCCGAATAGGGTATTTGGAATTCCAAATACGTATTCGGAATTCCGAATAGGGTATTCGGAATTCCAAATATGTATTCGGAATTCCAAATACAGCATTTGGAATTCCATATACGCTATTTGGAATTCCAAATACGTATTTGGAATTCCAACTACCCTATTCGGAATTCCAAATACGCTATTCGGAATTCCAAATACGTATTTGGAATTCCGATTAGGGTATTCGGAATTCCGAATAGCGTATTTGGAATTCCGAATACGTATTTGGAATTCTAAATATGTATTTGGAATTCCAAATACGTATTTGGAATTCCGGATAGGGTATTTGGAATTCCAAATACGTATTCGGAATTCCGAATAGGGTATTTGGAATTCCAAATACATATTCGGAATTCCATATACGCTATTTGGAATTCCAAATACGTATTTGGAATTCCAAATACATATTCGGAATTCCATATACGCTATTTGGAATTCCAAATACGTATTTGGAATTCCATATACGCTATTCGGAATTCCAAATACGTATTTGGAATTCCATATACGCTATTCGGAATTCTAAATATGTATTTGGAATTCCAAATACCCTATTCAGAATTCCAAATACGCTATTCAGAATTCCAAATATATATTTGGAATTCCAAATACGTATTTGGAATTCCAAATACCTTATTCGGAATTCCAAATACGTATTTGGAATTCCAAATACCTTATTCAGAATTCCAAATACCCTATTTGGAATTCCAAATATGACCCAAATATATATTTATACTTCTTTAGTAAGCCGATAGCACGGTTAGTTGGGAGGGCCTCACCTCACCGCTTAGTACGCAGGTCAGTTACTAGGGATTACAAGTGAACTGTAATATTAAGGCCTTAAACAGGACTCTAGTCAGTCCCATAGGTCGGTTGCCGGTGTTTTGACCTAGTTTCAAAAACGAAATTGCTGCCATATCACATGTTAAATGGGGTTATCCTATTACAAAAGACCTTATATCTCTCTTAGCCTTGCTCCTAGGGGTTCGGACTGTGAACAATTTTCAAAGGTGTTATGTGACTTGCAATGGCAAGCTGATAAAAGCTGCTCTAAGGGGACTCCTGACTGGAACACCTGATCAGAGAACTCATAGCACAGGATCACAATCTGCTTGATAATGGCAGGGGAGTGCCTGACTGGTGCCTGGCTGACAATGCTGTTAGCCAAGACCTTCACTATACCAGTTTCACCAGCAAAGACCTTCACAGCCTACTACTGTGGTGACATCTGAGAGACCCTTCATACCACCAATTCAGCCGGTCAGATTGGCGTCTAATATTCCTGTTTGTCAAGCATGAATCTCACTTCTGCGCTTGCCCGACCCAAGGGCTAAGAGGGAAACCATCTTGAAGGTCAAATGCTTCAAGGAAGCCCCTTGATTGGTTCAAACGGAGCCTTAGTCAGCTGGTGCAAGACCAGTGTGAGGTTCCAGGAGGGGATTCTCCTCCTGCCTTTGGGCCTGTTTCTATGGAAACTACCCAGGAGACGAGTGAGATTTTCATCCTTGCTGATGTTAAAGGGTGAATTTCCCATTTTATTGTGTTAATACATCTTACCTAACAGACGATAGCTATTGTCCGGCGCTAGCCAGTCCCGCCAAACGCCAGAAAAAGACGTCCTGAGATTCATCTCCGGCCGGACCGGTACACTCCAATCCACTCGCCAGGTGGCCTAGTTCCTGCTTTATTCGCCAGAGGGACGTGACGTCACAGCATCTTTTTCGTTTGGCGTGATTTGAAAAGTTGTGTTTTTATTGTGTGTTATAAATTTGTGGATATTTCTTCTTTTACCTTATTGACTTTTGTTCCGAGTGGGTATTATTGTTAAATAGTCATCATGTCTTCACCGGGACAAAGAAAGGGGTCATGTGGACATATTATGGCCTCCTTCGACAAGCATGATAGGTGTGCCAGATGTCAAGACAAAGGACATGGCGACGATCCCTGTGTAAATAACCTTGCTTGTGCTTTGTGTGACCAGTTAACCCCAGAACAGTTGCTTCAACTCTCTACTCCGACTTACAAAATTTGGAAAGAAAAACAGAAAAGTAAGGAGGTTCTTGTAGACCCATCAACAGTATCTGTTGTTTCTCAAGCCGAACAGGAAGGCACGGACCGTCCTTCTCTTAATACCTCTGTTGATCTTTCCTTGCCTGCTCCATCTTTCCGTAAAGACTTACAGGACTTGGATGAAAAATGGTCTGTCAGGATGGCCAGAATACAAGCTTTGTTAACCATGGGGCACCGTCCACCTGCTCAACAACCATCTTTTTCACCGGTAAAAGTACCGGTAGCACATCAAGCTCCGGCTGGTGCCTTGTCTCAGACCCCCTTTATTCAGTCTTCTGTTCCTTCCGGTCAAGCCGGTCCAGCTTCCGGCCCGGATGGAACCAAGACTTCTATGGAAAATGTCACCATGTCTTCTCCGCTTGAAAACTTATATCCAAGCTCTGATCATGAACCAGTGTTTCACCAACCCAGTCTGGTGACGTCTGCTGTATCCTCCGGCCCGGTGCATTTCCCAGCCCGGGATGTTATGCCACCGGAACAGTTTGAGGAAGGGGAAGTCTCCGAACCCGAACCAGATGATCAACAGGACTCTGATTCCGGTGATAAAGACAAAGTTTTAAGTGAAGATCAGAATTACCGGGAGACTGTACCCGGTGTGAGAGCTTTTATGGGTTGGGCAAATATCCCAGATGTGGAATATTCGCCTTCCTCTCGCACAGACAACCCTTGGACTGGTCACCGTTCTAAGCCAGTGGGAAAAGTCTCAGTGTTACTCCCACCAGAAGACTGGCTATGTAAAAAATTGGAAAACACAAGCTTAGTGCTAATTGAAGGTTATCCATCCAAGTCATCTGAACCAGGGGGCCTTCACATGGACCAGTTCTTACGCCCTCCAAAATCCCAGAGTCGCTGGTATGGGATACATCCAGCAGAACCCAAGGATCCTTCAAGACCAGGCAAATACGTCAACACCTGGCCCAATGACGCGGCCAAAATTAACAGTTCTTTCCCCCGTATTGCCAAACCAAACATTGCAAACTCTCAACCGGCTATCCGTCAGATTCCCCAAGATACTATCAGAAAGTGGGAAAAAGCTGCCAAAGAATCAAGTTACATCTGTAATCAGTTGGCAGGCTTTAACAGGTGTATCACCAAGATTCAAGACTCAGTTCAAGATCAACTAAAAATCTTACATGCTGAACTGGGGAAAGGAAAGTCTTCATCCAAAGCTCAATCAGCATTAGATGAGCTCCACTATTTGACAAGTTTCAACCAGAATGTGAGCTTTGCTATGGGGAAGTCGTTACAGCATCTATCCGACTTCACTTTCACTCAGATGGCAATCTTAACTCTCGTCCGTAGGGACTCTTACTTAGAACACTTAAAACAAGGAGTTAAACCGGACACCTTTTCAGCTCTCAGAAATTGCCATCTGAATGGATATGCTCTTTTCCCTGACGCTGTGATCAGGAAAGCTGAGGATGAAATTGACTAATTTGAAAATGCTAAGCGTACCTCCCAGATAGCTATTGTCCGGCGCTAGCCGGTCCCGCCAAACGCCAGAAAAAGACGTCCTGAGTTTCACCTCCGGCCGGACCGGTACACTCCAATCCACTTGCCAGTTGGCCTAGTTCCTGCTTTATTCGCCAGAGGGACGTGACGTCATAGCATCTTTTTCATCCCAACTTAGATTAATAGAAGCTGAAAGCGGGGAAGGCCGGGTGGGAATCTCACGTCTGTTAGGTAAGGTATTAACTAATAAAAATTTAATTTACTAATTAAAATTTGCAATTTTATTGCGTTAACACATCTTACCTAACAGATGATAGCTAGAATAACTACCCAGTGGAAGGAGGGCAGCTTCCTCAGCACTAGAAGGAACTCTATAAATAGGCACGTAAACTCTGGCCTGGTTGATAAAGAAGCCCAAAACTGCTCCTTAAGGTTCCAAGCAGTGCCACTCCCCCCCCCCCCCCCCCCTTTTTCTTTCTGCTCTGAGAGGAGGAAGAGAGAAGAGTTCAGTCCTAGAGATTCCATTTACCCTTTAGAGTGGAATAACGGTCTCATACTTGTCGCCTCGGGCAACCAAGTAAAAAACCTTAACTATTATGTACACTATTTACAGAATAGGAGCCAAGAAGGTTTATTGGTGGATCTGCTGTGCAGCCACCACCGGACCTAAATGAAAAAGCTCCGAATCTGCCCAAGCAACATCTTTAAGGTAGAATTGAGTAAAGGTGTTGTGGGACTTCCAGTGGCATGCAGCTAAGATCTGGTCTAGCGTGATGCCACCCTGAAAAGCTTTAGAAGCCGCGAAGGCTCTAACGTCATGTGCTTTCACCCGGTGAAGGGTTAGAGCATCCTGATCCAACAGTTCATAACAAAGGATAACCGTCTGCTTAATCCACGTCAAGATCATAGCAGGAGAGATATCCTTCATGAAACCTTTTTTGAAGGAGACAAAGACTAGTTTTTTTGCCTTGTCGGAGATCTTGAGTCTTGTCCAGATAGTAGCGCAGAGCTCTAACTGGGCAGAGTGACCTGTCCTCCTTCAAGGACTTATCCACTTATTGGCCCTCTTTGGCCAAGTGGTTCTTAGCCAAAAAAACTTGGAGAAGGGTAAAGGGACACCTTTGTCCAGTCAGCTTGGTGTCTAATGTTTTTGTTCAACCAAGCGTGTATTTCACTCCTACGCTTTCCGGAACCCAGCGCTAGGAGGAAAACCGTTTTAAAGGTCAGATGCTTCAAAGAGGCCTTTCTGAGAGGCTCAAAGGGAGCTTTGGTGAGTTGATGCAAAACCAAGGAGAGGTTCCAGGAAGGAATCCCTCGGCGACCCTTTGGCCTATCTCTATGAAAACTGTCCAAAAGGCGAGTTAAGTTTTCATCTTTGCTGACATTCAAGGAGAAAACTCCTAATTTGTCCGAAATGGCTGATCTGTAACCATCAATGGTACTGGGCTGGAGATTCTTCTCCTGGAAAAGATGTTGGAGAAAATCTGCTATTTGCTTGACAGATGGAGACCTGAAGTCCACCTGACTCGCTTCACACCATCTGACAAAAATGGACCACTTTGCCTCATAGACTGTTCTGGTTGAACTTCTTTGAGGAGCCTCAATTCGTGACGCCACTGGGCGAGAGAAACCCTGCTCCTTGATTGCCTCAGCTCTAGGAGCCAGGCGTGAAGGTTTAGATTGGTCAGATTCCTGTGACGTGCCTTGTTGAATGGCTGTGTCACTAGGTTGGGATGGATGGGTAGGCAAAGAGGAATCTGGGACGACAGTTCCACCAGATCCCAGAACCATGGCATGTTGGGCCAACCCGGGGCTATTAGGATCACTCTCTTGTAAAGGTGGTCCGATAGTTTGCTGACCACCTTGCCCAGTAACGACACTGGGGGAAAGGCATACATGTCTAGGTTTTCCCAAGAGACTGTTAGGGCGTCCACTGCCCACGCACTGGGGTCCGGCACTGGAGACACGTATTGGGCTAGTTTGCAATTGTACTTTGTTGCAAACATGTCTAGTTGGGGACGGTGCCAGGTCTGAACTAGGAGGTCGAAAACCTCCTGATGAAAGGACCATTCTGTCTGAATGACTTGGCCTTGACGAGACAGCTTGTCTGCAATCACATTCAGACAACCAGGGATGTGCCTGGCCTTTAGGACAACCTGTCTCAGATTGCACCAACACAGGAATCGCCATAGAAGGGCACAAAGTGAGCCTGACCTCATACCTCCTTCCGTGTTGATGTATGCCACAACTGTGGTGTTGTCTGTGGCAACTAGAACGACTAGGTGCTGGAATCTTTTCAAGGCTAGTAAGGCCGCTTTTAGTTCCAGGAAGTTTATGTGAAGATGACTTTCTGGAACTGACCAAGTGCCTCTTGCCGTGAAGTCGCCTAAGTGAGCACCCCAGCCTTCTTTTGAGGTGTCTGTAAAGATTTGAATGGCATGACCCAAAGGGTGCAGAGGCTGTCCTATCAAGACATTTGTCTCCTTGGTCCACCATAGAAGGTGTGAGTGAAGAGACCTTGGAACTGGAATCTCCTTTTCCAGGGATTCTGGAACTCTCCAATGTCTTCTTAGGTGTCACTGGATGGGACTCATGTGGAGTCTCCCCAGGGGTACTTGTTTTTCTGTTGCTGTAAGCAGGCCTATCAGGGACATAAATTTCCTGACTCGGCAACTTGGTTTGGATAGAATAGATTCCACCTTTTGGAGAATCGACTCCCAACGGTTCTGGGTCGGTTGGACCAGTCCTTGCGAGAGATCGTACTTTTAACCCACAAACTCAAAAATCTGTTCGGGTTATAACTCTGACTTTTGTAAGTTCCCTACCCAACCCAACTCCTGGCAAAGGGTGAGGAGGGATTGGGTGCCCTGGTGGCAGGATTCTTTGGTAGGGCCTCGAATCAACCAGTCGTCTAGGTACTGGTGGATCCTTATACCCCTGGACTGAGCCATTAACTTGACCTCTTTGACCACAGAAGTGAACTCCATCGGAGCAGTTGATAGGCCAAAGGGGAGGGCCTTAAACTGGTAGGATTGATTTTGGAAATGGAACCTGAGGTACTTCCTGGACCCGGGATGAATTGGAATGTGGAAATAGGCGTCGCTGAAATCAAGCGATGTCACCCATTCCCCTTGTTGCAAGGAAATTCGAATTGTTTCCGGGGTTTCCATTTTGAATGTTTTTTACGCTCAAAAATTTGTTTGGAGCACTGAGGTCAAAGATTGGTCACCATTTTTGATTTGGTTTGGGAACTATGAATAGTCTGTTGAAAAAGGCTAGAGACGCTCGAACCCTTACCATCTCTACTGCATTTTTGTGCAACAGGGTTTGTATAGCCTCTTTAAGGAGATGCTTCTCTGGGGGTGTGCATAACTACTGACTATCAGGGGGTATTGTACTAGAGGGGGTTTGAGTTTGAATGTGAGCAAATAACCCTCTTTCAAAATTGACACCACTCTTGGATTTGCACCCAGATGGGCCCAATTCTGCCAAAAAGGCTGAAGGCAGCCGCCTACTAAGGGAGCATGAACAACACTGTGGGCAGTGGGAACAGATGGGGCAGAAACACACTGAACGGCAAAAGAAACACAGTTCACAGACTTTATTTCTACTTTCTTTAATAGAGGACTTAAGCCTTTCTTTTGCGGCTGCCTTATATTTTTTTGTTGCAAAAGGTACATGACCGACAACAGAGTAATTTACACTGGTTTGAAAATCTACTGTTTTGTGAGTTTCTGTCTTTGATAGTGGCACACCACATCTACTGACCGGGTTGGTAACACCGGCAACCGACCTATGGGACTGACTAGAGTCCTGTTTAAGGCCACCTTTGTCTTAATATTACAGTTCACTTGTAGTCCCTAGTAACTGACCTGCGTACTAAGCGGTGAGGTGAGGCCCTCCCAACTAACCGTGCTATCGACTTACTAAACAAGTATAAATATATATTTGGGTCATATTTGGAATTCCGAATAGCGTATTTGGAATTCCAAATACGTATTTGGAATTCTGAATAGCGTATTTGGAATTCCAAATACTGTATTTGGAATTCTAAATATGTATTTGGAATTCCGAATAGGGTATTTGGAATTCCAAATACGTATTTGGAATTCCAAATAGTGTATATGGAATTCCAAATACTGTATTTGGAATTCCAAATTAGCATATTTCATATTTTGAATTTTGAATTTGGATGGCGGTTCCAGGCTTTCGTACAAACTGCATCTAACTGATGCGAAGAGCTGTATGTTCTCTAAACTGTGTCTGGCGTCAATGTAAATACTATTTATAACTTCATCATATGCTAGAATACAATGACAAGAACTGATCTTTGGCTTTAACTATTGTATGGAAAGTGTTTAACAGTCTTTGTAACTTTTTGGGAACAGTACAAAACAATTGGCAAAATGCTGTCCACTTTCCACAGCCTTACTTTTATTGCCATAGGACAAGTTTTAGGGATGTATTTGTACTTATAACAAAATATATTTTAGGACGCTACTATCGTTTTACAGTTTGAGGAACCTCTTTGCATTCTGATAACTTTTATAAAATCACACTGCATATCTGTTCTCAAGAAACTGCATTTTGGTGTTTTTATTGGCGAAATGCTGTCCCCCCCCCCCCCCCCCCCTTGTATATCTCCATCAAACCAATTGCACATTTTTTGCAATTCTAACTAAATAAGTGAGTAAATAACAGAGCATAAGTGGTATTATTTACAGAATCCAAAATCATCCTGAGGTTATACATAAGGTTACATTATATTGATTGGTTTCCAACTGGGGGCCACTTTTTTCACAAGCCATGTTTTCAAGGGGGGGGGGCGCAATTTGCTGAGAGGCAAATGGTTCATTTGCCCAGCTTCCAGTCCCTATCACCTGAAATATCAGTTAGAATATCTCAGGAAATAAATGCTCATTGGAACATTTTTGATATTTTTATTACCAATGACCCAGTGACGTTCGTCACCTGTCGTAAAAATGCTCAGAGACAGGCAATATTCCTATTTAAATAAATGGTATAGATGCTTTCAGCAGCAAGGTATACATGTATGCCGAATGTTCGCAGTAAAAACTCTTTAATTTCATCATAAAATGGAGGTGACAAACTTCACTTGGGTGACGAACTTCACTGGCTGAGCAGTAGCCAACATAATCAGGGGAGTCAGGAAGAAAACCTGTTACAGTGAAATAGGGGGGGCTTATTTTTACAAGAAGAAGAAGATAATCACAGTAAAGCCCCAAAACCTTTTTAAAATTTCGGTGATTACTGTATTACAATAATCTTTTAAGTATGCTTATACCATTATACTTTTATCAAAAGAGTTTCCCCACATCTCCAATAGTGTTTCCTGGGTGAATTGCAGGACATAAATTAGCCTCCAATTGGTATCAATAATACATAGTGATGTTTTGACTCTCATTTCTGGTTACACATGTTAAGTTTTCCCATACAATATCTACATCATATAGTACAATATTTTACAAATCATCAGTGCTCAATGCATGTAAATTTTATGGTAATTAAGGATGGGAATATTACCCTTACATATTGAAACTGGCCGATACTATAGAAAACCGTTACAAGAACAAATGTCACTTTCTTTGTTGCTGTACAGCATATAATTCAGAAAGAGAACAATTTTACAGAAAATTAAAAACTGTTTACCAAATTTTGATTCTTGGAATTTGAATGAAAAATTTATTGCCGTTATGTCATTTGATACAAACTACCTTGCTAAATTTGTTGAGAAAATATGGAACATACGAAAAAACATTGTTTTAAGTTAAGTTTGTTTTTGTAAGTGTTTTTTTTCTCTCCTTTAAATATGATACATTTTTTGGATTGTAATTTTGTATTTGTGGTTATTATCATTTATCTTCATACTTTAATATAAATTCCTAGTTTAAACTAATCAAACCAATCCCACTTTGAACTTTTATATTTAAAGTGACTTATAAGCCAAAAGAGGGCTGGGTATTTCCTTTTGTTTATGTTTTGTAATACTTTTTGTTACAGTATAATACAAGTCACTATAATAAAATGAAATGAATTTAACATGTAAATATTACTTTTAACTTTCCCTGTCCAAATGAAAAGTTAACTTTCTGTTTTGTTTGATTTGTTTATTTATAAACAATATGGGCAAGACTGACCATGTTAAATTTGATTGGGTTTGTACCCTGTGACTTTGTGAGGTAAACAAATGTGTCACAGAGAGTGTCTGGACTAGCAATATAATTCAACAAAACAATGACCTTTTTGGTCCAAACCATCAACTTAAGGTTACCAAAGTGTAATTGCAAGTTGCAACAACAATAACAATACATAGATATTAAGGAAAGAATTATAGTTATTTATAGTTAGAATTACAGTTATTTTATCATAAACCAAGTAAGCACACAAAAGTCTAGGATGATGGGGGGGGGGTGCCCTTTGGCTTATTTATTTTTGTGTATACAAAGTTGTAACAGGTAAAGTCAAAACAATATAATTTGGATGAAGACACATCTTGCAAGCCCCTTCTGTATACACAACAATAAAGGCCACTTTAATTTAACTGGAACAATGAACTTGTCAATTAGCCTAATTAGTCCCTGGGTGTTTCACATAGTGACCAGGAGAATCTCCACATTATATCATAAACAATGTATGCAAATGAGGCAATACTAATTACCCTACTCATCCCTACTCAATATACTACTCACCCCTACTCAATATACTACTCATTCCTACTCACCCCTACTCAAAAACTACTCACCCCTACTCAATATACTACTCACCCCTACTCAAAATGCTACTCACCCCTACTCACCCCTACTCAAAATGGTACTCACCCCTACTCATCCCTACTCAAAATGCTACTCACCCCTACTCAAAATGGTACTCAAACTACTCACCCCTACTCAAAATGGTACTCAAACCTACTCACCCCTACTCAAAATGCTACTCAAACCTACTCACCCCTACTCAATATACTACTCATCCCTACTCAATATGCTACTCAATTAACTTATTACGTAACTAATTAATTAACTGATACAATAGAGTTTCTACAGTGTCACCATTCCTTCCCAGGGTAGCACACTGGCCTATTTATAAATTGCCAATGAAATCATTCAGAAGGGATGTGGGCGGAGCTTAAAGTTACCAAAATAAAGGTAGTAAGGGTGGTCAGTGGCTAACAAGGGGTATTCAATATGAACCCATATTGTTGGAGGGAGCATGTGTGAAAACTCTTTGGCTTTGGGTAGTCTTGTTTTAGGCTCTGACACATTTTCGCAAAAGGAATATAGCCATAATATGCAAATAAATTGAATACTGGAACTAAGTATGACTGAAGGAAACATGTAATCAGTCATTTTTTAAACTATGGGACCAGTACGAAAACATACTTAAGTTTATAAAGGGAAAAAGTTTGAAGTTTAGGTCATTTACTTGAAATTGTGGAAATAATTTTTTTTTTCTGTGTGTCAATGGACAAACATTCATTCAGAGTTTATAATGTGCTCACCTTAATAAGGATATTAGCGAAATAAACGCATACACACGAATATCTGACTGTGACAACTTTTGAACCTGGTATATGCCTCAGTTCCAGATGTTAATATCTTAATATGGAACTCTTATTAAGGACAATCGCTTCTGTCACTGTGCATATTTATTGTACAATGAAAACGATTGGCATTTAATACCGACATCTTAGTGTCTTTCACTTATTACAGGGATTATGTGTGGTTCTGTATCCATTATAAAATGACTTGTTTGGTGTATGTGTGGTTCTGTATTTGCAGAATGTATGGATGAAATGAAAAGGCCAAAGGTAAAAGTTGGGGTTTTTACGTCCCGTTCAACAGCCAGGGTCATATTGAGACAGGTCCTCAGAATTGCCACTTGTGGGTCTCGAACCCACACACAGAGGTGACAGTCTGTGATTAGATGCCAAACTTACTAACCCACTAGGCCACTGAGGACTTTGTCTTTCTATCTCAAAAACCAGGAGAGATAGTGATTTGGGTCCATACAGATCTATGTCCTGTGTGTTGAGGGAAATTTATTTATTTGGGGTTTTACGTCGCTTTCAACACTGTACAGGTCATATCATGATGGGTAGTTTTGTGGGCAGAGGAAACCAGTACATAAAGTTGGTCAAGGTTCTGTACTGTAAACTGCCGACCAACGGCAAGCAACTACCAGCTTTCCCACTTGAGGTAGGGCCGGGAACCGAACCCCGATCTCAGAGGTGGGAGGCGAGAGTGTTATCAAGTGACAGTGTTGAGGGAAATATAAAAGAAATGGAAATTCATCTCCATTGAGTTTTACCAAGCCCAACTCGATTTGATTTTTTTTTTTTAATTGAACTGTTTTTCTAAACCATCGTAAGTTTTTTTTTCTAATAAATATTTTGCAACATCGGCTAAAATAATTATTACAACAGGGGAAATAGTCACAGCTATTGCACAAATGATGTAAACTATGACTAATAAATTGGCAGTCATTTTATAATTTTATATTTGAATGTCATTTAAAAATTTACAATGAAAAAAAGTCTAAATTCATTTGAGGTTATAGTGCAAGAAATAAACACAAAACCCAGTTTTTATATTGATTAAAACATCTGTAATATCATAAATACCTGAACAGCAAATATCTGAGAAAATACATAGTAGCCTTTCTCATTTTTTAAGACTTTTACATCATAGCACCAATTATCCGATTAACTGTGCATACAAAAGATTAAAAGTCCTCTTAATTTTTAATAATATAACCAGAAATGAATTTAGAAGTTCTGGGCTTTGTTTATAAAATGTTATGTATAACCCTTTCTTACTTAAGCTACGTAAATTACACTAAATCTATCAGAAATCATGGATCGACTTCTTACTTCAATAAAAAAAAAGTTTTATCGGTCACTCCCTACTTTTTTTCACTTTTCTGGGTATATAACATCTAGATGAAGTCATTTTCAAATTTTGGTCTAATTCTCAATGTGGAAATTATCTAGTAGAGATTGTCCTTAATAAACAAATCACAGCCCAGCCATTTTATCCAATACCTTGCACCAAGTGTTAATGGCCTCTATGCTCATAATCTCATGCTCAGCAGGCATAATAGGCCCAGCCTTTTATTTCATGGAAGCCTCCCAGTACTAAAATCACAGACCCGAGTACCCCCCCATCTAAGAATATTTAAATAATAATAATAATATCCTTGAAAGGTGAAAATTTGAACCTTTTAAAACCTTTTTTTAATACACTGTCTGCAATTTCGACATCTAAATCAATACAAATGGAGTCACATGACATAGATAAAGAAGTTGCTCACATGTAGATTCAGAAATACAGTGTAACCTCTATTATCCGCCCCTCTTGGGGGAGGAACAGTTGGTTCAGACAATGGAAGGGTCGGATAATAGAAGGGCTAAAATAACAGGTTTAAATGGAGTTGGGAGAGTGGGTATGAGGTCAGATAATTGAAAATTCAGTTAATAGGTCAGATAATAGAGGTTCTATTACAAGTTGATTTATCAGGTCCTCCAAATAATTATGCAAATCACTGCAAAAAAATTTAAAAATAGCATGTAGATCTATTGTAGATTTATTTATTCCATGTGTATGCGCCATAATATAGCCACTACATGACTTGTCCTGCTGGGGAAAAGTTGGAAACATAGGACATCTTTTTCTGACATTTGGCGGGACTGGTCTGTGCTGACCGGTATAGATAATTGTCCATTAGACAAGACGTATTAATGCAATAAAACGGCATTTTACACATTCGGAATCGGATGTTTATTTCAATATACTTTCAATTTTCAAAGGGGTCCTAGAGGTCCACAGTGGCCTAGTGGTTAGCAAGTTCGGCATCTAATCACAGGCAGTCACCTCTGTGTGGGTTCAACTCCCACAAGTGACAGTGCAGATGATCTGTCCCGATTTGACCCTGGCTATTGAATGGGACATAAAACCCCAACTTTGACTTTGACTTTCAAAGGGGTCCTTTGAATTTGACAATACATAATTAACCGGAATGAAGGACAAGTTGAATAAAGTAAAAACAGTACAAATGCATAAAAAATCATTTTCATTTGGTCTGGCGAACACAAATTCTAACCAAAGCCTAAGGTTGAAGGTTAGAAACACAGTTTTCATGTGCCATACAAAAATCAGCATAATAATTCAACACATTTAAAGTATTTTTGGGGGGGGCTTGGTGGTGTAGCGGTTAGAGTTCTTGCCTGCAACCTCTGTGGCCGCCGCGCGTCATGTTGGAAAGTTGGTAGTTACTTGCTGACGCCCGGTGGTTTACAGTGCAGTATGCACTGGTTTCCTCCACCTCCAAACTACCCATCGCAATATGACCCTGGCTGTTGAACGCGACATAAAACAACAAATAAATCTAAATTTAAAGTATTTTGGGGGCTCAAGTAAAGCCCCCGGGCAAGGCTAGATGTATTAGTATTTCGAATTTACAAACTGAATGTGATATACCAGTGAGCAGGGACAGAGTTTCAAAAGGTTCTTACCAATAGTATTAACTCTTCTATTAATTCATTCTCTGAACTCTTGTAATAAAGTGAGCAACTGTCAAATTAGAGAGTTATGCTTTCAATCATCAACAAAACAATCACGTGACACTTCATTGATCCACAAACATGATTCTAATTCTAATTGGACTTTTACAGCGCTTAATCTCCCCTATTCAAAGGGGACTCTAAGGCGCAACAAAACAAAAACAGTCAACCCATTTCAGTATCCAGGGACAGCAAGGAGGCTTACGGGGCCTCGAAAGAGTGATTATGATAGCTTACACCCGGAATACAGGCAGACTCAAAATTTGCTAAAATTCTCCCAAAAAGAGGCAGTAAAGTGCTGTCATGTGATACAAAGATTTCCAGACTTCTATGATGAGTTATGATGTTCTTCGACGGTCCCTAGATTAGCCCTCTACAAAAGAAGAATACCTATGTTGAAAATACCCAAGAACCGGTGACGATATCTGGCGATCGTCCGACAATTAACCCCACAAATTAACTGTGGGCAGGCAAATATCAATGCAATCTGTGAAGAAGATTCTTTTCCCACGGATAAAGATGGAGTGAAAGAAGGAAGAACATTAAGCAAATTTACTGAGACCAAAAAACCGGTACGACTCTTTAGCAACTGCCCTACTGCAGACATGGAAGAATATGTTACATTTGGTGGCAAATTGTCATGGCAAACTTCAAAGAAGTTGTATACATCAATTTTGAACATCAGTTTGTAGTCACCATGATGCCCCTGAATGATGCAGAAGGCTGCAGACAAAAGGGGGAATAATGAGGAATCCACCAAGAATATTGAAAAGTTTACTATTTGTGGACATTTGCCGTGTAAATTCACTACTTCCTGACCTGGGTATAAGCAAGAACATACACACTCTAATTTGTACTAGCCACTAGTTTGTACTAACCCTTGATGTCATAAAACAGTTTTCAACCCTTTGAAGGTTCCTACAGACCCCACGACATATTGTCCAGTTTCAGATGTGTACACCAACACGAATATTGATTTATACACAGATAAAGTTACCAACCCTCAAATTTTATGTAAATCAGACAATACCATATTAAGCCCGTAACTTCCCAGCTTACTTCCCTCTGGGGTACACTATAAAAACTCTACTAAGTTATCTTAAAGGGGAAAGTTTTCGACCCAGGAGGAAAATCTCCTCAAATTACAAGGATCATACATTTAAAATCTTCATATACAAATATCAACAAACACCACAGCTTACTGGGATATAACATATCACCTTTGACAGCACCGATAGACTCTTTCTTCCAGACTAAAAAGGCATAAATTCTCAAGGAATTTTGTTACTTGATGTAGTTTTTTTACTGTTTTAAAGTACACAAACTTTATTTAAATTTTCAACAGCAGATTCCCACATAAGTCCTTCTGTACATGGTAGTTGTTAATTATCTGAGATAAGTGTACATTACAATGCACTTGCCATGCAGCATGAGTTTGTTTATTATAGCATCACAATTGACAGAGGAATGAAGGTTCTTTAATGCTCTTTGACCCCTCCACTTTAGGCTTTAAAGTCACAATTGGGGTGTGTTACCTCCCACTTCAAAGGTCAAAATATGGACGAAATTCTGTTTGATTGTTTGGTTACATGTATTTATTTGGGTTATAACGTCATATCACAACGGGTAGTTTTAGGGGCAGAGGAAACCAGTACATACAGATGGTCAAAGTTCTGTACAGTAAACTGCCGACCAACGGCAAGCAAACTACCAGCTTTCCCACTTGAGGTCGGGCCAGGATTCGAACTCCAATCTCAGAGGTGGGAGGCGAGAGTGTTACCACTCTGCCACGGTGGCCCCCTTGTTGGATTGCTTGATCATCTGCTTTGAGTATTGTACTTGCTAGTGCCTTTATTTCATTTGGTGGAGATTTAAAAGCTAGGATATGGGATTTGCAAGATATACTATTCTAGATATTGATGAAGTAAAACCAAGGATAATATGCAGAAAAATCTCACATAGCAAAGGATTCAATCAGTTCCTTGTCGAAATCTAAAATATCTTTGATCAATAGTAGATTTAACAGTGAAACGCACAACGACACATCAACTGTGGTTGAACTTGCAAATGAGCAAAACTGTGCCAGTGATAAACTCCGAGATGACTATTTTAGTAAACCTATTTTCACAGACATATCTGTGCAATTTTGATGCCTCAGATTAATGGATTCACTAGTGATGTGACCAGAAGCCTAATCCAGATTATAAGTCCATTGAACTTACCTCTGGAGGTGGATTCACGGATTTAGATTCACTGGATTACCCATAATGCTTTGCAAAATAATGGCAGCAAATTATAGAAGCAAATTTTATGAATTATGTAATTTTTATGATATCTATTTATTTATTTGGATTTTAACGTCACTTTCAACACATTGTATAGGTCATATCACGACCGGTAGTTTTATGGAAAGAGGAAACCAGTACATACAGTTGGCCAAGGTTCTGTACTGTAAACTGCCAACCAACTGCAAGCAACTACCAGCTTTCCCACTTGAGGTCGAGCCAGGAACCAAAACCCTGATGTCAGAGGTGGGAGGTGAGAGTATCTTTTATTTTCCACTTTGGATTCTTATCTCAGGAAAATTGCCTTTCACAAATCGAGCTAATCCAAAGGATCCAAATCTAAATCTGCATTATGCAGATTATGTCTGTGAAATACACCTACTATATAATGTTTGAGATTTAGGTTACAATGTTTCCCAGGAGACACATTTGAACTCACACAGTCGCGGAAGTGAAAACACAGTGGCTGTAATGGGCAAAGCTGTAAATTAGTCACGGACGACCTTTAGGTCTGGAAACGAAATATATATCATTAATTCAGCCACAAGAATGATGTCCCTCTGACAGAAAGCTAAATACATGTTTATAGTATTTTCATAGGAATTTCACACAAAACCAAAAGTTGGGCCTTTCCATAAGGCTACTATACTTCAATAGGCCCATTGAACAGAGTGCTTCAAATGGTGTGGCAGCCCATCCCACACAGCTTGGCCAATCAAATCAAAGGAATTGGAAAACGCCCACATGTGAACAGCAACATTCAGCTAGACTATCAAGGTCATTGTTTTTTTTTCATTCAAACAATATTTATTGCCTTTTCATTTAAAATCCCCAAGAAGAATCATTTTACCGTATACAATGGTGAAGTTCTTTGCATTTTTTTTTGTTTTGTTTTACAAGAATAGGACAAAATTTATATGTTCTAAATTCTTAAAAAAATGCCAGAAAAACAAAATGAAGCCTACACTACACATGGTGTAAACAAACAACAATAACAAAAAAAAAATACACACAGATGTAAAATCTTTAAACTGGGGCATATTTTTCACCAAAATAAAAACTACGTCAGCAAAATAAAAAAAATAAAAAGGAAAAGAGTAGACCTACTTTCCTAGTGCAAAGTCACAACAAAACAGATCAACATTTAACACACAAGGAACAATATCTATTTAAAATGAAAGTTTAATTGTCAAATGAATTTTCTGTTACGAGCACCTGCAATATAGTCTTATAGTTCTAGCTGAAGGGATATATTGTCAAGCTATTTATTTTTCCATTCAGTTTTTCCCTGCCCATCAGAGGTAATGACCTTGTCAATAATTTATCCTTCAAGAATCTCTAACATCTCGACAACTTTGAACTAAACTATAATCACTATTTAAAACATTCTACTTTAAACCATGGCTTAATTTTTATTTTCCTTTCGACCATACATTGTTCTTTCGTATTCATACATCAACTATATCCTTTGAAGTTCATTTATAAGCTATTTTTATAAAAAAAAAAGACAGACATGGAAAAAAAAACTAAACTTTTAACAGATAACAGACTCCTAAAAAACGTTCATGGGAAAAGTATAGGAAAACAAGAATATGGCCAAATTAAAGAAAAAAACAAGAAACACAGTGCAAACATCAAAATATGAGAGAAAACCTGCCACAAACTGCTACACCGAAAAGAGGTCAAGGACCCTGGATGCGCCTGCGTGGACTTCAAATGAAAATAAACATAGGGGTGATATTGGCAGAACACAAACCCAGAGGCCATACAATACTATCCAGGCCGAAAAAAGTAATGTACATTCTTGGCAAAAATCCAGATTATTACAGCTTCTATATGGAGGCAATCAAAGATAACAAAACTGTTGCTGGTATAACCTTGCTTGTGGTGCAAGATTGTGCGAGAAGCCTCTTCAGGCATATGTACAGAAAAGATAAGCCACTCCTACATGTTAGGGGATATTAGCTCACAGAGTATCCAGTCTGTCTCTCCAGCACATGATAATGTAAAAGAATTGTATTTTATGCTGCCCATCCCACACTGCTCAGCCAATTAAATCAAGGGAATTTGAAAAACACCCACGTGAAAAGCAGTGAAACCTGAGCCTTATTTTAAGGCTACTGCTAGCAGTGCATATATGTGTGTGGGGGGGAGAGGGGGGGGGGGAGATACAGACCTTGGGCAATTGACTCCAATAGTCTTTCTCAGACCTCAGATTTCTCTCAAACTTTAATTTATTTTTATTTATTTATTTGGGTTTTAACGACAATTTCAACACATTGTATGGGTCATATCACGACGGGTAGTTGAAAGGGCAGAGGAAACCAGTACATACAGTTGATCATGGTTCTGTACTGTAAACCGCCCACCAACGCCAAGCAGCTACCGGCTTTCATACTTGAGGTCAGGCTAGAATTTGGTGTTTGGTGAAATGTTCCTGTCCCTGGATCACTGTCTGACATCCATTTGTAAACGTGCAAGTCAGTGACGAACCCGTCCATTACCTTGCACATCCTCGGGAAGTATTAAAATGTTTAAAATTTCCGCCTCTGAATTTGGTAGCGTGAGCATGCGCAGATGAATTTCTTGCTACGGTAACGGATGGTGTGGTAATCGGTGTATATAAGGTTGGACTCGGTCATTTTTTCGGTGTAATATAGCGACATAAGGCGAGTGGAGGTACATGGACATTTCACCAGTGTGACACAAGGTTGCATATGAACCTCAGGCGGCAGTTGCAGGACAGGGGCGTTTCACCAAATGCCTATAACCGTGAAATACACCGCCTGTATTGTGAACAACTCAGACAAACTAGGGGGGACATGGGAGGCAGTTCCGCCACCGAGGAGCACCTTTAATCGCAGGACGTACCACCTGTGGTTTGACGGGACATTAGGGTCATATAAGGGAAAGATCTCCAGCATTTTCCCAGTTCATGAGGTTGATCCAGACCTATGTTGAGTAATGCAGTGCTTATACTAGTTGGTCAAGATTATACACTGTAAATCAACAGTCATCCTCAAAGTAGCTACAAACCTGCTCATTTTAGGTTATGAACAATATTCACATCAATGGCCTCAGCAGTGGCAGGAGACTGTATTCCAGTCATGCACAGACTACGGGTCACCAATTGTGTGATAATGTATTTGCAAACTAAGAGATACCGATAGAATCTTCCATAAAGGGCGTGCATTGTATTATTGTATATTTATACTCAGTGCAATATCTCCATGTACTACAGGACTCAAAGTGCTATTTCACCCATCCGACTGCATGAGTACAGCCCAAGCTCTTAAGTCACTGACATTCAATAAACTGCAAGACAGAGGCTCAAGGATGACCATTTGTCAAGATCCTTGAGGTTCTTTAACCTGCCACTGGGATAGGATCCAGTGACAGAGGACCGCCATTTCAAGTGGGCATAGGAGACACTATGTATCTGCCTGTACCAGGCTTTGGACCCACATCCTCTGTGTTCCTAGGTGAATGTGGTGTTAACCCCACATGCTTTGAACACGGATGATGCTACCCGATGTCAGGGTACAAGTGATCAACGAGCTTGGCATTTAATTACCTGGCTATTATCCCTGTGGCCACAGGATTGAACCGGCAGACGGCAGCATGTCTTTAGATATTAAAAGGGGTGTAAAACCCCAAGTTTTACCTTTGACCTACTTCATGATGGAAGTGAAATGTTTGAGGTTGCAAGTTGCAGATTTCAGTCTCATGCCACAAAAGGCTAAATACTGAAACTTGTTTACAGTGGGCAGACAGATGCATTCATCAACAGGGTCTTTATAAGGTATCGGTGACTCGTTAACCTTCTTCCTCTTTTGATGGTGATACAGGGCTTGTAATTCGATACAGATGTGTATACATACATGTATATGTATACTGGGGTAAACAGGTTCTCAAACTTGCTCGAGGTTAGGGTAAATAACCACTGAACGACCACTTAATGGTCAAGTTTGGAGGACTATATAAAGGCAAAGCCATTCTTTAGGACCAACGGCTTAAATGACTGGTGCTTTGATATAATTTCAGTAGCATGAGCTAACTCAAGAGTATGCCCAGTTAGGGATACCAACCTTTCACAGATTTACCTCCCGAACTAGTGTCGGTACCTATTGATTCTACCAGGTGAAGAGGTACACTTATGTCTAAGGTACCTTGTCCACAGGTACAATCTCCATGGCCCAGACAAGTATCAAACCCCAGACCTTTAAATCCACATTCCAACAGCTTGACCACAAACCAACTGATAATGCAATTTGCACAAACCCCAATGAGATTTCCCGCATTTCTATTTTTTGTGTGTGCCTCTTGCCTTACTTGTCAAGGCATCTTCTATCTGCTCAAAATAATTTGTGGGAGTACAGTGGAAGTATTTGGTGGCATGGGTTCTTTACATCTTACAACCTAAATCTGGTGAATTTATATAAGCATTTTTGACAACAACAATCATCTAATAATATTTTGGAAGTATGTATATTTTTATTATATTTTCTACGCCTCCACAAGATTAAAAGCTTTTTGCAATACAGACCATTGATCCAGAATATGTCTGGTTTGTTTCTCCATATGGAACGCATGTACTTTCCTAAAAAGGCTTGGCTGGGGAAACTAAATTGAGAGTTTATATACACGTTATACAGCATCTCCACATTATGTGTAGAATGTTCTTCATTTAGGATCACACTAAAACCACCATCATCACAAGGACTGCACACAAATAACATACCAGAGGTTTTATAATATAAACATTTTAGCCTTGATTGCTGTTAGTGGTTTTCCTTGGGTACATGAAGAATTAACGAAGTATAGTGTGATTCTCATATTCAGTTGAAAGGGTTTTTAAATATTCTGTGCTGGGGCTTTTCTTTTTTGGATATTCATATATTAGAGCTACAGGTTAGTTTTAAATATATTTACAGTTATATTTCTTTGGCAGTGAAGCAAAATAATGAGTGTATAATTATGAAATAAATAACGATATAAATTATACAAGTGGCAGATTATATAATGTGTTCTTTATACATGACTTTGTTATAGATTCCACTACAATTACACTGATCCAGTTCTTTGTTTCTATGTTAAATGACTTTGAAGCCCAAAGGAGGGTTGGGTATTCATTATTCTATGTTGTATATTTTCTTTTCTAATAGTATACCGTATTTATCCGTATTAACACCCCCTCCCTATTAGTGCTGTGAAATCGCTTCGAATATCGGGTTCGATGTTTGGTATCTGTACAAGCTAGCTAGCTGTACAAGGTTTTCAAAACCAGTTAAAACGCAGAAATCTCACATAAAATCTTGTCACTTTATTGAAAATATAGCAAAAATATAAAATCCATATATTTTAAAAATAAATTCCACCATATTTTCAACAAAAGAAACAAGTTTTATAGATAGGCGAAAATAGGATGCATTGGGATGCGGTGTGATGTTGGGGATTTCTAAACGTTTTGCAAAGTCCGAATTTCAGACGTTTTGAACCGAACTCCGAAATCAGGGCAGTAAACGAGCGAACTATCGAACTTCTTCAAACATCGTCGCAGCACTAGTCCCTATTAGTCCCCCCCCCCCCTCCTGTCTACCTTTGCAAAGTTCATATTTCGGGGTTTTACGTCCCCCTCAACAGCCAGCCCCTTTGCGATTCCGGGATTCCGAAAAAAAGATGCGTTTTAGTACTTCCCCAATCGAATACCGCTTACGAGAAATAAAGAAGGTCACAACAAGACAAAGCAATTATGATCACAAACGGAATGAAATCTGCAAAAATACGAGATAAACTTAAAATTTCTTCAAATTTAAGGTTTGTTTCCAATATTTTAAGCTCTCTCGCCATTATACATGCTGGCAAGCGAGATCAAGGCTGTAACTGTCCATTCATTATCGCCCATTGCCACTGGACTCTAGAGATGATTTTTTTGGACAGGTAATAGTCGCCCCCCCCCCCCCCCCCCCCCCCCCCTTTTAAAAAATGCATTGCCCCTGGGGCGTTTATACGAATAAATACGGTAATACATGCCACTCTTATAACATAAAGCAAATGATGAGTAATGTACTATGTGAATTAGATATATTTTAGTTTGTAATATAAGTCATTATTATTATCGGGATTTTATAGCCAGTAAAAGTAATTACCAAAGAACTGTATCAAATAGGATTGACAAACACTTGTTAATAACTATACGCAGGTAAATTTTAGCCAGAAAACAATTTCAATAATTTTAAGATTTAAATTCACAAGAATCATTCTCCCCATTTATCAGTTCTTACTTCAGAGATCGATTAAAACAGATTTAAAATTTTATCTTGAGCTAAGCTTCATCTTCCAAGCTCATTAAACTAAACATAATGATAAGTGAAAACCACCACTTACATTGTATATCCACCAACATTAAAGGAACCAAAAAAAGATAAAAGTTCTCTATTTCTATAAAGTTACTTTTTTACAACTGAAACCATTTTTCTCTTGTATAATGTGTTACAGTAAATATGTGAAATCATATGCGTACATACTGATATTTTCAGGGAATACGTGTATTTACTGACCAAATCAGTGAATATGCGTACATACTGAAAATTTCAGTAAATACACACATTTACTGATTTCACATATTAACTGTAACATATCTACAAGAGAAAAAACTAGTAAGTCATATTTCATCCCAGATAACTGTGAAATGTTTTATAATACCCCATTCACACTGCAGACAGAATGCCCAGCGGTTAAAACTTTTACTTGGCCACAGAACCGCCTCCCAGGATAGGATGCCTCATACCTTCTGAGATTTGGTGTATCAATAAGGTACGGTCACTGATGGGACATTAGGTAACTGTCAGTAACATTAGCATGGGAATATTGTATAGTATTGTGTATTTGTACTCAGCGCAATATCTCCATATACCACAGGACTCAAAGCGCTATTAAACCCATCCAACTGCACAGGTACAGCCCCAACTCACAAGTAACTGACATTCCCCTAACAGGAAGATAGAGGCTCAAGGATGACCATTTATCAACGTCCTTGAGGTTCTTTAGCCTGCCACTGGGGATAGGACCCCATGACAGAGGACCGCCATTTTAAGTGATCATCCGAGCCACTATGTATCTGCCTATACCTGGGTTTGAACCCACGTCCTCTGAGTTCCAAGACAAATATGCTACCCACTAGGCCACAGTGTAAGTGGTATTGTCCATCGCCATAGGCAACCTCCATTTACCTTCACTAACCTTATGTAACCATCGGATAAACACCTGGGGCCGGTTTCACAAAGGGTCTCAGACTTAGGCTAAGTCAGGGACTTAAATCTGAGTCACTTGTCTTTGCCAAGTCCTGGACTTAAATGGATTTCACGAAGGGTGGCTTAGCAAAGTCCAAGCTTGTCGTATAACCACAGTGGTTTTCTGTGTCATGTGACCCTTTATTTCTACTCAAAATATTTTAGAGGTAACATATATCCCTTGTTTAGCTCATTTTATCTTTGAAAAAATGCTGTATTTTTAAATGGGAAACCTTATAATCACACAGACGTATCCAAAGAATAATTTAGGGAGGTGTTCTATATATTTATTCTTTATTTTCAAGCATTTCAAATTTTGAAGTGAGAAAAATATATGGCGGCCATATTTAAGCCTTTGTTTACAAAAGTTAAGCCTACTCTTGGGTAGACTTAGCTAAAGCCTAGACTTAGCAGCTCTGTGAAATCCTCCAAGTCCAAGATCACAGACTTAGCCTCATTTTAAGACAAAAGTCTTCAATTTAAGTCTAAGTCTGGGCTAAGTCCTTTTGTGAAATCGACCCCAGATAACAAAACGAAAACAAGTCACAACCTTCTATAAACTGCGGACCATGCCTTCAGTTACTCTATGAAAAATTTATGTGCGGAAGGTCACTGAAATGGTCGGACACAGGGACGGAGACACACATATAAAGGATGATGAAAGGGTGGAAAAGAGACATGGCTAGGGTGGATGATGGTGAGTAACCGTTACAAATTCAGATGCGGTAGTTTTGATCATTTCCAAAACTTCCGTAGGACGCTCACAGAATGGGATGGCTAGCCGCTATATCACAAGTTCACATACAGACATCGGACGATAGTTGATGGGCAGGGCCATTTTGTCTAACGCCTTTAACAGTGTATTACGCCACCTCTAGTGCGAAAGTGATATTATGTATGCATATAATTTCAGATATACTTCAGTAAACGTGAGCTTCTGAAAGTCTATCTAGCAAATGACACATCTGCTTACAAAGCCTTTTATGGTTTACATCAGGTCGTAAAAGTATTTGTTTTCCTGTAGAGACATCACAAAGACACCTGAACTAGTACACGTGTGTGTTTGCATGAAGAACTAGAAAGGACTCGTAGAGCATAGACCACGGCTCGGTGAGGGAGAGGGAATGGGGGGGGGCTTTTTTGGATATATCTGACTTTTACACTGAGTGGAAGAGGTTCCCGGCAGCTGGGGTCTTCGTTTAAAAAATATTTATACAAATACACGCAAAATTTATTGTCTTCTCCCCCTGACCAGAGAGGCCCTACCCAGATGTAAGTTATCCATAATGATGACCATAAAGATCGATCTATATTGCTTTTGGAGTAGTCGCAAACACAGAACAGACAAACAAACGCGACCGAAAACACAACCTTCTGCCAGAGATCACAAATACGATCATGTGTATATTATGTAAAAGGTTTTGAAATACAGGATGATATATATCTTGTAGGCACATCATCAAAATTTGAGAAAGCAAACATGTTCTTCCATTTGTTATCTCTAGAATGAAAACACAGAACGTACCAGGAAATAGTGATCTGGGAAAAAAACCAACCCACTCACACACACACAAAATGTTTGACTTTGAACAGGGAAAATGTATGTTGCAATCTCCATGAATTAGTCTGTCATAGCTGTTACAGGAACTAAGCAATGCACATGTAAGGCCATTTTTTGGCTGTAGTGAAATAACAGTGTTGAACTGACAGCTGGTAAATTAAAATCATCATTACAAGGAGTTATTTTCCTAAGTAATTGGATAATAAAGATTTTTTTTCTTTCTTTCTTTATTTATTATTTTTTTTCTGTATGTGGATTCCTCCAAAAAGTAATTTGGTGTTTTAATTTGTTTTGCTGAAAGAAAAAAACGCAACTATTTGCCAACAGTTGGACAAGCAAACATGTAAGTAGATGTATATATACAATGATATAATAATAATTAACGCAGCATATTGAAAGCTGTTTAATGTTTATATAATAGGAAAACGTCCCGAATGACATATACAGAAAAAATATATCACGAATGAAGATAACAATATTATACGAGTGCGAAGCACGAGTATTATATTGTTAATCTTCATGAGTGATATATTTTTTCTGTATATGTCTGATGAGGGATGTTTTACTTTTATTATCCACCATTTTGTGCGATTTATGGGTCAAATAATATGAATATTTAATGAGAAAACGTGAAACAGACTGTCAAAAAGAATGAGCAACACTGAATATAAAACTTCAATCTTTACCTTGCAATATCTCAGTCATTTCTGCATGGATATTTATGCAACATACATGAGCAGAAGCGCTAGAATAACACCTTTCTAATGATATATTATACATATTTTTAAGTTACATACTTTCCGAGATATTGTTGAAAAACCGGAAGTTAACCACACTAATATCCATAGTACCGGGGCGCCGGTGTATACAAAAAAAATACATCCCGGTCTGTATTTCCCCGTATTTGGGGCAAATACGTCGCGTGGTGGATAATAAAAAATAATAATATATGTGATCCTTTTTAAGCCAAACTCAGAGCGATCATGATGATTCCTCCACTTATCACATTTAATTGAAAACAGACCCACCAATTATATGGTATTCCGTTTTTAACTGAAAGCAAATTTTGATAAGCTACAACAAGTTATAAGTGGTTCTACTGCCTAATGCAATCTTCGCCAGAAAAGTTCACATATTGTATCGGTTAGACAAAAGGGTCAAAGTTTGGTTTTTACATACCTTTCTACAGTTAAGGTTATTTCTGGACAGACCCTAAGTTCACCAACCTGTTGTCATGCCCCATGCGCTGTCTGTGTCATGACCTTGATTCGGTAGAAACAACCAGAGGCATGGCCCAGGGGATTAAATGTCCAGTTGTGTTAACCACTTGCTAATGGAGGCCTGCAATAATAAAATCAGACACACCAGCTCAAAATTGGAGCAAGGGTACTCGTAGAGCGCATACCTCCGCTACGGCATGTATTTTTTTTTTAATAACGGCTCAGTAATAAGTAAGTGGGAAAAACCAGGGGCCGATTTCACTAAAGGACTTAAACTAAGTCCCTTTATTGGCTAACTCAGGGACTTAAATCTAAGACTTTGGTCTTAGCTAGGCCTGGGACTTAAAATGGATTTCACAAAGGTGACTTAGCTAAGTCCAAGCTTATCAAATAACCACAGTGGTTTTCTGTGTCATATGACATTTTATATCTATTCAAAATATAATATTGGTGCCATATATCCTTCAGTTGATGTATTTTATCTAAGGATAAGGGCTATTTTGAAATGGAAAACCTTGTTGCCACATATAAACTTCCCATACAGTACTTTAGTGAGGAGTTCTGTGTAATTATACTTTATTTACAGCCATTTCAAATGTTGAAGTGGAGACAACTTTATGGCGGCCATATTTAAGTGCTCTTTACCAAATTTAAGCCCACTACCTCCCAGAATTACAAGTTAAGTCCACTGACTTAGCAGTTTCATGGACTTCGCTGCTTTGTGAAATCCGCTAAGTCTAAGACCACAGACTTAATATAAATTTAAGACCAAAGTCTTAAATTTAAGTTTAAATCTGGACTTGAAATCGGCCCCAGATCTTTGGTATTTTTTATGGGAAAATCCAGATTATTATTTTTTTGTTTTTGTATCCAGACGGTGAACCAGACCACTCTCAAAATTTAATGGGATCTGAGTTTGGTCAAGACCCATCTTCTGATTTTTTTTCATTAAATTGCAACCACTAGTATTTGCCTAGTCCTCCTAACAAACAAACAGACAGTCATGAAAAAAATATATCTCCGTGGTGTGGCAACAAGTATAAATGAAGATTTTTATTCTAGTTTTTGTCTGACAACCAAGAGAATTAGCAGTTAAGTAGTATGTAATGCATAGGAATACTGGTTTGTAAATATTCAACTTCATAATACTATTTCAGAAATTATGTTTACGGTATTATTTTTTCAGTATCATAGCACAAATGCATTGAAGATTGTCACAGTTTGGCTAAATTACCTAGCTCGGCAGTGGTGTAGTAAATAACGTATGGGAATGTTTCTCAACAAAGTTTAACCCCATAATATACTTTTTTTATTGTCCTTCACGCCCCGTATATAACCAAGATAGGGTGATATACAAAGCGGGATATGTATATATATTGTATACAGAGGCAACGTACCATGGTTAATTAGCATCAACAGGTGGCGGTTTTTCAACAATATCTCAAAACTTTTAATATGTATTACGGTATATCATTACAAAGGCCTTTTTACAGCGCTTCTGCTTATTTTTGCTCTGTAAAAATCCATGGAGAAATGGCTGAGAAACTGCAAGTTAAAGATTGAATTTTTTTTATTCATTGGTGCCCTGTAGCTATGACAACCTCTTCAAATTCTCTTGTCAAATGTTGATTTATTCAACCCATAAATCATAAATGGTCAGTAATAAATGTAAAACATCCTTCATTAGCCATATACAGAAAAAAATAGATCACTCATGACGATTAACTATATAATACTAGTGCTACGCATTCATATAATATTGTCATTTTCATTCATGATCAATCCTTTCTGTATGTGTCATTCAGGAAGTTAATTGTCCTATTGTAAACATACATGTTTTATTACTATTTGTTTTTCAGTTTTAGAAAGTACAAACAGAAAATGTCTTTGGCAACCAGACAACTGAGCGACTGCGGCAATGGAGGAAGCAGTGATGAGGAGGAATCTAGGTCAGTATCCTAAGGTCAAGGTCACTTTGCCAATAGTGCATGTACAGTATTAATGAAAAGGGAACACAGTTTTAAAGATTAAATAATTGGAATGGATTACCATTTGAGACACATGTCCAATATCTTAGACCTATTTCAGACAAAATGTGCAAAACATATCTAGAGAAGTACACTGTTTTATAATATTTATTTATTTATTTGTGTTTTAACATCACTTTCAACACATTGTACAGGTCGTATCATGATGGGTAGTTTTTTTATGGGCAGAGGAAACCAGTACGTAAAGTTGGTCAAGGTTCTATACTGTAATCTGCTGACCAACGCCAAGCAACTACCAGCTTTCCCACTTGAGGTCGGGCCGGGATTCAAACTCCGATCTCAGAGGTGGGAGGCAAGAGAGTTATATTAATATACAGTTGTTGTATCAGTTATATTAATATACAGTTGTTGAGGATAATTAGATTCCAAATTGATTAGATTATCACAATAAACATGATTGTTTAAACTATAGCGAGTTGTACTTAAAAATACAACATAAAAAGATGTAAGCTATGTTTCTGTTATGATAAGGGGGCCATGATGAAATACAGATGCATATCTGTATGTATATGCACCGAAAATATCTGCAAATTACATCTTCTGAAATCATTGAATATCACATGCTTTACTGCTGTGTGTATCAGTTCTGTTATGTTGTTGTAAAAACTATTACCGAGACAAATATTTATGGTATGTTTTTTATCACCTATCCCAACATGTTCAGAACTTAAATCCAGTGAAGTAAATTGCAACAACATAGTTCCAGACAATATTTTGTGTGACATATTTTCGTACAAACTGCATTCATTCATCTTCTATATTTACCAATAAAATGTCATTGCATGAGTTTATAACAATACTTATGTTGCATAGAAACATGTAAATGGCTGTTATAGTCTACATTTTAGGATTTTAATTTTTCACTTTTACATGGAGCAGATTATCTTTGATGCAGTTGGCTTATGATGTTTGACCACACATCATTTCATTAGTGGAGGGCGTGGAGAGATACTTTTTTTGGCAAAAAATGTAAATGTATTTGGAACACCGTACATATTTGTCATCACGACTATGATTTGGTATTGTTGCATCAACACATCTTAAACTTACATGTCCTAATTACAATTTCAAAATCGTGACAGCACTTTTCATGCAAAACATCCTGTATAATTAGACAAATAGACTTATGACTAGACCTAGCACATTGGAGAATTAACAGATACATATTGTATCCACTGGAAAGACAACTCACCAAAGCCAGTGAACCGTCGATTGACCTTGAAGGGGGGGCCCCAAGGCCAAATTTGACCACATCAGAAGATTCCCAGCCCACGATTTCCTATGAGTTGGTTTTATATTGCGAACCTTTAGGACCAATAATAAGCAAGTTATAAGCACTTTTAAGTTTGGCTACCCACATTTGACCTTGAAAAATCTCTTTACACGCGGCGCTAAACCAAAGTATACAAAAATAAGAATAATGTTCTAATATTAAAGTTGAAAAGGTTCTTGTAACTGTTTGCATATCTTAAGACATCTTGTCATAAAAATTCAAAATTTTCAATAATTATTTTTTCCAAAGGACAGTCACCCTCATTGACGAACAGTTTTTCACTCAATTTGTTTGTCTAGTGAAGAAGTAGGTTATGTGTCAATAAAATTTTAGCATTCTCTGGGCTGATAGTTCCGGCCATCTGTTCTCATGTTATTGGTCTTTGAAATAGATTTCCATAAAACTTATTGGACAGTTTGTTGTTGTTCTCGTAGTGACACAGAAGGTCCTCCTATAGCTTATAGTTTCACTACATACCTTCAAGTGCACCTGTATTCATGTATTGATGTTATTCTCAAGCATTTTGTCCTCCAGCAGATAAGATAACCCCTATAAATCAAAGGAATAAAAGACTCTTGGGTAGTCTTACACGAGGCTTTAAAGTTGAAGTCTAGGATTAGAATGCAAAAATGACGGTTCAAGTTATCTCTCTAATATCAGTGTTCCTTTTGGAACAATGGCACTTCTGACCAACTTGGGGTGGAATGAAAAGAAGGGTTCCGGTTCTAGGGCCGATTTCACAAAGGGACGCAAGTCCGGTCCGGACTTAGACTTAAATACAAGACTTAGTTCTTAAATTTTATCAACAGAATGGTAAGTCAGTGGTCTTAGACTTAGAGGATTTCACAAAGCAGCTAAATCCATGAAATTGCTAAGTCAGTGGACTTAACTTTAAGTCTGGTAAGTGGTGGGCTTAAATTTTGTAAAGAGGACTTAAATATGGCCGCCATTAAATTTTCCTCCCACTTCAAAGTTTGAAAAGGCTGTAAACAAAGTATAATTATGCAGAACACCTCACTAAAGTATTCTTTGGGAAGTTTATATGTGGTAACAAGGTTTTCCATTTCAAAACAGCACCCATCCTTAGATAAAATGCATCAAATGAAGGATATATTTCACCAATAGTCAATTTTGAGTAGATATAAAAGGTCACATGACACAGAAACCCACTGTGGTTATCTGATAAGCTTGGGCCTAGCTAAGTCACCCTTTGTGAAATCCATTTAAGTCGCAGACCTAGCTAAGACCAAAGTCTTAGATTTAAGTCCCTGACTTAGCCAAAAACGTGGCTAAGTCTAAGACCCTTTGTGAAACCGGCCCCTGAACCAGGTCAGGGACACACATTGTATACGTTTAAGGGGAACAGGAGGTTATTCATCCATGTTGCAGACCGCTGTATAAATTTACGGAATAAAACATTTCATTCTGGGCAATATTGTTATTTATGAAGCTCGAGGACAAGTGATATTGTGGTATTTCTGATGGTTATACATGGCACAAAAAGAGACAGTATTGCTGTATTCCGGTGGCTATGAATGGTACAAAAAGAGAGAGAGAGTAGTGCTTCATTCCCAGTGGTTGTATATGGCACAAAAAGAGAGAGTATTGTGACATTCTGGTCGTTATAAATGGTATAAAAAGAGAGAGAGAGAGTAGTGTGGTATTTCCGGTGGTTATACATGGCACAAAAAGAGAGAGAGAGAGTATTGCGGTATTTCCGGTGGTTATACATGGCACAAAAAGAGAGAGTATTGTGGTATTCTGGTGGTTATAAATGGTACAAAAAGAGAGAGAGAGTAGTGTGGTATTTCCGATGGTTATACATGGCACAAAAAGAGAGAGAGAGTATTGCGGTACAATAAATGGTTATAAATGGTACAAAAAGAGAGAGGAGTGTGGTATTTCCGATGGTTATAAATGGCACAAAAAGAGAGAATATTGTGGTATTCTGGTGGTTATACATGGTACAAAAAGAGAGAATGGTGTGGTATTCCGATGGTTATACATGGCACAAAAAGAGAGAGGATTGTGATATTCCGGTGGTTATAAACAGCACAAAAAGAGAGAGAGAATGCCAATATTATTTCCTGCGAAACCCAGCTACACACCTGTGGTTGTAGTTTTGCTACAGAATCGAATAAAAATTTGGGAGGACATATGGCCACAGTTATGAGACAGAAAATATACTATAAGAACACTGTAAAGCCAGAGACAGTAATGTTACTGAAAACATATGACTTGACTGGATACACAGAACGAGACAGAATAACTCAGAATGTGACTTTAAGATAGCAAAAGAGCTACAGAAATGATAGGACACCCTGCAGCTGTCCTACAGAGCTTTATGCCATCTGTTACACGAGCTATGCTTTGTAATCTATTTGTAACATCCTCATGTATATCATTTCTGTTAACACCTGGGCTTCTGGGGATTCCCCTCCTTTAACTCAGCTGGATAAGGAACTAGACTTGGGTTTATTTCTGTGCGTTATCCAAAGGCAGTGGGGATCGGGTTCCGGCAGAGTCAGTCAATAATTTCTGCTCTACAGTATATATTGCATACAACAATATTGCACAGTTTAAAACTGCTGTGTAGGCTGCCACAGAAACCAGGGAGGAAACATTACAGTATGCAAACTTGAAAGACAGGTTGTGGTGGTAGACGGAGGAATGAGGGGTTGTACAAAGTCAACCCCACTTGCTGGTTTTCACTATTGCTTGATATGTCGAATACTAATCAGTACTAGACACTTCCTCTCCACGACCATTTTTGGGGGAATTAATTTCTTCCTGCAAAAAGAAAAATCACAGAATTTGGGGAAAAGTATCATATATCTTGAGACTAGGGATCAAATAGGATATGGAGTGGGGTTTACAACAGTCAAACTCATCAAAAGTGGCCAATACCAGAAAATATTGGCAACCTCAGCCCCATCGGGCCTCGCTCTCCAATACTTTTTGGTATTGGTCACTTCTTTTGGAGTTTAACTATAATAATACCTATAAATGTAGCCAATACCACCTGTAATGTGATCAGCCCATTAGATGTAAATAACATCTCTGAATATGCCAAAACTGAAATTTCATAGGACTTTCATCCCGAAAGGAAAAAAAAAACTTTACACATATTAATTGGTGAATGAAAAGGAGGGCATCACAGTATGAAAAAAAAAAACAGAATGAAACTACAAGGGCCTGTATTTACTCACATTCTTATACTTAGAATTAGAATTTTCTTAGAATTTTTTCTTAGGTTTTGCAAGCCTGTAGATGGAACTTTCATGTATCAAATCAGAGAGTTTGTAACCCATTCAGGGAACCAATCAGAATGTTTAGGGGTGTTTCCGATTATTTTAAAAGGTTTCTAGTCTTATTGTAAACTGTTCCCAATTCTTTCAGATCTTGTATTGGAGAACCCCTCACAAACCCATCTCAAACTCATCGTACTGTACGTAAAGTAATCTTATTAAAACTATCTTAACATTTGTAAAGCAATCTTTTCCATCTAAAGTCCTAGCAATTGCATAGGGCTTCTTAAAGTTCATTTACCATCTAAGATGGAAAACGATAGCAAACTTATCAGGAGCCCATCGCAAGACTTCTGGAACCGATTGCAACATCAGTCAGAAAGCTATCAGGGAACATATTGGAAACATATCTTAAAATACACCCATGGATCATAAATGGTTTATTTTTTTTCAATCGGAGGAAGGTTTACAATCAGATCTCCGCAACGAAACAGCAGCATTAACCACCTGATCAGTGGGAAATGAGTTTCAGCTAACCAAAGTATGCAACTTCGATAAAACTCACATATAATCCCATTTTTGGTACACTGAGTTATGCAGCGTTCTTACCGGCCATAAATATGTGCTCACAGCCTGTAAATTTGTCAAGAACGGTCTCACAGGTGGTATTTACCACTTGTGAATTGGGTGCCTCCTGAAACTTTCCCTATTTGCGACCTTCACCTCTAATGACAACAAAGATGGAGGATACATGTGCTTTCGTTATAAAAAAACATGTTAAATAAAGTGTTTTGGTACTCTGGATTTTGATAAATAACATTGGAAAAGGTTTAACAAAATGAAATATGCATCATTTGCATGGTGGATAACGAAATATTGTGATTTCTTTTATTTCTTTCTCTTTGTCATTTGTGTTTGTTTACATACACACATAAACACACAGGCGGTGGATTGTTAAGAACGGTCAAAACTTTCCACTGGTATATATGTTACAGTCAATCTGTGAAACCAGTCATTACGCGTAATGACTGAAAGTTTCAGTCATTTCGCGTAATGACTGAAATGACCAGTCATTACGCGTAATGACTAAAATTTTCAGTCATTTCACGTAATGACTGAAAATAAGGTCCAGTCATTACGCGTAATGGCTGAATTGCAATAAATAGTTTTAAATACTTGCTTTACTAAAACTGAAATTGTCTGGCCTCACTTAGTAATTTAAATTGCATTCTCATGTGATTACTAAAGAGGGGTAATGAAATTATCACTTCAGATTTGAACATATTCTGACAGGATTACTGATTGATAACATGGGTAAATGATCAAATTATCAAACTCTTTTGCAGTTATTTTAACTAAGCCCCACTTCTTTTAATTCATGTCATAAAAATGACCTTCATATATATGTACTCCCTTGTAAAATATGACAGGGGACCCAATGGATAGGTAGCATTCCTAACGGGGACCCAATCTATAGACTCTTACTATAATCTCAAGTTCTGTGTAACATTAATGTCTAACTGAAGAACATAGAGTAAATCAAGTATCTTGATGGTTATTTATAGTTACAATGGTACTCAGGTGTGAGTTAGAGCTCTAAGTTATCCTACTCATTTATTGTTACAATGGTACTCAGGTGTGAGTTAGAGCTCTAAGTTATCCTACTCAGGCTTTAATAACTATTAAAAGAATGGATTAAGTTGTCCTTGTTATTTTAGAACATTAAAGGTCAACTCCATCTTTGATAAACAGGCTCTTTGTGTGGAGAGGTCAAACAACAGTAACAAGGCCTGAAAGAACAAAACAGGATGAAAGAGCTGCATTGCAATTAGGACAAGAGTGGACTAGATTCACTTCAAAAGCTTCATGGTTTTGTACTTCCTAACAAACTGCCACAATAGAACTGAATCTTTAATTAATAACATAAAAGGCAAAATGTATTATAAATTATGATTTATAAATGAGAATTAGTCTTCAAAAAAGACATAAATTTCGTTGACAACAAAGAAATATTTTCATTCTATGACAATGAGTTTAGTTTTAAAACTGCAAATTTGAATTTAGATTGTAAATAATATTTAAAATGTAATTAGATACATGTAACCATTCAATATTTTAAAAATATTTTTGAAAATGACAATAGAGTCTATTACACAAGTCTGCGTTTAGGTTTGAAAATTCTGGCTATAAATTCAGGGAGCATGTGAGAATTCCAAAGTTATTTATTTGATTAAAATAGTTTAATGTTCTCTAGCACAAAAATTTTCAAAATGCAGGGGAACAATGTACAATGGTTCTGAATAATGCAAAGGGTGTGAAGTCTAAATCAATTACAAACTCTAAAAACTCTAAATCAATTACACATATTGACTGAAATTAATTCAGTCAATCTGTGTAAAAATGAACCATATATTTCAGTCATTACATGAAATGACTGAAAATTTTAGTCATTACACGTAATGACTGGTCATTTCAGTCATTACGCGAAATGACTGAAACTTTCAGTCATTACGTGTAATGACTGGTTTCACAGATTGACTGTAACATATACGTACTCACAGGTGGTGCGCACCACTCGTGAATTTCTGTCTGAATGCAGCATAATATCCATAACACAAACAAACCCATTACATGTCATTTGTTAAAGAAATCCTGTAGAAAGCCTTATGTGATACCTATTCGATATGAGTCTGACTTATAAGGAACTTGGCAGTATATCTTAAAAAGATTTATTTGGTATCGCATTCCCACATGACAAAAGCATGAGTGATTTTAATGGCCATGAACCTCTAAACTTTGGACTTTTAGGCCAGAGTTGAGATTTCACTTAGTGGATAACTTATCTCTCATAACTTTCAGGGTATCTTTTATTTCTGTTGTAGTATTTTATGGACTTCATCCAGATATCTTAAAACTGAAGAAAAAAAAGGACAACAAAATGTATTGTATAAGTATATGCAATATAGTGCAATACAGTGTAATATTGCACAATACAGCACAATATCGTCTTTACTGCAGGACCCAAAAGCACTAATCAACCCATCCTCACTACACAAGTACAACCCACACTCTAGTGACTGACATAATGACATTCCCCTAAATGCAAGACAGAGTCTGACGGATGATCATTCATCAATGTCCCTGGGGTTCTTTAGCCTGCCACTGGCGACAGCACCCAATGACGGACAACCAAGACATCCCAACCACTATGTATCTGCCTGTACATGGGATCGAACACGGGTCCTCTGTGTTCCTAGGCGAGTGTGTTACCCGCTAGGCCACAGTGGCAGATTAAGATCACCTTGAATTTTGTATCCCATTGCGAGGAAACTACATTGATTTCCTCCAACCCCCAGGACTATACCTGTCCAATGTTCTGAGAGCAACCTTAAACCTAAACTAACCAATGAAACCCTGGGCAAATTGGAAATACATTCTTTGAAGAAGCCTGTGCTTGGCGCAATATATAATATTTGTTTTCATAAATATGGCTTTAGTGGCACAGATAGATCAAGGCACATTTTTACTAATATTTATTTTGTAAGTAAAAAAAATTGAAGAAGGACAAAATTTCAGAAGAGGAATTTCTGAATTGCTCAGAATCCATTCATCATTATACATGTGTACAGTTTACGCCAAAAAATTCAAAAGAAACAGGCAGGTTCAAAAAGAATGCTTTATACCCCGGTTGAATAATAGTGCCTATCATTTGCTGCCAATGTTTTAACAGACAGAAGAGGGTTCGTCTCCACAACCCAAACATTGAGAAGATGAGTGAAGATGTGCTGTATCACTTTGCCCTGGGCAACAAGAGCCATGACCTTCCCACTATGTTTGGAGACGTGAAGGTTAGTGGAAAATTCCCAGAATTTGAAAAAAATATATATATATATATATATATCCCCAGTAAATTATTTTAAGGAGTATTATTTTCCAATTCTGTGTGCATATGTCAACATGAGAGGGAAAATTCCACCCGAATATTGTATAAAAGAAAGTGAAAAATTCTCAAAATAAATTCAGGACAAATTTATCTCTAGGACATATCTGAATGTCCTTGAGCTGCATAGTTGGTGAGTGGGAAATTTCCAAGAAAACACAACTGGAGTGCAAGTTGGAACACTCAGTACTCCCCACCTGTTGTCAGGCATTTGTTTCAAGAGGGGAGAGACTCTATTTATTTATTTGGATTTCAAGGTTGCTTTCAACAGGTTGTATAGATCATATCACGACGGGTAGTTTTATGGGCAGAGGAAACCAGTACATACAGTTGGTCAAGGTTCTGTACTGTAAACTGCCGACCAACGGCAACCAACTACCAGCCTGGCCTCTTGAGGTCAGGCCGGGATTCAAACTCCGATCTCAGAGGTGGGAGGCGAGAGTGTTACCACTGCCACTGTGGCCCCCTTGTAAGATACTCTAAGGTGCATCATACAGAAAAGCAAACAAACCATTAATCAGTAGAGCAGAGACATAACAGGGGTCAGCACCACAGAGAAAATGCCGGGAGAAACCAAATAACTAAGGTAGGTAAGCTTTTGCAAAGAGATTAGTTTTCAGCATCTTTCTGAATGTGGAGCGAGAAGGTGCTGAACGTACAACATTGGCACATCATATGCAAAGCTGAGACTAAATAGCTTAGTAGATTTTACATACTGATGGGGCACAGTGTGGGACCTCAAACACCACACCATCTACTTGACCTCTACAAGTATTGTACACACAGGGTCTAGGTACAAGAAAAGGCTCAAAATATTTAAGATAACCACTCTGTAGGAACTTGTATACCAGTAGCTAACAAACTTGAGGAGCACTGGGCCATTGGGGTCTCTTTGAAACATCTGTACACCCTATTTGATCCTATATTAACTCGATTCAAGGTCAAGGGTTTTGGGTTTCACAAGATTTTCAATGCCCTGCCAGGAGTTAATGAATACTATACGAGTTAGCATGAAGTGGGTCAATTTTTCAAGTGTTTTAGTGCTATGTACAAAGTAAATTGGCTAGAAACATTATGTTTGGCAGACACACAGAACAAAGTGATAGAAGCAACATTATGCAAAAAATCATAACTTCCTTCTCTCAAATGTAAAAGTTTTACAAAATCTTTGAAAAATATCCGCACCAGACATTCATCAAGTGGGTCGATATTTCAGACAAAAATACTTCTCCCATATTCATATTCTGACCAAATCAAAGTGTTTCTTGGATTTATCATATTTCAAGGTTCACAAAAAATGTTCACAACAAAGAAAATAGCAATAAATCCATGATCAAAAGATTTGGTTTGTGAATGTGCCATGACGTAATTGCAGTCAGGATTTTTCCTTTATGAGAAAGGCAATAAGATTTAGTTTTAATAATTTACATTATTAAATTTAACAGACATCAAAACATTCAAATCCCATCTTTTGTAGTGTAACTATGTATTGCAAAACTTTTCCAAAAAATTTATGATACAGGAATACAGCAAACTTTTATTTTGGTAGAATTTCTTGAAAAGTTGACCCACTTCATGCTAATCCATCTAATGATAACAATCTCAACGAGTGAGGCAATATATGTGGTATGGATATATCATAGACTAAGTTCTGAGAGTAAGGAGACAAGTGCACCAAATCATACAAGAACAAACAGGGTAAAGCATCAATCTTAATACATGTATATGCAGCCACACTTGGGTAGGCTGGGGGGGTTGTTTGGTGGGGGTTCTACGTTAGTCTAAACAAGTAAATCTTGAGTTGGCGTCTAAGCTTGAAATGGTCTGTTGGGATCGGATAGTATGGGAGCCTGTTCCAGTCCACTGACGTGGCCATGGCAAAAGCATGCCTGCTTATGGACTTTCTGGGACAGACTGAGGAAACTGATAGCCTATTTCCATGAGTAAAACTACTAAACTTGATCAAACATGACAAATACAAGGGGGGACTAGTTGGTCAACATTCCCACTGGGCAATGGCAAGCAATTACGAACTCTTGTCACTTTAGCCTGGTGCCGGGATTTGAACCTACGACCTCGGAGGTGGGGGACTAGGATGTTACCCACTGCGACCCTGTGCACACCGAGAACAGAACTGGCGGACAGCTGTACTGTCAAAGCCGAAAGTTGGCAGGTCACAGAGTGCATTCAAAATCACTCATTCCTCAGTCAGATGTGATGCTAAAGTAAACATCCTAACATATACGTGGCAAGTGCCAGATAATTAATATACGTATCAAAGCTGTAACATTGCCGGGAAAATGGATATTTTATATTTGTACAAGTTATAACTAGTACGGCTGAGTTGTACAAGTTATAACTTGTACAAAATCTTTTTAAAATTTTGTACAACTTATAACTTGTACAGATTTTGTGTTTCTAAAAAGCTTAACTTGTACAAGTTACGCCAATATACTTTTTAATAGTTTTGGAGATGTACAACTGAGTTGTAAAAATGAAGCTTTTTAGAAGCACAAAAACCGAGTTGTACAAGTTAGGCCAATACACTTTTTAATAGTTCTGAAGCTGTACAAGTAAGTTTTCAATAGTTTTGGGCTCCCTACAAAGCCCGGCTTAATTGTATCCCCCGGAGGCAACTGGTGGATACTTTGGTTTAGCGTTCGCTACACCACCACTGCATGTAGAGAGATTTTTTAAGTTAACACTCTCAGAGGAAAACTACACCAGATAGGTTCACCAAATTTGCAGGATATCTTCAACTAAGCTTCTCTGCAACTGAAATTAGCCTCATTCATATAAAACACAGCCACTGCCGCAGTGGTTATCTCCTGCCTTAGAATCAGTAATAATGGAGAACTAAAGGAGATATAAGGCCTTTGTAGTAAGATAACCCCACTTGACATTGAAGAAGGGGTCAAAGGTAAAAGTCAGCAATTGGAAAAGAGTCTCAGGCCTTGACTTCCTTTAAGTTGTTTTCACATTTGGAACCCTTAGTAGCAATGATAAGGGAGATTTAAGGCCTTTTTAATAGGATAATCACATTTAACATGTGATATGATGGCCATTTTGTTTTCGAAACTAGGCCAAATTACTATCAGGCTAACTTTCCTAGCCATATATATTTTGCGCATATTTGATGAACCTAGCTGCAATATTTCAAGTTTTAGAGCATCTTAATGCATTTTGTTTTTCAAAATAATACAAAAATTTTTCTCAAGCAAAACATTTGAAGGCCAGGACTTTTGATGGTCTGTCTTTATATTCTGAAGCCATAGCATCAATAGTAAGGGTGAAATAAGGACATTTTAGTGTGATGACCCCATTTAACCTTGAAGCAGGGGTCAAAGGACAAATTCAACACCTAGAAAAGATTCCCAGGTCATGACTTCCTACAAGTAGTTTTCACATTCTGAACCTCTAAGAGCCATATTAGGGGAGATATAAGCCCTTTTTAAGAGAATAACCCCGTTTGACATTAAACCTGGTGGCCATTTTCCTTTTAGAACTAGGTCAAAATTACTAGCAGGCTAGCTTTTCTAGCCATATATCTTTTGTGCAAATATGATGAAGCTAACTAGAATATTTCGAGATTTAGAACAACTTTATGAAATTATGATATTTAAAAAGTTGGCTATGGCGGCCAGTTTGTTTTTCAAAATGAGGCCAAAATTTTGCAGAGAGGGGGTTAATGTTTTGTAAGATGATATACAAATACCTCAGCACCCAGCTGGCTTTGTTTAATCATGTAGATAACACCTATAAATATCCCAAGTGTGAAATTAAATAAGATTTTTTTTTGTCCCAGAATGAAAAACTTTTTAAGCTTAATTTGCCACAAACATATGTGACATGGTCGACATCGAAACGAGGGAGTGCAAGCTTTTTTTTGACAAACCAGAAACCAAGGTCTCTGACATCTGCACTTAAGGACAGGACCGAGTTATAAATGCATGACATTTGAGTCAAAAAAGATAGAGTGTTTGGGATCAATATAATGCCCACATTTTGTTCATTGAATGAGATTTTACATCACTTTCAACACTGGTAGTAAGTTGAAAAGATGGAGGGAAGCAGTCTAAACTACTTGTTCAAGGATCTGCTCTGAAAGGCACTAAATAGCACAAGACAAAAACAAACAAACCTCCTATCAGTTTATGACGCAGTGCCTCCCCCCCCCCCCCCCCTTATATAACAATACTTGATGATATAAACCCATAGGAATGTTATTAAAAGCAATAATAGAACCAGTATAATCCAGTAAAAATACACATTAAAATACATAATGAAAAATCCATCCAAGTAAAATAAAACAACACAAAAATATAAGGTGAAACATTTGCAACACCCAAGAAACTAAGAACAACTAAATATCGGTAGAGAAAGAGAGATATATGGCTATATGTCAATTTGTAGTGTTGTGTGCAACCCAACAACGACTTCTCAGTCAGGACACTTCAGAGATGTTAAAGCCCTATTGTATTGATCCCAATGGAACAGGGAATAACATGCTGAGGAATAAACTGAATAAATCAGGGGAGACGTGCAGTTTCCCATTATTTCCCGATATGTGTAAAAAAAACAGCAATCCACTGGCTGAGTGGTATAGTAACTGCCTGGCGGGCACTTACTGGGTTATGACCTCTGGTTTTGGAGTGTCCCCTTTTTGGAATTCCAGCACATCAGAGGATCTTTACGCTACTTCAATGTTACCATTATTGTATCCACCGGAGGCATCCGGTGGATACTTTGGTTTAGCGTTCGCTATGCTGCCACCGCGTATAGAGAGACTTTTGGCATTAACACTCTCAGAGGAAAACTACACCAGCTGGGTTTACCAAATTTGCAGGATATCTTCATTAGGGGGTAAGCTTCTCTGGAAATGAAATTAGCCTCATTCTGTAAAACAAGATGGCCGCCGCAGGCATTTCTTTGAAAATTATGTACATTTTTCTACTGGCTGTTTCTCATAGGTAGTTAAAGGTTGAATCACTTCATAGGTGATATATATATAACAGATATACATGTCCTCTACAACCTTGCAGACATTTGACCTTGAAGCTTTTGCTTCAAGGTCAACCAAGGAGTGCCAAAGTACCCCACATAGTGGATTTTGAAAGTGCCTATATCTACCTTATTATTGGTCCTAGAGGTTTGCAATGTGAAAGCAACCTATAGGAAATCATGGGCTGCAAATCTTCTGATGCGGTCAGATTTGACCTTGGACCCCTCATTCCAGGTCAAACAAGAATACCCAAACTTAAAAGTCTTTGCTAATTATTGGTCCTAGAGGTTTGCAATGTGAAACCAACTTACGGGAAATCATGGGTTGGAAATCTTGTGATGTGGTCAGATTTGAGCTTGGGCCCCTCCTTCAAGGTCAAACAAGGATAGCCAAACTTAAAAATCCTTATAACTCGCTTATTGTTGGTCCTAGAGGTTTGCAATGTGAAACCTACTTATAGGAAACATGGGCTGGGAATCTTGTGATGTGATCATATTTGACCTTGGACCCCTCCTTCAAGGTCAAACGAGGATAGCCAAAGTTAAAAGTGCTTATAACTCATTTATTATTGGTCCTAGAGGTGTGCAATGTGAAACCAACCTATAGGAAATCATGGGCTGGGAATCTCCAGATGTGTTCAGATTTGACCTTGGACCCCTCCTTCACGGTCAAACGAGGATAGCCAAACTTAAAAGTCCTTATAATTCACTTATTATTGGTCCTAGAGGTGTGCAATGTGAAACCAACTTATAGGAAATCATGGGCAGGGAATCTTCTGATGTGATCAGATTTGACCGTGGACCCCTCCTTCACGGTCAAGCGATGGTTCACTGGCTTTGGTGAGTAGTCTTTCTGGTGGATACAGATTTGCAACGGTTCTCTGATGCATAGGTTTAGTTATTATTATTGTTGTTGTTATACTAAATGGCTTTATTTTTGGAAATAAAAAATATTAAATAATTCAAAATATAATAATTTCACAGGGAAAAGCTAAAGAGTAGTCTTTCTATTTTAGTGTCACTGAAATGGGATATATGTAACACCTCCACTGACAGTTGTGTCACTTGATAACACCAATAAATATAGGTGCAGATCAATTCAATATGATTTTCATCCTGGAATGAACCCTTCAGAGAAATTCCCATCTACCAGTCTTTTGAGAGGGAAACAATTTGTTTTTGATGCATTTATGGAGGACATTTTTTACCTGCTATGCAACACCCTCTGTTTAAAAATAATGAAACAGGATTTCCAAAAAACTGAGAACATTAAGTTTTATCAGTGTGAAGAGTACAGAGGTGTAAACTCATCAATTTGAGTGGGTAGAGTGTGAAATGTAAGTATTGTTAAAGATCTTTGCGTAGAGATATTCAGTTGCAATACTCAAAGCACAGCTGTGCTTAAGGTCATATCTATATCATGCATAAGTTCCACGAAACATAAACTACAGCATCGAGCATCGGATACATCAGTAAAAAGCATTATATAAAATAAACCAGGTAATCAATTGGTATTTTATCGGGCAGGGTTACAATTTAAAATTAATTTACAATCAAAACTAACAACCCTGACGAGTAAAGAACCCACTTAATAAAACATTAGAGATACTTAGTTAAATTTGCATGTGTTCCAGTCTGGATCTTACATGGCATCATCTGCCACTGTGGCCTAGTGGGTAGCACACTCGCCTAGGAACAAAGAGGACGCGGGTCAGGTAGCATTTTGAGTCTGTTAAAATGTACCTGAAATATAGTGCTGAGTGTGAACATACAATTTTAACAGCCAAAGTTTGGGGACTAAAGGAACCTTGCTTAACTCCAGCCATTCTCAAATGTGAGGCTAAAATAAATATTGAAACAAACTTATGGAAAATGAAGCGTAATTAACATAAATTTCATTAAGGTCTTTGCACATATAGGCAGCACAGTGTGGCGAAGATCTTAATACATGCTAAGCAGACTAATTTTCTTTCGTTATCTGGGCACAGTTACAGTGTCCTTTAATCTTATCAGGCCATAATTTTGAGGAAAAAATATCACAAATGAAGATGACAAAATTATACCTGATAATTTTCATGAGTGATATTTTTTCTGCAGATGTCTTTTGGGAAGGTTTCCTGTTGCACTTTGTCCATCAATTTGTCTTGAAGGGATTAAATAATTATGACGGGGGGAGGGGGGGCAAAGGTGGTTAACTTTTATTATCCACAGGGTGTTTCCTTTTTTAGATATATGGAGTAGTTCTTTTATTTCCATTTTATCTGAATATGCTGCAGGGTGTATATATACAATGGGCTTTCCTGCTGTAAAGAGTAAGGTTACTACAGGTAGGAATTTGGCGTCACTGAAGTGTGCTATGTAACACCCCGACCGACAGATGTTTTTCTTGATAACACCACTAAATATAGGTACACATAAATATAATGTGATTTTATTCCTGGAAGGAAATCTTTAGAGAAATTTCCATAAACCATTATTTTGACATGTTGAGATGAAAACATATTTTTTGTTGTTGTTGTTTTGATGCGTTTATTATGGAGGATATTTTTACGTGCTATACAACACAACATTTTTCAATTTTTGATACATTCAAACACGTGTTATCTCCTTTAAAGATAATCTTTAAAAATGAAAATAATACAAAAAGGACTCCTAAAAACTAAGGACATTAAGTTTTATTAGTGTGAAGGGTACAGTAGGTGTAAACAAATCAATCTGAGTGGGTGAAGTGTGAAATATAACGATTATTATACATCTTTGGGTAGAGATATTTAGTTGCTTTACTTAAAAACAGCTGTGTGAAGGTCGTATGATGTCATACATTAGTTCCATGAAAGAAAAACTACAGCATCAAGCATCAAATATATCAGTAACAAAGTATTATATAAGATAAACCAGACAATTAATTGGTATTTTATCGGACAGAGTTACAATTTAAAATCAATGTATACCAACAGCTAGGATGAGTGAAAAGCCTGCTTAATACATTTGAGATAAATTTGAACTAGTTTCAGTCTGTGCTCTCACATCTACCATCTGCCACTGTGGCCTAGTAGGTAAAACAAGTCGCCAAGAAACACAGAGGACCTTGGTTCAAACCCAGGTACAGGCAGATACATAGTGGCTTGGATGACCACTTGAAAGGCAGTCCTCTGTCACTTCATCCTATCCCCAGTGGCAGGTTAAAGAACCTCGAGGATGTTGATAAATGGTCATCCTTGAGCCTCTGTCTGTCAGTTAAGGTAATGTCAGTAACTGAAGAGTTGGGCTGCCCTTGTGCAGTCGGACGGGTCAAACAGAGCTTAAAGAGCTGTGGTACCTGCATTACACTGAGTAGAAATACACATTCCATGCCACGCATATGCAGCAATATCTTAAAATGCAATACATACATATACAACAATTTTCGGGGAATATACCCTGAAGTTTTACTTTTGTCCGCCATTTTCCCGACCAATAAGATTCACAGGAAGTCAAATAAAAGACAGAGAGAGAGAGAGAGAGAGGAGTAAGTTAATGCAGTTATACTTCTCTCCGGAATACAAAAGGCCAGAATTATAACATTTTTTAGTGCACACGGACGCCACCCCCCACCTCAAAAAAAAAAAAAAAAAAAAAAACTGCACACACCCTAAGTTTTGCTTAGCTTTTGATTTTTTTTTCATCATGTGAGATTTAACTTTTTACCTTTAATAATAATATGGTAATAACATTTGATATACACACGGCCGTGGACAGACGTTTTTTTTGAGTTGGATTTTGGTGTTGTACCTTAGAGACTGCCTGGCAGAGATTAATCTAATCTAATCTACTGCTTTGCAGGGGCGCAATATATCTTCCCCACAAAGGGGAACTCGAGGTGCGCTGGTTAAACAAAATCATTATCATAGGGAGAGTTGAGGGGCGTTCAAGGTCAGTAATCCAGGATTGTGGGTGTGACCAGGAGGGAAGAAGATTGAGTTGGGAAACTAGAGTTGAAGATTAAGCACCAGAATGGAATGGAATGGAATAGAACAGAACAGAACAGAACAGAACAGAAATGACTTTATATCAAATGTTAATACCACACTCTGTCACTTTCACATGACCTACGCTGAGGTGAAAATATGTAGAGGTTACTGGCCAAGTAAGTGTCCAGAATTTGAAAATAATGGACTCTTTACAAGGTCACTTATGAGGCTATGTTAACCTATTTAAAGTACGCCCATTCCTTAATATGTAATTTTTTAATGATGCAGTTTAACATCCTTATTTTTCATTCCTTTAGTTTTCTTGTGCGTATTTTGTTTTTTTTTTTTTTTGGTTTTTTTTTTAATGATCATTTTAGTTGAAATAGATGTGAGTTTCTTTGGAAATGTGTAAAAAAAAGGGTTTCTATACACGGTTGAAATCACAGAGCAGAACAACTACCCATCACTGGAAGAAATTGGACACTTTTAACAACAAAAAAACTCTCAGGTGTAATTTAAAAATTATCAAAGTCATGCTGTATGCCAATGTTTGACAGTCAAAAAATTTTTTTTAAAAAATGGAAGTTGTTCTAGTTTATGTAATGGTTATATATTTTTATTAAATATGCAAATGACGTGAAATGGAACCTTTTGTGACTTTAGTGAAAAATGCAATCGGGAACGTCTCAAGCTTAGTACCGATGATCTAGCTACTGTAAATATTATAAAGGAACTATTGTGCTTAAGAGAAGAGGGTAAAAAACCATATACGGTTACAGAAATTAATGAGATCAGTTTTTTTTCTTTTTTTTTTCACCACTGAGAATAATTATGTATAAAAACATGCACTTTGACTACAAAATAAACTACATATATATCACAGTATTAATCAGTAAGCAGTAAATCTACATGTGTACATATCGATTTACATGCTACTAGTCAATTAAAATAATTATTAAAAAAATTTCTGTAAATTGTTAAAACAAGACTATTGTCACGGTATTTATCTTCCACTAGGGCGTACGCAGAAATGCAGGTTAAAAAAAGGGGCAACAATCAGGGCCTTTCAAATATGATAGCCCAACTTGAACCCCGAAGTAGGGGTCAAAGACTGAATTTGACACTTGCAAAAGATTCGCAGGACATGATTTCCTTCAGGTTGTTTTCACATGTGAAATTCTAGAACCAACTACAACTGTGTCAATCTGATACAATACATCCCCTGATGGCCCATGATGGTCTGATATAACATATAGAGAATTCAGACATTCTGAAATAAATGAGACATTTTTGTTCTCCGCTGAAATTCAAGATGGCGGCCTGAATTATAAAGAAAAACTACAAAAAAAAAATGCACAGGCATCATATTCAGGGTCTACAGCACCAAAAGATCCAAAATATGCTTGAAATCGATGTATATCTAACGGCTTTCAAGTTAATAGACATTTTCAATTTCAAGCAAATATCAAGTATGCAGCCAAAATTCTGAAAATAAATATTTATGTTTTCAGCATAATTCAAGATGGCAGCCAGAATTCAGAAAATAAAAATTTTTTTATTGACATTATATACTGGGTCTGTAGTACCCTAAGGGCCCAATATTTGCTCAATATCACTCTATCTGCTACAGTTTTTCAAGATAATCAGCATTTTCAATTCATTCAAGAAGTAACGCCTTAAATTCAGAAAGTTGCTATTCCTTTCTAGTGGAAGCTTAAGCTATTGCACTGCTAGGCAATAAGCTGCAGTCTTACTGTTAAAGTAAATGAATGACATATGTAAAATAAAACACTCTAAATGCAATAGTTTTTCAGTTACAAGTGATTTACTCCACAGTGAGAATCTCAAAATAGCTATTGCTCAGCCATGCAATGATCTACAAGTCTGCAATCTTACTATGTTATAGCTGACCCAAAAGTAGGTGAATAACACATATTTCAACAAAATACTCTAGAGTTTATTAATGCAATAGATTTCAAGTTACAAATGAGTTTACTCGGCAGTGAGAATCTGAAAGTAGCTATTGCTAAGCTATGCAATGGGCTACAGGTCTACAATTTTACTATGTTATATCCAACCCAAAAGTAGGTGAATAACATATTTCAACAAAATACTCTAAATACAATAGTTTTCAAGTTACAAGTGATTTACTCAACTGTGAGATCCTGAAAGTAGCTATTGTTGAGCTATGCAATGAGCTACAGGTCTGCAATTTTAACTGTGTTACAGCTGACCCAAAAGTAGGTGAAAACATATTTCACAAGATACTCTAAATGCAATAGTTTTCAAGTTACAAGTGATTTACTCAAGTGAGAATCTCAAAATAGCTATTGCTCAGCTATGCAATGAGCTACAGGTCTGCAAATTTACTATGTTATGGCTAATCCAAAAGTAGGTGAATAACATATTTCAATAAAATACTCTAAATGCAAAAGTCTTCAAGTTAAAGCGATTTACTCAACATTGAGAATCTGAAAGTAGCTATTGCTTAGCTATGCAATGAGCTACAGGTCTACAATTTTACTATGTTATAGCTGACCCAAAAGTAGCTGAACAACATACAGAAAATAATAGGGTAAGTGCTGTACTTTCGAAGATATTAAACATTTACTCTTTCAATAATTTAACTAAAATTAAGAAAATAGCTATTACTCACTTAAGTATTACAACAGCGTTCTGAAGTACATACCATCTTGTAGATACGGAGAAAGTAGCTGAATACAACATATTTTAACAAAATACTCTAAATGCAATAGATTTATTAGAGATAGAAACCATTCTCTCAAATTGGATAAAGGTGGTGTTACTCACTTAGCTTTAGACTAAAGTTCAAGAGCCCTTAAAAATGTTGAAGGGCATAAAAACCATATTTTTTAACAATACTTAGACTGTTCCTAACTTGGATTCTAAGTTTTTCTCAAGCTTTTACTAACTTAGATACAAAATGGTATTCATTAATATTTCTAACTCTAAGGTCATCTTAGACCTCCACTTTGATTTTAAGTTATCTGTTGAGGTACCTTAGATGATAGAATCTTTCTAAAATATGCAATTATTGTAGTGAATCTTGTGGGTTTTTTTAATATTAAACTGCGACACAATATTAAAAACAGCATTTTCCCTCATGAAAATGAGCTTTTTCACCATTTTTTAAACAAAGCAGATGATTCAGTAAAAAACAAAGGCCACCTTACGTAAGAATTGTTGTTTAATAAGACTCCTCTTAACTTAGATATACTGGTTTCCAAGTTTACAGTTACACTACAAAGTATATGGAGTTTTCTCAACTTAGAAGCTAAGTAATACTTAACAGAGCAGAGGCTGGTGAATACGAGATCTAAGTAATACTTTGGTAAGCAGTAAAACCATTCCTAAGTTGGATTTAAGGTGACCTTACCTTAAGTACTGTTGAAGAACATGGCCCCTGTTCTCCCTCATTGTTCTTTTACGTCCTTATTTACAGTTTGTGGTGTTTGGAGGAAGTCACTCCACTGATTTTTATTTATCTATTTTTATTATTTGGGGTTTTGCATTGCCTTTAACACTGTACAGGTCATATTATGATGGGTAGTTGGAAGGGCAGAGGAAACCAGTACATAGAGCTTGTCAGGGTTTTGTACTGTAAACTGCCGACCAATGCCACTGATAACCCATTGTTGAGGTACTGGAGGAGGTCTGCTCTCTCCAAGGGCTTGTCTGGCTGTTAATACAGGAATAACCCCCGACCAAACCGTGGTATACACAGAATTTAACCATGGTTTGAGGTTATAAAATTTATTGCCTGAAACCATGGTAAAATTCTGCGTATATACCATGCTATTTTTTTTCTCTTTTTTGGGGTGGGTGGGTTATTAATATTCTAACATGGCAAGTGGTTAAACTTTAAACTTTACAAATATCATTTATTATTTACATTTTTATGACAAGAATGGATTATTGTCGAGACAGCCATATAATGAGCGATAATAGGAAACTGCAGGGTTATGATGCTTTTACCCATGAAGTATTCTGTCATTTAGCCACTCAAATTCGGGCACACATCTGTGCCATGTTAGTGTACATACACATGTATGCGGCTCACGACATCCGACGGCTGATTTGCAACGGCGAATTTTCCCCCAACATTCTCAATATTTTGTAAACATACATCTAAATTCACTTGTCATCCGATTTTTTTCCCCTCCCAGAGCGGAAAAATTGCCATCGCATATCGGACGTTGGATGTCGTAAATCAGAGGTGGATACACGTGAACAACCAAACATAAATGAAAAGAGTCGCTTTCGCGAATTGGCCGGCAGATGTCGTGAGCCGCATACATGTGTATGTACACTAAGAATACTGTTTACATTTTGTTTTTGTAGTTTGTGGTGGTGGGTGGGAGTCCTAGGCGAATGGAGAGGTTTGCCCATTTCATGCTCAAGGAGTTGAAGTACAACCTTCCTGCAGGACAGACGCTGGAAAACATCGCTCGTGCCACGGACAGATACGCCCTCTATAAAGTGGGCCAGATCCTCATAGCCAGTGTAAGGAGAACTTCCATTTGGTTTTAATGTTTGGCCGGTTTCACAAAGCCTCCTTAAGATAAAGGTCACCTTAAATTTAAAGATTTCCTGCATTTCTCCCCCCTTTAAAAATTCTGTTTCACAAAGCCTCCTTCCTTGAAGGAGACCTTGAAAACGCCCTTAAATCTCAACGAAACTAAGGAACTAAGGACCTACCTTAAATTTAAGGAAGTGTCCTTCAAAGAATTTTTAATAATTATCAAGAACATTTGCTCCCTCCTTAAGTTTTAGGGAAGATCTTTGGTAAGGAGAGTTAAAGGAGCCTTTGTGAAACTGAAATTTAAGTTGGCCTTACCAAAGGGGAAAAAAATACCTTCGTTTTACTGAAGAAGGTTCTTTCCAAAGGAGGTTTCGTGAAACCGGCCCCAGGAATCCAGGTGTTCAGAATTAGTGCTGTAATCATCAGCGATTTCTGAAGATCGAGTATTGCCTGTTAGAAGTGAGTAGAACTAGAGTTCAGCTCGTGTAAATGAAAAAAATATATATATAAATAAAATAACATAATGTCCAAATATTTACCTTATTTGGGTTCAGCAATGTTTTTTCGCAAAAGAAATATATTTTGTTGCCGGTTAAATTGTACAGGTATGATAAACTGTAAAAGTGCTAGTCTGGGAGCAAACCTACAAGGTTGTTATATCATTATTTATTTCTTCAAAAGTCGAGTTTAAACTGCATAAATCGATGCAACCCCCAAATATCACCCACCGAGTTATGACTCAAGTTTTGGTCAACTCTATTCAGAATAGTGATCAGCTAAATGAATTAGCCAAATTAAACACCTCTCCACACTAAACTACACTATGAAAGTCGATAGGTTAACGAGTATTTCAAATACAACAATACAGTGTCAAATGTGATGCTAAAGTAAATTTCAAAACGTACACACCGCAAGTGCCACAGAATTAATTAATGTACATACCAAAGCGTCCTTACAGCCGTGAAAAGTTGGGTGAAACAGCCGATCATCAATACCTCTACGGCCTGCTGGGTTTGTTTATTACTGGAGCTAACACATGTAAATATACCAGGGGTGATTATTAACGAGAGTTTTGTACCAGCATGAAAACTTTCAGTGTAGCTGTCCATGTACACGGCTGCGGTTTGCGGCTTGCAGGTGCGGCTGCGTTTATTATTTTTTTTCTGTATATTTTCGAGGTAAATAACTTAACATAGATAACAGGATTTCTTCAAATAGCTATAAGTTCCTTGTTTGTGGTCAGATTTTAATAATTTTACTCATCATTGTGTACAGTTTGATGAGACACGCATTCTGATACCAATTACCTCGTACTTTCTACAGGATATACATCCTACCTTGAGTGCAGTAGCTTGCTGATTGCGGTAAAATTTGATCCCTGACCGAAAACTACCACAAGCCGCAGCCCGCACACGCAAGCCGTGTATATTGAAACACTCCCACTATAACTATACCACTTGAATTTCTTGCTGCAACCCGCAACCCAAAGCCGCAACCCACATACATGGACGCCTACACTTAAGCTGATTTTACGCCTCATCTCTTCAGTGGTTCTTTGTCTGAATATGACCCCAGGTCATCTGTACTGCTGGGTTGGTGGAGGTTGGGGTTTAGCCTACTGAGGGTTCCTGGCATGGATTTTGGCACAATAAAAAAAAAGAAATTCAAAGCCAGGAAAATGTTGCCAGTTTTATATTTGGATTAAAAAGTAATATGTGGAGTGACTAAAGTGCAGTTACCTATGACTACTGCCTTATATTTATTTTATGCTGTCAATATCAATGCATAAGACTGTTACACTGGATATATATACTATGAACTGTAATTAACATTATCCTGTTAGTTTTGTTGTGTTCTAGTTTACAACACTATGTACATATGATTTCTCATGCATTAAATGAGATTTTTTCACTGAAAACCAGTATTTTGGTTTTTCTTTTTTTTTTTTTTTTTTCTTTGATATGTTTTTTTCATCAAAATTAAAATTTGTTGATAATCTCATATCACAAATTATGCGATTAATATGATATCCAAAAATTAGCCTGGTCAAGTGGCCACCACTATTCCTACTTGACCACTTTGTCCAACATACTCTATTTTTGAATGTTGCATTTTTGATGGAATTCACGTTAATTTCCACATATGCACCATTTAGCACTCATATTAACACCTCTAATTTATGGTCAGGTCCGATTTTTGCAGATTTAAATCATACACAATTAATGATTGACTGTTCTGTAATTTACCCACCATCATCAAGTTCCACTTGTTAGAGACCATGTATCTCTGAAGTCAGACTGCTATGCAATCACGCACACGCAATTGAGTACCCCTTCACTCCAACTAGACACTTGAGTGACTGTGCTCTCCCAGTGAAATATACTGGATTGCAATCAAACCCTCACATACTCAAATTTTGAGACCAATCAAAAGTGTATGAGCACCTTTCTGACTTTGATATAGGGTTAAAATAGTCCTGGCTACTCCCAATTACCCCAAATATTTTAGGTGCAATACTTACCTAAAATTCAAACCTTTATAACCATAAACTGGAATATAGGGTTATTATTTAATAGTAAATGACCAAGTTTACTTATAAAGTTAGCTATTAACAGCTACTCTTATCCAAGTTAGGACTATCAAAACCTATCCTGGACTGAGAGCTTTTGAATATAAATTTATTCCCCATTATAAAATTAAAAATAATGGTTTTAAAGCAAAAAAATGACTTTTTTCAGGATTTTATCCTCCTGAGCCTCCTAAAGAGGCTCTATCCGCCGGATGACGGCTCATTTTGTCGGCTCAAGGCGGACAGGATTTTTGCACCTTAGGGGCAAAATTGGTTAAAATCTTCAGCCTCTGATGAGAAAATACAATTAGATTTTCGAAATATTGCCAAGCATATTGGTCAATATAAGGCAGTAGTCATAGGTAACTGCACTTTAGTCACTCCACATATTACTTTTTAATCTTTATTTACTTTGGGTAATCATGAGTGTGAGTGACACAGCCCTGTCTGCTGACATCAGGAACTTAGAAGTTCAGGATAATAGTGCAAGTGCTTTTAATACTCCAACCAGTGGCACACCTATCCCCACCACCAGTGTCAGCAGTGAAACTACAGCACTGTTAGACAAGGTAGTGAAGATACTGAAGGACCCTGTTTCCACAAACAGGAACAGGATGTATGAGCACCAAAATAGTGTTCAAAAATTCCAACCCGAAAAATCCACTCCTGTCTAGACATTTTACACAGAAAAATCATTCTGTGAAAAACATGGAGTTTAGCATCTTTCAATGGATGGGGGATCCAACAAGCCCAAATGCCACCTCAAGGCGCAGAAGCCAAGAATTATATTATATTTGGGCATTCCCTACACTCCATCCTGCAGGCATCAATATGTTTGTATGAAGCTATGCCCTCTCATGGCATCAATTACCCAGATGCCCCCCTTTTCCCTTTACAGTTTTATATTTGGTCAGAAATTTTAGAAAAATTTAAAAATCGAGAAAATTGTTTTGAAATTTTTTAATGCAAATCTTTTGACTGCCATTAAATTTTCCAATATTTCTGCAGATGAAGACTAAGTTGAGCCACGGCTTTGGTAATCTCTTTTCTCTGATTTAATCATTTCAGATGGCTTGCTCACAATCAGTTTTACTTAAGATAAAGAAAATTTTCATAACAATAAGAGTAATAGAAACTTGCCTCACTTCAGCCTATTGGAATCAAAACATTTTTTGAAACTCATAGTTATTAAAAACCGTCATTCAATTTGTTCTAACATGAATATATTTGGTGATCTATTTGCTCAAGAATTTTATATGAAAACAAGAGATATCTCATCACTTTTCCTTGAGGAAGACTTTGCAAAATGCCCTTACCATTCGTTCTTGGAAAAAAAATTGCATGATGAAAATTCTGAGATAAGGAAGCTTTTGATGAAAAAAAACTCCTATTCTAACAATTTTTTCTATGAAACATTCTTTGAAAATTCTTATTCCTAAGAATGGTACTGTTATTACAGCATGGGATGGGAATGCCTTCCATCTCAATCATGATGCATGAGGTCATTAAGCTGGTCTCTCACGCTGACTGCAGCAATGTGACTTTCTTTAGAATCGGCACTAGCGGGGGATTAGGTATATTATATGTTTGGTGTATTGCAGCTGTTGCAGCCTTTTTTATACATGTATCTGTCCAAATGGAAAATCAGATTCAGATGAAGCATTTATTCTGGTAACTTAAATCCTTGTTTAAAGCCTTATCAATTTTAACCTATGTTTAAAGTCTTATAAATCCTTACAAAGTCTAATCCTAAAGCCTTATACATTCTGCTCCATGTGTAAAACCTTATAAATTCATATCCATGTTTAAAGCCTCATAAATTTTGATCCATGTTTAAAGCCTTATAAATTCTAACCCATGTATAAAGTTTTATAAATTACAATCCATGTTTAAAACCTTATAAATTATGATCCTAAAACTTTATAAATTCTAATCTATGTTTAAAGCCTTGTAATTTCTGATCTATGTTTAAAGATGTATAAATTCTAATGCACATTTTAAGCCTTGTAAATTCTAATCCATGTTTAAAGCCTTATAAAATCTAATCTATGTTTAAAGCCTTGTAAATTCTGAATAACGTTTAAAGCCTCATAAATTCTGATCCATGTTTTAAAGCCTTATAAATTCTGATCCATCTTTAAAGCGTTCAAAATTCTAATCCATTTTAAAAGATCTATAACTGCAGTTGCCACTGGAAATAATGACGGGAATGATAACGACTATGTTCCAATTTAATTCATAAACCTACTTCTTATACATAACTGACATCTAATTGCTGCACGTATTTCACAGAACTCTTCATCAGCTGGAATTGTAATTATAAGTCCTTAAACATGGCCGACATCTTTTCACCAATTCTTCTGAATCTGGCTTTTCCACTGAAACATACATGTTTTGCTCAAAGCTTTTGACACTCAAAACTGTTCCGTTGTTTTTCAATTTCCATTTTAGCTTTCCATTTATTTTACCTATTTCTACCCTTATTTTAAATTAGTATGTACCCTGTGTGGTCACTGAGATAAAGAGTCACAGAGTTAGACGGTCTTCAGAGCTTTAAAATCTAAGTAGTGTAAATAACAAAGTAGCACAAACTAAATACATGTAATGAAATATACTTCGACAATGCTTACCATGACATTTATTTTGTGTTATATTGCTATTTAAACCATTAATCCCTGAAGACGGTTTATCTCTATGAGTATGATTTTTTTTTTTTTTTTTTTTTTTTGGGGGGGGGGGGGGGGGGGGGGGAGCTATTGTTAAATCAGCTTCTTATATTTGTAGAGTGAGAATCAAACATTTCTTGACTTTTCCCAAACTTTTTATAATTGAAAAGAAAAAAAAAATTTATCTGAATCTACAAAATATTTTACAGTTTTCCTGACCAAGGCCAAATTCCTGACACCTTTGATTCCCTTTTGCATACCGCATAAATAAAATGTTCATCAGTACAATCAACCAGTTTTGAAGAAATGTTTAAGTTTTTAAATAAAATCTGTAAACAGATGTTAATAAGATTACACATATTTTTTCCCTGCAGACCCATTGGGTACAATTTTCGCCTGGGAAAATTTTGAAATTGTAATTACTAATCAAGACATTACGATGATATCACAATATGGAGTTTTACAATGAGGTCACTTTCTTATGCCGTCGTATTTGTATTTCCTTCCACTTTACTTCCAAGTTTCAACATTTCTCTGTTGAGTGTTGTATTCTGTCATAGCGCAGAAAAGTACTTGCTTATCTACAACTTTGGATTATGCATCTTATTTTCATATATTTATCTAAATTTGTGTGCTTAATTTTCTGTGTCTGTGGGCTTAAGTGTTATCGTCTGTTGTGGAAAATGGTATAAGACCAGTACTTCCCCTATACACTGTATATTCTGTGTGCCTAGAAGTTCCAGTAGCCACAGGATATGGTTATCATTATGACAAACTTCCACAATATACAGCAGACTCTGTATAACTAGAAGCTCCAATATCCACAGGATTTGGTTCTAGTTATGTCTAACTTTCACTATATACAGTGGACTCTGTAAAACTAGAACCACTAATTTCTACTGGCTTTGGTTCCAGTTATTTCTAACTTCCACTGTAAACAGTAGACTCTGTATAACTAGAACCTCCAATATCCACAGGATTTGGTTTTAGTTATGGATAGCTGCCACTTTATACAGTAGACTCTGTATAACTGGAACCTCCAATATCCACAGGACTTAGTTCTAGTTATGGCCGACTTTCACTTGTACCTCTTGTTGGGACTTCAATACTAGTTCTATTTGTAGCTAAATCTGAGTTAGACGGATTCTACTTAAACAGAGTCTGTAGTACGTAATTCTTGAATTATTTTCTTGTGCATAATTTTTTCTGTTTTTTTGTTTTTGTTTTTTTTTTTACGTAGTGTTGTCTTATTTTTCAGCATGGTTATCAGACTAGAGTCGGTTGCTACCTTGATGTGTAAGATCATCAATCTTGATGTTGTAGCTGGAACAAATGCCTTATACATGTTATTTTATTTTACCATTACAGTAGACTCTGTCCAACTAGAACCTCCAACATTAATAGAATTTGCTAACTTTCACTAATACAAAAACACATTTTCCTTTGATGTCTGGGACTTCAAAACTAGTTCTATTATTAGCTAAATTTGACAAACACTAATACCTAATACCTAATCTGCCACTGTGGCCTAGCGGGTAACACACTTGTCTAGGAACTCAGAGGACGTGGGTTCAATCCCAGGTACAGGCAGATACATAGTGGCTCGGATGACCACTTAAAATGGCGGTCCTCTGTCATTGGGTCCTATCCCCAGTGGCAGGTTAAAGACCCTCAAGGACATTGATAAATGGTCATCCTTGAGCCTCTATCTTCAAGTTAGGGGAATGTCAGTTACTTGTGAGTTGGGGCTGTACCTGTACAGTCGGGTTGGTTAGTGCTTTGAGTCCTGTAGTATATGGAGATATTGCGCTGAGTATAAATACATAATAACAAAAAAAAATAATACAGAGTCCACTGTTCTTAAGGTGTTGATGATCATTTTCTTATGCTTAAGTTCCTGTGTGTCTCTATGTTAAGTGTTGTCTTATGTTTTTAGCATGGTATAGGACTCGGGTCACTATATTCAGGGTGTTGATGATCATTTTCTTATGCCTAAGTTGCTGTATGTCTCTATGTTAAGTGTTGCCTTATGTTTTTAGCATGGTATAGGACTCGGGACACTATACTCAAGGTGTTGATGATCATTTTCTTATGCTTAAGTTGCTCTGTGTCTCTATGTTAAGTGTTGTCTTGTGTTTTTAGCATGGTATAGGACTCGGGTCCTTCTCCATCATGATGCATGAAATCATCAAGGCGCTGTACCATGCCGAGGCCGCATCTGATGTCACTTTTTTCAGAATCGGCACATCCGGCGGACTGGGTTTGTTTCCTTACGATTTACTCTGCACTAAAGTCTCCGGGTTTAGAGTTGGATTCTTCAATTTGAGAATTTATTCCATAATTTAAGTATTTTTGACAGTTTATTTAATGAACGATTGTACTTAGATTAATAACTAAAAATGCAGACTATATTAAAAGATGTACGCTTCAAACAATTGCTTTACTTTAATTTATTTAAACAACTAAATATTCTCTGTAGTCTTTTAAAAACACTTTTACAACTTTATCACATCGCTTTTCCACCTATTTCTTTGGTAACTCTGTCAAACTCTGTCAATTTTATATCAAGGTTTTTTTATATTTTTCTTAAGCATTTTTACATGGCAGGCAGACATGTGCCCTTAGTGAGTATAAATCTAGAATCTGCAGAAAAGATCCTGCTTCTAAATGCTACTCCACATTTCTATTCTTGTTACAATTTTTGTATACTTTTTCCCACTGCTTTCTACGGTGATAACTAAAACATACTCTCTTCATCAAATAAGCGGCCGCTTTTCTTTTGTCTATAATCTATGTTACACTTTTTGTCTGATACTTTATTGATCTTTGTTTAGGTTTACCACCTGGTACCGTAGTGGTTACAGAGGCAGCAGTGGATGGGCTGTTACAACCTTTCATGGAAATGGTAAGTACTATCTTACAGAGATTAAGTACAAATGTACTATGAAGATTCTTAGAAGGTTAAGACCTGTACATCTGCCACTGTGGCCTAGCGGGTAACACACTTGTCTAGGAACTCAGAGGACGTGGGTTCAATCCCAGGTACAGGCAGATACATAGTGGCTCGGATGACCACTTAAGATGGCGGTCCTCTGTCATTGGGTTCTTTCCCCAGTGGCAGGTTAAAGAACCTCAAGGACGTTGATAAATGGTCATCCTTGAGCCTCTATCTTCCAGTTAGGGGAATGTCAGTTACTTGTGAGTTGGGGCTGTACCTGTACAGTCAGATTGGTTATATAGCACTTTGAGTCCTGTAGTATATGGAGATATTGCGCTGAGTATAAATACATAATAATAATAATAATACGTATCAATGATGATACAAAGTTCAAACTACCGCACTCGTTGATTATCCACTGGAAGTACCATCCCTTCATACAGGTCATAAAGCACTCACCCTCGGACTTTATTTCTACAGTATTTGTTAGGAAATTCCAGCAGAGCCCAGCATTTCAGAAGAGTGCAAAATAATAGACTAATAATGATTTGTATCTTGACCCATTTTCAATTTTCGAAAACAATACCCCTGCTATGTCTCAGGTTAGTGATTATAGTTTTCTGCTTTCTCTGTTTGGTGCGCCTACAGTCTGTCTTTAAATGGGGATTAAGCTCTATAAAAATACTATTAGAATTGGAATTTACACAATACGCCCCCCCCCCCCCCCCCCCATAAAAATGAAAACTTAAATGTGATGTAATAAGCATTAATAGATGCAATTCTGAAGGCTACAATCCTACATTGACTGACCACTGGGTTAAGCCTAAGATAAGACTTTGTGTATCCAAATGAACCTATTACAGTTAAGCTCAAAACCCCGGATTTACAAAGATTCTTAAGCTTAAACTTATGTTAAAACTACATTAATTGACTGCTCTAAATGAAACAAAATATATATGTATTTCTTTGGAAAAATGAAAAGCTAAATGTAATGTAGATGTAATTAATAGATACCCACTCCTACATTTATTCAACAGTTCTTAAAGATTTAATAAAATACCACCAAGACTGAGTGGTTGACAGGTTTGGGATCTAGTAGCCTCTGTACAGAACATCCTGAGACTATAGGCCATTTATTTTGCTTTTGCACCAAGGTAACACCAATTTGGGACAATATACAAATTACATTGTTAATCTTCATGAGTGATATGTTTTTCTTCTGTATATGTCTAATGAGGGATGTTTTACTTTTATTATCCACCATTTTGTATGATTTGTGATTTAAATAAATTAATATTTCTAGAGAGAATGTGAAAAGGACTGTCATTCATACTGGGGCACTATTGAAGAAAAAAAATCCCATTCTTTAACTTTAGCGATTTCACAGCCATTTCTGCATGGATTTTTATGCAACTAAAATGAGCAAAAGCACTGTATAAATACCTTTCTAATGATATGTAATACATATTTGCAGGTTACATAGTTTCCGAGATATTGTGGAGGCACCATTGTACACAAAACAAATATATCCCACTCTGTATAACCCTCTCTGCGGGTCAAATACGGCTCGCAGTGGAAAAAAAATATGTTTTTGTAAATTCTAAAACAAGTGATAAAGTCATGTTTAACCTTTTCTTTTACAGCAAATTCTTGGCAAAACAGTGAGGAGACCGTCCATTATTGACGAGGATCTGGCGAGGGAGTTGGTGTCGTGTGCAAAGAATGAAGATAATTTTCAGACCATTTTGGGAAAAACAATGTGCACGAGTGACTTTTACGAAGGTAGGTTGTGTACCTAAAGTAAAGATATTACAGTTAAGCTCAATGAGGTAGAATCTTCAGACCCAATCTTCTAAAGCTTAAAATCATGTTAAACTCACTCATAAACACTTTTTTATGAGTTGATCCTTAAACTATTCACAATATAGACAATTGTTAAACTTAACCTCATCTTAGAACTCAAACATAAATTTATTTTCTGAGTTAACACTTAAATCCAAAGAAAACAGTTAGCTGTCTTCCTTCCTTTGTGTTGGTTCTCCATGGTTGGAGATAAATATATGTCATTCGGAAAGTTTTGCTATTATATTACAGGTCAAGGTCGGCTTGACGGTGCATTTTGCGATTACACAGAGAATGAAAAGATGGAATTCTTAAACAGCTGCTACGAGTCTGGAATCAGGAACATCGAGATGGAATCTCTCTGCTTCGTGGCAATGTGTCACAGAGCCAAAGTCAGGGGTAAGGTTAAAGTTCAAGGGTCAAGGTTAATACTGTCTGATTCTGGTAAGGTTAAATTTCAATGTTTCAGGTTAATACTGTCTGATTGAGGTAAGGTCAAAGTTCAAGGGTTGACTTAAGTAATGTGTCACAGAGCAAAAGTCAGAGGTAAAGTCAAAGTTCAAGGGTTGAGGTTCCATACTGTCTGATTGAGGTAAGGTCAAAGTTCAAGGGTTGAGGTTCCATACTGTCTGATTGAGGTAAGGTCAAAGTTCAAGGGTTGAGGTTCCATACTGTCTGACTGAGGTAAGATCAAAGTTCAAGGGTTAAGGTTAGATACGGTGTAACACAGGTAAGATTAAAATCCCAAGGGTTAGGTAATGTTCAAGGGTTGATCTTAGTAATGTGACACAGAGGTTAGGTCAAAGTTCAAAGGTTAGAGGTTATAAATGTCCCACAGAGGTTAGGTCAAAGTTCAAGGTTAGAGGTCAGCGATGTGTTGTAGAGGTAAGGTCCATGTATGAAAAGGTTGAGGTTCCTAAAGGTTGACCCGGGGGCCACGGTGGAAGAGTGGTAACACTCTCGCCTCCCACCTCTGAGGCCGGGGTTTGATCCCTGGCACGGCCTCAAGTGGGAAAGCTGGTAGTTGCTTGCCGTTGGTCAGCAGTTTACAGTACAGAACCCTAACGAATTGTATGTACTGGTTTCCTCTGCCCTTCCAACTACCGGTCGTGATATGACCTGTACAGTGTTGAAAGCGACGTAAAACCCCAAATAAATAACTAAATAAATGAAACTAAAGGTTGACCCTGGCTCTGAACTAGTGTGATATGTTTCACTGTTTTAGTTTACTCTGGTACTCCCTGTAGGTGCAGTGGCCTGTGCAACGTTACTGGACAGACTGAAGGGAGATCAGGTGGACTCACCGAGAGAACTACTTCACGAGTGGGACCAACGGCCAGCTACACTCGTCTCGAGGTGGATTAAAAAGCAACTGGGGATGGAAGAGTGAAAAGAAATGTTCCACAGGGATCACTATACGTGACTGTACAAAAGACAGTGTGAGATTTGGGTAGTTACAGATGGTGAACTGGATTCCTGCTTCCCATTGGATTCGTAACAAATATTAAAAATAAAAAAATCCATTCCAAAATGTAAACAGCCAACATCCAAAGATGTACATAGTTAACAACTAATGCATTAAAAATACTGCAGAGAAACATTTAATACTTCACACTTATAGAACATCAAATTTAACTCCCACATTAACTATGGTTTTGGTTGTGTTTATTTCAATACTATGTTTATGTGGTAAAAAAAGAGGTAGCCATGTTACAAATGGTTGTGAATAGAAGAGAAGGAATGTATACAAAGTGCATAAAGATTCACAGTAGAACTTCCATTATCTAAGACTCTATTAACCGGTCATTTGACTTAATGAAATTATTTTCACTTTTCTCTAGTATTTTTTGGGGGGGCTAAACTATTTACATTATGGGTATTTTTCATTATCTGACCAAAATCGAATTTCTACTGTATAATGTACAAGTCGCAGGCCAAATTAAAATCCAGGTGGATTGTAAATCTGCCTGGGCAAAATCAAAATTGTGATCTTGCCCAGGTGGATTTAAAATCTGTCTAGACTAAATTGAAATTTTCTATTTCGCCTAGGCGGGATTCAAATTTTACAATTCATTTTGTAAAAACTTAATCTTGCCTAGGCAACATTAAAATTTTGATTTTGTCCTGGCAAGATCAATATTTTCCAAGTTTATCTAGTAGACATTTAATCTGGTATAAGTGCATTTTAAAATGTGTTTCTGTCTAGGTGAAACTAATATTCTATATTTTATTAAATACGGCATTTTACTGGCTAGATTTTAAATTACTAAAATACACTGTTCATAAAGAAAATATATATATACATTTTCAAAACAAAACTTAGCAAGACTTTGCAAAACTTTATCCACCATATATATAAGAACATATTGATTCTGTTTATCATAGAACCTGTGAAAGTTGAAATTATTTACGAGCGGAACTCTTTTTGATGGGTCAATATCATCAAATGTTATGTAGTTTTATAATGGTACAAAACTTAACTTCTCCATAACTACAGCTACATTCTATTGAAATTGGAGGTTCTGAGTCTAATGTATATAGTCATGACTGTATCATGACTAGTCATGACTTAAGTTCCAGATTCTCTGGATGTTGCAGCTTCTGGTTCACATAGTCTACTGCGTATAGTGGAAGTTAACCATAACTAGAACCAGATTCTGTGGACAGAGAAAGGTGAAAAAAATTGTGTTTAAAAAATAGGTACTTCATGTATCAATGCAAAACTAATAGGCATTGACAGATATGTAGATAAATATGTACGTGTGTTTATATAGATATAATACAGATACAGTAGAACTTCTGTTGTATGACCTTATATCATATGAATATCAGATTCTATAAAACTTCATTTCCACCCTCCCCTAATTTGTACTTCCCTGATGTTTAATACAGACATGCCCCGGCCATATTACAAGGTAGAAAACCAAGCAGAAAGCCACTACTTTACGAATATTCAAATATATGTGGTAGAATATGCTAATTTATTATCCACCGAGTGCCGTATTCGACCCGTTTTGGCACTCGTATAATTATATTGTTATCTTCATTTGTGATATACTTTTCCTGCATTTGCCATTCAGGATGTTTTCCTATTACATGTGGTACTTATTGTAATGGTTTTATAACTTAGCTTGATTTGACATACTTTTCGACATCAACATGATAATAATTTAGACGTAAAGCTTAGACATATTGAAAGTGTGGTCCCAAGAAATATTTTACTATTGTACTTGAATACTAAAAAAGAACGGCATCTCAGATGTATGGGTTTAACAGGTCATGGACCAAATATTTGATGTTGTTAAACAGTATCTGAATAAAACTGCTGGGGTTTTTTCAGAACAGGGATCAGGCTCAAGGTGAATAAGCTGAAAACCAGATCAAGTTGCGCCAAAAATTAAATCAGAATCAAGTTTGTATTCACTAAGAAGTTGAGTTTAGTTTTCTGGCTTAACTTTGATCGACCAAGGCAGAGATGGTTTAAGTTTTGATAATGGAGGAATATTCAAATCTGATTGGACGAAAGCCAAAAATCAGCTCTACCTTTAGATAATATAATCTCTCCTTTATGAATACTACTTTAGTGCCACTGTGGCCTAGCGGGTAACACACTCGCCTAGGATCGCAGAGGACGTGGGTTCAAACCCAGGTACAGCCAGATACCTAGTGGCTCGGATGACCACTAAAAATGGCGGTCCTCTGTTATTGGGTTCTGTCCCCAGTGGCAGGCTAAAGAACCTCAAGGACGTTGATATATGGTCATTCTTGAGCCTCTGCCTTTCAGTTAGGTCAATGTCAGTAATTTGAGAGTTGGACTGTACTTGTACAGTCAGATGGGTCAAATAGTACTTTGAGTCCTGTAGTACATGGAGATATTGCGTTGAGTATAAATACAAATACAATAAAAATACAATGAGCTTGATCTACCTTTGTGAATACGGCCCGCTGGCATTCCACCATCAACACCATAATGTCGCCAAACCTTGACAACTGATAAGTCACATGACTGACACGGTTTTGTTCCCAACTGCGTAATTGGGGTGGCCATGGCATTTACTTGGCTAAATGTAACAAGAGTCTAATATTGCCTGGACATTCCACAGACTAAGCTTATTGTATGTAATATATACTGTAGATATTTGTGGGTATTAGTAAATTCCATCTATCTTAATACTGTACTTATATTATGCATTTGATCATTATTTATCTTATGTGTGTGTAACTGATTTATTTGTTAGGTATATTTTTATGTATATTGGGTCATTGTGATGAGAAAGGTGAGAAATGTTTTGGGGAAATGTGTCCAGACCGTGAGCTATTCACTTACCTGAACAGATGTGAATTCATCAAATAAAATCATTGTATGTCAAACTTGTGATCAAAGTTTTTTATTCTAGATATAAAAAAAATCTTACAGAGACATAAGTGCTGTACCTTCAGCCTGGGTTTCTGTAAATAACTTGAAAAGTAATTTCCACAAATGCACGAGAGAGAGCTGCGGAATGCGGTGAGGACACTCAATCCAAAAACAATAAGTGCCGTTCCAGGGTCGCTTAATTATGTTTAATGTAAAAGAGTATGTGCTCACTTCAGGGGGGTTTTTAACCCATTCTTCTTTCCCACGAAAAAGTCGACACACACTTCTGGCTTGCTTTTATTAGATCTTGTAGCAACAATGATTTTTACCCCCCACCCGTCAACCTTCTTTGTGCATCTTGCAAAGCTAGTTCACCTGGAGGTAAAAAAGAAGATTCTCACTACTGTAAGGCTAATATTGAAACCCAGAACAGTGCAGGTGAATAATACAGAACCTCTACTATTCGACCCTCATGGGGGAGTAACAGAACGTTGGATAACAGAAAGGTCGGATAACAGAAAAGCTCAAATAACAGGTTTAAATGGAGTTGGAAGTGCGGGGTTGAGGTCGGACAATTGAAAAGTTGGATAAATAGAGGGTCTGATAATAGAGATTCTACTGTATTATCAAAAATAAGTTCATTTGTAAAAAAAATAAACAGATCGCACACCAAACTATATGGGTTATTTTCAAGAAGTAATATTACCAGCTGATGTTAAATTAATGCATATTATTACTAGCTGAGTGTGCGTTACTAGAAGATTAACAATATGACCCCGACTGTTGAAGCCGACGTAATGCCCCAACTTTAATTTTGAATTTCACATACCAAACAGAATTAAAAACCATGAAGTCACTATGCAATATTAGCCATTAGGGCGATAACATTTAACTCACGATAATTAAGTTATATTTAGGACATTAAGGTTACCATAAATTCTAACATGACATGGATGTGTCTGTGAATTTGATTGGCTAAACAACAAAATATTACATGGGTAAACTCGTTATAACCTGGTAGCTTCGAAATATCGCTCATTATGGCTGTCGTAAAAATAACCGTTTCACCGTAAAATTTGCAATAATTATTTATCTTAAAATAATCTGTCATTCTTTGCCTTTGGGGTTTATAACATCACACCATGGTAAAATTCTGCATATACCATTGTTTGGTTGGGGGTTATTCCTATGATGTCCATTTTCCTGTGGCTCAAGTCCACCTACATGTAAAATGTAACTTAATTCCATCGTGTAGTTTTTCGAATATTAACCATGAGGGTGGTGACATTAAAGTCATTACAATGAAGTTTTATCTTTGAGACGTTAAGATTATCAAAAATCGAACATTTTCTTGGGGTAAAAATACTAGTGCTGCAACGATGTTTGAAGAAGTTCAATAGTTGGCTCGTTTACTGCCCCAATTTCGGAGTTTGGTTTAAACGTCTGAAATTCGGACAAAACATTTAGAAATCCCCAACATCACACCACATCCCAACGGATCCTATTTTCGCCCATCTATAGAACTTATTTCTTTTGTTGAAAATATGGTGGAATTTATTTAAAATATATGTGGATTTTATATTTTTGCTATATTTTCAATACAGTGACAAGGTTTTGTGTGACATTTCTGCGTTTTAACTGGTTCTGAAAACGTTGTTTCGAAGATCGAACTAGACCGAAGTTTGCTAGATTGTACAGATACCAAACATCGAACCCGATATTCGAAGCGATTACACAGCACTACTAAATACATCCTTATGTTAAATACAGATGAAATTGACCTTGTAGATTTTGGAGCATTAGCCATTAATGCTGTAGTCTTAAAATTATGTAATCTTTGGGACTTTAAGGTTACCATAAAGTGGATATCTGGGGCTAAAGTATACCCACAAAGCAAATATACATAAAATTCACCATGTAATTTTAGAGAAATTGTTGAAATGAGAACATGTGACAAATGTGGACAGGCACAGTCCACTAGCGGATCCAGGGTTCGAACCCCCCCCTTGAAAAATAATGTAAAGGGGTTCAACGCAAAGTACAAAATTATTTCTTGAGAGTGGTGCTAAATTTACAGGAAATGCACTATATTTTTACCAAAAATTAATTTTTTTCGAGGGGGGCATGCCCCCTGACCCCCTTAGTTATAATATGTCTGATGTGAACCCCCACCTTGCTCAATGTGAACCCCCACCTTACTTAAAGGCTGGATCCGCCCCAGCCACCGGGAGATGATAACACTGTATGGGTACTGTTACCTACTCACCTATTCTTCTCTTCATCCAATCACACAAGGTCAGCTTGTCTTGGTTTTCCAAGGAAATGTGCTGCACAACAGGAATTGATTTGCAAGCCCACAAACAGAATATTCCGTGATTTCTCCACAGGTCTTGGAGCCATCGGATCCTATGTTGAAAATAATACGAACTGTAAATTTGGTTTCAGTTGAACTTGCAAAATGTTAGCCATTTACTTCTACTTATTGCAAGTTCCAGTTATACTCAGTTTTTTGGAAATATCAAGCTCGGAGAAAGTGATGCCATTTAACTCCCTAGAAATACATTCTCCTTGTGTAATGGCTCTACTGGGGTTATAATCAGATATGTGATCAGGGCTGGTATTCACAAAAAAATCTCAAACTCAGTCTCAGACGCAAAATCAAATATAATCCCTATAATTTAGGGTTTAAACCCTAAATTTGATATTATGCCCAAACTCAAAAGTTAAATATGAGTTTAAACTCCAGAAAATGAAGCAGAGGACATCAAGACTGATCCACCATCACCAGCAGAAGTGAGAACAGCAATCAAAGCTTTGAAAAACCATAAGGCGCCAGGCTTGGATAACATTACAGCTTAAATGCTGAAAGCAGACTAAGATTTGTCCACCAAAGTCCTCACAGATCTGTTCCAGAAAATTTGGAGACAAGAAGCTATCCCAGAGGATTGGCAAAAAGGCATCATCATCTAATTACCTAAGAAAGGAGATCTGTCATACTGTGACAACTGGAGAAGTATCACATTGCCGTCAGTGCCAAGCAAAGTCCTGTGCAGAGTACTACTAGGAAGAGCAGGAAGGCTTCAGAGCAGGCAGAGGGTGTATTGACCAAATCTTTACCCTCCGTACCATCATCGAACAATGCACAGAATGGAATACCCCTGTCCACATCAACTTCCTTGACTTCCAAAAAGCTTTTGATTCCATCCATAGAGATAGCTTGTAGAAAATCTTAGCAAGTTATGGAATACCAAGAAAACTAATATCAATTATAACTAAATTTTATAATAACTATCAAGCATGTGCAGCAGTGAACAACAACAAAACAACAGAATTTTTCAAGATTATCATAGCTACTGGAGTGAGACAGGGATGCATACTATCTCCCATACCTGGACTTGGTGTCAGGGTTCGATTTCCATGAGGGGTCACTGTGGCAGTTCAAACCCTGGACCCTATGTGGGAAAGTTGGCACTTGCTTACCGACAGACTGATGGTTGGCATTTTACAGTACAGAACCATGACCAATTGTATCTACTGGTTTCCTCTGCCCATAAAACCACCCGTTGTGACATGACTTATACAGTGGTGAAAGTGACGTTAAAAACCAAATGAACAGACCCCCCACAAGTGACAATGCTGAGGACCTGTCCCAATGTTACCTTGGGTGTTACACAGGTCATAAAACTCTAACTTTGACTAACTTTGAACTCAATCTCAGGACAAAAGGGATGGATACCAAGTGATTCAATTCCATATTTGTTAACCACTCACCTATTGAAATATTGAAGATAGCTACTGAAGTGAGACAGGGATGCATACTATCTCCCATACTATTTCTTATAGTCATCGATTGGTTGATGAAAAACACAGTTAAAGACCACAAACGAGGAACACAGTGGGGAGTAAGAGGACAACTGGAAGACTTGGACTTTGCTGACGATCTTGCTATCATGTCGCACAGCCATAAACAGCTTCAGGATGAAACCAATAGGCTCATTCATTTTGCCAAACAAGTAGGCCTCATAATAAATGTCAGCAAAACTGAAGAAACGAATATTACTCAAAAGCCTCAAATCCCTGTAAACATCAGTGGTGAAAATTTAAAGCAAGTCAAGAAATTCACACCTTGAAAGAAACGCTTTCATGAGCCTCACAAACATTTGGAAATCAAAACAATACTCCTTGAAAACCAAAATCAAGCCATACAACAGTAATATGAAATCTGTCCTACTATATGGATCAGAATGTTGGAGGGTTGTCAAAACTGAAATGGCTGTGTTAAACTCCTTCCACAACACCTGCCTGCGAAGAATTGCAAAAATTCTCTGGCCAAACAAAATCTCCAATAATGACCTGTACAGGAAAACTGGGTGCCAAAATATAGAAAGCGAAATACAAACCAAACGATTAAAATGGGTTGGACATGTACTCAGAATGGAAACATCATGAAGTGCTAAAAAGTTTCTTAGATGGAATCCACCTGGGAAAAGGAAAAGGGAAATACCAAAGATCACGTGGAGAAGGAGTGTGGAGGCAGAGTTAAAAGACATGGGGCTGACCTGGGGCGAAGCAGAGAGTCTGGTCAAGGACAGGCTTGGAGGCTGCGAGTGGGCATATTCTCCAACAGGAGAGACGCGGATAAGTAAGCTCAAACTCATTTATAATACCTATTCTCAAGTAAGTATATACTTACAGTCAGGGCCTAAATCCTTTATCCTTGCTATATTTATGGATTATTTAAGGTTGCCTTTAAGGAGTCTAAACTTCTTGACATTATGACTGTATTACTTTGGTTGATCATATTTTTAATTTAAATTTCAGCAAATACTACTAAAGTAGGATTTCACTTGAGAATGCTAACTTTGAGTATATACTTATGCAAGACTGAGTTTGAGTTTGGCCCTCAGTTTGAGATTTTTTGTAAATACCAGCCCAGACTTAACTCTAGTAGCATGAATTGTCTTGCTGCTTATTTTAGTGATGCCAATTGAACTTTTACATACACTTCATATCATATTTTGGCCATTTCTTATATTGACATATACTATATTCAATAGAATGGAACGGACTGTTTAAAATAGCAACATTTTATTGTTACAACTGTTATATAGTCTGCACACAGAAGTTTAGAAAGTTTTAAAATATTACAAATCCAGATAATCCAAAGAATCCAAATCTGAATCTAGCTTGCATGGACTGTGGTTGTTAAATACGTCCATTGACTTTTACCAAGCCGAATTCTGATTTTTTTTTTTTTTTATTGAATTGTTTTTCTCAACCATCGTAAGTTTTTTTCTTTCTAACAAATATTTTGCACCAGAGCTAAAATACTGATTTCAACGGGAGAAATTGTGTCACTGACTTTACAAAAATGATGTAAACTATGAATAATAACTGCGGAGTCATTTTGTAATTTTATATTGGAAAGTCATTTAAAAACTTTGTGAATGAAAAAAGTCTAAATCCATTTGAGGTTACAGTGCAAGAAATAAACATAAAAACCAGTTTGATATTGGTTAAGTCAAAGTTGGGGTTTTGCATCCCGTTCAACAGCCAGGGTTAATATTGGGACAGGTCCTCAGCATTGTAACTTGTTGGGAGTAGAATCCACACAGATGTGACAGCCTGTGATTAGATGCCAAACTTGCTAACCATTAGGCCACCAAGGACCTTCTTATTGTTGCTTAAAACATCTATAATATCATAAATACTTGAATACAACAAATACCTGAGAAAATACACAGTAGCCTTTTTCAAGGCTTGACATTTGAGCACCCTTTATCCGATTATTTGTGTTTGAAAGTCCTTCTAATTTTTTATAATACAACCAGAAATGAATTTAGAATTTCTGGGCTTTGTTTATAAGATGTTATTTTTACAATATAGCCAGACACAAAGAGGATAAGTTTGTAAACGACATTTTTGACTCCAAAGGAACTGTGTTGCTATCAACACATCAGTGAAAATGGTTGTAATGGCTGATAATTTATTAAAGGATATCATCAAAAATGTCGTAGTTTATGCAATTTTATTCAACATATAGAAGTGAAATTAATTACCATAACTGATTCTGAAAGAGCATTTTCCAACCAATTAAATTCGATGTGCGAAAACAGCGCAAGATAGGCTAATATTTGCTTAGTCAGCAGGTATTAAATTTCCACAGCACATATAAAGTTTCATCCAAAGATTTCTCACTATTTTGTGCGGTGACCTCCACATTTTATTATATATTTTTGATTGATATTGTATGGAATTTGTTTCAATGAACTATTATAAAATTCTCAATGTTAGAATTTTCACAAATTACATTTTTGTCTGAAATTAAGTGAGTTTTAAGCATATTCAATCCAATTAGGGAAGCCCTATCATAGCTTTCCTTGGGCAGAAACTATATTAACTTGATACTGTCTAATTATTCTGTTTATTTTTCGTAGACTTTGTTGTGAACTATGTTATTACAAAGTCATATATCAAAAGTATTGAAATACAGAATGAGAAAAATACAAAATGTATAGCTCTTTCTTAATTCAGCCATTACTAAATTACACTAAATCTAAGAAATCATGGATCGACTTCTTGCTTCAATAAAGAAAAAACTTTTATCAGTGACCCCCTATTGTTTTCACTGCTCTTTTTCTGACATTTACAGGGACTGGTCTGTCCATTAAGCAAGATGTATTAATGCAATAAAACAGTATTTTTCATGGGGATGTTATCCAGTGGATAAAACTGAGGAAAATCAATTAGCTCTACCTGAATCTCCAACCACAAATTTATCATTTTAAAATCACATTTCCCTAACTGCTTATGCATATATTTTTGGCTGCGACACGGATATATTCTGATGTACAATGCTCTCTGAAGAATCTGAGTTCTAATTCTACTGAAGGAATTTTACTAACATCAAGGATTTATTCTTTATAATTCACAAGCCATTCCTCAATAAAATTTTCTCAAATGGTTTGAATCTATGACCTTTCGGCTTTTGCATATATTTTTTCAAAAACAAACTTGAAACAAGCCAAATATGCTGATGATATGTTGAATAAATCAAGCCATTGAGGCCTACATGTCATCTATACGTCCTCATAGATAATGTATTAACAATGCGTAAATAAATGTAAATGTAATGGTTTATAGTCTAGAATCAGTCGACTTTACATTTACACCCTGGCCTGGGTTTGGAACTTGTCTGTGGGAACATACTAGGGGGCAGCCACAATACAGCGCACACACTAAGAACCCACTAGCAGCCAGGTACCCATTACTCCTGGGTGGAGAGAGAGGCACAGACCAGGTTAACATCTTGCCCAAGGATGTTATCCCACATGAAACAGTTGGCATCACTGGGGATCGAACCCACGACCCTTGGATTATGAGTCCAAAACGCCCTACCAACTGAGCCACATGAGACCCTAAACCACAAGTGATGCTTCGATATTCCCGACACTGGGCCCTACACTCACCAATTTTGAGGTTGAGAGATTTTTTTGCATGCTCAGGAGGTAAAATCGGGAAGGTTGGGAAGGATTCAAACTTAAATAAGAAAGCAAACAAACAGAAAAACAAAAATGTAAAAACAACAAGTTTTATTTATGAACACTTTTTATATACGTATCTTTAAGTATACCTAACTATAACAATCTTACATGTAAAAAAAAAAAAAAAAGTTAAATTACTGGCAATGGTGAATCTGACACATTGCTATGAGCAATTGACCGGAGTTCGAAACTCACAGAGGCAAAAGCCAGACGGTTGAATAGGAACCATGAACTTCAACAGGGTATGTTAATATCTAACGAATCTTACTTTGAATTTATGGGATATTTTTTTTCCTAATTGGTGATTTTTGTGGCAAATTTTGGTTATTCAATGACTTAGGTGTGGATATTCGATTAATTTTCCCGTCTCTTCCAAAATTTTTAAGGGATTCCTTTAAAGGCAAATTTTACACTTCTTCAATAAAAGTGAAATGCAATAAACCAAATAATGTCACATATAACAATGATAAAGCTGGAATCTTTTTTTTTAAGAATACTGTATCAGTAGGTAATTCAGCTGAAAGAAAATTTTACTATTTTTTTTCAGAGAAATTCTAAAGCATTAATTTTCACTTATGGCTTGTTTCTACTTGAGAGCTTAAATACAGATCTTAAATGTCACCGAGACTTAACTTTGCACTATCCAAATTTATTGGTGAAAATAGCTAAAATTAATGCCTAGTGAAAATGTTCACCTTTTACAGTATTTCTTAACAACAGGTACACAAAGCAATATCATATCACCAACAGTAGAGACAACTTGTCAAGACACTCTTGCTAATGTACCATGTACTGGCTACTGCGACACCCCAGTTACCAACAGTTTCCTTTGCAATAAAACCCCTTTATTCAATTAGCCAAAAATGTATGTTTTTAATGAGTCAGTGGTAGGGTACCTGTCAGCGCAAAAAAATGGTCCGACTTTGCAGAGGAACTGAGAATAAAGCAGAAAACGTGGAACAACTGAAAAATGATGAAAAATATCATTCAAAGCCAAAAATTACTGGGGCAGGCAAGCCCCAGATTTACACACCTGAATATTATTTTTTCTCACAACGTACTCTTTTACTAGGGGTGATTTCAGGATACCGAAAAAGTTTGAGTTTAAGCATTGCAACCAAGCAAATGTATACCTACAAACTAGTGCTGCGACGATGTTTGACGAAGTTCGATAGTTCACTCGTTTACTGCCCCGATTTCGGAGTTTGGTGCAAAACGTCTGAAATTCGGACTTTGCAAAACGTTTAGAAATCCCCAATATCACACCACATCCCAACGGATCCTATTTTCGCCCATTTATAAAACTTGTTTCTTTTGTTGAAAATATGGCGGAATTTATTTAAAATATATATGGATTTTATATTTTTGCTATATTTTCAATAGAGTGACAAGATTTTATGTGAGATTTCTTCGTTTTAACTGGTTTTGAAAACGTCGTTTCGAAGATCGAACTAGACCGAAGTTCGCTAGCTTATACAGATACCAAACATCGAACCCGATACTCGAAGCGATTTCACAGCACTACTACAAACAGGAAGCGATTTTTCCATAATCCAAAACATGGCAGTTTTTCTCAAAGAAATCGCTACAAATGCGTTAAAAATCTAGTGAAATATGAGAGAATAGTTTATAATGTCTTCAGATTCAGATTTGGTATCTAATATTTCATGTTTCCCCCAATAATTATATAAGCTGACATCCGAGATTCCGGCTGTGACAGTGGTCATGCTATTTCAGTTAAAATTGTCTCGATACCGATATACCGCCACTACCGACTCACTCCCTACTTTTAACAGACATCACACACTTTATGTTAAATACACTTGTTTACACCAACCACAAAATTTACTTCACAGGTGGATCACCACTAAAACGCGGTTACCTGGTTACGTGTCGGTTGTTGGCAAACGATTACATGAATTTATACTTTTTCTTCTGTGTGAATTCATACTTTTTCCCTAGCCTTATGTTTTACGAACACATTTCTCCTTGACCAAATTCTGTATATCCCTTGCAAACTATCTCATTGTTTTGTATTTAAACATTCCCCTGTGCGAGTTAACATAAACCGCTTAAAATTCACCACATATCTGAAATTTGCCACATGTAGAAGCACTAATAAAATATATAAACCGAGGCGAGATTTGATAAATGTGTAGTAAATTGTGGCTTTTTGAACGGAAAAAATACCAAGTTTAAGACAAAACAATTTTTTTCCAGAGAATTAAGTAAGGTTTTTTTAGAGGTGGCGAAATTTAGATTTCTGGCGAATTTCAGATTCCTTGCTCTACGCACCGTAAAATATTGCTTATATGTCAAATCTTTTCAAAACCCTGTCAAACCATGCTTTCAACCGAATCTGGTGTCTATTTGCAATACATATAAAAGAATGTTAACAATCATAAGCATTCATCTGAACCAGCACGTTTACGTCGTAGTATATTTCATATTTGACTAATACTTTCACAACATTGTTTCACATCTCTTGACACTATAACAAACCTTCCCACACTGTTGATTACCGATTGATTGGTTTGGGTTGACAGTCTGGTTTAACACGTGATATAGGTCACATGACAAGAACAAACTGAAGGGGATGGAGAAGGCTGCGCAGACTTGTCGGTCAGACAAGATTCTAAATTTCAAGGATCAGGTGACAGTAGTGGTGGGACCATTTATAGAAATCAAAACCGGTTACCAGGGCTTTGAAACGACTAAATCCGGTATTTTGTATGTATGCTAGTGTGCAGTAAAATTATTCGTACGGCGTACACGAGGCAGAACTTTTAACTGGAAATGGCTTTCGTCAGAAATTATTAAGTACGTAAACATGATTTTTGCTGAATATTAAGTAAAAATGTGACATATTTCACAAAATATATATATTTTTTGTCGTTTTGATGAAGTATCAGCCATTAGGTGACCTAAAATTATGACGCTTTTCAATAACCAGTTTCCAAATATTCCTTGCGAATTTCGCTATTTTTCCCATAAACAAACGAAAAACCGCATACCGGTTTATCGTTCACAACACTAGGTTACAGCAAGCAAAATAACCAATATTTCCCAGCTCGGGACAAGGATTTAAACCAACAACCATTCGACATACATTCAAAACAATTACCCTATATATCAGGTAATACTATATTTTTTAATTATATGTTTATGCTTTAACATGACTTGCAACACATGGGCTATACAGTAGATTTTGTACAAGTAGAATATTGCCATAAGTAGAAGTAGTTTCTAAGTCCCAACAATTATTCGTGCAAAATATAAGGATGACTAGAAGTTCGACTTACAGAAAGTGGCCATAAGTAGAACCCTAATTAGAGGGACAAAGTGCTACTTTTCAATGGGAAGAACAAGGTATAAGTAAGAACCTATAAACCTTGTGTGATATTTTTACTTTATATTGAGCAAAAGTCGTGTTTACGTACTTAATAATATCTTGTGAAAGCCATTTCCAGTTGCAAGTTCTTATTCATGTACGTCGAAAAAATTTTCAATGCCAGTAACAAGCATACAAAATACCAGATTTCGTTCATTTCAAAGCCCCGGTAACCGGTTTTGATTTCTGTAAACGGTCCCACCACTATAGAACACCAAACAAATACATTTCTCAGTACAGCAAGAGAGGTAAACTGCATAATATCTTGGGTACTTCATATATTTTTCAAATCGGGTGTAACTAGAAGTTGCTGTAAGTAGAATTAAATGGCTGACACTTTGCAACTTCAACTTAGACCAAATGCACTATAAGTTATGTATCAGGTAACATTTTACTTTTCATTTGCTTAATATATACGCTTTGACATCACTTGCAACACTAGTGCTGGTATTGTTTATCGATATTGAAATATTTATCGATCCATTCTTAGTATGCTGATATTGATAATGTAGGGTCCAATATCAATATTGGAATTTTGTACTTAAAAGACACAACTTTGCCGTTTTCCATTCAAATAAGGCACAAAATTTGAAGAATATATTAGTTTTCTTACTATTTTTGTCAACTTTCAATTACCGCTAAAGCGGAAATGCCATATTTGTTTACGTTTCGAGAAACTACTAAAACTTGCGAAAGAATTTGGAAGGCATCTCTTGGAAAAAATCTCATGCCCCGATATTTTAATATCGATCAATACGGAAGGTAAAAATATGGTTTGATATTGATATACATATTATTATTCGATACCAACACTATGCAACACATAGGAAATATATCAAGATTCTGCATGTTAAACCATTGAGAGCAACCATCAACTATTTCTCCTTTGGGCCCGAGTGAGCATTCAAACCCGTGAAAACACAATGTGTGAATGGGGTGACTTAGCCACCTGACAAATGACACTGAGAAGTTTTCTTTCCATCTGAATTTCGATCAGGGCCCATATTCTACAACAATACTTGGATCATTTCTAACTTAGATTTCAAGTACAGAGCGTATCCACTAATTTTCAATAATTTTTCCATGACTTTTCCATGACTTCTCCATGACTGAAGCTTTAAATTTAAAGACCTTTTACATGCTTCGTGGCATGAAAGAGAATGTACCGAGGCCAAGAGCTGCCGCCGAGGCCACGAGCTCCTGCCGGTCTTGCCTTTGAGAATCATGCACAAGGTTCCAGTCACAGTACAGGAAGATGTGGGAGACACCAAAATTTGATCTGATTACATAAATGTATCCTTATATTGAAATGCTGGCTGAAAGAAAGGAACAACGCCATTTTGCGAAAGGATGCCTTTTAATTTCCATGACTTTTTATGAATTTTCTAAAACCTGGAGTCAATTCCCATGACTTTTCCAGACCTGGAAAAAAATAATGGAATTCCCCGACTTGTCCAGGTTTTCCATGACTGGATACAAGGAGCAAGTATTTCTTAGATTTCAAGTGAGAACAGATGAAACTGAACATTCCTTACTTGTGTTTCGTGAATACAAAGTGCAAGAAAAACTTCAGTGGAAAAACCTTGCTTAGATGTAAGCTCACCTTATGTAAGTATTGTTGTAGAATACGACCCCAGTTCTTTCTAAATAAATACCTGGTTTTGATCTTTCAAGAAAGTCGCCACCTTTATCAATATTTATATAATTCCATGCAGTGTTGGGTTGGACATAGATATTAATACACTTGAATAAAAAAAAATTAGTCTCATAAAAAAAGACTTCAATTGATATTCATAACAAGTCTCATACTCGTTCCAAAAGTTCTTTTTTTTCATTTTCTCCTCTTTTAAGGCATAACTCCTTGCCACAGATGTCCATTAAGCGGGGACTTAACGATGAACTTTCTTTATAAATACTGTAAGTATCTACTAAGGCTGTGACTTCGTTAGAAGAACGACACCGGATATTCGTCTCGCAAGAACTGATCCGAATTCGGGTAACCGTGTTTTAGTTGTCACCCAGTGGAAGTGGCAGAGAAGCAAACATGGCGGATGATGTAAACAAAATGTTACGAAAAATAATGTTAAATATCTATATAAATAAGGAAAATTACGTGAAAAACTATCAGTAGTCAGAGAAATCTGACAGAATATTGAGGTTTACCCAAGTTTGTCGTTGTTTTACAGTATATTTAATATTTTTTTCAGTTACCCGCTTCGTCACTTTGTACTCGGTTTCTTACAGACTTCGAACTGTTTTCGGGTAACCGGGTAACCTATCGCAGCCTTAGTATATACTCAATCAAGTGTATCCACTAATGAGAGTTTTATCTGAGTGTGAAACAATAATACTTCCTCAAGACAGAACCCTCTGATTACGTGTGTCTTGATTAAAATAAGCTATTTAGTAACCGAAACATAATGAGATTTCAATTCCATCTACACATGCTTATAAAAAGTAAGCAATCAGTGACCGAATGAATCGATCATATAGAGTAAGAAATCTAAAATTCGCCAGGAATCTAAAATTCGCCACCTCTAAAACCTTAGTTAATTTTATGAAGAAAATGATGTTTTGTCTGAAAATTGGCATTTTTCAGTTCAAAAGGCCTTAACTTATTGTACATTCAACAAATCTCACCTCAATTCATTTATTTTATTAGTATTTCTACATGTGGCGAATTTCAGATATGTGGCGAATTTTAGATTTCTTACTCTATCTAGGATTACTTTAGGTGCACTGCAAGTACCAAAAAGCAAGAAAATATGATGAGCTTAACACAGTAAAAGCTAAGTGTACAAACCTTGACATTTCTTTACATATCGCATCCGATACTAGTGTTGGGACGATTAGATGAGTGTGCTCGATGAATCGTCGGTGATAGTGTACAATCACGGTCGGTCGTTGTCGTTTTCTAATAATTGAATTTTCAGCTGAAGTCTTACCTTTCATAATGTACCTCAATATCCACATATTTTTTAAATATTTTAGGCATTATTACTTAATAAATTGACATATTTACAGGAAGTGAGTACTTTTGGTAGATTCTAAATGTCAGAACACCGTTAATCTTACCGAATTGACCTATACTTCATCCCGAAAAGTGTTTCTTAAATAATGACCAACAATGGAGTAAAATAATCAATTAGGGGTCAACCATCGGTCGGAAAAATGGACAAATAATCGACCATAAAAGTTGGAGGTGGGTCCCAACACTATCTCATACATCTTATAAAATGTCAAAGAATTAGCAGGAAATTATAAATGATGAATACAGCTTATCATCTATAAAAACGTGTTATTCTTGAATAGCATGTCCAAGCCAAAGTTACAACTTCAGGTTCGAAGTTCAAAGTATGAGTTTAAACTTCACTAAATATGCACTTATGGGAGTTTTCACTTTGACACGACCCCTACATAACCATGAAGACAAAATAGTGACATACAAAGAGTACATAACTTTAATGCATTTAGGACTCCAATATACACTTAAATAACTTAGGGGGTTAGTTTTCATTTCACACAACTACACACTGTTTTTCACTTGCCGAGTAATCATTTCTTTCTTGAAATACCTAAAAGTCTGTTTGTTAATTATTTTCCTCCCCTGGTTAGCCAGACCTTTTTCTAACCCGGGGGTACCAATGTAAAATACAGAAACGATTTAGAGTATAGTATCTAAAATTTGCCAGAAATCTTAAATTCGCCACCTATAAAATCTTACTTAAATCTATGAAACAGTGGTTTGTCTTAAACCTGGTATTTATCAGTTCAAAAAACACCTTAATTTACTATACATTCAATAAATCTCACCTGAGTACTTTTATTTTATGAGTATTTCCACATGTGGCGGATTTCAGATATGTGGCGAATTTTAGATTTCTTACTCTACATTTTCAAATAAGAGAAAGCTTCAAAGGCACAATGTAGGTGAAGATGACCTTGAAATATACCTTAAACCCCAGTCATACCACAGGCAGTACGTCCTGAGTAGTGGTGGGATCGCCAGCTAAAATGGCAGATCGACCATCACCTGTTAGAAGTGAGTTGCACTTGAGTTAAACTCGAGTAGTTTTCGGGATAAAGTATTTCGTTTGATTAATGGAAAATATTTCACATAACCGTACATTAGCCAAAACTTTAACCTGGAAATGGCTTTTGCAAAATAATTTAAGTTAAATCTTCATTGATTTAAGCCAGAATAAAGTAAAACTGCAGTATATTTTTTGAAAATTGTGGATATATCTGTTGTGTTGGTGAAGTGTCAGTCTTAGATGGGTGAAAATATTGACGGTTTTCAAAAACTCGAGTTTCACTTGCGCAGATCGATGTTACCCCTAATTATGGCCCATCGAGTTACAACTCAAGTTTCAGTCAACTCGTCCCAGTACTAGTCCTGAGGCTACAGCCTACAGGAATGTCCTTCAACTACTGTCTGAGGTTCGTATGTGACCTTGTGACACAGTGGCCAAACGTCCATTACCTTGCACGTTCTATGGAAGTTTAAAATGATTAAAATTTCTGCCACTGAATTCAGAACTGTGAGCATGTGCAGATGAATGCAAGCATGCACATATAAATTTCTTGCTACGGTAACTGAAGGTGTAGTCCATGGTGCGTACAAAGTTGTGACTCGGGTCGTCTTTCGGTGGAATAAAGCCACATAAGGTGAGTTGACGTATTCGACGTATCGCCCCTGTGACACAACTTCACATACAACCCTCACACGGTACTTGAAGGAGAGTACACCTTTAACTACCGTTTCTATCAGAACCAAACACAAAGGAAGAATTGCCAAAAGAGTCGCACAAATCACCAACTGGATAAAAAAATTTCCCATAATTCAAAGAAAACCACTGGTACTACCTCAACCGGATTTTCACTTTGCTGCGGAAAATTTCTCGTGCCTATTGCCTGTATGTATATAGAGGACAGGTAATGCCATCCATTTATTGTGTACAAGTTACAGTTTTGTGGAAAGTTATAAGAAAAACCGAGGTCTCTAAATGCAATGAGTCAATTACACAGGACTGCAGTCTTGCGTCTGTTCATATTATTAGGAACTTCTCTATCTTAGGTATTATTGTAAAGGTACTACACTTTAATAGGGTGTATGGACCAGTTTCCCGTCCCTTTGTAAATGAATACATTCAATAATAGTGTACTCTTGTCGGAATTCTGAACTCCAAATGATCCACAACTTTTTAAACAAGTCCTCCAGGGCATTTTCACAACACTTCCATAAATTCCATCAAACGAATCTGTACGTATGTGTATTTGTACAAAGTCCGCTGTACAAATTACACAATGTACAAGAGTCATATACAAGTATAACTTATGGAAAATCTTAAGCTTCTACAATGCATACATAACTTATCGTGTGTGAGAGGATGCTAGATATTTATGTACACACAGTTTTCAGTCACGACACTTAATGTCCGACGATAACACACACACACAAAAACAATGGCGAGAGTCTGTGAGCGTCTCTCTCACTAATGATGATGGGAAATGGGGTGTTGAGGGGGGCTATAAACTGTTTCAGGTCTGTTTGATTCGTTTCCGTGGCGGCCCAAGGGGTGGGCTTTGTTGACTAGCCAGGGCTCGAAACGCATCAGCAATCAGATGGGGCTGGCTGGTTACCATGGTTTTCCAGCCTTGCGTGTCCATCACATCAGAGGCGTGCCTACAAACAAATTCAAAAGTCAAGCTTAACTACAGGAAATATGTCGTCGCACGACCCGATTCTAGGACTCTGTAAATATTTCGAAAAAGGTGATTAATGCTTGTTAAAGTACATGGCCATTATTCACTTGGATTCTTATTCTTACAATAAGAACTTTCTAAGGATAAGAAAAATTTCTAAGAACAAGAAATTTTCCAAATCTCTGTAAAAGGCGGAATTTGCAAAATCATTTTTTCCCCCTAAATAATACCTTCCTATTTATCAATAACTAAAATACCAATGCAACCTGTTTCCTAAAAAATATATTTCATTCAATTAGATATTATCATCTTTAGTCTAAAGGCTTTAGAAGTGTAAATATTCCCATAAATGAAAAATTCTGTACTCTTAGAAAATTTTTCTTATTCCAAAACTTTTTCCTTAGAAAATCCCTGTTTTAGAAAATGCTAATAAGAATGACCATGACCCCAGAAGAGGTCAAAGTTGGGTTTCCGACATTCAATACTTGGGTTACACTTTTCCGTGCTCGCGCCATGAGCTACTACCAAATAGGATCGTCTATTTTTGTTTCTTGTTCGATCCACCTTTTATTGTGGTAAGAAACCACTTGAAACGAGACTGTATTTGGGACTTTTTTTCTCAATTAAAAAACATTGCATGAGCCTTCATGAGATATACTAAAATTTATTATCCACCATGCACTGTACATGACATAACTATGGGGATATTCAGAGTGGGATATATTTTTTTATTGTATACATGGGTAATTAGTGTCAATAGCTTTTGGTTTTTCACTAGTATCACTGTGTAACCTATAAATACATATTGCATATCATTAGAAAAGGTCTTCTTCTCATATTTATTGCAAGTTAAAGATTGAAGTTTTTATAATAGGAAAACTTCCCGAATGACATGTCCCGAATGATTATATTGTTAATCTTCATAAGTGATATATTTTTTCTGTATATGTCTGATGAGGGTTGTTTTACTTTTATTATCCACCATTTTGTATGATTTATGGGTTAAATAACACGAACCTTTAATGAGAGAATGTGAAAAACTATCAAAGACCAGTAGCAACAGTGAATATAAAAACTTCAATCTTTAACTTGCAATATCTCAATTATTTCTACATGGATTTTTATGTAATTCACACAAGTAGAAGCGCTGTAAGAACACCTTTCTAATGATATATTATACATATTTGTAAGTTACATACTTTCCGAGATATTGTTGAATAACCGGAAGTTATTCCCACTCATTATCCATAGTACCGGGGCGCTGGTGTATACAAAAAAAATACATCCCGGTCTGTATTTCCCCGTATTTAGGGCAAATACGTCGCGTGGTGGATAATAAAGTCTATGGTACCCATGTTTTTTGACAGCGTGTTCACATTCTGTCATGTAATATTGATTTATTGCACTCATAAATCATACAAAAGTTGCATTTTACAGACTTTTATAGCGATTACGTTGAGCAGAACTGCCATGTTTTGGTTACGATACTCTATAACATTAATCTCGATTGTCAGCACATATAAATAAGGAAAACTTAAAATATTGGACACAGGCCAGAAATCTGAAGAACTTCTGCACTTTTCTCTCATATTTTGTGTACTTAAGGACTTTCATTGCGATGTCATTAAGAGGAACGTCCATGATTGGCGGGGGTGTACTAGAATGCGGAATCCTGGAATTGGTACGGTTTTACATTGTTCCCCGATGTACAGATTTTTGGTACCGATCCATCCCTGATTTAAACCCATAATTTTACCCTTTCATATTGTCTGACTTTTCAATAATCCGACGTAATTGTTGCTCTCCCAAGAAGGTCGGATAACAAAGGTTCTACCTTAGTAAACTTTCTGAGAACATTGCACTTACCCATTTATAAAATCGATGGCGTGCTGTTTCAGCTGATCCGCGCTATGCAAATCTGCCAGAACTAGGATTTCGGACACATTTTCCACTGTTAAACTGCTGCATAGGGCTTCCTCGCACATCACCTTCAATCTGTCTAATGCATACTGAAAAGAGACAGAGAGATACACATAATTCTTTGGGGGTTTAGTTTTATTGCAACTGGCGTTTTCATGAAACAAAAACTCACATAATCAAACCAAACTGTTTTGACTACTGCAAGTCCACACTTTATGGTGTGAATAAATATAAATGCCCTTTGTAGAATTGTTTTCAAACTCGATAAAACAAGCCATGTTACATCCCATCTGCAAAAACCACATTGGCTCCCCATTTCATACCGTATCTTGTTCAAATACAATCTTATTACATTCAAGGCTATTAGATTCTCCCAACCCACATACTTCTCATCCTTAAATCAAAACCAGTAGCCTTACTCATGAAACCAGCTTTCTCTTTCTTCAGTTCGTCCTAAGAAGGCCATTGGTAGGGGAGGTTTTATTATTACTTGGAAATCTTGTGATTTTGAAGTATGTTGGTCGGTCGATTTGTTTGTTTCTTTGTTCGCTTGTTTGCTAGCACATTCTAGGCCACAGTTTTTTCAGCCATGATTAACATTTCTTCCCTGCAACATTATGATTGGCCAGAATATAGAACGACCAAATTTGGGCCCAATCGGTTCGATTTTGACTTTGTTACGGCGTTTTTTAATACACACTGCTAGATTGCGGCAAGATTTCGAAGCCACCACTCAACCGAGAGCTCGTGGTTGACTATCAATTGGTCAAGGACACAGAAAATGTGTCAGGCCATATTTGGGCGTTTGCAATGGCAAAAAAAAAAGAGAGCACCTGCTGGTGAATGCATGTTATGTGTGCTACCATTCCCCTTTTCTTTGTCCTTGACTGAGCAGTAGTCAACTGTAAGCAATTATTTGGATAATATGTCACTTAAGGGTGTAAGCAGGTAGCCACTTGGTTACGAGAAGCATGTGAACAACTGGTCTAATAATGCTTCATTCGACTGCCGCTTTCAACGGATTTAGATCAATTATATTAAAACAATGCAGACAGACAAAAATATGCACAAATATAACAAAAATATATAAACTAAAAGCCTTTTAAAAGCTTCAACATCACTCCATACCACATACGCTTGTGAATAGCTGGTTTTATGACTGCCTTGACAATCATGGGAACAAACTCAAGGTATTTCCTGTTTACTTTATATTTTTTTTGCATTTACGGTTAGTTCGGTTATGTTTATGGCTGAATTTACCAACATACAATACAATAAGCTATGTTAAATTGTGCTTATTTTTACATATATGCAACATTTTATTTTAATAATCTTTGTTTACATCATCCGCCATGTTGGCTTCACTGGCACTTCCTGTTGGTTACAACTAAACAGTGGAGGCCTGAATTCGGATCACTTCTTTCCAAATGGATACCTTGTGTTGTTTTTCTAACAAAGCCACTGCAAAAACCAGTTAAAATCACTCAGGCCAATACTTTAAAACAGGTCTATACTGGTCACTGGATCCAAAAGTTTCAACTTTTACTTTAAAAAAAACAGAAACTAAACCTATAAAGTAGGGCTGTGACGGGTGCTGAAAAACGGCATCGAGTACTCACCCTCTGACAACCGGCCCGAATTGGAGTAACCGCGAGATTTAGTACCTACCATTAAAAGTCTTCTGTAAACAAATAGTCGGTTCCGGAAACGAAACTTTTGAAGAAAAACATCTTCTATTTGACCATATATTATGGAATATGGAGTAAATTGTATGTTTTCAAGCGAAAATAACAACTTTAATTGATATTATGTGACGGAAATGCTGAAATATAGCATATTTTACACAAGCATTTCATTACGTGGGCGATAATACAATACCTCGGGAGTAACCGAGTTTTTAAAATGGACTCGAGTACAAGCCAAGACCGCCTCGTATACCGAGGCTCGAGTACTCGTTTGCAGCCCTACTATAAAGTCACATAATCCACAAAACCTGACATACATACACTTATAACAACATCTAATGCCTTCTTTAGAAAATATAGCCAGCCTTGGCAGGCAGGAACATTGAGATTCGGGAAAATCTTAGGACCAACTTCAGTTGTAAGAAGTATACAGAATTCAGTTGCCAGATACCCTCAAAAACCTAATCAGCTCTAGATCCTGTTTGGGTTAGTATATCCTGAAATTTGGTGAAAATCTGTACCATTGGTTTAGGCTGCTGAACACCCACAGATTTACGGACCTAAACAATCTTAAAAGTGTCGCCATGGCAGCAGTTGTGAATAGACACCCCCCAAAACCTAATCAGCTCTAGATCCTCTTGGGGTAAACATATCCTGACAATTTGGTAGAAAATCCGTGCATGGGTTTAGGTTGTGGAACACCCACAAATTTTAAAACCCCAAAATCTTAAAGTGTTGCCAGGCAGGGGATGAGTATAATACACTGGTTAATAAAAAGCTCAAAACTGACCTGTACTTGCAAAAGCCCACCCGTCATAGCCTTCTGGTCACCCCTGCATCGTTAATGGTATGACCTCACTGTGTTATTGGACTCGCGATCATTCACCTTGTTTATATGTTCAGTTGAGCCTTACAATCTGTCAATCGATAGGGATTAAGCGCCATAAAAGTCCACATTAAACTAGACAGATTTATTATTACATTCAACTTCACAAAGACTCTCACTCACTTTATCGGCTGCCGCTAATAAGTCGTCGGCCATTTTCTCTAGGTTTGAGGATTTTCCCGTGTAGATAAATTTCAGCATCTCCCGCATCACTTCCTGTTCTACGTCTGTGATTTCCACTCGGTTCTGTTTACTCTCTTTCAGATCGTGTTCAAACATCGCATTGAAGACTGGCGACCTGGCTGCGGTTTTAAAATTGAACAGAATGTTTCAGCCTTTTGACATACAGTGGATTTGGTCTAAGTCGAAGTTGCAAAATGTCAGCCATTTACTTCTACTTATGGCAACTTCTAGTTATACCCACTTTGAGAAATATATGAAGTACTAGAGACACTATGTAATTTAAGTCTCTTGCAATAATTAACACTTGTGTGATCACTCTACTGTGAAATTTATTTGCTTGGTGTTCAAGACTTAATAACACAAAAGTGAGGAATCAGGCAAAGAGTGTCACAATGGTACTATTTTGTCACCTCTTTCTTGGATATTTACATTTCTGTATACACAAAATTTATAGGTTCTACTTATACCTTGTTATTCCCATTGAAAAGTAACACTTTGTGCATCAAATTAGGTTCTAGTTATGGCAACTTTCTGTAAGTCGAACTTCTAGTTATCCTTATATTTTGCACTAATAATTGTTGGGACTTAGAAACTACTTCTACTTATGGCAGTATTCTACTTATGGCAGTTCTACTTATACCAAATCTACTGTATTTCAATCTCCTTCAGAATGCAATCCTCAACAGAAGCTCAGTGTTTCAAAGATTTTAAAATTGGAATGTTTCAAGGTTTTTCCTTTTTCATATAAACAGTGTTTTCTTTCCATAAAAACACAAAGGAAAATTTCAAAATTGAGACGAAATGAGCTATAAAAAATATGGCATTTTAAGTCTATGTTTAAACTATAAAAAGCCAGAATTTCAGAGTTCTGTGACGGTAAAAACTGTATACTTGAGTCAAAAAAAAAAAATTATAATTTCCATTTCAGTTTTTAATTTAATTTAGTTTTATTATTTTTTTTTTTTTTTTCTAATTTGTAAAAAATGGCCATCTCACAAAAATGGTCATATCACGCATGACAGGTAGTTGGAGAAGTGAAGAAAAGCAGCATACAGAAGTTAACGATGCATAGTAGTGTTAAAGATGGCAAACCAGAAAGTTGGTTTCTATTCAATCCATATAAACATAAATGAAATCTGGTTAAAGATACATCCAAAAACCGGTCCCCAAGAAATCACACATTTGACAACGAAAATATAAAATATTACCTAGAAACACCCAATAATATATACTTACGGCACATTTTGTCAATATACATTGATTGAATATCCAAAACTTTTCATTTATTCACAAATAAACCGCACTTGTAGTTATGTTTCATGTACACATGCAGAAGATTTTACAGTTTGGTGTATTGTAATTCAAAAATTCCAGTTTTTGTCAAATCTTTGTTTTTTCAGAATCCATTTTCCAAATTTTCTTTCAATCGTAACACTGCTAATACAACAGACACTAAGGCTGCGACCGGGTGGTCGGTATTCGCGAGTGGAGTTGATTTGGGAAGATCCCGAGTGCTTTCTGGTCCACCCGATCGTCGTTAACTACTATAATATATTATATTGTCGCCCACTTTATCACGTTTTTTTAGGACGACAAAGAATAACAACACTGCAAAATGGCGGAATTATTTGTATATTGGGATATTTTATATAATACTCCTCATTTTATAACAATATAGTAAGTTCTGATTACCTTTCACCACTATTTTAATGCTAAGACATCGTTTCCGGAAACCACAGTCTTGTTTATGGAGAAGAAAAAACGTGCATACTGAAACATGCGAATACCGAACTGCGAGACGGATTTACGTAGCTCGGGTACCGGGATGGATTTTAACCACCCGTCACAGCCTTAACAGACACTACACAATATTCTGAGAACTTACCTCCCAAAATGGCCTTGTGTGCTTGGAATTCTCGCCCCCCTACACAAAGAATGACGTCGCTGAAGGAGGAGCGATCAAACAGGTTGCCAAAGTCGTCACTGAGTCTGGCCTCAGGAACCCGCACTGGAGTACAACTGGATTGGCCGGAATGGTTTATAGTTTCCCCTACCACAGACACCTTGACGGGAAAGAAATAGAGTAAAGTACTTTACATTAAAGGTTTGTGCACAACAACAAAGACACACACAACATTTGATATGACCTGAAAATTAAGTAGTACCTTTTATGCTATACCTTGTTGGGATGCGCATATGCAGTCGAAACCTCGCCACACATTTACGTTTAGTTGTTTTCGAAGACCCAAGTGTTAAACAGTATCGTTTTGTTTCCGAGTCATCAAAAAATGGTTACAGCCACCGATTTTTTTACAGTCCTTTTTGTCAAATGTATTGTGATAAATGGGTGAATATTTAACAACTCAGTAAAGCCATAAAATTAAACAGTTTATTAACAGTTTAAAAGACAAAATAAATCCATCAAAAAAAGTAAAACAGTCTCCCTACTCGCATATAGGTGGTCTACTGACAATTTTTGCATCCGACGGGCAATTTTTGACCTTTCAGGAAAGTTAAAACCTAGTTTCTGATACCGTTAAAAGTATAGGTAAAGGAAGTCCTAATTAAAACTACCTTTCCGTCCTCATAATAAATACACAAAATACAAGTATCATAAATGTTATGTTTATAGGCAAACTATGGCAATTTCATATACTCACCTCACAAAATATAGTTAATTTATCATCAGGTAAAAGACCATTTGCGTCATCCATGAGGAAGTCTCGTCTGATGAACTTCTTGAAGCCCCAGTCTTTGCCTTGAACAAACTTGTAGGCTCGCTGACTCTCTGTGGTGAATGAATAACAGTCAGAACTGCATATTTAGTGATATTCTTAGGCTTATAATACAATATTTACGGAGAAATATTTTAAAGACTAAGACCTTTTTTTTAAAATTACCATAACAGAGTATTTACTATATAGACAAATGTATACTGTTAGCCAGTGCTGTCGCGACACTTGCTACTTCCGATACTATCGTTTGCTAGGTCCATTATGAGCGATAATCGGATGCGTTTTTTCAAATCCGATTACAAAGATATTAGCATATTTATATAATAAAGATATAGAATATCTTTTAAAAGTGAAGGATTATTCAGCATTTTAAAATATATTTTCGGACCTTTGACATCACAGTCCGTACAAATCTAGTCACATGACCTATCAGGAAAGCATTAAACCATTGCTCGAATGTAATTTTCGGAATTCCATCTTTTATTTTTTTCACACTTGTTAAGTCAATTTAATTGACGTAAAGCTTTCAAATAATCTTTAAAAATCACTGTAGTTCTATTTATTTGAGGAGTACATGATATTATAATGCCATTATGCAGCACTTTATAAAGTCGGAATTAGATAATTGTTTTAAAATATTGACGGTTTTCAAAGTGTTCCTACGTTTGACAATCCATAAACAACCGAAATAAAAGGACAAATATGACCCTAAAAATGATGTATTCAGGTGAGAAACAATATATTATTTTACATATTCATTAGTTTCGTTTTTGAGGTGAGTTTATGAAGTCGACATATGTCGGTACTCGGTCGGCCAACGTGGGCGATATTCAATGTTAATTTGCACCAGCGAGTGACAGCACTACTGTTAGCCAATACCACACTCTATAGAGTAAGAAATCTAAAATTCGCCACATATCTGAAATTCGCCACATGTGAAAATACTAATAAAATAAATTAATTGTGGTGAGATTTGTTGACTGTATAGTAAATTAAGGCTTTTTGAACTGAAAAATACCAATTTTTGGACAAAACATCATTTTCTTCATAAAATTAACTAAGGTTTTAGAGGTGGCGAATTTTTGATTCCTGACGAATTTTAGATTTCTTACTCTAATACAAGAGTAGCTTTAGTGGAGGTCAAAAATACTTTTGCAGTATTTTGCAGAAAATTATTAACCTTTGAAAATTCTTGTCATTTCTCTCTTTTCCCCCTTTCATGCTACAAACGGTACGTCCTGCGGTATTCCCTAGCAGAACCGCCTCAAAGGACGCCCCATACCTTCCGAGATTTGGTGTAGCATTCACACTACAGGCGGTCTGATTCGTGGTTATAGGCGCCCCATGTCCTTCAGCTACCATTCAAGGTTCGTATATGACAACAGTGGCGTTATGTTACCGTATTACACCGAAAGACAACCACGTCACAACCTTTTACAAAAAATGTGGACCACAACTTCAGGTACCGTATCCAGAAATGTATCTGCAAATGCTCGCTTTCGTCTGCGCATGTCCACAGTTCCGAAATCAGAGGCGGAAATTTTTAAACATTTCAAAATCTCCGTAGGACGCGCAAGGTAATGGGTGGTTCGCCACTGACCCACACGTTTGCAAACAGACGTCAGGCGGTGATCCAAGGACAGGGACATTTCAGTCTCCTGCTAGGGAAACCACCTGCAGTGTGAAAGGGGTATTTCTTAAAGATAATGACATGAATCTCAATTTTTTTTGTAACGCTTCAAAACAAGTTCCACTGGGCCATAGCTGATTTTGTTGAAACCAGGCTGAGTCTATTACAATGGTGTCCAATAGCCAAGCATAGTGTCGTGGTTGAATTCAAATTTAAAACCGGTTTCCAAAAGCGGAAAATCTACGGAAAACTGGGTGCGTTTGATTTAGTAAAGATCGAGACAAAAGTTTTCAAATGTGTACATGAGCTATCAGTTACATATAAATAATGAACTGTGATGTGCTTTTTGAAGGCTTTTGAGAACATAACGTCTGATATATTGATAGAATATTAGAAAAATACTGTGAAATATTTGTTGTAGTTGTATATTTTGGTATACTTATGTTAAAATAATGAATACATGAGGAAACCGGTTTCGATAAAATGAAAACAATACGTAATCGGATCAGTGTTTTTCGGTTGGCAAATAGGCTTCTAGTTTATGTCTCCTACACTAGCCAAGCATCAAAGGCCATTCCTTAAATTCCTAATCTCCAATACCCTGACCTTAAGATTAGGGCTGCAACGATTCTTCGGTTACTCGGAAACGAATCGATTCAGTTCAATACTCGAAGCAAGAAAAGGGAACCGGCTATTCGAAAACAACTAAACATAGACGTAAAATCTACTACAAAATTAAATTTTTTCTTTGAATATATGAATATATGTTTTTACTAGTATAAGGTGTTTTCGTTTCTGTTTTTTTATATTTTAAGCATTTGGAAACTTTAATAGTTTGTGTAACAATGTTTTTAATAGACAGCATTTTAATATATAACATATTTCAAAGACGCCTCAAATCTCGCAATATAAAAATGGATAAAATTTCCTATATTTTGCATTATAAATGTGTCTTTTCCCCAAAATTCAATAAATTATCAAAATTTGTTCCTGTTGTGTGCCTTTTAACCATTTTATAAGGCGTGATATGTCGAAATATCATGCAACTTATTCCGTGGGCGTATAATCAAGCGATTAACCGAGTCCGAGTCGGTTCTTCCAGAACGAGTAATCGAGGTGCATTTTCGGACTCGTTTGCAACCCTACTCAAGACGCACTAATCCCTTACCCATGGCCTTGGTCTCCTCTCTCTTGGCATTGAGTATGGAGAATTTGAACTTGGCTCGCACTTCGTGCTTGGGACACTGTACTAACAGCAGGTACAGGGACAGGTAGTCTTTTGATTCCTCGTCTAAGCCTTTGGGATTTACTCGCAAACACCTGTAAAACCACAACAAACATTGGTCTTAAACTAATCTATTGTTTATCAGGCTCAATAATTCCTATAAGGGGGTACAGAGTAGGGATGGGTCGGTATGAAAAATGTGTACATCGGGAGGCCGCCAATGCAAAACCGTACCGATTCCGGGACTCCACATTTTAGTACACCCCAATCAAACTTGGACGTTTCCTCTAAACAAAATCGCGATAACAATTCTCAATTGCACAAAATATGGGATAAACTTTCTTTAGATTTGGGTATGTCTCTAACAGTTTAAGTTTTCCTTCACATATATATGTTGACTAGCGAAGTACCAGCTTTTAAATCTTGTCACAGTATTCCATTAAAATGGTCTCGATACCGAGACACCGGGCCTACCAACCCATGCCTTGTATAGAGTGCTCTAAAATAACAAAAAGACGGGCAAGTGATCATTAGGGGATCTACTGGGTCAATAATCAAGGGTTTTGGGTGTGAAAGAAGGAAGATACATGCACCAGGTGGGTTCAACTTGAAAATATAAGTCTTGAGATGCTTTGTAAAAGATGTTACTTGTTTGTTTAGTTCCATTTAGCGACCAAATATGCACTTAGTTCTTATGATGTCATTATTACTATGTACATTAGCTGACTAGTGAGTGGACGATTAGACCAACGTTCGATTAATCGTCGGTGTTATGGTACAATCGCGTTTGGTCACTGACAACTTCTAGAAATCGATTAAATCTTACCCTTCCTTATGTGTCTTAATATCTACGTATTTTTTTTATATTTTAACCAGTTTCCTAAACTTTCCTTTGATAAATCAAGAGATTTGTCACAAATTTTGAGTTTGTTTATGTCTACCGCCATATTTACCGGAAGTGAGTGCTTTTGGTAGGTTCTAAATGTCGGAACACCGTTATTCTTACCGCATTGACAAATACTTCATCCCGGAAAGTGTTTCATGATATATTGTCTTACAGCTGAGTAGAAAAGTCGATTATGGGTCGATCATCGGTCGGAATAATGGACGAATAATCGACCATGAAAATTGAGGCGATTCCACTCACTATAGCTGACAATAGCTGACAGAACTAATACCAAAACAATAAGTGCCCCGTGTACTTCTAAAAACTAACATCCTTTCTAGGGGTGGGACGAGTACAAATAATTCGGGTCGATTACTCGCGTACCAAAAATCGGCTCGACATCGAGCACTCGCGAAGTTTAGTATCCACCATTACAGGAACCAACATCCAATATGGCGGCTCCCGTAAACAATAAAAATATAGAGATAAAAGCTTTGAATCGCTTGAATTAGCTGATGTCATCATATAATATACTTAATATTATGTTAAAAATGGTGGATTATGCGATTTAATGCTAGCAAGGTATGTTATTTATTTCTTATTTCCTAAAAAACGTAACCGCTTCAATAGGTTGTTATATACACACGAGTAGTCGACTCTTAAAATTGGGATCGAATTTTCGTGAAATTTGCCTCGCTCGGCGAGTGTCGACTGCTCGGTCGCACCCCTAATCCTTTCACATCTGTAATATCTCTCTGTCTACAGTACAGATATGATGGCTATTCTGGAAATACTCTCACTGATCTGACATTAAGCAATTATCCATTTCAGTAGTGGTGCCAATGGTAAACCAACTATCAGTCTTTTGATTTGTTTCAGTGGAAATAATGAAATCTACAAAGTATATTTAGGAACCAGTAATTGATAATACCATTATATTAGGCTTCCTACTGGCGGATATTTCACCAAAAGAACAAAAAAAAAACCTACAAATTTGTTGAAATTTCTTACTCTTATTAGTTTTTCACTGGTAAACCCAATTTTTCATCACATCATAACATATCGCAAAATCCACGCACTTATTTAGACTGCCAGTAAGCTGAGTGCGGGGTTGGCTGGGAGGGCCTCACCCGTCCATTTCCAGTTCAAAATTGTGGTCACCTAAACTTTGACCACGCTAGTGACAAGTGTATGAAACACCAGATTTTTGCTCATTTAAAGGCCATTTAAAAGTTCATTTAATTTAACTAATTCTAGTTTTTTCACACAACAGTCCAGTCACTACACTCCAGGATATGATATGGCTTTAACAAAACAAAGGCGTCAATTCCTAAAGCTTGGGACATTAATTTACCAAAGTAGAGCTTTTGCTCACCATTTTAATTTGTCGTTTGTACCAGCTGAAAATGTGGAACTTTTCAGAACTTCTCCCATCTCTTCTCTGCAAAAACTGAAGTTGTTTATCGTCCACATGTATGAGAATTTCACCACTTTGACCTGAAATGCAACAGGAAAACTTCCCGAATGACATATACAGACAAAATATACCATGAATGGAAATAACAATATCATAAAAGTACCTAGCATGAGTATTATATTGTTAATCTTCATGAGTGATATATTTTTTCATTATAAGTCTAATGAGGGATGTTTTACTTTTATTACCCACCATTTCGTTTTATTCATGACTAAAATTACTTCATATTTCTAGAGAGAATAATAAAAAAAATCATATAAACAGGAGCATCATTGAATATAAATCTTTAACTTGAGATTTCTCAATCATTTCTGCATGGATTTTTTACGCAACAAAACTGAGCAGAAGCACAGTAAAAATACCTTTCTAATGATATATAATACATATTTATAGGTCACATAGTTTCCGAGATACTGGAAGATACTGACACTAATAATCCCTATAACCTACTCTGTATATCCCTCTATAATTGTCAAATACGATGTGTGGTGGATAATAAGAATCCAAATAACATGCATAATATGAATGTAACCATGCATCGAACATATTGAGACTTAAAGATTCTTTGGTGAATTTAGACAGTTAAGCGATTTTATAATGGAAACAATTAACAAAAACCAGATACCTGTGTATAGCACCAGTTTTCTGCGACAGGGCACGCAATCTCGGGGGGTGGGGTAGGGACACGAGACACACCTTGAAAGCATAAACATAACAAGGTTAACTAATCCATTCAATATGTGGAACAGTATGTGTTTAATCTAAAGTGGTTTCACATTGTATAAACAGGTGAAATATGTTGTATTAAAAACAGAGCTTAGAAATAAAGGCATATTGAGTAAGTCATCATACGTTTCATACTGTATCATTGTGACAAGGGGGATTTGAAAGAACTGAAGAAAATGACATGTGGGTATGTAAATAATTTGATTATTGCTAAATGTAATCATAATATCAACAATTTAATCAACCAATATGACACTTATTTAAAAAAAAAAATATGTGATTATCCAACCAAAATAATAAATATTACCAGAGTATTACACAAGATCAAAAGGTATTTACCTGCCATTGTGGTGTCTGCCCGGCTGTTTTCGCCACTGGCAGCCATTTTAAATACTTATGGATTCTTTCTTGCAGTTCAGCTACGAAAAATATGAGTATAAAAAATTACTGATAATTAAAAAGAGTGGAAAGGGAATCAATTAACAAATATGTACATGTATCAGCACATACTTTCTAATAAGGCTGTGACCAGGTGGTCGGTATTCACGATTGGGGTCGATTTAGGAAGATCTCGGGTGCTATCTGGTCAACCCGATAGTCGTTAACTACTACAATATATTATATTGTCGCCCACTAGGTTACGTTTTTTGGAAAGAGAAAACATGACAACACAGCAAAACATCAGAATTCTTTGTATATTGGGGAGTTTCACATAATATTCTCCATTTTATAACAATATAATAAGTTTTAAATACCTTTCACAACTATTTCAATGCAAAGACATCGTTTTCGGAAACCAGCATTGTGTTTATGGAGAGGAAAAAACGTGCATACTAAACTACGCGAATACCGGATTGCGAGACGAATTTAGGCAGCTTGGTTACCGGGGTGGATTTTAACCACTCGTCGCAGCCTTACTTTCTAATTAGGACTAAACCTTTAAAAAGCAATTGTTTCAACTTAAATCACATGGGTGGGAAACTGGTCATATAGCCTCCATAGTGGGGATGGGTCGGTACCAAAAATGCGTACATTGGAAAGTTGCCAATGCAAAACCGTACTGATTCCGGGACTCTGCATTTTAGACTTACCAACTAAACATGGACGTTTCCTGTAAAGGACATCACAATAAAAGTCCCCGAATACACAAAATATGAGATAAACGTATAGAATTTCTTCCCAATTCAGGTTTGTTCCCAATATTTTAAGTTTTCCTTCCATTATATGTGTTGACAAGCGAGATTGAGGTTATAAAGTGTCGTAACCAAAACATGGCGTTTCTCTTCAACATAATCGCTACCAGTACTGTATAGAAGTCTGCAAATACAGGAATATATGGGATAAAAGCTTAGAATTTCTTCAGATTTTGGGTATTTTTCAAATATTTTAACTCTTCCCTCTATTATATATGTTGGCAAGCGAAGTGGCGGTTGTAAAATCTTGTCACTGTATTCCAGTAAAATGCTCTCGATAACGAGATATCGGGCTTACCCATCACTACCCCTATACTACTACGTTCAATGTGTTACAGATCTGAGTGTTATTCTGACCATCATTTATTCTTTAATTTCATCATTATTGACGTATTTCATGTACAGACATGTCAGGAGAGAAACTCATTAATATTCATGTCTGCGTAGGAAATATATGAGGTCAATGACTTCTGTGTGTTTCCTGGCAATGTTTTAATGCGGGAGCCCCGCATCTTTTTGGTAGCCAGACAAAACAGTCAAAACAACCACTGACCGAAGAAACTTGTCTATTATCGGAAACGACAACGTACACATTTCCTCATACAAATAGGTGAGAAAGACATGAAACTGAGCTAGTTTATTTGATGCATTCACCTTACAGTAACCCTCACGAGAATTAGGGCATTCTCGCCAGATCTCAGTGCTTTTTCGTCATATTTTTAAGTCGTCTTCTACATATAGTTTCACAGGCGAAACAGTCGAAACAACTACTCATCAAAGAAATTTGTCTTCTATCAGAGGCGACGTACATATATCTTCAAAGAAATAGAAGAAAAAGGCATGAAAGTGAGTTTATTTTATTTGATGCATCCAGCTAACAGTAACTCTTATGTTAATTAGGGTATTCTTGCGAAATCTCAGTGCTTTTTTATCAAATTTTTAACTCGTCTTCTGCATATAGTTTCGCAGGCTAAACAGTCGAAACAACTACTTACCGAAGAAATTTGTCTACTAACGGATGTGACAACGTACATATTTTCTCGAATAAAAATGGATGAAAGAGACACAAAAGAGAATTTATTTTATTTAATACATCCAGCTAACAGTAACTCAGTGCCCTTTGTCTTCTGCATAAAGACGAGCGAGTTTGGCTTGGTATATCGAGTTTTACGAGGATAAATCTTGTTTGTCACTTGCATTTTTCGAAGTGGTTACTGATCCGACTTTTATCGGAACTGTAAATGAGGGGTTAGAAGTTCGAGTACAATAATTAAATGAAGACAGACATAAGATGTTGGTGTAGTTTAAAGTATTTGATCTTCATTTATGCTTCTATTTTATAAAATATTGCAAGGAAATCCCAGGGGAAATCTGTGTCCTCATATCTTCTCAAGAGTAGGTCGAAACGTCTGGGAAAATGTGGGTTGAAAGGTGCGGAGGGACCTTGATATGTTACACGGGTGTCATTAATGTTTAATGTCAGACAAGTTGTAATTATATTGTCTGAGTTTAGGTAATTAACTTAAATTATTAAGAAATGCAATAAGTAAACACTAATTTATATGTATCAGTGTATACTGCCTTGCTACCAATTACCACCGGCTACCACTTATTGCCAGACAGAATTCAAATAGATATAACTTCGCCAAAATAGCATCCCAAGTCTAGCAAATAAGGTAAAACTATTTCCAAAGTGAATGGAACAAGTACACAACAAAAAACTTTCAAAATATTTAACCATTACTGAAATATGAACGTTTTATTTTCTGGTGTCGATAATTGGTAGTCGGCGATAATAGGTAGCAAGGCAGTATGTATCACATAAAATGGGTTTAGCTACCTGTTTTTATCACTGTCTAACATTAGTGACGTCTAACATTAATGACACCCGTAAATAATATTGCGCCGCCTAATAAAACGTTGCAGCAACGCCAAATAACAATTATAGTATAATTGAAAAACATGTTAGGTAATCCTGCGTCATGTGAAAAAATCGTTGAGAAATCCCCTGTATGAGTGACTAAACATTCGACACTTGTACGAACACACAACACGGAAACATGTCTGTGTTGACCGACATCTTAAAAGTTACGTACACCCACCTTTCAAAACTGTTATTATGGGACCAACAAACAAATTTTATTCATTTTTAACATTCAGTTTTATAATAACAGTGTATTCCCAGTTTAATGTCACATATATGAGCGTTTTAAATGCATAAACACATCCTTATGAAACACAAAATGAATCAACATCCGGGCATTTTTAATTTTCAACCGAAAAAAACACAGGCCGAATTTATAAAATGAATTCGGGGTTGGAAAAAAAAAGTAAAATCAAAGCAGATAATGCTTTCCAAATATTTAATGTAAATATTAGCAATAAAAATAATATTTAAAGTTAAAAACTCTTTCATTAAGACAAACTAATGTACTGTGTTGCACTTATTGCACCTATATGCTTGTAAAATTTTAAAAAGATACATACTTTTTTCAGGTTACAGATCTAATGATCATCAATACCTGGCACTTCCCCCTTTTTAATCCTCACTCTGCAAGTCGATTAAACACTTTGGGTAATAGCTTTGCCTACAATGCCATGATTTAGAATAAACTTCCTGACCATGCACACAATGTAACATCTATTGCTTTCTTCGGGGAAAAAGCTCAAAACTTACCAGTTTGCAAAACCTTATCCTCCTTAACAATACCTTATCCTATCCACCTTCTCTGGTATAACATGTTTATGTCAATGGACCCTCAACTATTAAAATTGTTTATGTATAATTCTGCTTTTGGGTCTGTCAATTGGTGAAGATTAGGTGCTATGAAAATCCATATTATCAGATTTTATTTGTGTCTTTTTGTTGCATTGAGTGAGAAAAAGACCAAGTGAGTGAGAAAAAGACAGTTGTGTCAAATCATTGTAGTTCATATATGTAGCTGTAAAGACCTAAAATTGAGTGATTTTAAGTTTTCACGGGGTGGAGGGACCAAAAATTTGTGAATTTACAGGGTGGAGGAATATATGTTTACATATAATATTTAAGAAAAATATGTTGTATCAAATTATTTAAGTTCATATATGTAGCTGAAAAAGAGCCAAATTTAGGGCGATTATTTGTTCTTACAGAGTGGAGGAGCATCCATGTTTGTGATTTTACTGAGTGCAGGGACTATATGGTGGATCAAGAAAATTTGCATTTAGTATCTTCCACCTGTTGTTGAACATGTACTTTTCGGGGGCGAGAGACAATTACAACACGTCAAAGTTGATTTTATATCTATGCATATTCATGAAATATATTATGTTAATCAGGACATGCGCAATGGTTACTTCTTTTTGGCGGCCAGAAAAGCTTTGTAATATGTTTTACAGTGTTTTTTACATCCATACATATACTGTGTGATATCTTACTTTGTTATATTCGTTTTTTTTTTCTGTTTTCTTTCTACCTGATTTATTTTTGGTGATCAGACTTTGCAAGCTTTATCCACAACTGTTCATAAGTTTGGGTCATTGATTATCGCCCACCATGTGCTTGAATACCCCCCCCCCCCCGCTCGGGGTTGCTCAGCTTCATAGTAGCTACGCCCACAGAGTACAACAATTACGCTTCCTCAGGCTGTTAGAGCCATTTTGGCATTCTACCAGTGAACGCCCATGCTGAACTTAGTGGTGGTGGTGGACCAATTCACGCCCACCCCTAAATCTAAAAATTGAGGGTGGGCGTGAACAATACCAATCTGTCCAATCCTATTAAAAAGCTTCCCGATCCCTGCCATGGTGCCGGCCGTTTGTAAATCTGATGGGGGTTGGGACAATTACAACACCTCAATGGTGATTTTATTCTCATGCATATTCATGAAATTGAATAGACCGAGTTTCTGTCCCTGGCCAATTGCTATTGATATACTTGTTACGGGCCGTTTCAGCTCCATGCGCTGTTTCGACCTGGCGCACTCAACATGTGCGCCGTTTCAACACTTGATAGTACTACTGTAGATCTTTTATTTGTAAAATATGGCTAGAAACCCAATCGTGGCCTCATATTTCCTTAAGTCTGTATGTGCCAAGTGAAATATTGCTACAAAACGTCATTAGTAGTTGCAGTAAAAATAAAATATTTGTCTTGAGTGAGGTTTCAGTAACAATTGTTTTCATTGGTTGCTTAATTTAATAACATTTGCAGACGAAAAATAGGCTTGTTGGCTAGACTTTTGTTTGTAAAATATTATTAGAAAATCCATTGTGGCTTCATATTTCCTTAAGTGTTTGTGTGTACTGTAAAATATTGTCAGATTTTCTAAAATGTAGAAACCCCCATTGTGGCCACGTAAACTAACCATGGTGTTGAAACGGCGCAGTGAGCCGTTTCGACCCGGCGCTGGTGTCTAAACGGCCCGATACATACTGATGGACACAATGGCGAGGGACAGAGTTCCCATGTACTTGTTTTCTGTGTAAATCTAAAAATGTCTGAAATTATTTCATTTACTTTAAAAAGTCCTTCTTATGTCAAAATAGCTGTATCCGGTTTATAATATATATGTTATTAAACTAAACTGCTTTTACAAGCCAGTAATTTCTTTTATAGATAACTATTTAATACTGAAGGTATGTTTACATTATAAAAACAGGCTGATATGCATATATGCCACTTTGATTGGCATTAAGTATTAGTGAACGGCACATGTGCACAAGTTAGAGAATTAAAATAGCACTTTGTAATTTTTGTAATACGTGTACAAATATGCCATTCAAAATTTACACAGAAAACAAGTACATGGGAACTCTGTCCCTCGCCATTGTGTCCATCAGTATATCAATAGCAAGTGGTGAGGGACAGAAACTCGGTCTAGAAATTGAATATTAATTCACTGTGGCTATTTTACCGACAATCGTCGGTAAAATAGAGCATAGCTATTTTGCCGACAGTCAGCAGAATAAGGTTCAGGCTATTTTACTGACTGTAATCACTGTATTAATGAATCGTATTAATAATATGTATGATGTTTATACACACTGGGGACTTACTGCATGTAACCGATGTTTTGAGTGAACAGCTTGTAGAACTTCAGTAGAACTGTTCACCCCCACTTAGAAAATGAAAGGTTTGACATGAATGACTTTTAAGTTCTCTAATTCTAATGGATGAGCTGCTGTTTGCAGTGTATTTAGCTTTTGACTAATTGTTTCTATTTGTTCTTTGTGTACAATAGTGTTATTACTGATACTTTCCTTTCCCCTCTTAACATTTTCACAAAATCAAAGAAAACTTAGCTGCCACTTTCCCAACATTTCCCTAACAAAATAATAAAAGTTATCACTAAAATGCATAATATTCACCATAGCAAAATTGTTTATGTGTAAAATAGAATTTTGTACGCTGATAAATTGATCAACCCTGTGTGTAAAATCCTATTTTTAATAATATAAGTAGTCAGAGATACAGCCAGAACCTGATTCTGCTGATTGTCGGTAAAATAAGCCATGCTCTATTTTACCAATGACTGTCGGCAGAATAGAATAATGTGATATTAATTAGGACATGCGCAATACTGTTTCTTATTGGCGGGCCTTTCTGGCTTTGTAGATATTCTTTTACCTCCATATATCTTACATATTCTTATTCACAACATCTAATAGTCCTTCATTTTTTTCTTTTTCTTCTCCTAGCTTCCAAGTTTTGTTATTTTCAGTGATCAGACTTATGAAAGTCCTATCCACATCAATTCCTGTACTTTCACATTGATTATCGCCCATCATGTGACAGTAGGCGTATTTCACAACCGTAATCCGTCGAATCTAGATTCGTCAGATCAACGGATTCGCTTGTTTTGTGACTTGAATCTGAATCTGGATTATGAATCCGTTGATCTACCTCTCGAGGTAGATCAACAGATTCAATGTCCTTGGATTACCCATAATTCTTTGTAAAATAATGGCAGCCACATGTGGCTCCGAAATTTTTATTATATTGTAATATAATATTATTTTGCTATATACTGGCATATATTAATATATTGTATTTATGTTCATCTTATTTTCATATTTTAGATTCAGATCTGTAGAAAATTGCATTTCACGAATCTAGCTAATCCAACGTATCCAAATCTGAATCTAGATTTGACGGATTAGGCAGATTCTTGGTTGTGAAATACGCCTAGTATCCCCTATAAGGTCGTTTACAGTTTCGGCCCCATTTTGTTTTGCGACAATGAGATCTACTTCCGTGGGGAACAGAAACATGAAAAAAGCTTTGATCTGTATTTTTGGAGAAATTTATATTTCTCAGCAATTCACACTGAAAGCACACAGTAAGGAAATAGAATATAACCAGTTACGAAGGCATGATGTTTCTGTATGCCATTTTTTAGGATTGGGGCATTTCTTTGTTATATTAAGCCATTTATATCATATTATCGCCCATTAGGCAATTCCACTTCCTGGTTTGTATTTTACTGTTTTTATTACGATTTTGACAAACAAAATATCCAACACCCCATTTATTAGTCAAATCTTTGATTCGAGTTATGTACTGAGTTGCGGCCGCGATTTTAAATTCGCTGTTTAAGCCCTTAAATATCAAATTCTGCATAATATTTGTTCACATATCGGTACATTAAGGTGTATATTATACACTCTGCCATTTTGAATATTTTTACTGCTTTTATTCAGTTATATTTTATAAAGTAAAAAGCTTGTCTAGCACAACGTCTGGCTTTCTATAAAGTCCCGGATGTCCTAGAAACTATTGTGTTTGCTATTGTGATGGCCTACTCGAACGAGTCTTTTTTAACGGTTTCGTCTGCTGGTTTCTAGTGGTGAAACCCCAATTAATTTATTCGTCTGCAGGGTTTATCACGCAGTCACTGTCAATGCAAAATTGTTGTCTGCACATCTACAGCCTGTTACTAATTTGTCAAACAAATAAACCACGAAGAAATTAATGAATGAAGTGACGTCACGGTAGTACTACACATTTGTCGTTCAGCCAATCAGAATCGAGAACACCTCTGGCAGAGAAAATGAAAATATTCAAACTCCGTAGTTCTACATTCAACCACTCGAAGGCGCTTTTGGCATGTCCTAGAAGTTATCATGTGATTACATTTTTCTGTCAATCCGTCTCTTATTTTTGAAGAAGTTGTCTTGCAAATTGTTTTACAGTATATTTACAAAATAAACCAGTTCGCTAATCTTATTTCCTGACAATATTTTATAAAATGGACGTTTCGACAAAGATCGAATACATTAAGCTACAGAACTCACGGCCATAGCACCCAAGACTGAAGTCATTAATATTCATGAGAAGATATGAGATCACAGATTTCCCTGGTATTTTATATATAGTACGTAGATCTTTTACTGACGAACTGGTTTATTTTGTAAATATAAAACAATTTGGAAGACATAGAACGGTCGTGCGCATATTTGCTTATTAATATTAATGAGGCAAGTCCGTGAACAGGAAATATGCTGGTAGTTTTCATCTTAAACCAGCCTTGTAAAATATTGTCATCGGTAAAATACAGCATAATCTGTGGCTCCCTATTTTCGCTCATTGTAGAAACAGCAGGATCCGAAACAACACACGAATATTTTATTTAAATACTTACAATTTGCTTCTGTAAAATATCCATATACAGTACTATATATCCATGCTTCAAAATTGAAATATGGCTTCTCATTTCAAAATCAAATTTCAAACTGCAAGTCCGTGAACAGGAAATATGCTGGTAGTTTTCATCTTAAACCAGCCTTGTAAAATATTGTCGGGGAAACCCCCACAAAGAACTGCCGTGACTGCGCATATTTGCTCATTATTATTAATGAGGCAAGTCCGTGGACAGGAAATATGCTGGTGGTTTTCATCTTAAACCAGCCTTGTAAAATATTGTCGGGGAAACCCCCACAAAGAACTGCCGTGACTGCGCATATTTGCTCATTATTATTAATGAGGCAAGTCCGTGGACAGGAAATATGCTGGTGGTTTTCATCTTAAACCAGCTTTGTAAAACTGCGCATCTACAGACCCTTTATATTTGTAAACAAATACCCATCTCGCGACACAAATCTGAAAACTTCCCTGAAAGCGGTTTTCAAATGCGGGCGATAATACAGAGTTTACAGATTTCAACACCCAGTGCTGCCCTAAGATTCGACTCTGTGGTTGGGTGAAGGCCAACCACGTCACCCTTGTTTTAATATATGCATAAATAAATGATCATCTAAACACTGGTGAACCATATCCTCCAGCTGTCTGTTGTTTTAAATGTGACGGTAGATTGCCGTTTGATATGGATGTTCAAATCGTTAACGTGAACCCCCCCCCCCCCCCCCCCCCCTGTACAGTTGAAATGGACTTATCGACCCACTTCTAACTTGCTCCGTACAAAGTTAGCCCACTACAGTCTCAAATAAAAATAAATATATGCTTACTGCCTGGCACCATATAGTAATGGCACAAACATAAAACTGGCACAAAGCAGAAGTTAGAATATTTTTTAAGATTATTAGGGATTTAATTCTTGTGATAAAATGGAGGGTTTTTTTGTGTTTTTTTTTTTTTTTTTGGGGGGGGGGGGGGGTTATTGGAAGATTATTATAGATACACAAACTGATGATCTACAGGTTATTAGCATATAACCTCTGTAAAACATGTAGCTGATAACCTGTCTTGTCGAAGTAATCAAGGAAGCCAGTGTGATTGTGCTGTAGGGCAAGGGCAAGCTTTGTTTTAACTTTTAATATGATCATGAAATGCAAACATTTACAAAGAAATTATAAAAAGACTATAAAGACATGTCTGTAAGAATTTATCATTTAAAAAAATAAAATGGCCACCATAGTCAATTGAAAAACAAGATGTTCTAAAACTTGGGACTCTGTTTCAATGTCACATGTAAAATGCAAGGGACAATAGTGATGGGCCTATGAGACATTTTGGTCAGTCGATCATGTAAGACGTTTGTGGTGGGACGGGCTCCCACACTCTGTGTAAACCCCCTACAGGGTCGAGTGCCCGGTCCCGTCAATGTATTCCCATGGATTCATAGATCCACCCTGCACGGGTGCCTTATGGACAGGGACCCCCATAAAAGTAGAGATTCCCCTTAAATGAGAGCCTTGTGGACACAGATCTATCCTTTATGGGTGCATAATGAACCAGGACCCACCCTTGCCATCATAAGCCTACATAGAGGGGTGAGTTTTACAACTTACCACCCGCCCCAGAACCACTGGAGTGGCACATCCCATAACCAGAGGGTACATCCCTTGTCAGGCAAAGAGGCTGACGGCACCCAGGCACTCTACAGACCAAGAGGTACCCCACTCTCGAGCAGCCAAAAGGTGCGACCCCACTTACATACTGCTTACCCACCAACTGACCAGATTTGAACCCGTAACCCCTCAGATTGTTCACAAGAAGGGAACCAAATCCAACCAACTTAATCCTGAGCGGGAGACCTATGAAGAGATTCAACCTTCTAGTTACAAGAACCAGCCACTAGAAAAAGGTATATAATTTTCGAAGAAATGCCAGAAATTTCTGTATGTAAATTAATGGGCAAGGATATACTTCTTGGTTTGAAATTTACATTTTGCAACAATAAGTAGTAGAGTAGTATATTCTGACATATTGGGAGACCTGGGTTTGATTCCCAGTGATGTTAATCCAAAAAACATCACAGCTTAGTGGTAAAGCACTCACTTTGTTGTTGTGTTACTCGTATATTAATTATTCAAAAAAAAAAAATAATGCATGGATTTTTAATGCACTACATACGAGCAGAAGCACTGTAGAAATACTATATGGAGCATATCTTTGGGTTACATAGTAGGGTCTTGGTGTGACCTTTGACCTTGCCGTAGTGACCTTGAACTTTGAAATCTTAACAGTTTCTCTGATTTTAAATCTTGTCTTGGCTATAACTTAGAAAGCGTAACTTGTAGGAAATTGATACTTGGTAGGGGCATTGATCTCTTACTGTGTGATATTTGTGTTATGTACAATGAAGTACATTATCAATTAATAAATTTTAATTGTTTGTATTGTTTTCACCCATGGTGTCCGGATGGGCGGGCGGGTGGGTGGACGGCGGGAAATATTTTGTCCGGGCTGTATCTCAGAAACCATAAGGTGTAGGAAGTTGATACTTGGTAGGGACATTGGTTAGGGGGTGTAGGTGTGCAATGTCATGGTCTGACCTTGATTTGACCTTCCCGTAGTGACCTTGACTTTGAAAATCTTGTCCGGGCTATATCTCGGAAACTGTAAGGTGTAGGAAGTTGATACTTGGTAGGGACATTAGTTAGGGGTAGTAGTTGTGCAACGTTGTAGTCTGACCTTGATTTGACCTTTGACCTTGCCGTAGTGACCTTGACCTATAAAATCTTGTCTGGGCTATATCTCGGAAACCGTAAGGTGTAGGAAGTTGATACTTGGTAGGGACATTGGTTAGGGGGTGTAGGTGTGCAACGTTATGGTGTGACCTTGATTTGACCTTGCCATAGTGACCTTGAAATATAAAATCTTGTCTGGGCTATATCTCAGAAACCGTAAGGTGTAGGAAGTTGATATATGGTAGAGACATTGATTAGGGGGTGTAGGTTTGCAGCATCATGATCTGACCTTGATTTGACCTTTGACCTTGCCGTAATGACCTTGACCTATAAAATCTTGTCAGGGCTATATCTCAGAAACCATAAGGTGTAGGAAGTTGATACTTGGTAGGGATATTGGTTAGGGCGTGTAGGTGTGCAACATTATGGTGTGACCTTTATTTGACCTTTGACCTTGCCGTAGTGACCTTGAAATATAAAATCTTGTCCGGGCTATATCTCAGAAACCGTAAGGTGTAGGAAGTTCATATTTGGCAGGGACATTGGTTAGGGGGTGTAGGTTTGCAGCGTCATGATCTGACCTTGATTTGACCTTTGACCTTGCCGTAGTGACCTTGACCTATAAAATCTTGTCAGGGCTATATCTCGGAAACAGTAAGGTGTAGGAAGTTGATACTTGGTAGGGATATTGGTTAGGGGGTGTAGTTGTGCAATGTCATGATCTGACCTTGATTTGACCTTTGACCTTGCCGTAGTGACCTGGACCTATAAAATCTTGTCCGGACTTTATCTCGGAAACTGTAAGGTGTAGGAAGTTGATATTTGGTAGAGACATTGGTTAGGGGGTGTAGGTGTGCAGCATCATGGTTTGACCTTTGACCTTGCCATAGTGACCTTGACCTATAAAATCGTCAGGGCTATATCTCGGAAACTGTAAGGTGTAGGAACTTGATACTTGGTAGGGACATTGGTTAGGAGCTATGGGTGTGTATTATCATGGTGTGACCTTAATTTAACCTTTTATCTTGTTGTAGTGACCTTGACCTTTATAATCTTGTTGGACCTTTGGGTCTGTCTTTTGATGCAGATTAAGCAAAAGTCATATTAGAATTTATTAAGAATTTTACTTTCATAACTTCCCATTGTAAGAGATAGAATTTCATCAAGTGGGCCACAGATTTTGCTCCAACACATAAGCATTCATTAAATGTATTACCACTTCTGTATGCATGGTAATATTCAAACCATCTAAACCATAATTCGGCCATGCAGATGTATATATAAAGAGTGTTGAATTATAGTTTACTGACTAATGCTGTCATCTTGTTATTGAATTATCTTGTTTTAATACTTCATCTTTATATGCATTATCTTTCTTTTAAACATTATTTCTCCATTTAAACATTGTTTGGACCTTTATATAACTGACAGTGCTCTGAAAGTATCCTGAATTTTGTACTGGTACAGTACTTCTATATCTCATGGTGTTGAAAATATTTCCCAAGGCTGTGGGGTACGGGCATCTCTGATGATATTTTTTTTTCATAACATGCTTTGGTGAACAATAGCCCAATGAGTCAAACACCACTAGTTATCATGCATCTTAACCCCACAGCCCTTAAGGGCTGTCAGGGCATTATTTTCAGATGGGCATTCAGGCGGGCGGTAGGTGGGAAAAAGTTTGAATTGACCTTTGACCTTGCCATAGTGACCTTGAGTTTTCAAATCTTGTCTTGGCTATATCTTAGAAACTGTATGGTGGATGCAACATCATGCTGTGATCTTAATTAAGCGTCCCTGAAAAGGGTGCTTATTTTTTTCGCGTCAGTTTCCTCGCCGCCACCGCCGCATTATCGTCTCCCTTGAATATCTCCCTTATTATTGGAAACTTTCTAACCATATTTGGCAGTTATATAACTTAGGCGTGGGAAAATTTTTCTATATGCTTGAATTTCACCTTTGATCTTTATCACAGTCACATGATCAAAAAATACTTTTTTCGGTTACGCCCGCCTGTCATTGCAGTTCAGGAAAATCTACTGATCGCAGAGGCTTGTAACTTCATACACATGTTTATACTATCCAAAATGCGAGCTGATTAGATTTTATTGTATTAGGAGGTAGTAGGAGACCATATCTGGAGAGTCTAGAAAGCAAGTCAAATTTCCCCCCAATCCCCCCTGTAGGGGTCAAACTGGGGTTTTCCCTGATATCTCCTTTAATCTTGCTTCTAGAGCTTTAGAATGTACTAAGAGGTATTGGGAAACCATATGTGAAGAGTCTAGATAGTCGGTCAGATTTACCCCCCCCCCCCCCCATGGGTAAAACTAGGGTAAAAAAATAGCAGATTTTGTGTTTTTGTGTTATATCTCCTTTATTCTTGCTTTGACAGCTGTAGAATGTATAAAGAGGTATTGGGCAACCTTATGTGAAGAGTCTAGATAGCGACCACGTTAACATAAAGTCAGGATAACCCTTTGGTTTGCCATCCTTTACAGGTGTGCAAAGTTTAACTGAGGTCAGTTACACAATAAGATACTTGGAGGCTGAAAACCCCCTTATTTCACTTTAAGGTGGCTACAAATCCATTTATATTGAGGGTTTAAGATGACCATAAGTATTATTTTTATCTCTTTTAATACCAGTGATAATTTCGATATAAAAAATGGAAAAAGAAAGGAGCCAGAGGATTTTATTCCAATTTGATGACTTTAAGCAGGCCATAGGTCCATTAACATTTTGAGTTTAAGGTCACCATAAAGTCAGGATATTCCTTTGGCAAATCTTAATATATGTGCCAAGTTTGTTTGAAAAAGTGAAAAACTTAGAGAACTGGAGGGCTAAAACCCCTTTTTACCCCACAGAAAACAAAGAAGTGTCCCTGACGGGCGCTTAATTATTGGGATATATGTGACATTAATACAATTCTTTACAAAATATAGCTTCTGAACAATTATTCCTGTTGTTCCATATGGAATTACTGCCAGAAATGGGTTCTCAGATGCTTGGAACAGGTTTTATTCAAATTTCATGACTTTAAGGACGTAATATCTGGCTCCATTAATATTTACTGTTTAAGGTCCTCATAAAATCGAAGTATCTCCCCTACAATTCTCATCCCTATAGTTTAAAACAAAGCAAAATTAAGGAAAACAATTCCAAAACCAAAGTAGTTATTCAGGATCTGGGGTGACAATAATCTGGCGATGGCGATCATTTGAACCAACGTAAAACATGTACAGTAAGCACTCCTGACAGGCTGCTGGAGTTTCAGGTACCCTTATTATCGCCCATTTCACAAGATAAATACACGAAAAGTGAAACATGGCAACTGTCATAAAATGCATTAAAATAAGTATTATGCATCAATTTACAATTACTATATATACACTTTCAAATAACATTGCTATATATAACACGACAAGAATTTATCCCCAGAAAACCTTGATCCTATTTTTTCCTATTTTATGACAGATTTCTTTTTATTCCTATTTTCCAGGATACTTCCTATTTTTTCCTATTTTTTGGTGATGATAAAGTATGTCAACACACTAATTTTTGTTAATAACATGCGAATAACTAATTTTCTCACATTATATGTCAGTATAAATTTTTACAAGATCATGTGATTTTGCCTGGTACATGTTTCAAAAAGATTAGTCAAATAATTTCTAGTTATAGCTTCTGGAAAATATTATCAAAGGTATTATATATTTTTGATATTTATTTATTTAGGGTTTTATGTCGCTTTCAAGCACTGTACAGGTCATATCATGACGGGTATTTGGAAGGGCAGAGTAAACCAGTACATACAGTTCTTTGGGGTTCTGTGCTGTAAACTGCCGTCCAACGGCAAGCAACTACCAGCTTTCCCACTTGAGGCCGTGCTGGGGATCGAACCCTGGCCTCAGAGATGGGAGGTGAGAGTGTTACCACTCTGCCACCGTGCCCCCTTGATAATTATTTAGAAGTTTAGAGTAAAATGATACTACAGGGCTACCAGAATTGTAATTTAATCAGAAATTTACATAAAGTGCTTGTCTATTTAACTATTACTATGTCCCCAGATGAAAGTCGGGGATAAACTTGTTTCACGTCTGTCGTGCCGCCACTCCTGTGCATTTTCACATCTGTGTAATAACTCAAAAACTCATTCATAGATTTCATTCAAACTTGGCACATGCATGTATTTGAGTCAGGAGAGGGACCCCATTTTAACCCTTTCGCTACTGAAGGACCATTATTCTATGGGACTGTAGCCATATGATGTCATATCACGTCAGAAACGTGAGTAAAAATAGTAACCGGAGCTGAAACGATTATTCGTACTAATTGATTAGTAGGTTATCAAAGCACTAGTTGACACCAATATTATAAAATCGGTTGTTTTCCTGTGTATATCACCACAGCAGATTATACGCGACCATTGGAACTATGAGTATCTTGAGTTAAGACCTTAAAACGTATCAAGTTAAAGCATATATGCATTTTATTTTTAAAATATCAAAATATTACATCATTGGCCAATTTACCGAATAATCTGGTGATTTCTTTGCTTTTCAGCATCTTGCGATCCGCCATTTTGTTTCTATACATCTGGAACACACGTTTTCGGTATTTCTCATACATGCTAAATGTCAGAAACAGTTAATCGGTTAGTCGACAGTTAATGCAAGCAACTACCCAGCTACCAAATTTTGCTAATCATTTCAGCTCTAATATTAACTCACTACCCTTTACACTTCATTTGCGGTATTTTGCAGCATCTTGCATTAGGAATTGATGAAATGTCGAATGAGGAAACTCCAGGGAATCCCCCAAATAAATATAACCACAAGTAAACAATATGCAGCTACATGCAATAAACACAGCAATATATACAGAAACCAGTTAAAGTGGACGAAAATTGTGAAATTTTTTTAAATATAGCATAACTTCCATATAAAATATTTAAAAAGTTGTTTTAATACTGAAAAGAAAACATATTGCAGTGTACTTAAGGGAAAGAAGAAATCAATATTATTGCCCTTGACCCTCAGTCGACAGACATGGTACCTTATAATACACATTGATGTCGACTGCTAGTCGTCATACATGGTAGCGAAAGGGTTAAGGTGACCGTAACATCCCAATAATAAAGAAGTTATGGTCACCTTAAGGTCAGAAATTTACCTTTTGGTAACTTAATGCCCTCTAGGTCAAAAGGAATGTGGCTCAAATTTTACCCGGAAAGTTGGCCTCCTAGAAAATTTGTGGGGGTTTGAAAATTGGTCTCTCCGTAGTATTTAAATGACAAGGGAAAAACTAAAATTGTTGAAATAACTTAAATTTTTGCTTTATGTTCATGATGAATTAATTTGATAAACTTCAAATATCTCGTGAATGCATATTTCCTATTGAGAATGCAGCTCATGTACGCTCGTGTAAAACTTTTTATCATATCTCTGTAAACTTTCGAAATCCCGGATTTTGTTCAGTTTTAAAGTCCCAAAACCTTTTTTTTTTCAGAACCGTTCCAACCACTACTTAAAATGCTGGCTGTACACAGAGCATGAATCTTTCAAAGCAATATATTATTTTCTTATTTAAACCGAAATCGTAAAATATTTCGTACAAATACTTAGTTTCCTTGTGTAAAATATCCATGTAACACTTTATTAAGCATCCCATGGGACACTTCTTTGTATTTAGGGGAGAATGGCCAGAGAGTGGGTCTGCTGGCTCCCGCATGTTCTATTGCTTATAGCTGGGCAACCACTGGACGGATTCACTTCAAATTTGGACCGTTAACACAACTTAACCCGTTGTGCCAGTTTTCAAACTCAAGCAATGGAAAAAATATCTGTTTATCAGACCAGGGGTCACCGATGTTATAAACGGCTATTAGTGTTTCTTCCTATGTGGATCAGTGAGGTCTAGCTTGTCACCAGTGTTGACACTTTTTTTGGCTCATCCTGCCTGCTCGAAACTTGGGCCACCCTAGGGGCCAGCCCAATTTCATAAGAAATCTTCCAGGAAGCTACACCCTCACCTTCGGGAAACGACTGGCTTGACCAGATCTCCAGACAGAAGTGGCCCAGTGCACTGAATAGGTCAGATTGGGAAACATCGGGAACCATTTTAACCGCAAGGGGAGTGGATAACTTCAAGCTTGTGTACTCCCTCACCCCATTCTACCAACAATGAGGTACTGGAATTTTTCATGTCCAGGATCTTCCCCACCAGTTCAATCACTCCCCTTTGGTCTGTTCACGGTACAGTGAGAGTCTTCTCTTGGTGGTGGCAAAGGAGGTCTCATTATGGCATTACAAAGTACCACAATCCAGCAGTACGACTGGTTGGTCAAGCCCAATTCCCACCAAGCCTGTCTCCAACATACACAGTCTCTAGGAGCTCAGTGCCAGGAGTAATTTTGAATGGTAAACATGAAAAATTAAAACTGGGTCTCGAGCAAGTCTGTGACTTAGTAGGCTTCCATTTAGCTTGGAAGAGGGTAAGGTCAGATCTGCCCTAGAGCGTTGGCAGACCTTGAATGCTTATCCAGAATCTTCTCATGGACCTACAGGACCGGTTTGGCAGCTGATGCCCCTGATAGGATTACTGCCATGGAGAAGCAAGTGCAGCTAGGTCGCCTCCACAATAGGCCAATAAAGTGACACTAGAAAAACAGCTGGGGGGTTCCAGAATCACTAGGAAAGGTGACCCCGCTTCCCTTTTCCCCTATCTTAAATGGCGGCTGCAGGAATACAATGTGCTTCAAGCTCAACCATTACACCTGCTAAATATGCTCTTCAATCCTTAGATGCATCACAATACTGCTTGTCTGTATTAAGGAAGAAGGGGGGATGAACTTGGGCCTCTTTGTGCCCTACTATGGAGAATCCGGACCTGGTATTCCAGGAAACAGGTGACTAGCCCGACACATTCCAGACGGCTGAATGTCATAGCAGACAAAGAGTTTTTCCAAACAATATGCTTCTGGTGGCACCAGCCCTAAAAATGGGCCAGTTTTTTGCAACCTGGCTCAACAAACTGTCTTAACTTGTATCACCGTGGCCAGACCCCAGTGTGGACAATCATGCAGTCTACCATGGGAGGATATGGACCCATATGCCATCCCACTGGTAGCCATCTTGGGCAAGTGGTGAAGTAGGACTACCCATGCGGGGGAATCACTGATGGCTCCAAGGTGGCCCAACATGCCTGGTTCTGGGATCTCTTGATCATGTCGAGTCAGATTCCTTGGTACCTGCCCAACCTGCTCTCTCAACCATTCAATCAGACTCCTCACAAGAATCTGTCAAAATTAGATCTGCGTGCATGGCTCCTAGGGCCTCAGTAATCAAGGAGCAGGGCTTCTCTGAGGCAGTGGTAGCAGGAATTGAGGCTCCCTTAGAGGATCAACCAGATCAGTCATTGCTGACAACTGGGTAATTCACCAATAAATTTCAGCTTGATGAGAATCTTGCTCATCTCTTGGACAGTTTACAGAGACAGACCTAAGTGTCGGAGGGGCATTCCCTCCTGGAACCTTCCCCTGGTGTTGCACTAATTGGCCAGACTCCATTCAAACCCCTTAAAGAGGCCTCTTGGAAGCATTGACCTTCAAGACTGTTTTCCTCTTGACCCTGGTTTCTGGCAAACACAGGAGTGAGATCCATGCTTAGCAAAACCATGACAATGCAGGACTTGTCAGAGGGTGTGTTTATTAGTGTCGCAAACTTCACCCTGGCACGTAGAGACAGTTACCTTGAATATTTACACACCAGTTTAAACAGGCCACGCTTGCTGCACTCCGTACTGCACCCATTCATATACACTAAACTTTTGCTGTACCAGCTGATCATGAAGGCTGAAGAGGGAGTGGCCAGAAGTGAAGAGAGGCGTTCTTCTAGCCAGTCACACCAGAAACCCGGTCGCTTTCATCCATATGCTTCCAGTGACAAGTCATTGCTTCAACAGAGCTGGAGATCATCTATGCTAGCTTGGAAGCAGATAAGAGAATGCCAGCAAAGCAGTAAAAGTCGTGGCAAGGCCTCCACCTTTTCACAGAAACCGGCCAAGGGTTCTGAATCACGTAAATGACAATTACTGTGCAAAGTGTGCTTCCGGTTTGAAGAACTGTGTATGTGTACCCAGTTAGCTAGATTTGAACCATTCACCAGTGACTAGCAAGAGCGAGACAGTAGCTTTACATGTAGTCCCTTGTGTTTATTTTGTCACTGGTTAGCCACAAAAGAAAGGCATAAAAGTGCTTTGAGTAATTATAATAAAGCGCTATACAAATAATAATAATAATAAATCCCAATTATTGTCAAGATTACACAGAAATAAAATATGTGAACAATGTTTCCTGTGTAGGTCACTTGAACTCTGCAAATATTGTCACAAATGTCCCAACTGTTACTATAAATCCACCTGTAGGGGCAAAGTTACATCAGTTTTGGGAGAAATGGGAAGCTCTGGGTTCGAGTACAAAAGTAGTCACAATACTGAGAGAGGCTTACACCTTCCCCTTCAGGTTCAGACCCAATCTAACCAGGTCACCTACTGTCATAAGCAACTATATAAACCCACAAAGACAGTCCAACCTTTCGGAGGCACTGTGTCAGCTGATGAACAAAAATGCAGTGGAACCGGTAGTAAAGCAAAACTCACTGGGTTTTTACAAACGGCTATTTTTGGTACCCAAACCCAACAACCGGTGGAGACATCCTGGACCTGAGCACCTTGAATACCTTCCTAAACACAGAGTCTTTCAAAATGGAGACCCCCAGAGACAATAAGAACCTCCCTACAGCTAGGGGAGTGGGTCACCTCCATAGGCTTCAAGGACTTAAAAGCGTTTTCACATCCAGGGTCAGTCCTAACAGCTCAAAGCCCTACCCTTGGGTCTGTCCACAGCACCTATGGAGTTCACAGTGATGGCCAAAGAGGTCAAACTGATGGCTATACAGAGGGGTATAAGAATCCACCAGTACTTAGACGACTGTTTGGTGAGAGCCACATCCAACCAAACATGTCTCCAGCATACACAGATCTTGGTAGCTCTGTCGAGAACTAGGTTGGCTGGTGAACAAGAAGAAGTCAGAACTGGATCCAAAACAGATTTTCAACTTCGTAGGTTACCAGTTCGACCTCAGGGAGGGCAAGGTATGTTCCTAATTCCAAAATTTTGACTGGGAATATTTTTGGCCTCATCCTGAAAAACAAGATGGCCACCACAGGCGTTTCTTTGTCAGTCATAAAAAATGCTTAAATCTCCCTTATTATTGATCCTAGAGTTTTGGGATGGTAAACCAACCTATAGGAAATCATGGGCTGGGAATCTTTTGGTGTGGTCAGATTTGACCTTGGACCCCTCCTTCAAGGTTAAGTGATGGCTGATTGGCGAGTTTTCTTTATGGTGGATACAATTTACAGCAGTTCTCCGATGCACTACGTCTAGTTACATTTATATCTTTCATTGAGCAAACAGATTCTTAGTGTCAGTACAACTTGCTCCCATAAACACTTATGCCCCCTCCCAGGGTATATTTGTGTCAACCGTAATACTGTGTATGTCACGCTTCAACCATGTCCCATCTGTAGATACACTGTGTCGCGACACAATTTCTACTTGCAATATTTGCATTTATAATAAAGAAAACACGTGGGTAATATTAGAGAGTTTAAAATACCTGTACATGTGATGACCTGTATGCCAAAACTACAAGTACAGGTACACGTTCAAGTTGAGGAATGGTAACACGAAGAAGTGGTGAAAGAAAGAAATGATTCCATTTTGCTAGTAATCAGGCCACTATCTGGATCTTCTGGTTCCATGAAATGTAATTTTTAAAGACAGATACCTCAAAAAGTTATGGATGGATTTTGATGAAATTTCAAGGAAATGTCCTAAATGGGAAAAGGAACAAGTGATTACCTTTTGGAAGTAATCTGGATCACTGTCTGGATCATGTGGATCCAGGGTGCCAGATCTGTTTCTGTACAAGATAACTCAAAAAGTGATTCGACGGATTTTGATGAAATTTTTAGAATATGCCTGAAAAGGTAAAGGGATGAAATGATTAAATATTGGAAGTGATCGGGATCACTATATGAATCTTCTGGATCCATGAAATGTAATTTTCAAAGATAGATACAAGTGAAAGAACAAGTGATAACCTTTTGGGAGTAATCTGGTACTATGGAGAATCCTGACCTGGTGTCCAGGAAACAGGCTCAAGCCCGACACATTCACGCCTTAACTATGTCCTGCCCATCGAGACGCAATGTCTAGTTTCTCTTAACTTTTTAAACAATATTTTATTTTACAACAATAAGTTATGCAGGGTAGCATGTTCCAACAAACTGGGAGACCTGGGTTTGATCCCCAGTGATGTCCTTCCTAAAAACATCATAGCTTAGTGATAAAGCGCTCAGTTTCTTGGTTATGTTTCCCTTTTGATTTTATGCTTACATCCTTTGTACTTGTAATTTTTACTCCACAGCTCTTAATGCTGTCTAGGTATTGTTTTATTATCTCAGAAACCGTAAAGTGTAGGAACTTGATACTTGGTACGGACATTGGTTAGGGGGTGTAGATGTGCATCGTCATGGTGTGACCTTGATTTGACCTTGCTGTAGTGACCTTGACCTTTAAATTATTTTTGGGGCTATATCTTGGACATTGTAAGGTGTAGGAAGTTGATACTTGGTAGGGACATTGTTTAGAGGCTGTAGGAGTGCAAAGTCCTGGTGTGACCTTGATTTGACCTTTTGTCTTGCTGTAGTGACCTTGACCTATAAAATATTGTCCGGGCTATATCTTGGCAACCGTTAGGTGTAGGAAGTTGATACTTGGTAGGGATATTTGTTGTGACTTGTGGGTGTGGAACTGCATGGTGTGACCTTCATTTCACCTTGGATCTTATCAAAATGACCTTGACCTTTTGTCTGGACAATACCTTGAAACCAGATTGGCGGGCGGGCAGTGGGAAAAGTTTGTCTGTATCTCAGAAACTGTAAGGTGTAGGAAGTTGATACTTGGTAGGGACATTGGTTAGGGTGTGTACGTGTGCAACGTCATGGTGTAACCTTGATTTAACCTTGCTGTAGTGACCTTGACCTATAACATCTTGTCTATCTTGTCGGGCTATATCTCAGAAACCGTAACGTGTGGGAATTTGATACTTGATAGGGACAATGCTTAGGGGTTGTAGGTTTTTCAGACTGCAATCAACCTGGACCTGTTCTCATTCAAAAAGACAATACCTGGGGGGAGATATAGTTAAATATTTGTCTAACAGACTGCTCTCTACCCTGACCTGTTGTCATTATAAAATGACAACACATGGAGGTAGATGTGGTTGTATAATGGTCTTATACATTGCTATCTACCCTGACCTGCTGTTGTTATAAAATGACAACACATGGAGGTAGTTGTGGTTGTAGAATGATCTTCCAGACTGCTATCTACCCTAACCCGTTGTCATTATAAAACAACAACACATGGAGGTAGATGTGGTTGTATAATAGTCTCATAGACTGCTATCTACCCTGACCTGTTGTTATTATAAAATGACAACACATGGAGGTAGATTTGGGTATATGTTGGTCTTACAGACTGTTGTCTACCGTATCCTGTTGTGATTATAAAACAACAACGCTTTCAGGTAGATATATTTGTATAATGATCTTATAGACTGTTGTCTACCCTAACCTCTTGTCATTATAAAATGACAACACATGGAGGTAGATGTGGTTGTATAATGACCTTCCAGACTGCTATCTACCCTGACCTGTTGTCATTATAAAACAACAACACATGGAGGTAGATTTGGGAATATATGGTCTTATAGACTGCTGTCTACCCTGACCTCTTGTTAATATAAAATGACAACACTTGGAGGTAGATTTGCTTGTATAATGGTCTTATAGGCTGCTGTCTACCCTAACCTCTTGTTATTATAAAATGACAACGTTTGGAGGTAGATTTGGTTGTATAATGATCTTATAGACTGCTCTCTGCCCTGACCTGTTGTCATTTTGAAATGACAACACATGGAGGTAGATTTGGTTATATAATGATCTTATAGACTCTTGCCTACCCTGACCTGTTGTCATTATAAAATGACAACTCATGGAGGTAGATGTGATTGTATAATGGTCTTCCAGACTGGTGTCTACTCTGACCTGTTGTTATTGTAAAATGACAAGACATGGAGGTAGATTTGTTTGTATAATGGTCTTCCAGACTGCTGTCTACCCTGACCTGTTGTTATTATAAAATGACAACACATGGAGGTAGATGTGCTTGTATAATGGTCTTATAGACTGCTGTCTACCCTGACCTTTTGTCATTGTAAAATTAAAACACATGGAGGTAGATGTGGTTGTATAATGGTCTTATAGACTGGTGTCTACCCTGACCTGTTGTTATTGTAAAATGACAACACATGGAGGTAGATGCGGTTGTAGAATGATCTTCCAGACTGCTGTCTACCCTGACCTGTTGTTATTATAAAATGACAACACATGGAGGTAGATTTGTTTGTATAAGGATATTCCAGACTGCTGTCTACCCTGACCTGTTGTCATTATAAAATTACAACACATGGAGGTAGATGTGGTTGTATAATGGTCTTATAGACTGTTGTCTACCCTGACTGTTGTCATTATAAAATGACAACAGATGGAGGTAGATGTGGTTGTACATCTGACAATACACGGAGGTAGATGTGGTTGTGTAATGGTCTTATAGACTGTTGTCTACCCTGACTGTTGTCATTATAAAATGACAACACATGGAGGTAGATGTGGTTGTATAATGATCTTCCAGACTGCTATCTAGCCTAACCTGTTGTCATTATAAAACAACAATGCATGGAAGTAGATTTGCTTGTATAATGATCTTATAGACTGTTGTCTACCCTAACCTCTTGTTATTATAAAATGACAAGACATGGAGGTAGATGTGGTTATATAATGATCTTCCAGACTGCTATCTACCCTGACCTGTTGTCATTATAAAACAACATATGGAGGTAGATTTGGGAATATATTGGTCTTATAGACTGCTGTCTACCCTGACCTCTTGTTAATATAAAATGACAACACATGGAGGTAGATTTGGTTGTACTTGATACTTGATAGGGACAATGCTTAGGGGTTGTAGGTTTTTCAGACTGCAATCAACCTGGACCTGTTCTCATTCAAAAAGACAATACCTGGGGGGAGATATAGTTAAATATTTGTCTAACAAACTTCTCTCTACCCTGACCTGTTGTCATTATAAAATGACAACACATGGAGGTAGATGTGGTTGTATAATGGTCTTATACATTGCTATCTACCCTGACCTGCTGTTGTTATAAAATGACAACACATGGAGGTAGTTGTGGTTGTAGAATGATCTTCCAGACTGCTGTCTACCCTAACCCGTTGTCATTATAAAACAACAACACATGGAGGTAGATGTGGTTGTATAATAGTCTCATAGACTGCTATCTACCCTGACCTATTGTTATTATAAAATGACAACACATGGAGGTAGATTTGGGTATATATTGGTCTTACAGACTGTTGTCTACCGTATCCTGTTGTGATTATAAAACAACAACGCTTTCAGGTAGATATATTTGTATAATGATCTTATAGACTGTTGTCTACCCTAACCTCTTGTCATTATAAAATGACAACACATGGAGGTAGATGTGGTTGTATAATGACCTTCCAGACTGCTATCTACCCTGACCTCTTGTCATTATAAAACAACAACACATGGAGGTAGATTTGGGAATATATTGGTCTTATAGACTGCTGTCTACCCTGACCTCTTGTTAATATAAAATGACAACACTTGGAGGTAGATTTGCTTGTATAATGGTCTTATAGGCTGCTGTCTACCCTAACCGCTTGTTATTATAAAATGACAACGTTTGGAGGTAGATTTGGTTGTATAATGATCTTATAGACTGCTCTCTGCCCTGACCTGTTGTCATTTTGAAATGACAACACATGGAGGTAGATTTGGTTATATAATGATCTTATAGACTCTTGCCTACCCTGACCTGTTGTTATTATAAAATGACAACACATGGAGGTAGATGTGCTTGTATAATGGTCTTATAGACTGCTTTTTACCCTGACCTGTTGTTATATAAAATGACAATGCTTGGAGGTACATTTTCTTGTATAATGATCTTATAGACTGCTGTCTACCCTGACCTTTTGTCATTGTAAAATTAAAACACATGGAGGTAGATGTGGTTGTATAATGGTCTTATAGACTGGTGTCTACCCTGACCTGTTGTTATTGTAAAATGACAACACATGGAGGTAGATGCGGTTGTAGAATGATCTTCCAGACTGCTGTCTACCCTGACCTGTTGTTATTATAAAATGACAACACATGGAGGTAGATTTGTTTGTATAAGGATATTCCAGACTGCTGTCTACCCTGACCTGTTGTCATTATAAAATTACAACACATGGAGGTAGATGTGGTTGTATAATGGTCTTATAGACTGTTGTCTACCCTGACTGTTGTCATTATAAAATGACAACAGATGGAGGTAGATGTGGTTGTACATCTGACAATACATGGAGGTAGATGTGGTTGTATAATGGTCCCCCAGACTGCTTTCTACCCTGACCTGTTGTCATTATAAAATTACAACACACGGAGGTAGATGTGGTTGTGTAATGGTCTTATAGACTGCTGTCTACCCTGACCTGTTGTCATTATAAAATTAAAACACATGGAGGTAGATGTGATTGTATATTGGTCTTATAGACTGCTGTCTACCCTGACCTGTTATTATAAAATGACAACACATGGAGGTAGATGTGTTTGTATAATGGTCTTATAGACTGCTTTTTACCCTGACATGTTGTTATATAAAATGACAATGCTTGGAGGTACATTTGCTTGTATAATGATCTTATAGACTGCTGCCTACCTTGACCTGTTGCCATTATAAAATTACAACACAGGGAGGTAGATGTGGTTGTATAATGGTCTCCCAGACTGCTTTCTACCCTGACCTGTTGTTATTATAAAATGACAACACATGGAGGTAGTTGTGGTTGTATAATGATCTTCCAGACTGCTATCTACCTTGACCTGTTGTCATTATAAAATGACAACACATGGAGGTATATGTGGTTGTATAATGGTCTTATAGACTGCTGTCTACTATCACAACTTAATTTTCAGGTGTGTGTGTGATTTAAGTAACTAAAAAAGTTAATTTATTTCCTCTTTATATCTTTTATTGTTCCTTTACTTTTTGGGGTGTAACTCTAACAATTATAAACAAATAACATAAGCAAAATCAAATATCAAATAAAACTTAATCACCCTACAGATCAGTGTCTGTTCATATAATCCAGATGTAATACAATGTAAATTTAACATCACAAATATCAAACTGTCTATTATTTATTTATCATAACTGCCTTTCCAATTTTCAAATGTTGCTCTCACTTATTTTCATTTTTAACTGTCTCAATCTCTATTTAATTTCTATATTCAATTCTCATTTCTATTATCTCTAGTTTGTTCTCAGTTTCAATTCTAATGCTCAATTCTCTTTTTCCTTCTCATTTTAGGTGAGATTCATCTCACAATTTATACTAAAATATAACAATAGAAAATACAACAAGTCATGCATTGGCCAATCACATTATAGAAACACAAGACAATGCAAAACACTAGATAATAAAATGAGTGACCAATGACATGGAGGTAGATGTGGTGGTATAATGGTCTTATGGACTGCTGTCTACTCTGACCTGTTGTTATTCTAAAATGACAACACATGGAGGTAGATTTGGTTATATAATGATCTTATAGACTCTTGTCTACCCTGACCTGTTGTCATTATAAAATGACAACTCATTGAGGTAGATGTGATTGTATAATGGTCTTCCAGACTGGTGTCTACTCTGACCTGTTGTTATTATAAAATGACAACACATGGAGGTAGATGTGGTTGTATAATGATATTCCAGACTGCTGTCTACCCTGACCTGTTGTTATTATAAAATGACAATACGTGGAGGTAGATGTGTTTGTATAATGGTCTTATAGACTTTTGTCTACCCTGACCTGTTGTCATTATAAAATGACAACACATAGAGGTAGATGTGGTTGTACAATGATCTTCCAGACTGCTATCTACCCTGACCTGTTGTCATTATAAAACAACAACACTTGGAGGTAGATTTGCGAATATATTGGTCTTATAGACTGCTGTCTACCCTGACCTCTTGTTAATATGAAATGACAGTGCATGGAGGTAGATGTGGTTATATAATGATCTTATAGACTGCTGTCTACCCTAACCTCTTGTTATTATAAAATGACAACACATGGAGGTAGATGTGGTTGTATAATGATCTTCCAGACTGCTATCTACCCTGACCTGTTGTCATTATAAAACAACAACGCTCGGAGGTAGATTTGGTTGTATAATGATCTTACAGACTGTTGTCTACCCTGACCTTTTGTTATTATAAAATGACAACACATGGAGGTAGATGTGCTTGTATAATGATCTTCCAGACTGCTGTCTACCCTGACCTGTTGTCATTATAAAACAACAATGCTCGGAGGTAGATGTGGTTGTATAATGATCTTCCAGACTGCTGTCTACCCTGACCTTTTGTTATTATAAAATGACAACACATGGAGGTAGATGTGCTTGTATAATGATCTTCCAGACTGCTGTCTACCCTGACCTGTTGTTATGGTGGCTTTAAAACCATGCCATTTTAAAATATCCACCATTTACTTCTACTAATGTCAAGTTCTACTAACATACTAATACATTCTACTAAAAATATGAAATACTGAAGATCATACAAGTTCAGTCCATTGTAGTAATTAATACTTGTGTCATTACTAGGTATTGTAATTATTTCACTTTATTAGTTATACAATGCTGGTTTAACATCCTACTGTTACATGAGGAATCACCTACATGGTAACATAATCTTGCTATTCTGTACATCAAGTTTGCTTTTCCACTTAAATCGAACTTCTATGTAAATTTTTGTACTAATAAAAATCAGAACTTAGAAATTCCTTCTACATTTTTACTATTGGCATTATTATAGTAGGAGAACTATTCTTGTTTCACCAAATCTACAATTTTACTAACGCCAGATCTTGGTTACATCTTAGTTACAAATCAGGTTCTTTTTATGACTACTTAATAACTGAACATCTAATCATATTTTACACCATTAATTTTGGGGATTTACAAACTAATTCCACTTATGGAAAAATTCTTCTTATGACATAATTGCACCAGATTTACTGAAGTGGGAAATTCATCAAGGGAAATGGTAATATTAAGCACATATAATACCAAATTGCGGAACAAATTAACTGAACATGCACATTGACTTTCAGCAAATTTTATGATTCTTTTTTGTCGGCATATACTTATTACACTTAGAATATCAAGAGACAAGAAAATTAGCTTCCACAGCCTGGGAAAAAAGTTTTCAACACCATGATATAAAAGTAGTGAAACAGTACACAGACTGGGATACTTTCAGAGCAGTGCCAGTGTTCAAATGATGTTTAAGTAGAGAAAATAACGTCTAAGATATAAAGATTAAGTATTAAAACAAGACAATTCAGTAAACTAAAAATTATGAAGCTTTAAGACTTCTCCCATTTTGATTTTCATTTGTATTGTCAAATTATGGTGTTGATGTTTTCAATATTATCCATACATACAGATGTGGCAACACATGCTTTAATGTAGAATTTGGGCAAAATCTGAGGCACACTTGGTGCAATGCCATCTGTTACAATGGGAATTTGCAAAAGTAAAACCCTTAATGAATTCTAATATGACTTTAACAGTGCTTTATCTACATCAAAAGACACCCAAAGGTGCAACAACCAAGATTCAAGTAAACAGATATAAGAGCGATATAAGAAAGATAAAATAGTATCAGATATGCAAGATCAAAGGTCAAATCCAGGTCACACCATGACGTTGCACACACATAATCCTTGCCCAATGTCCCTACCACATATCAACTTTCTACACCTTATGTTTGCCGAGACATAGCCCGGACAAGATTTTATAGGTCAAGGTCACTATAGCAAGGTCAAAGCTCAAATCAATGTAAGAGCATGACGTTGCACACCTACACCTCCTAATCAATATCCCCACTAAGTATCAATTTCCTATACCTTACAGTTTCCAAGATATAGCCTGGACAAGTTTTTATACGTCAAGGTCACTACGGCAAGGTCAAAGGTCAAATCAAGGTCACACCATGACGTTGCATATCTACACCCCCTCATCAATGGCCCTACCATGTATCAAGTTCCTACACCTTACGGTTTCTGAGATACAGGTCGGACAAACTTCTTCCTGCCGCCTGCCCGACTGACCGTCTTCCCGCCCATCTGGACACTATGGGCTGTCGGGTACAAATGATACTGCATAACTACAATTTGAACAGAACAAATTATCTTTCCTTGAAAAAAGCTCCAGATCTGATATTTAATTCTACTAAAAGGCAAATTGACTTTGTTGATGACCACTTATCAAAAGCAGTACAATAAAGATGTCTAATATGGGGATTCTGGTGCATCCAATGGTTTGCAAAGGTATGAGCAATATCCAGGGTGGCGTACAGAATCACCACTGCAACCTGCAGATTTTCCTCTTTTTCCTTCGCCACCCCAGTAGCCTGGCCCATCCACCACATATTCTCGATCACACTCCATACATGTGGATATGATAAAGGGGCCACTGTACTTTGGATCATCCTTAAATCTGGCCCATCTTTGCCCGGAGACACCTGTAAAGAACAGGATTTATGAATAAACGGTAGTAAATTATCATTTATTATTATTTGTTGTTTAACTTGTCACTATATTTCACCACAACTACTATTGTTTTATTTCTTATGATACACACTGGTAAATATCTGATCATGCAAAATACACAACAAATTTATGTATTAAAGACTTAAAATTATGCTGAGTGCTAGTGCAAGAATGCCTGATATATGGTTGATTTATTCTCATATATTTCGACCTCAGTGGAATTGGTCTCATCAGAGGCTTAAAGAATCAGGTGATCTGATCCCCTAAGGTACATTTTATTAAATGTAATTATCTTACTTCGAAGCCACTCTCTATAATGTCTTCGACGAAAACCTTCACTCTGCATAATGGTCTGAAACATTTTGCATGTCCTGGATAGCTGATAAGCTGCAAATCCTTCTGTGAGGACAACCTCCAGCAAAATGATGGACCAGATTTCTGGTGGCAGCTTTGATGTCTGAAACAGAATTTAAAATATAAATACATCACATTTTCATCTGCACCTAAAACTTCTGAACAATAAAGGCAAATGAAAGTGCATTTTGGTCCTCAACAATCTGTTTCTAGTTAGATTTCCCCTTTAAGTACAAACTAATAAAAAATCCGCTGATACTTTGCATGTTTAACATATCACTGGATTTGGCCACCCTACCAATTTTTCTTGTGTGTATGGTTCTAGTTACTTTTGCAAAGACGTTTCACAAAATTTAGCATGTCTTTTACTGTGTCTATATAAAATAACTTGAAAATGTATGGATGGATTTTGATAAAGTTTCATAAAATGTCAACAAGGCACATTAATAGATAACTTCATTTTCGTAATTATATGGATCACAATCTGGATCCAGGAAATGTTTGAACAATTTTTACCCCACAGCCCTTAAGGCTGTCAGGGTATTGTTTTCACCCATGGTGTCCGGATACACGGGCGGGTGTTCGGGTGTAATTTGTCCGGGCTGTATCACAGTAAGGTGTAGGAAGTTCATACTTGGTAGGGACATTGGTTAGGGGTTGTAGGTGTGCAACGTCATGCTCTCACCTTGATTTGACCTTGCCGCAGCAACCTTAAGATTGAAAATCTTGCTCAGGCTATATCTCAGAAACCATCTCAGAAACCGTAAGGAAGTTGATACTTGGTAGGGACATTAGTTGTGGGTTGTAGGTGTGCAACTCATAGTGTGACCTTGATTTGACCTTTGGCCTTGCCATAGTGACCTTGACCTTTAAAATTTTGTCTGAGCTGTATCTGGGAAACCGTAAGGTGTAGGAAGTTAATACTTGGTAAGGACATTATTTGGGGGTTGTAGGTATGAAACTTCTTGCTGTGCCCTTGATTTGACCCGTGACCTTACTGTAGTGACCTTAACCTATAAAATCTTGTCCAGGCTATATCGCGGAAACTGTAAGGTGTAGGAAGTTCATATTTGGTTGGGACATTGGTTAGGGCTTGTAGGTGTGCAACATCATGGTGTGACCTTGATCTAATCTTTGACCTTGCTGTAGTGACCTTGGCCTATAAACTCTTGTTCGGGCTGTATCTCAGAAACTCTAAGGTGTAGGAAGTTGATACTTTGTAGGGATACTGGTTGGGACTTGTAGGTGTGGATCATCATGGTATAGTCTTGATTTGACCTATGACCTAGTCATAGTGATCATGAGTTTGAAAATCTTGTCTGGGCTATTTGTTGGATTCAGTAAGGTGTAGAAGGTTGACACCGTGAAGGTGTAGAAGGGGTGTAGGTGTGAATCATGGTGTGACCTTTAACTTTGGCATTGCCAAAGTGTGTTCACCTGCAAGATTTGAGACATGTTTCTCTTTTTTTGACAAAGATATTTTTGATTGCTGTAACTGATTAGTCTATATACTTTTGTAGAATTGTGCTATTTTCATCGACAGCTATACTCCAATCAATAAAATTTACAGCTTTGTAATTTTTAGTGTACTGATTAATGCTGTCATCTTGCTATTGAAATGTCTTGATTTAATACTTTATCTTTACATACATTTTCTATTTTTAGATGTTATTTTCTCTACTTAAACATTATTTGGAGCATTATATAACTGACACTGCTCTGAAAGTATCCAGATCTTTTTCACCACTTCTATATTTCATGGAGGCTGTGGGGTACGGGCATCTCTGATGCTATTTTTTATGATTGCACTCATAAGCAGTATGTGAGGTGTAGTGCATTAGAGGTTTACACTCCCCAGGTGCTCTTATTGTCTCCTGAACATGGCAACAAGTTTTTTATCACAGGTCTACTGATGGATGGTGGCATTTTGGAGCACTTGATACAACTTATATTGTCAGCCATACACCTGGTTCATAACTCATATTTTTCAACATTTGTCATCGGTGAATATATGCAACAGCTCTCTAATCTTCACCATTGCCCAGGGGCCGGTTTCATGAACAGACATAAGCCTTGAGTCAGACTCAAAAGTTGAGACTTTGTCTCAAATTTTGGAAATATTTTGCTGAGTCTGTGGACTCAGACTCAATGCATTTCACAAATAGGCTCAACTTGAGACCTGGCTCAGTCACAGGCTCAGATTTGAGCCCATGAAGGAGGTGTCTCAAATCTGAGTCCAAGCTTTGATGCCAAAAAATACATACATAAAGTGATACAATTTGTTCCAAAATGAAACTGATAAATCTTGAAATCTTCTATTTTCATTTTATTTTGTAATTACAGCAACATATTCAATATTTACTAATAACAAAAGTCAATAGAATTGACATGCTTTATAGGCTATTATCAAGTGACAGGCCTCAAGGGTGGACTCAAAGCCAGACTCAACCTCAGTTGAGTCTCAATCTTATGCATCACTTAGAGTAATATATTATCATATAATTTCTAGGTATTATGAGTATTAAAGATATTTAAAATGATAATAGTTATGAAATATAACTTTTTAAACTAAAAATAAGCCCACTAAATATATGAAATGAGATTAAAAAGTTGAGACCATAACTTGAGACTGGTCTCAGCTGATCCACCCTTTGTGAAATCCATTTGAGCCAAAAACTCAGCCGAGACAAAAGTCTCAGATTTGAGACCCTGACTCAGCCTTGAGTCTGGCTCAGTTTGAGACTTTTCATGAAACTGGCCCCAGGTGTTATAATTGCTTTACACAGTAGAATTGGGCTTTTAACCTAAAACATGGTTCATAAGATTTTTTTCACATTGTTCTGTCTGGAAAAATATTATAATAAATATATGGACAATACCAGAGATCTACACTGAGGGCAAAACCACTTTTTCTTTCTGTCCTCCAATAGCTTCCTTTCTGTTTCTTTAATCTTTACACAGTCACCATGATACCACTGGCTACAGGTGTCACACTGTATCATGTATCTGGAAAGACAAAACTTGTATTAAAACAAATTATTAATATGAATATCCATATAAGCATACAATATACTGGACCATATCTTTTGCTTGTACACTTGTGTAATTTACATTTATTTAGAAATGCAAAAATTTAAAAACTTCTAATCAACAATTAAGATCTAATTATACCAGTAATCAATAATTTGTCTCTCCACTGATATATTTAAACTATAAAATATGCTAAAGGTTTTTGGGCTTGCTATTGTAGAATGTACCGCTGCCAATGCATCAACCTGACAGACAGTCTGCAAAAATGAAATGGTCAGTTAACCAGTTCATTACTTTGCAAATGAAGTAATGTTAGATCCCTCTCTTTTCTTATGGCATACAAAAAATTCACCCCACAGCATACACCCAATCAATCCTTGTTTCGTGGGGATATTTTGGTTTAGACTTGGTGCTATGTAGTTCATTAGGAATTTAAATTATTTCATAAATGTGTTTACTTGAATGTGTGATAAACATAATTATTTTACCTGCCATGCCAAGGTTTCTTGCAGAGACAGTACCTTGCATTGTCATTATTGGTTTGGGGCTGAAAAAAAATTATAGTTTTTGAAAATATCTTCAGTACGGAAGAGTATTAGGGCCAAGTAAAAAATTTTTTTTTCAGTTTCTTGAGATATTATCTCAATTTCTTGACATAGTAAATCAATTTCTTGAGATACTTATCTCAATTTCTTGAGATATTAAGTCAATTTCTTGAGATATTATCTCATTTTTGGAGATATTATCTCAAATTCTTGAGATACTAAGTAATTTTTTTTGAGATACTTATCTCAATTTCTTGAGATATTATCTCAATTTCTTGAGATACTAAGTCGATTTTTCTAGATAATTATCTCAATTTTTTTAGATATTATCTCAATTTCTTGAGATACTAAGTCAATATTTCAAGATAATTATCTCAATTTTTCGAGATATTATGTCAATTTCTTGAGATATTATCTCAATTTCTTGAGATACTAAGTCAACTTTTCTAGATAATTATCTCAATTTTTCGAGCTATTGTCTCAATTTCTTGAGATATTATCTCAATTTCTTGAGATACTAAGTCAATATTTCGAGATAATTATCTCAATTTTTCGAGATATTATGTCAATTTCTTGAGATATTATCTTAATTTCTTGAGATACTAAGTCAACTTTTCTAGATAATTATCTCAATTTTTCGAGCTATTGTCTCAATTTCTTGAGATACTAAGTCAAATTTTCGAGATAATTATCTCAATTTTACGAGATATTTTTTCAATTTCCTGAGATATTATCTCGATTTCTTGAGATATTAAGTCAATTTTTCGAGATAGTTATCTCAATTTTTTGAGATATAATGTCAATTTTTCGAGATAATATGTCAATTTTTCATGATATTATGTCCATTTTTTGAGATAATTATAGGACAGTGAGGTGGATGAGTGGGAAGCAATGTGCTTGTACGAACTGGCATTTGTAATAATACATGTACTTCAAAGACGTGTGACATGCAATCAATCAAAATACATATGAGGGGCCATTCTGATAATTTTTTTTCAGATTTCAAAGGCAAAAATGAAAACAGTCCTTGTCCTTTTTGTGCTTTGATTATCCCACAAAAATTAAATTTCTGTGCTTTTCAACTCAAATTTTCATATCAAATTATAAATAAAACTCCATTGTCTGCTTTGTTAAAAGCCTTCATGTATCTTTCTCCTTTGTTTGCCTTCTTAGATTTAATAATAATAAATATATTTAAATTTGTTTTTATAGGTTTTATTTAAAAATACAAACACAAGTGTAAAGCACACCGCTAAACAACCTTCAATTATTTCAATGACATAATCAAGTTAAACATTCAACTATCACTGGTGATAATAATGTATAATATAAAGCAACACTGCATTGTGACATCATCACCATTGTGATGTCATGGGCCTTTGAAGTTGTAATTATTATTTATTTTATTTTATTATAGTGACATGTATCATACATTTTTATAGCTACATTAATTTATAATCATAAGATACAGGATACCCAGCCCTCTAAATGGGCTGTGACAGATAAAGACATTAACAAATTTTAGTAAAGAGTATAAACAGAATCTTACCAACATAATATAATGTTGTACTAGCATAAGGATTCGAGGATCAATTTCCTCTTATTCCAGATGGTTTCTACAAAAATTGGCAGTTCCTTACAGTTTAGTTGCATTATGTACACAAATTTTTCATTATCAGACATTTCAAAAATATTTTTTCCTGTTTCAGCTAATTTGGTGAAAAATAATAAACGCTCATGGTAAAAATGTTTACAACAGCATAGAAAGTGGATTTCATCCTCAATATTTTCATTTTGGCATAATTTACAAAATCTGTTTTCAATTGGTATTCGGTAGTATCTCCCAGTTTCTAGGGCGAGAGGCAATATACCTGACCTCAGTTTGGCCATTAATGATCTTTGAAATCTAGATAAAGATATTTTAAGGTACCCTGATGGTTCAATATCTTGATTAAATTTAACATAATTTCTCAACTTTGATTTTGTTAGAATATCTTTAGACCATTCATAATGCATTTCATCATAAAGCTTATCACTTGATGACTGTAGCTTGAATTGTTCACCTTGTAGAATATTCTCTTCACATTTCAAAATTTTTGCTATTCTATATACATGTCCAGACCAACTTTCATTGTTAAAATTACACAAATCATACTCTAAAATTTTCTTGTTAAACGTGAAGAATCCATTGTCATAAGGCGATTCCAGTATTGCAGGGTAGACAGATATAATCGAAATTTGACGTGTAGCCATCCCATTTCAGACTGCAATCCCAATATAGGAGCATTTTTATGAACTCCTAGAAAATACCTAATAGCTCTGTTTTGAATTTTTTGCCCAGGTAGGTGATTACAGAAATTCCAAACTTCTGCACTATAACTCATGATTGAATATACAGTTGAGTCATACAATTTAGTAAAAGAATTCCAACCAACTGAAGCATATTTGAAAGGAAAACATTTTGATATGACAGTAGAAAGTGCCCTTCTTGCAGAATCTGCTAGTACATTAGCACATTCTTTGAAATTTAAGAATTCATCAAATTCACTCCAAGATACTTAAACTTTGAAACATTTTCTATCAATTCATTACCAGGCTAAATCTATAATTATATCTTTTTGTTCTCTTTTTGCGAAAGTGTAAAACTTTTGTTTTCTCAATATTCACTGTCATCTGCCACTTTTGGCACCATTCACGCACATAACATAGCATTTTCTGTAAATTCTCTTCGTTTTCACTTAACAAAACTATATCATCTGCATATAGAAGCAAGGATACACAGAAGTCATTTATATTTACTCCAAGTTTTAAATTATTTAATTCTTCTGCCAAATCATTGAGATATATATTAAACAAGACTGGGGATAGGTTATCACCTTGTCTAACACCAGAGTCAGTTACAAAATAGTTTGTCAATTCATTATTTATTCTAACTGCTGAAAGTGTATTTGTGTACAAAGCTTTTATTACAAAGTAAAGTTTACCATTTATTTTCTTTTAAAGCAGTTTGTAAAAAAAGAGGGTATCTGTTTACACGATCAAATGCTTTACTCATGTCTATAAAAGCACAAAATGTGTTTTTACCAATTAAGTTGCGATTATTGATGATTGTTGCCAACGTAAAAATGTGATCATCACATGATCGATGTTTTCGAAACCTATTTTGTTCCTCTACTATAAGTTTATTATTCTCCAAATAATCATTTAATCTATGATTAAGAATAGAAGTATATATTTTACCAATACAGCTTAACAAACTGATTCCTCTATAGTTCAAAGGTACATATGGGTAATACATTGTCAATGTCAATTCACTCAGTATCTCAAAAAATTGACTTAATATCTCCAGAAAAATGACATAATATCTAAAAAAATTTAGATAAGTATCTCAAAAAATTGACTTAGTATCTCAAAAAATTGACATAATATCTAAAAAAATTGACTTAATATCTCCAGAAATTGGCATAATATCTCGAAAAATTGAGATAATTATCTCGAAAAATTGACTTTGTGTCTCAAGAAATTGAGATAATATCTGAAGAAATTGATAAAATATCTCGAAAAATTGAGATAATTATCTGAAAAAATTGACATAATATCTCCAGAAATTGACATAATATCTCCAAAAAAATTGAGATAATATCTCAAGAAATTGAGATAATATCTCAAAAAATTGACTTAATATCTCAAGAAATTGACTTAGTATCTCAAGAAATTGGGATAATATCTAAAAAAATTGAGATAATATGTCAAGAAATTAAGATAAGTATCTCAAGAAACTGACTTAGTATGTCACCTTAAACAGCAAAAAAAAACACATAACACTAATCTTATACTGAATAATTAACATAGAAAGAAGAAATACAAAAGAAAGGGAAATATAAAGGAGCCTTTATGAACAAATGTTTTTAACAAATCATCTCAATGAATGCACTCTTTGATAAAGGATCCTTTATTTAAGGTCTCCTTTGTTAAGGAAACCATAAAGGAGGTTTAGTGAATAGCAGTTTAAAGGTCACCTTACAAAAGGAAACTTTTCACCTTCCTTTAATGAAGGAACCTTAAAAATATTGGGGGTTTAGTGAATACGGCCCCTGTACTAAATTCTTGGTTTAGGGACAATAAGGGAAGCTCATAAATGGAAATGTAACTGAGGTCATACAATTATATTGATTAAATCAGGTTACACTACAGATAGTATTAACCATTCAATTACATTCAGGAGTTACCAGGCTTGCTTTACTTCAGTCTTCCAGATTCACCACATGAGCTGAGTTACAAAACAAATTTCTGATTAACAGCCAAAGAGGAAACAAGACTAGTTTTGGAAATGACATATTTGAAAATTTAGCTTCACTAGTGTCACACAGGAAACTTAATGAAATATTTGGTGAAATTCTTTGCACAACTTTCAAAGTACTGGATTTACATTGGTTTGTAAGAATCTCCTGAAAATATTGATCCATACATTTTCTGAAAAATTAACTCTTTACAGGTTATCCTCAAAAATCAGTCTCTGTGTTTCAAACTGCTGAAAAATCTAAAAATTGATAGACCAAACAAGGGTGAATCAGACAAATACTACGATTTAAGTTTCTTTGCTATGACTGATTTTTTTTATTGCTATTTTGTAAAGTTTGCAGAAACAAGTGTTCCTTTTATTTCATGAATATAAATCTTATGTCTATAGACCACAGGTTTTCAGTTTTTACGAATTGTGATATTGCTATAATTATACTTACTTTTCCTCTTTTTCTTTTTGCCTTTGTGCCTTTGGCTAGAACACCTGCATAATCCCAACTCTCTCTCTTCTTTTTCTGCACAATGGAAAATGACAAAAAATACTTTCACATGTACATATATAATCCGTGCCAGCAGATTTGTATACAATACATAAAAATATGAACCTGTTCTTTTTATGACTAGTTCCCTATCTTTTAATTACAACTACAGTGCAAGCTCTCAAAATAATCTGTGTGAAAACCTATCCTTTACTTACTCCAGATAAATTTAAGCAACGTTTGATTTGCATTTTATACCTTTGGTTGTGGATTTCTCAATTTGTATGATGCTTTCTTTTGACCATTTTCCTCAGACACTGCAGTTTCCACTAACTTAACCTTATTCGTGCTGTCAGATACCACATGTTCCTCTGAATACCAAAGAATGTAGCATTCTCTCTAAAGGAGAAAAATAATTATGAAATTATGAAAAATCAAGACTTGCGTATAAATGCATACAATTTCGCAATTGCAGATCACAGAACTTTTAACATAGGACATCATGTAAAAATGTGAATAATACCTGTATCTTGAGGTCATCAAGAATATCAATAGTCTTGGCTTTACATATGCGAGCATCATCGCATAAAAATGCAGTTTCCCCTTGGAACAGGTAAGTGGTATCTGAAGCAGAAATAAATTTTTTTTTTCAAATTTTCAAAAATGCCTTCTGAATGAAATTGCTAAATCTTTTAAAACTTAAAATTGTAAGAAGTTGATTGAAATTAAAAGAAGTATATTTCTTATGGAAAGGTAAATTTAATGATATGGTGTACATCCAAGTGGAACCTCGGTAATGTCGCCTCCAAGGACACCACATACGTGCAAATATTTGGTGTATCATTTACACTACAGGTGGTACTGTGTCACAAGTTTGCATACAAACCTTGGATGGCAGTTGAAAGATAGGCATTTTGCCCAACACCTATAACCGTGGGCAATACCGCCTGTAGTGTAAATGGGGTATAAGTGGAACAGTGCCTCTGTACTAATATATAAATGCCAGCAAAGATATTCTAATGGAAACTAATTTGCTACCCTTAGATAAATGAAATGATTTTTAAGATTGGGGGCAGCCCTGGGAATGATAAGTAACTGATACATCTGGTTTACATTTGCAAACACATTATGCCATTGACCTCCAAATAGTATTGATGTTAATTTTTACAGGAGAAACATCTTTTTGTAAATTAATTATTTAAAAATAAACATGCAGAAATGAAAAAGGATAACAGATTAAAATTTGTTTACACAGAAATAATGACATCTCTGTGTACATTTATCATTAAAGTTTATTTACTTCACTTGGAAATCCTGGTTAAATAGATGCACATATATTCAACCTGAGTTCAATTGTATATGTATACACAGTGATAAAAATGCACTTCAGAGATACCATTAATCATAAAAGTTTCCTTCAGTCTCACACTTAAAAGGACAGTACATTCTGACCACAAGAATAAAATTTGTACAAAATAATGTAATGGACACTTATAAATGGCATGCACAATAATTAAAATGATCTTAATATGTACCCTTAATGTAGATCCCCACATAAAAACTCTTTGCTTATTTAAAGCTAAATCATAATTTAATCCTAAGATATTATTTTGTTAATAAAATGAATTTGTTACAATGTCACGTTAGATATACAAAGGTAATTGTTAGAATAACCACATATCAAATATATGCTGGGAAACAGGGTTATAGCTGAGTAACATTTTGAACAAAAAGAGGATGAAATCAATAGAGTAAATTGTACATGAAGGTAGAAGTCATCAGTAAATGACATGGATGCAGCAAGCAGGTAACAAAAGTGATGTGTGTATGGCTTTTTTGACAAATATAGTTAATAGACCTTTGATAAAGCTTGATAAAGCAGTAAGGAATCAATTGTTACAGCTGATATCCTACTTGATAGATTGGACAAATTTTGAATAACATGAGGCAATGCATTTCCATTACTAGTTATAATTCATGAATTTTGTTGTTAAGTTATTGCATGCAGGAAATTCTAAATGGATCTAATGTTTACATCTGAACAAAATGCAATACATAAAATTTAATTAGAACTAGAAAAATGTTTTTGCTTACAAAAACAAAGCCCTACCCAAAGGTTAAATGCAATATAATATACAGTAGAAAAAGGTTTTTGAAAGTAAAAACATACAGCGCTGAAAGAAGAAGGGAAAGTTAAGCAGATAGTGTGGATGTTTATGCATTAACACAAAAGAGAAATTTAAGCTTCATTTTGTTTTCTATGGTCATAATTGTGAAAGGTTAATTTAATAAATGCTGTAGTTTGTAAGAAGAGTAGTTTTAAAGGAGATATAAGGCTAAAACTAAAATCTGCCCTTTATGACCCCATTCCCCATTTTGACCCAAAAGAGGGGGTCAGGGGGTAAATCTGACTGGCTATGTAGACTCTCACATAATGCTTTCCAGTAACTCTTAATACATTCTAAAGCTGTAAAAGCATTAATAAAGGATATATATGGCAAAGGATCAAATCTGCTATTTTATGACCCCAGTTTGACCCATAAAAGGGGTCAGGATGTTAATCTGACCGGCTATATAGACTTTCTACATATGGTTTTCCAATACCTCTTAATACATTCTAAAGCTGTAAAAGCATTAATAAAGGAGATATAAGGCTAAAACACAAAATCTACTCTTTTATGACCCCAGTTTAACCCAAAAGTGGGGGTCAGAGGGTAAATGTGACCGGCTATGTGGACTCTCACATAAGGTTTTAACAATAACTCTTAATACATTCTAAAGCTGTAAACGCATTAATAAAGGAGATATAAGGCAAAAGGATCAAATCTGCTATTTTATGACCCCAGTTTGACCCATAAGGGGGGTCAGAGGGTAAATTTGACCAGCTATATAGACTGTCCACATATGGTTTTCCAATACCTCTTAATACATTATAAAGCTGCAAAAGCATTAATAAAGGAGATATAAGGCAAAAACACAGAATCGGCTAGTTTACGACCCCAGTTTGACCCATAAGGGGGGTCTGGGGGTTAATCTGACCAGCTATCTGACTCTTTACATACAGTCTCCCAATACCTCTTAATACATTGTAAGCTCTAGTTGGTACCTGTGAAAAACTGATCATAAATCAGTCAACTTTCATCGGATTGTTCCCAAAATCTTATCAGCTCGTGTTTTGATAGTATGAACATGTGTGTAAAATTACAAGCCTCTGCGGACAGTAGATTTTGCTGAGCACTGATGAAGGGCGGGTGTACCCCCCAAAAAACATTTTTTTCATCATGTGACCTTAATAAAGATCAAAGGTAAAATTTAAGCATGTGGAATAATTTTCCCATGCCTAAGGTATATAACTGCCAAATATGGTTAAAAAGCTTCCATGCAAGGGTGAGGAAACTGAAGCAAAAACAAATAAGCTCCCTTTTTAGGGACGCTTAATAATTGACCATGCATACTACTTACAAAGTAGAAATTACTTACAATGTCCATTGTTTAGTGTTTCTCCTGAGTGACACTGAAATATTGTCAGATCATGTTTTTTACTTCACGCATACAGCTCCTAACATAACCATGACTATATTTTCCATATTTGGCACTTTTTCATTTAATTGGTTTATAATGCCTTAAAATATCATCATTTACTGTTGATCATTGGTTTGCTGGACTTTCTGTGTGCAAGTAACAAGTTACAGATGCGACAAATATGTATATTTAACCTTAATTAAAAAACATATTTCCGAAGACAAATATAACCTATCTAAATACTAAAATATCCCCCCAGTAGGCCAGTTCTCATGCCACATACATTGACTGGGTAGTTTCAGGACCCATTTCCTGTATCCGCAATTTAATATGAAACAAGCTATTTTTGTCACTTTTGTGTGCCTTAAAAGTGTCGAGAATGGAATATTATAAAATGTAAGTACATCTTAACTTATCAACTGATACTTTTACGAATGTGGACCTTCTGGTGGTGGTGTTGGTACATTTCTTTTAATATGTCACTCATTTCACTATTTAAGATGATTGTCTGTCAAGATTTAACCCCCTCACTCCCTGCAGGCCTGTTTACTCATCTTTTAGGAGGGATGACATAATATTACCTCCCTCCCCATGTTATTCTTGATGGCTCACCAATTTTATTAAACCCAGAACATATTTTGGGATAGTATATATGTTGTAACCAAACTTGAGATCTCACCAATGTTAAGATTATCACTAGTCCAACTTAGTATCCAATTGTGAAGAGACCTTTTTCATACCAACTGAGATGAAAAAGAAAAAAAAAATATGTGTTAAGCTTACAGAAAGCATGTTTGGGTATTCTTAAACTTTTTAATACAATAAGGTAAGGAAAATATCTGATGGGATCTCCCTATATACATTCACTTAAGTTATTTCCTTCATGTCCCTGTCCAGTAAAATGCAGAAATTTGATTGAATATAAGTTATTTTAAAATCGCTTTAAGTATGCTATAGCAATGTAATTTTATATCATAGATGCCACAGTATTTTGCGTACAGCATGTATTAAAATTAACCATAGCATTAAATATGTAACACCACATGATTTGAAACATGTACTTATATCAAACATGTGACCACACATTATGAATATGAAAACACGCATCTTCATTGCTTTTCGATAAATGTCACCTAAAAACCTCGAATTTTGGTCATATGTAAACAGAAAATATTAATATACTCCAACATTTTAGTTGGATCAGTCAGATAGCTTGACAGCTACAGGTTTTAAAAGGCATAAAAAGTTATTAAAAATTGGCCCCTGTGGCCATGTTAGACATTAAGGTGACCTCAGCATCAAAACTACAGAACTCAAAAATCCCACCAAGATCAAATATAGAATTTTTATCTATTAAGAGGGTGAGATTTGCCGTTTTCAACTTACAATTCAAAAATCTATGAAAAATGGACAACATCTGTGAAAGTAATAACTGCACATCACGTAGAGGCTGTAGGGTTACAACAAATTTGATGTAATAATGTTATTGGATTTTTAAAGAATAGCATGTATTTTTTCTTTTGAAAAGTGCCGAATATAACACTGCACATTTATGTTACTATATCTGACATATGAGCCAAGCATAATTATGAATTTCTATATTTCATATAAAAAATGTGAGCACTAACTTGTGCTGCCTTCAGTATGTAATTCTTCTTTTCCAATGTCACCAATCTTAAAAGAACACAAAAACACAACCAAGAATTATGCTTCCTGACAAAATTATATCACAATATAGCAGACATTAAAGTAGGCATTAAAATGAATTACATTTGTCCGTTTTACATAGTACAGAAATACCATTGTTGCGAGTAACTTTTCTAAACTTTGGATTAAACAGATATATTAATTATTTTTATGTGGAATAGAATATGAAAACTGTAAAGCTGAAGATATACATGCAAATTTTTGTTGTACACATGTTATTTGAAAATATAAAGGCAACCTGTCTGGCAAAATTGGAGTTTGGACTTTGTGCAAGCCCTTGGCTCCCTGTTTGAATCTCACAAGCAGTATCACAATAGACTTTCCACTTTCAAGTATGCATTGCTTTCTAAGGGCCTCTCCCTCAATATTGCATGAACTGTTACAACATTTCCTGAAATATAAAACTTTTTCACAGTGTACACTCTCAATAGTTGGGTAAGTCACACAATGCTTTTGCAGCAAAACTTTTGGTTCTGTGCACTGAATCAAATCTGAAACAAGGATAGAGAGAAGATTCAACTATGATGCCTCTTTCAGTTGCAGCTTTCTCTTAGATCTGCAAATGCTAAACATGCATATCAACAAAATAATATATAATGTTATACTACTGATCAAAGGTTTATTACCCCTTTATAATTTTATGGCATACTCTTCCAGAATAAGGTGAAATACAGAATTTTACAAAATATGATAACATCCAATAATAAATACAATTTTTGGCAACAATTTACCTCTATTTATAATTTATAGTTTTATGTTCCATTGACTTCTTACATGTTCAATCGCTCTTCTATGTTCCAGTAACTGTAAAGGCATTTCTGCACACTATCCAATTGTACATCCGCTCCACCAGATACAGGAAGAGTAACAGGCACATGCAATAACATGCATTTCGATTCATGTTGAGACTCCTGCATAACACAATAAGTTAAAATATACACCAATATATTCTGTCATCAGTATTTCTCTCTTGGGAAAAATTATCTCTCTCAGAAACAGCAGTATTTCTGGCCCTTTTTGTACCTACACAAAATGCATACTTTTATTTTGCTTATATCTTACAACATACAGTATGTAGCAATAAACAAAAATACTTTATGTTCATTTATATAACTATGTAACCAATTGATATATGAAAACATATCAATTGTAAAATGTGTGGTGTTGTTTTCACTAAAATATGGACCTGTGTCAGGATGGCCCTGATTGTGAGCACTAAGTTAATTATAGATTACAATTCCCAGATTCCATATGATTGTTTCATATAGAAAAATTTTTCTGCAGATTTTTTTAAATATCAAGTAAATGCATGAACAGAAAATGACAAAAGATGCATTTGTAGATGTCTGTAAATTAAAAATTCCTAAGATGAAGCTGAATGGAAAATCTCTATTAACTTACATGCTTGCACTGTGACATTGTTGTTGTCCATTTCATCTTTATTGGTTCAAAAATTCCAATCTGTTCCATTTCAGGCAAAAGATATGACAAAAATTCTCCTGGATCTTGCTGCATCTTGGGGGTGAAATTGCAAGCTTTACACACAACAGCCTAATAATGTTAAGAATTGATAAATATATACATTATGAAACAGATATGATACAGAAATCTCAATATAGTATCTACATAATACAATAAAGCTATTTTTATTTTATCGACAATTACTTTGTTCTGGTCATCTTATTTTATTGACCTATTATTATTTTGTTAACATGATATCCTGAGAACTAATAATGTATTGGAAAATTTGATGAGTACATTATATACTTGGAGCCTGAAAACCCTTCTTTTCACTGTAATGTGGCAATAACTTCATTGATATTGGGATTTAAGTTGACCATAAAATAAGAATGTACCTTTTGCCAACCTTTACATATGTGTCATATTTTAAAAATTTAAATACTCACTGCACTGAGCTGAGGGCTAAAAACCTATTTTATGTATATATTAAAGTTTAAGATGACCATGAAGTTATTAATATTAAAATCATAAGGTAAACTGGGTCTTGTTTTGGTGTACTTCAAAATAAGCGATAAGTTAGATTCTAGAAATGAAAAAATAAGTAAGCCAGAGAGTTTCAGCAATGTTTTTTACTTTAAGGTCACGACTCATAAATTTTTAAAGTTTTGTTACCTGAAAATTAGGATATTCCTTTGGCAAATCTTAAATTCGGACCATTTCTGAGTTACAAATTACTCATTTTTTAAAAGTTGTAAGAAATCAAACACCCCATAAGTGGGTAAATCATTAGTGTTGAATGTAAAATATTTTACTGTCAGTTGACATCAAGGAGCAATAGTGTTTAATAAATAGTTTTGTTCTAGCATATCCCCAACTGATAACAGAGGAGAAGTTTACCAAAACAATATCCTGGCAGCAGTAATCAGTTGTGCCTATCTTAAGACAAATGAGCACCCTTTACAGGTTGCTTAATTATTTCAAATAATACACAGTTTGTACACAGTAAAAATTGGAAAACTTTCTGTTAAAATGCAAGCATTTAAACACGTGTCTAACCAAATAAAAAGAGGAAGTACATAGGTCCACCTAGAAAGAGCTGAGGGCATTACAGCCACCTAGAGGCAAAAGCATTTGTCCACAAAGTAAGATGTAGTAACGAAATAAAAATGTACCTTGTCTATATCGTGTAAAACCTACCATGGCACATATCAACATACCATATAAGGTGACAGATCCAAAGATGATGGACTTGGCTGCACTGCATAAATTTCCAGTATTGATCTAACTGCTGAGGCAATCCTGGATGAATCAATCCCAGTTGTATTGATAACCCCTTCAAAATATTTTACAATACAGCTATCACCTCTTAATGTGCATAACTGGATATCTCTGTACATTGTAATTTTAAAGATGAACAAAATATATGTATCATGTGAGTTAAATATATTATAAAGCTTCATGCAAAAACTTATTTATTATTTCCATAAGATATATTGTTATCATTCATGAATAGGTAATTGAAAAATGGATACATTTCACATTAATATATATTAGAATTACATTGCGATATATAATTGTAGAAAACCCTTGCACACAATGGGAGAAATAATTGAAAAAAAAATGAAGATGAAACCTTCAACATCAGTTAAATGTCCATAAAACAGGGACTGGAGGGTAGAATTCAGCCAACAGCTATTCCCGTTGTTTTGTAATCCAATAAGATGAATCCCTACAAAAAGAAGTTGCTATTGGATTGGTAAGTTTGGCATCTAATCTCAGGCAGTCACTTCTGTGTGGGTTTGACTCAAACAAGTGATAAATGCTGAGGAACTGTCCCAATATGACCCTGTCTTTTGAATGGAATGTAAAACCCCAACTTTGAGGTTAGTTATTGAATTATCTCAAATGATATATGATTGTTTTTCTTTGTTCCTAAGAAATATCGTCAATTTTCTTTAATTGGAAGCCTGTTTTTTAAGTTAATACATGAGAATTAATTCAAACTTTCACTTTAACTGATTAAAAATAACTTTTCTGTTTGCTGGTGAATAATAGCTAATGCATGCAGTTCTCTTTGTTGGACTGTCACTGTTACCATTTAACAAAAAATTTACTCTGTCTATTTATGTAAAGTTCAGTACTTTTCTATATTGATTGGGAAGATGTGTTTTTTTTAATTCAACTTGAATACATACCCTCTGGCAAATGGTATCCCTGTGCACCTACATTTTCCTGTCGTTCTGGAATATCGTGTTGCATGTCAATATCAAGTGCTGCCTCACTGACTTCCAAAACTTCTTCAAGTTCAACTGAAATCAACATTTTATGGTCAATAATTCTCCAAAAGATCTTCATGTAGATTTCAGCAGAAAATCTTTCATTACAAAATATCTTAACCATTATAATGTAAAGGTAAACAAAAAGGAAAAAATTAAGATTAATTATGAAGCTTAAACAATGACATTACACGAAAATTTAAATTTACATTTGCTCATAAAATTGTCTTTTTCTCAAAACTTTTCTCCTATGGAATTTCTACCTTTTAAATGCTTTGCATTTGGTACATTTTAGTGAGTTTGGCTCAAAAGAGTGCAATAAAACATTCATATTTTCATATTACATAAATGGTGTATTCATAAATCACTTCTGCAACAGTGATTTCTTGTTTCTTTTTCAATGTTTACTTGTATTCTTGTTCTTGGTTTACCTGCACTGTGCTTTTTCTGCTTTGCCTTGTATATTTTTCTCTTCCTTCGCAACGGGAGTCTTTTAAGCAATCCATGATATTTGTGTCTCTTTTGGACCTTCTTTTCAATTTGCTTACCCAAAATCATTCCATCATTTGTTGGGCAAACTCTTTCAATTTTGTTTGATATCTCACGTAATTTCTCTTCACAGGTTTTTAACGTGTCAACAGATGGACACAAATATGACAAAGTGCTTATTCTTGAAGATGCCTCTCTCACTTTTATGGCCAGTCGTCTTCGTTGGCTATCATAACTTGAACTGGTTTCTTCAGTTGGCTTTTGGCCTATTGAATGTCCATTTATTTCCTGATCAGTTTCATGAATGATGGTTGTATTTACAGTGGGGGCAATATTATTGTCCAGAGTTTCAGGGACTATATCATCCATCTTTGGTGCCTGACATATGCAATCATCATCAACACTGAACAAGGGATTTTCCCTATAAAAGACTGGCAGAGAGAACCAGTCTCTGTTGCAATGATGGAATATTGCAGCAAAATGCTTGCAGATGAGATGGGTCTTCTGGAACTCCCTACACTGGCATGATGGCATGTTTTCTTGGTCACCAAAAGTAACTTCATAAACTTTGTTAGAGGTTGTTGATTTAACCTGATAGGTGTCACCATTCATCAAGGTGATCATATCGCTTGCGATGTCAAATGCTTTTGCTGTGATCTGTCTCATGTGACGAATTAAATACAGGGGACGATGATGAAGGTTGTCAGGCAAATCAGACAGACCTTCACGCCAGCCCTGTGAAATGGTGACATTAGCTTCGAGGTACCTCAAAATAAAAAAGAATACTATGAGTATTGGCACATCTGAATTGTGGAAAGATGTTGTTTAACTGTTTACTATGGTCATTTTCTACTCATTTTAATGTCTGTGAAAAATAAAACAAAATAATTGTACCCTTTTTTCTTCTAAGTTTTGACTGTATGGCACCATATTATGGCATAAAAAGCTCAACATGTCACAACTGGAAGATAAAATATTTAATAACATTTGTTTATCATCCCTAAAATGTATGTATTGTCACACAAATAAGGAAGCAGAAGTGACAACAGCAACTTAAATAATTTTGGTATTTGCTGTTTGCAAATTGTTTTGCTGTTTGCAAATTGTGCCAAGTTCGGGTGCTGATTTCTTGTAGAAATTATATTATTGCCCATAAAATACAATTTAAAAAGGTTTATTGATTTTATCTTATATCAGTAAAGTAAATTTATAACTTGTGCTTATAACAAGCAAGTGTACTATTCTTTCCAATACAAAAAATCACAGCCAGATGATACTAAAAACATATTTATTGGGTAAATACATCCTATCCAATGGACAATTGCTAATCTGGTCGGTGCAGACCGGCCCGCCAAACATCAGAAAAAGACGTCCTGTGTTTTTTCACCAGCCAGGTAGCTGTTCCTGTGAGGATTGGCATAGCAGCTTATGATATTGGGAGACCTTGTCAGTTTGGGCTGGATCCAAAACTTAAAAGGGGAGCGTGTAGCCCTCTCAGGATTTAAACTACTGTGTGACCAGCTATTTGGCTTTTTTATGTGTTATCATGAATTATTTCCATGTACTTCACATGGTAGTTTTTCGATGAAAAAGGTCAAATTTTTATTAACCAAATAAAAATACGGTTCTTTTTCCAAGGAGGTTTTATCACACTTCCCAAGCGACTATCTCTCAAAAATTAAAATAATTATAAAAATAACATGTAATTTCCACGTAAAATCCATCATTTTGCTTCATGATTTTACACTCTCTCTATATTTGTATTATATATGTGACACCATTATTGAAAGATATTGCTTTCTTTCATGCCTTTTGTGACAAAATACCTACTTTCGGTATGAATCTTGAAAGAAATCTTGAATCAAACAAGTCATCAGGCCTGTGATGGACTTTACCCTAAAGGGTGCCAAATATTCGTGCTTGAATACATTGTTCTGGGCTTCCACACCATTGTTGGTGCCAACCACAAGCATCATCCATTTGCTCCTATAGGCCCAAACCCATTTCTGAAAAAAATAACATATTACAACTGTTCCACTTATAGATATAGTACTGTTTCCTGAATTTTAGTAAACATAAGTAAACCAATTTCTACTTTTCTCCCTTGTTCACAGACAAACTGACTCAAAATCTAAATGAAAAACCTAAAAATACTTAATGCAGAAAAACAGCCAAAAAATTATATCTTCATATATATATTACCATTTCAACAGTAATTATAACATCACTGTTAATCACTGTTAATTCAAAATACTCAAATACCCTTATTTATGCAGCAGTAGCATAGACCATGAACTTAAATTTGACATTTCAGTGTTCATAAAAACCTTGTATTTTCCATTTTTGAGCCACTCCTTCTCCACATAGTTTTGTAGCTTAACACTTCTCTTCCATACTGAACTAGCTTTCAGCTTTTCTAGGCGGCAGTTAAATTCTTCTTCAGTTATTGATTCAGATATACCCTGTAAAACAGTGAAGGATTTGGATGATAAACAATTTGACAAATCCTTATAATATTAATAGAATAATATTATAATAATGTTTTATGTCATATTCTTTGGCATTATGACAAACCAATTTTTGGCACTGTTAAACAAGCTTGACTTGTCCATAAATATAAAAAGGATTAAAATTTATTAAGCAATTTAGATGACATGTATATTATAGGTTTGTATTCTTTCTAAATCAAATTCATTTGTAGTCAAGCATGTTACCATGTTTACACATCGTGTATTTCATTTCTTCTGTGTTGAAATAATTGGCTACTACTTTTTGTTACAAAATGTTAACTACTTAAGTTGTATTTACATGTAAATAACCCAGAATCTCATCCTGCCACAGTGATACTCCATTTTTCAAGGTTGCAGTCCAGCGATGCCATGCTTGTTTAATGTGAAAGTCACATATAAACATCTTGCTTTCTATTTAAAAAATGAAGACTAAGGATTATTTACAAATTTAAATATTTATCACTACAAATGTTCAAGCAAAGGTCAAATACTTTAAACAAAAACAAAAAAAGAAAAAAAAAATAACAACAAAAAAAATCTTTGTGCAATCTTTTCAAGTGAAGTTTTAAATAGACAAGACTGCATCAAGAGAATCTGAGTTTTGTTATAATTGCAACCACCTTTTAGCACCTTTCTCATACTTTTTAGCTAAAAATATTAGTTACACTTTTCTTTGGATGAAACTTTTATGATGGTTATTCAACAATAATCTATAATTATAATATCAACAGAAAAATTTAAATGCAAGATCACTGCCATATACATTATTTTTGCAATTAAATTCCAAACCTGGAAATACTTCATGTATGGCATTTTCCTCAACCTCAGAGGAATCAATCATAAAGTTGTTTGGATTCCATCCTGGATTCATTTCTTTAAATTTCTCCAATGCCTCTGCCAGTGAAGAAGAATCCTCCCTCTCCATGATGAATGTACCCACAACCATGTATCCATGGTTTGTGTGTACACATAAAAAGAAGAGAGGGAGGGCATATTTTGTTGTCCTGTATGTTGCATCAAGGAAAACTGTGTCTTGCCCATATCTGTGTAGCATCTTCTTCTGCCAGGATGCCTGATACACCAAGAGAAGTGCTTGTTCTTGGCATACAATGTTACATGGGTCATCCTCATCCTCATTTGGGGGCCTTTCAATAGAAGTAGATGGTCTAAAGAAAAACAAGTCATCTGGCCTTTCCATTTGCCATTGATCAATCTTTATTTGGAGGTTCTCTTGATCAATTAAGCTTCTTTGAAGCTTCCCCCTTTGCCTAAAAATCATTTTTCTGATGTCATTTCGGCTTGGAAAAAACCTTCGGTTTGTGGCTTTTGGCAATGGTGCATCTTTAAACAAATTCTTAACAAAAATGTTTATGTGACGCTTCATTTCATGTGTGTTGTACACCCCCTCACCAACAAGGTGATTAACGTGTGATGTCACCCTGGGATCAATCTTTGCTTTCAAATCAGCTGCCTGAACAAGAAAACATCATTTCCGTAAAATAAGTTCAATGGTAATTATGCACTCAAGTATAATTCTTGTAATTATATTACCATATTAATAAGTAGAAAAAAATACATGTCCCTTGCATCGGGTTTAAGGAATTTTAACCCTTTGTCTTACTTTTAGTTACCTTCTGTACTGAGAATAGTGTGTGCTTCAGCCACTGTGTCAGGTGACAAGCTCAGAAAACAATTTGAAGTCTTTGTATGGCTAAAAACTGAGCTATATTGCAAATTTAATAAATAAATTAAATTTTTATTAGTTAATACCCATATAGACGATTTGTATATACTACTGGCAGGACTGGTCACAGAGTGTTCATTCACTAGGTGGCGCATTGTACTTCCTTCCTGTCTACACAACATGATGTCATAGCATCTTTTCCATTGTCTAAACATATTAAGACCCCTAGTAAGCTCACATAGCGTGGCCGGATGGGTGGACCTTGCCTGTTCATTGGATAGGGTATTAACTTATAAAAATTTAATTTACTTATTAAATTTGCAATTTTATTTTGTTACTACATCCTATCCAATGGACAATTGCTGAATAACTACCACTTGGAAGGCGTTTAAGCTGCTAGGGACACAAGTGAACTCATAACAGGACAAAACTGAGCAGGCCCATTTTGACCTAGAAAGAAAACCCTGTGAGGTCAAGGTCGGCTACCAACTAACCGGTTACCCGGAAGTCAACCGACGTTGCCCCCCCTTTCTTTCCCAGTCCTAATCTGAGGAAGGAGAGAGAGAGAGAAGGGGGCTGAGTTCAGTCCCAAGAAATAAACTTCCCAAAGGAAGCAAGTTTTTTTTAAACAAAAATACAATCTACGTACATATATACGTATTTACATATCATTTTGGGGTTTGGTGGTGGACTTGTTGGGTGGCCATCACTGGCCCTAAATGAAAAAGCTCTGTATCAGCCCAAGCCACATCCTTCAAATAGAATTGTGTGAAGGTGTTATGGGATTTCCAGTGGCAAGCTGACAGGATCTGCTCTAAGGAGACCCCCGACTGGAAGGCCTTAGAGGCAGCAAAGGCCCTGACATCATGGGCTTTAACCTGCTGCAGTGTGAGGGCCTCTTGATCAGAGAGCTCATAACAAAGGATCACAGTCTGCTCGTTCCATGAGGAGATGGTAGCAGGTGAGATGTCCTTATCAAAACCTTTCTAGAAGGAGACAAAGACTAACTCCTTGTTCTGCCTAAGATCTGAGGTCCTGTCCAAGTAATAGTGCAGGGCTCTGACTGGACATAGGGACCTGTCACCTTTGAGCGACTTATCCAGAGTGATAGCCAGGGTTGGTATGACCACTGGAGCCACACTATCTGGTCCCTCCTTAGCTAGCTGGTTCTTAGATAGAAAGCTGGGTGAGGGGTACAAAGACACATTAGAGCAGTCTGACTGGTGTCTGATGTTCTTATGTAACCAAGCATGGATCTCACTCCTGCATTTACCTGAACCCAGAGCCATCAGGAAAACAGTCTTGAAGGTCAAGTATTTTAATGAGGCCTCTTTTTAGGGTTTCAAGGGAGCCTTTGTCAGCTGGTGTAAAACCAGGGAAAGGTTCCAGGAGGGTATACCCCTCCTGTCCTTGGGTGTGTCTCTATGGAAACTTTCCAGGAGACGAGTGAGATTCTCATCATTGCTGACATTAATGGGGAAATTGCCAACTTGTCAGCAATCACAGACCTGTACCCATCAATGGTACCTGGTTGCAACTTCCTGTCCTGAAACAGGTGCAACAGGAAATCAGCTACGGCTTTTAGAGGTGGTGCCCTGAAGTCCACCTGATTACTGAGTCACAAGTTTGTAAAAATGGTCCACTTTGCTTCATAGACAGATCTGGTTGATCCTCTTTGAGGAGCCTCAATTCTTGCTGCCACTGCCTCAGAGAATCCCTGCTCCTTGATTGCTGTGGCTCTATGAGCCAGGCATGTAGGTTCAGGTTTGACAGGTTCCTGTGCCAGGTCTGGTTGAATGGTTCAGATACAAGGTGGGCAGGTTGGGCAGACACAGAGGGATCTGACTGGACATTGCTACTAGATCCCAGAACCAGGCATGTTGGGCCACCCTGGTGTAATCATAATGATTCTGTTGCAAGGGTAGTCCTGTAACTTCTCCACCATTTTGCCCATTGCCCAAGATGGCTGCTGTTGGGAAGGCATATGGGTCCAGATTTTCCCAAGACAGACTGAGTGCATCCACTGCTCAAGCCTGGGGGTCTGGAACCGGTGACACAAACTATGGGAGTTTTGTTGTTGAATCTGGTGGCAAACAAGTCCACTTGGGGCTGGTGTCACCGGAGCATATAGCTTGGAACACCTCCGGGTAAAGGGACCACTTTGTTTGAATGGTCTGGCCAAGTCTGGATAGCTTGTCTGCTATCACATTCAGTCGGCCGGGGATGTGATGTGCTTTAAGAGTTACCTGTTTCCTCGTGCACCAGGACAGGATGCTCCACAGTAGGGCACAAAGAGAGCCCGACTTCATCCCCCCCTTCCTTGTTGAAATAGGCAACCACTGTTGTGTTGTCTGTGGCTACCAGGACTGCTGTTTGAACAGAGGTCTTGGACCTCTTTTAGGGCCAGAAAGACCGCCTGTAGTTCCAAATGGTTTATATGCAACTTGCTTTCTGGAAGTGACCAGGTTCCCCTTGCAGTGTGTTTGTTTAAGTGAGTGCCCCACCCTTCTTTTGATGTGTCTTAATATCTGCAGAGCATGTTTTAGTGGTTGTAATGGTTGACCTGGTAGCATATTGCTTTCCTCCAGCCACCACCCTAAGTGGGGGTTGAGGGACTGGTATCACCTTTTCTAGTGGTTTTGGTACCCTCCAATTGATCTTCAAGGTCCACTGTATGGGTCTCATATGAAGTCGATCTAAGTGGACTTGCTTTTCTGTGACTGTTAGGACCCCTATGAGGGACATGAACTGCCAGACCGGCCACATGGACAAAATTGACAATATCTTTTCTCTTAAGGTCTGCCAACACTCTGGTGTGGGTCTGACCTTGCCCTCCCTGAGGTCGAACTGGTAACCTACAAAGTTGAAAACCTGTTTTAGATCCAGTTCTGAATTCAGTTCTGAACTACCAAGGTCTGTGTATGCTGGAGACAAGTTTGGTGGGATGTGGCTCTCACCAACCAGTCGTCTAGGTACTGGTGGATTCTTATATCCTTCTGCAAAGCCATCAATTTGACCTCATTGGCCACCACTGTGATACTGTAAACTGCTGACCAACGGCAAGCAACTACCAGCTTTCCCACTTCAGGCCATGACGGGGATCGAACCCCGGGCCTCAGAGGTGGAAGGCGAGAGTGTTACCACTCTGCCACCGTGGCCCCCTGCACCCGGATCAAAGAAGGGATGTTCTCTGGACACCACAGTTGAGGGTTTGACAGGTTCTACAGGCACAGCAAATGACTTACTAAGAAGCAAAGCTTCAAGTCGTGAAAACCTCTCACTCCACTTGCCATCTAAACTTTTGAGGTCCTCAGAAGTAGGTTTACTGCTGGGTTTCCTTTTGCTGGATTTAGGGGAGCCATTAGAACCTTTTTCTTCTTGGTAGGTGTTGATTCAACAGAAGATGGCTAAATAAACTTAAAAGTTCACCAAATGGACAAATTTGTTGATAAACTTCAAAAACGTCTCTCTGTAGAAAACATGTCTGCTCACTCCATGTGCCAAACGAAAAAGATGTTATGATGTCTCGATGTCTAGACAGGAAGGAAGTATGATGCACCACCTAGCGAATGCACACTCTGTGACCGGTCCTGCCAGTAGTATATACAGAATGTCTTTTTCTGGCATTTGGTGGGACCAGCTGCACCGACCGGTAAAGCAATTGTCCTTTGGATAGGATGTATTAATGCACTAAATGGAATTTTGAAAAAATTACTGATACAAACCACAGGACAAAGATTATAATAAAATACAAAAATCATTATTGGATCCTAAAATATTTGCATATCATAGAGGGTTGAAAGGATACTCAAAATCTCCCTCTCTCTTCCGTTTTTTCAGATATTTGTTATTCTTTGTTATTTTGCCAAATTACCTTAAACCCAAAATTCAATAGAGATGGCAAAAATGGAAATTTTTCAGAAATTGAGGCTCAAATTCTGGAGTAGCTAAATCTACAAAAGTAAGCTGTTAGTCTCTCTAAATTTAACATTTAAAGTTATTGACAAATTTAGCATGTGCATGTACTTCTTTTTGCCAGATAAATTTAAAAATTCATCAAATATAGAAAGAAGAAAGATGGCCAAAAAGTTTAAAAATGAAATAAATAAAGACATAGAGGTTTGGTTTTACTTAATATATATGTCATATTCCAGTTTGAGAAATTCCCTTTATTAGGGTAGATGTAAACACATACTAAATTAATATAAGTTACATTTGGCATTATGTGGAGTTTAACCAATAATAATATTTTAAAAAGTATTTGGGTTGGTTGTTCGTTTGGTCTCACCAGCATATAGCAATTTTGAGGATAAGGTAAGGGTATTTTATGCAATAAAATAGCAGTACTAGGATATGCATGAACTCATACTAAAATGGTTAATTTGCAGCCAATTCATCTGAAGGCCTTAAAATATCTTCCTATGTATCTTAAGATTAGAGTCGAAAGAAACATCACCTTTAAAAACATGCATAGCTTTATGTAAAGCAGGTATTATATCACATTCTAAACAGTAGTGACTTGAATATCTTACATATTTATAGAACTATGAAAATGCAATCATTCATCTTTGCTCAATAAGCAGACTTAGAAATGTAATTGCAAGGCTTTTTTATAAGAAATTTGTTTTCACCAACAATGGAAAAAAATTACTTACTTCCTTGAATATTTAATATATTTTAAACTGAACCTAAAGGTCATATATACTTAAGCGGACACACGGACACACGTACACATGTAAGCACTAGTGAGGATAAGGTAAGGGTATTTTACGCAATAAAAATATAATTCATAGCCTCTCGCCAATGATCAGGACCCCATGAATGAGAATGATATGTACATTCAGCCTTGCTATTTGGACTTCAGTGTCAATACAATGAGTCATGAATTAATTGCATTTATTATGTCATTTGTGTCTATGTACCTGTTTCTTACAGCATAAATAAGTAATTATTTTGCTGTTGATTTGTCAAACACATTGTGGTAATTGTTAGCCAAGTGTATGGCTATCTAAAAGGGTAGTTCCATTTCAAAAGAATGGGTTCTCAAAATGTAAAAAATATATGGTTGCATTGCAATGTGGCCTTTGCTAAAACCCCTTGCAGCCAGTTGTATATAAATTCTGCACAAGGGGGTATTTTGGGGCTTTTAAAACTCTTTTATTATTTTTTCCTTGTGTCAGTTTTAAAGCAAGCCCTAAAACTATTAACTAGTGTTTACTTACATCTCCCATTATGTGTGACTTGTGGATGCCTAAATCCGGAAGATCAATGAAAATGACCTTTTGCGTGTCTATTGATTCATAATCTGTTGACATCAGATCTCTTCTAAGTCGTTCAGATTCTTTTTTTCTGAAGTAAGGTGTCTCTGAGGAAACCTTAACAAAACGTGAAAGAAAATATTTCATTTCATCCAAAGTATCTATCTGCTATCCTTAAATTTGCATTACAGACAGCAATGAAGAAATGAAAATATCAAAGTAAAGGCAGCTTTTAGCTCTGTCAATAAACTGACAAATGATAAAAACTGATTCAGCTACAAGCACATTTAAAATTGAAAGAAATGGGTCAGGGATTAAATCTAAAATAACCCAACCCTTGAAACTGATAAATTTTCAGAAGTACTATTTCGGCTGTCCCTAGTCCATGGTATCAAGTAAAATTTACTAGTATTTTATTATGTATCAATTGTACAGAAACTTACTTTATACTGTGGGAAAATAACAACTTCTCGCATATATATTGCTGCTGGGCAACCTCTCTTCTTGGATCCAGTGATTTTCTTTTTCTGTGCCTGCATCTGATAAGAATGATCTTTATCACTCTGTCAATTACAGTGGAAAATACAAAGATTGTAATGATAACAAATTCACTCAGCCATAATGCTGACACCATGACTTAAGTAATACATGTATCACATTAAATATTGCACTAAAATACACTGGCTATATGGGGTGGGTTATCTTTAAACATGCATCACTAACACATGAGTTCCATTTATAGGGCAGCTCATGGACCAAAACTCAAATAATAATAATGATAATAGTAGGATTTACAGAGCGCAAAATTGATACAAATCCTCTAATGCACTTAAGTCCAAGAAGGGAGAGTCCAGGGACAGGCATGGGTCGACATCTAAAAATCGCTCGCCAGGGTATAACTAAGGTGCAAGGTATGTTAGCCTAAACAAGTGAGTCTTTGGCTGGCTTCTAAAACCATCTATTTTTCGCTGAGATCTGACAGTTTGTGGCAGCTTGTTCCATTCAGTTGGTGTGGCTACTGCAAAGCCTCACCTGCCTATGTGATTCTAAGGGTGGGTTGAGGAGACAGATAGCCTGTGGCCACGAGTGAGACTGCTTGATCTTATTAAATCTGAAAGATAGGGGGCTGTGAAAGATTGATAGCCTTGAATACCAGAATATTATACTTAAAGAGGATATGATGTTGAATTGGAAGCCAGTGGAGTTTTTTCAAAAAGGGTGTAACATGACTCATTTTGTCAAGTCTGAAGATGATGCGGCAAAGAGCATTCTGGACTCTCTGTAGTTTAGCTAAATACAAGTTGTTACAACCACATCAAACTGTATGAACAGTCCTTTACTGAATTAATATCTCATCTATAATAAATAGCAACAAATGTAAACAGCAGATACAAGACATAACAAAAAAGATTGTTGCTATTCAGGCTCATGACAATAGTCATCTTAGACGGATAGGTGTAAATTTAACAGGCTTTCTGACCAAGCAAAGCATCCAAACACACCTGATCTATGGGCACAACTCAGACATTTCAGGAACATTTACTTGCGCCAAGTCTAAACAGCTAAAAAAGAGGATTCTAATTCCAGATATGTAATATAAATTAGGTAATTCTACATATATCAGTGTGAATACCCATATTTTTTTACTAAGTGTCTCAAAATCCCCTATTATTGCTCGCCGCCATCTTGAATAAAAAGCCACCATTGGCCCAACCTCAGCAGCCTGAGTTTTGGTTGGCAAGCCTTCATTGAGCCAACGTTGGCATGAATAATTTGGCCTCTGATTGGAATATATTTCAAGGGTAATTCATCCACTGATTGGAATATGTTTCAAGTGTAATTATTCCTTTCAACTTAAGAAACTTTATATTTTATCGGACACATACATATTGCAGCTAGTGGACCAAGGGTAGTCCAGTGGTGGCTACACCTCAACCCCAATTAATAGGGTTTTGATTTAATATCATATTTTTCTCCTGTACATGTTTTATGGTTCGTTTACAGGGGAAGCTTTCACTTCTGTTAACTTTTCTGTGTAATTCTCAGATAACTTTATTGATTCGATTTAAACTCTGGGTGAAAATTAGAAAATTCCCATCAGTGGCCCATCGATCATAGCTTATGTACCCCTGATATAGCTGGTGGGCTGCCAGTGGTAAACCTTGGAAGAAATTTGTGGCACAAGAGTGGGAAAAAAAGAAATGTATATTAATGTAGAGATGTGACATCTGTTATTTAAAAATGTCGGTGTCTCAGTGATATACACACACATACATAAAGTATCCAATTACTTTGCCGTCTGTGGGCCACCGGTGGACCAGCAGTATGTGTACCATTCAGGCAGAAGGTTAACCACTGATGAACCACCAGTGGCAAATCTTACAATTATTTTGTGTAATAAAATTTAGAACAAGTACTTTTGGAAAGTAATTCACTTAAAAGAAATGAATTTAAGCCAAGACAGTCTCTCTTCAAGATCTATCAAAACAAATGCCATTCAGCAGAGCCTGAGGTATAGCCACCAGAGGACCACCATTGGTCCACCAACTAAGTACAGCTCTTACAGATCATAGTTGCATGTGTCCGATAAAAATAAATCTGCGATAGTTTTAGGTTTCATCAAAACACAAAATTATATCACATGGAAAAAAATGAAGATATTTTTCTGTAACCATCGCTAAAATATTTGCCACCAGTGGCCCACTTGGTGCCCATCATGGGTCATGTACTACTTATGTAGTGGGTGGACCATTGATGGACCATCAGTGGCAAATATATAAGCAAGTAATATATAACGTAATAAAGTGGAGGAAAGACTGACTGAGCAAAGTGAAGGAGCACAGAATAAGTTTGTTATATAAATGAGACTAAGTTATGGTAAGTAAAAGAAAATGCACATTTTATCTAATTTTTCCCAGAATTTTACACCAGTGGGTGTAGGCTAGTCCCTGAGCTACAGCCACTGACTCTGGTAGTTAGTGGGCCAACAGTGGGCCACACAATATATTTATATTTTGAATTAATATGTTTTAACATTAAATATTGTTAAATAATATATCAGAAAGCAATAGTTGAGGTTGCTTATGAAGTAGTTAATAATGCTTTAAAAAAATTTTAAAATGCAGTCACTGGTTCAGTAGTGGCTCATTGGTGGCTGACTAGCTATATTTTGCCATCCATAGCCAACGGTGGCCACACAAATACATACAGTATCCAATATTTTGCCATCAGTGGTAAGTATGTTACAAAGGGGGAGATTAAAGTCACCTTATAAAAGGGCGCACCTTTAGGACAAGTTACATGCACATGCCAAATTTGAATTTAATCTATCAAGCCATTTTTGAGATACTGTCTGGAATACAAAGTGTGATGACAACAGAACAAACTCAATCTTACTGACCACGACTCTTGCAGTTGAGGGTACCTGATAAAGAATATAAAGCCTTTATTTTTTTCATGCACATTGCATGGCACTATACACACTAGCTTTTTAAATACTGATAGGATTGTAATTAATGTAGAGTTATCAACTGAATTGTTATTATTTGGCAGTAACAACTTAAGTATAGATAAAAAACTGATTATTTTCAGATGCAGTCCATTTACTTCTCAATAAATCTAGGTGATTCTTGAATGATTAATGTCACCAGCTAAACAGTTCTGTGCTAATTTATTTCAAATATTGCATCATATTGCATTTGTAAATATTTCATTCAGCAAAAAGACATAATATTATTGTACCTTCACAATTGTTACCAATTGCAAATAGGTATGTTTAAATAAAGAAAGACACAGATAATGAAATGATAATATGTAAAATAAATTGAAAAATGTTAATCTGTACTTCTTTATAACATATGTTTGATAATTTCCAATGACATTGCATAAGTTATATAACACAAATTGTGGGTACAATTCGGAGCCTGATATAAGGTTAATAGTGAACTGAAAAATATCAAAATTATTGATTTTAGTAGTTACAGATTATAGTGACTTTTAGTAGGGACAGATATCAAAGTGAGCTTCATGTTTACCTTATCAGAAGTGTTCTTTCTGTGTTGAGGACCTTGATGACACTCCATCAAACGATGTCCTAACACCATGAAAGCGACTCCATTTAGAGAAATGGGTGATCCATGCTTGATACGACAGTCATCTTGAAATCGAATACAGTGCTCTTTGGACAGATATCCTATATAATAAAATTTAAAAATCATATTTTCACCAAAACTTTGAAAAAGAATTCTCATTTTGATAAATGTAGCAATGCTTTGAACATGTAATTTTGGTTAATCTATTTCAAAAAAATTGCTTCATATAATAATGAATATAATTTATTACTATGATAAGCTTTACTTTGGTGAAGTAAAGGAATTATTCTTTGCCCGAGCTGTCAATTATTGAAATATCAAACACCTGTTATTATTGCTTGGCCTCACCTTTCCTAAGCTATGATCCACACAAAACAATCAAAAGTGTGTTACACTTTATTTTATTCTATTCTGTACTTTTGTAGTGCTTAACCTCTGCAAAGGCAGACTTGAAGTCACAACACCAGGTCAAATTCAGTAATTATCATTCCATAGACACAGCCAGGTTGATACCATGGATGTGCCAGATAGTTTATATGGCAAGGTCGAAAAACCTTTTTGAAGAGACAAGATTTCAGCTTTTTTTCTCAAAGAGGCAAGAGTTGGGGCAGAACAAACATCATCAGGTAAATCATTCCAAACTGTGGGAGCAAATGTTTTTTGGATTTGTCAAGAGATGGACATTATGTAGAATTTTATATTTTATCAATGTATCAGAAAGAGTTAATATCTTAAGTTATAAAATTTGGAAACCATAACTTTTTAAATTTCAGAAAAAAATCCAGTCAATTTGTCTTCAATATGTGAAGTTGTACATTTTAGCAGCATATTGAAAAGATTGAGAAGAAAATATGGTTTTAAGATGAACAGCATACATTAGTAACTTTCTGTCACACATTATTAAGTTAATTTTATGGAATGCTTAATTGATTTTGAAAATGGAAATACACATCAAAGATTAGGAAAAAAGACTTTTTCAAGAAAATTGACATGTATGCAACTTTAAAAGTGATTTAGTCATTATCACTCTGTTTCTTTGATAATTATTCTTTATATGACATCAGCTGACATAGAAATGAGATCCACTACCATTGCATGGAGAAGCATAACTTATAGTCAAATAACAGTACACATTTCAAATCCAATATTTCAAGTCCCCTCTTCACAGACTTACAGAAATCACATGTAGTACAGTTAAGCCAAAATTGTACAAAATTCGCTCTAATTAAATACTTTTTTAGTGATTAGGACAACTTCAATTTGCTCTTTCTACCTCACAAAATTAATAACTAGATATTGTCAGAGTAACAAAGTCATCATATTTAAAATTGCATTACATATGGCACGGTTGAAGATAATCAAATGTTTGGATATCAACTTACCAGCGAAGGAACCAAATTCTTTTGAAGTTCGTGTCACACAGTATGATGTGGACGTTTCATAGGAAAACTCTTGCACAATGTCATCAGCATCATTAATATTAGACACATATCCATGATAGGGGGTATCCTTCCAGTCAAATAAAGTTTCCCAAGAAAATTCTTCCCCCATTTTTTCTATAGCATGTGACATACAGATATAATTAAATCTGAGTAGATTTAATGGATTTTAGGTTGGTAAAAATTAGAAAATTTTTATTACATTTATATGTGCTCTATAATATCTATTTCAAAATATGAGAGGATACATCCATCAATGATGATAGTGAAGTATATATTATAAGGCACTTTTAAGAACTAAATAATGATGTGTATGTACTTTGTGTGCTTAATTATCTAATATTTATTTGCATTATTAAAAATATATTTCAAAGAATAGAATCTAGTGTGCACTTATGCAAATATTTGTAATCATTACATTTATTTAAAACAAGTGTGCAAATGGAAATCTGTACCCAACACTTATGCCACTTAATTGCAGCTTAAACAGAATTACATCATTGTATTAATTTTACAATTGGCTTTTCATTAATTTAATTTATAGGTCAAACTGTGTGTATCATTAGTAAACATAAGCTTTTAAAGAATCTGATACTTCTGGTAATTTCATCAATTGATTACTATTATTTAAAACTGAAAGTACACTACAAACCTTCATTTACTTGCTGAACTTGGGTGACCATAACAAACCTCAATAATATGAATTTTTTTATAAATAAGATAAATACTCATTCAAGTTAATATTTGGGTTGAGTGTTAAATGTACTTTTACTGAACTTCTTAATCTGCATTACGGTACCATGTAGGCTAATTAATGAGCAAAAGATTAAAATAAAGTCATAAAACATGTGAATTATAATTACACCACAAGCAATAGTCTAATCTATGTATTTGAAAGTTCCATTTTATGTCACATATATCTGCAAAATAGCACTTATAACTTATGATTATAAGTTATAACACTTACTTTTAATAAATAAAATCCATACAGTTTAGCAAGCTTGTCCCCTAGTGTAAAATGAACAAGATAGACAAAGCTTGCAAAGCCAACAGTATATATTGACTGTAAAAAAAGAACAAGAACTAAGATGGACATATGAGAGCCCTTCAGAGGCACAAGAAATAAAATTCAAACAAAATGGTATTTAAGACTTTTAAGTGTAAAGAAGTTAATAAGCACAATGTGTAAATATAAAAAAATAGTTTTCATATATTTTAAATCTTGTTCATCAAAAAGTGTATACATATATAATTGAAAAATGAAAAGAAAAACAAGTAGCACTTGCAGTGTGCAGACCTGCATCGGGTCATATTTCAGAAAATTTGTTTGTTTTTGTATCCAGAAAATGATCTGTATCTTTTTCAAAATGAACTCACTTGTTCTTTTCACCAGGCCCTACCATAAGCAATGTTCAAGTGACAGCCAAAGTTATGAAAAATACACCTTTATTGGAAAATGCATGGGACCTTTAAAAATCTAGATTTTTTGTGTGTTAAGAATGTGATATGAATCTTTCCCACAATTTAAACATTTCTTTGTCTGGTAAAAAACTACACAAAATACAAATTTGGATCTATGATTTCTTTTAGAGTTTTCGTGAACACGGATGAAGAACCTAACAAAAAAATGAAGAAATCCAATAATGTAACTTCCTGCTGGCAGTAATACAGGAGGTTGTGGGCTTATATACTGTATATTTTGCCAAACGATGTAAGATAAGAATGGTCCCATTAAAAGTAGACTAAAATGTAAACAAAAAAAATCTCATATAAGTGTCTTTATGGGTTTAAATATCATTATTCATAATAGGTCATAAGAAAGCTTGTGAAAATTGAATATGTGATGTAGTATTCTACCAAAATGCCTTGTATATTTAAGGTATTGATGTTCTGTGTTATTCTTGACTAAATAAATGGTCCAAAATATGTGTAATGAAAGAAGCTCATCCTAGATAATTAGAAATTTTTATCAAAGTAAAAGTCATCCAAAATAGAATTCATTCGTAAAATTGTTGCATTTCACGTTATGAGATTCTAAAGGGATTCCATAGCTTAAAATTTAAAATACTAACTTAAAGGTGGATTCTCTCAGTATCACAGAAGCCTTAGGAACAAAAGCCATCTGAAAAGAAAAGTTTTGGAGAAAAAACACCATCCAGAAAATTAACAATTGTGTTTGCTAAAAAATCTAGGGTTGTTTCATTTGTGAAGACAAATAATTTTCCTCAGTTGCCATAGATGACCCATTGCCAGTTAGAAAATAAGAAGCAATGGTTCAAAAAAGAAAACACAGTCTCTTGCTATCTAAAACCAAATATCAGCCATAACCCAAATAACCAAGAAATAGCTGCACAAAATGTTTTTTAAAAATTCTGTTGGAATCTTAAGTGTCAAAGTATGTAGCAACAGATTTTATATTTGTCCACAACATAGCTGACAATATATTTAACAAAACATTTTAACTGCAATAGTTTTAAAGAAAAAAGCCAATAAAGATTATGCTAGAAATGTTTTTAGATGAGATCATCATGAAGTATTTTACAAACAGTACACGTAAAATGCTTAAAAATAGTGTCAGAGATGCCCGTACCCCACAGCCTAGGGAAATATTTTCAACACCATGAGATATAGAAGTACTGTACCATGATAAACTACAGGATACTTTCGAAGCACTGTCAGTTATATAAAGGTCCAAACAATGTTTAAATGGAGAAATAATGTTTAAAAGAAAGATAATGAGTATAAAGATGAAGTATTAAAACAAGATAATTCAATAACAAGATGACAGCATTAATCAGTAAACTAAAATTCAAGACTCTTTGTCTACATCTGCATGGCCGAATTATGGTATAGATGTTTTGAATATTACCATGCATACAGAAGTGGTAATACATTTAATAAATGCTTATGTGTGGTGTTGGAGCAAAATCTGTGGCTCACTTGATGAAATTCTATCTCTTACAATGGTAAGTTATGAAAGTAAAATTCTTAATAAACTCTAGTATGACTTTTGCTTAATCTGCATCAAAAGACAGACCCAAAGGTCCAATAAGATTTTAAAGGTCAAGGTCACTACGACAAGGTAAAAGGTAAAATTAAGGTCACACCATGATAATACACACCTATAGCCCCTAACCAATGTCCCTACCAAGTATCAACTTCCTACACCTTACGCTTTCTGAGATATAGCCCTGACAAGATTTTATAGGTCAAGGTCACTATGGCAAGGTCAAAGGTCAAATCAAGGTCACAGCATGATGCTGCACACCTACACCCCCTAACCAATGTCTCTACCAAATATAAACTTCTTACACCTTACATTTTCCAAGATATAGCCTGGACAAGATTTTATACGTCAAGGTCACTATGGCAAGGTCAAAGGTCAAATCAAGGTCAGATCATGACGTTGCACAACTACACCCCCTAACCAATGTCCCTACCAAATATCAACTACCTACACCTTACGGTTTCTGAGATATAGCCCGGACAACATTTTATAGGTCAAGGTCACTATGGCAAGGTCAAATCAAGGTCAGACCATGACGTTGCACACCTACACCCCCTAACCAATGTCCCTGCCAAGTATTAACTTCCTACACCTTACGGTTTCTGAGATACAGTCCGGACAAACTATTTCCCACCAACCGCCCACCCACCCATCCGGACACAATGGGTGAAAACAATACCCCGACAGCCCTTAAGGGCTGTGGGGTAAAAATATTGATCAAATGTTTTAAAAACATTCTGTCAAAAATGTTTTTTAAACCCATATTTTCAGAATGCTTATAAAACCTTCATCATCAAACATATGAAAATAAAGATGGTGCTGAGCAATAATAGGGGGAATTTGTACTGTTTTTCTAACATTTATCATTAAACATTTAATTAATGGAGCACGTAAAGCGTTTGAAAACATTCTATTTTAAATGGTTTTCGTATCCATCATTTTTTAACCTTTGCCAAATGTTTCCTATCAAATGTTTGCAAAACCCAAGAATGTTTACTCAGTTTTAGTTACCAAAAAGTAGCTCAGTAACATATGTCCTGAAATACTCTAAAGGCCATCATTTTAAAATTATATGCAATTTACACAAGGTAATAGCACTATTCCTCATTTAGGTATATACCAAGATGTGCAAAAATGGCCAAAATATGAAAAACATAAGTAACTTAGTAAAAGCATTTAACAAGACTACACAGTTTTTCAATTTTAAAGAAAACTGCATGACACAAGTACAAACACAGACAGCAAAGCACAAGAACAAAGTTATAATTTTTTTCTGGGAGGACCGAAGAGAGATGATAAATTTTTGAAAATTAAGAATGTAGCACAAAAATGATAAATGAAAACACAAGAAACTAAAAGTTAAAGTGTGTTATAGGCATAACATATTTGAAGAAAAATAACCATTTTTGAGTCCCTCAAATATGTCTTTATACCTGGCAGATATTTGGCATGATTTCCAATATGATGAAATGTAATTCATTGAAATGATCTTTAATCATATATGGAAAAAGACTTAATAATTTCAGTGATTTTGGATGTGGCTGACAATGCCATATGCACTGTTACAAAACAGTCATACACGTCAGGATTTTGAAATAAAGCTTAATATATTATAGGCCAGATAGGTAAAACTTTAAATATGCACATATATTCACACATTTTAACTGATTGTCAATCTATATGTAGCTCTCATAATAATGAAAACTAACAAATAATTTATTTCTCAAATATCTTATGGTGTGAAAAATTCTCCCAAACTGCAGTAGACCTTGTGTAAGGTCCTTCCTTAGTGCACTATGATTCTATGAGAGCATTTCCCTCTGGAAGGAATCTACTTCCACTGATGGTGCAAAATCCAGAATGTTTTAAAATGCACTCATTTATTGTCTCAAAAAACCCCAAGTCTAAAACTGTAGGTGAATTATAGCTTCATTGTTTTTGTCCATGAGTCTTTCTTCCTTGAAGCCCAAAGTCAAGAGGTCAAACATCATATAAAATTAGTCAGTCTATAGCCATATCTGATGCTAAAGTAAAGCAAGTGCCAGATAATTAATGCACATATCAAAGCTGTAACAGTGGTGTGAATATGGAGTTTTAGAGAGGATTTCCCTGTCAGGTAGATGAAATGCAATACCTCAGCTGTCACTTGAATTTGTTTATTCATCTAGATAACACCTATAAATGTGCCAAGAGTAAATTTTAAAGGGATTTTTTCCCAGGATGAAAATTTTCTACAGTGTAAGAGAGAGGGAGTTTATTACAAGATTTACTGAAAATATTAACATGACAAGTACAGAAAATTCATTAAAGCAGGCTTATTTATTATTGAAGGAATTATATAAAAGAAATCCCTATGACAAAAATAATTATGTTAATATAGTCTGTGATACATGTTACCCAAAAGCATAACTGAAAAATAACTTTGTGGAAATCATTTTAATCTTAAGTCCATCAATCCTTTGAGGATCAGAAGTGAGAAGAAATAAAAATAGAAGACCAAAAACAGAATGTTTGTGGCCATTTCAGTTTGTTATTCTTCTGCCACAAGTAAAAGATAGGAATCAAAATTTGAGTGAAAAACATTATGTGCATTACTTTCACATAAATTATCCAAATAACACATGCCCCTGGCCAAGGAGACCTGTCAAATTCTAAAAAAAATATAAACGAAATATGTCCCAAGAATTTCAAGATGTTGCTAAAGTGTAAATGAACTTAAATTATATAAATCATAATTTTTATTGCTAAATAATAAAAATTAAGAGAAAATAATCCATGGTTTGCTTGGAAATATTTTAGGATTAAAAAACAAAATTTGATGATCTTTGCATAATAAGTAAAAGGAAAATGTGCAAGTGCTTTACTTTAATTGTGTCTCCCACCTCTCCCAGCATTAACCTCCACTGTTTTATATGTTTCATAGCTGTAAAAAGATTGATTTGTAAATCTTGTGGTTTCTTTCAAGTTGAAAATCCCATTTATCTGGGTATATATTGTTAATGTTAGTATTACTAGTGTCTGTGCACACGTTATCCAAAAAAGGAAAAGTTTTGGAATATTCATTATTCACTTGTAGTTTCATATATTTAGCATATAACCAAGGAATTATAAAATGACAACGCATGGGTGCAGATTTAGTCATATTATGATCTTGGAGACTACTATCTACCCTTACCTGTTGTCATTATGAAATGACAACGCCCGAGGTAGATTTAGTTGTATAATGGTCTTAGACATTGCTATGTACCCTCACCTATTGTCATTATAAAATGACAATGCATGGGGGAAGATTTAGTTATATAATTGTCCTACAGACTCCTATCTACCCTGACCTGTTGTCATTATAAAATAACAACACATGGGGGCAGATTTAGTTATTTATGGTCCTAGAGACTACTATCTAACCTGAGCTGTTATCATTATAAAATCATGTATCATGCCACAAATAATAGCAAGCCACACTGGCAAACAACATAGACACCAGCATTAAATATGCAAGTTCCTGGTTGGTATACAGTAAAATTTTCCTTTGTGGACATTTGACAGCCATGTAACACTTGTATGAACTGTGTATATGAGCCTGTAATTGGTTACTGAATTTTGATGGTCAGTGAATTGCGAAGCTATATCTGTGTCTCATCACAAAATGGGGATCTAAAATGCACAGTTGTTAGGTCTCAATGGAGATGATGGTATTTTAGCTTACCTTGATGATTTTTAATAATAAATTAATGACTATATGATGCTGTGACAATGCTGATATGAAAAAGATTACTGTTTAAATTCTGTAAGTTGTGCAATCTCTTAAAAGTTGGTACTCATGAGCATGATATAACTATCTACTATCACCCATTATAAGCACTGTAATAGATCACCAATTTTATTTGAAGGTTTAAGTCAATTTGAAAGTTTTTTGGAACAGAAATAATTGGCATATATTCATAAACATACATACACAGAAAAAAGCTTTACTGTTTCAATAGACCTAACCTCACTTTTGGCGTCTTGTGTTTTCACCAGGTCATGTTCCACTTCTCGAGGTATAAACATACCGGAAAGGTGTGAAAATGTGTGTTTCATATGTTTCATGTAATCTGCGAAGTAACAAAGCAGGAAGAAAGATCTTACACTTGATAAAAGGTGTAAGCTATATATTATATAATTTCAAAATTATTTCAATGGTGTATAGTCATTAATTTGAAGCTGGAACCCAAAATTTAGTGATTGCTTTATTTTCCAAAATACTGAACATGCGAATTCTTAGATGGCAGAAACATTATGAAAACAAAACAGACTGAGCGCTCTGTCACTAAGCTATGATGTCTTATATTCACATCACTGGGGATCAAACCCAGACCTCTCAGTCTGTGTGATAATTGTAAAAGATATTAGTTGCATGGGCTTGTGCAAATTGCTATTCACTAGAAGAAAATTTTACTTACCAAGATGCCCTTACATGTCTTGGCTTGAAGCAACTCAACCATGGGTGAGCGCTATTTATAGTGATTGATAAAATGTCACTTGTATCTACAAAAATGCACTTATAAAATGAAATATGTTGACAAGGCAACTCAACCAAATCATCCTTTACTAATGTAATCTGTAAAATAACAAGAATGCAGTGGCTGGCTTTCAGCCAAAAAAGTAGTTTAAACTTTGAATTAAAGTAGTGTTGAACCCAGAACTCCAGATATGAATTTATTGTGTCTATCTGGCTTGTTACCTGCAAAATGTATATATGACCTAATCTAATCTAATGTGGACTTTTATAGCACTTAATCTCCATCTCAGATGGACTCTAAGGCGCAACAAAACATAAAGCAGAGGCAATTAACATTAATCCGGGGATATAGCAAGGTCGTACCAAGGAGACACAGGGTGACAAGGGAGGCTATGGCGTATAGGCTTTTGCATACAAATAAGTCTTAAGCTTCTTTCTGAAGGAGGTAGTGGTGGGACTGTTTGCAGAAATCAAAACCGGTTACCGGGGCTTTGAAACGAAACGAAATCCGGTTTTTCGAATGCCTTATAATGTGCAGTAAAATAATCCACACAGCGTACATGAGGCAAAACTCGTAACTGGAAAATGGTATGTAAACACGATTTTTGCTCAATAAAATGTAAAAATGTGACATATTTTTCATAATATATATAGTTTTTGTCGTTTTGAAGAAGTATCAGCCATTAGGTGGTGTAAAATGATGACGTTTTTCAATTACCGGTTCCCAAATATTCTTTGCGAATTTCGTTTTTTTGGCTAGAAACGAACGAAAAACCAGTTACCGGTTTACCGTTCCCAGCACTAGAAGGAGGCAACTGATGCTGCACTGCACACATCATGAGGGAGTTCATTCCAGATTCTAGGAGCATCAAAGGCAAAGCTGTGATCAAAATGTTTGACAGGAGGAACAGTAAGATATTGACAATCTGGGTGACTACGCCTGGTACTATAGGAACTACTACTGCGAGACAAGTAAGGTTGAAAGTAGGAAGGGGAGCCACTATGTAGAAATTTATATACTAGAGTTGCAGTTTTGAACATACATCTATACTTCACGGGCAACCTGAATAACATATTTCAAAAAAATACTCTAAATTTGAAAATTTTAATTACTTAAGTGTAGCTTTTATAAGCTACAAGCTTACCATATGGGACTGAATGCTTACTCTGATGGCCGCGAGGCATCACAACCAACGTCTAAGAAAAGACATTTATAGTTAGCTGTAGCCTCAGGTTGTCGTCACGTGATCAACCCCATTTGTCATCTCCTTTCTCGTTGGTCGCCGCCATTATGGAATCTTTGGGAAGTTGTTTAAAGGTATAAGCGATTTACTCAACAGTGAGAACATCAAAGTACCTATTGCTAAGCTATGCAATGAGTATGGGGTCTGCAATTTTACTATGTTAGAGCCGACTGACCCAAACGTAGGTGAATGACAGATATCAACAAAATACTACTAAATGCAAAAGTTTTCAAGTTACAAGTGAATTACTCGACACTGAAAATCTCAAAGTAGCTATTGCTCAGCTATGCAATGATCTACAGGTCTGCAATTTTAATATTTTATTGCTGCGCCAAAAGTAGGTGAATGACATATCTCAAAAAATAGTCTAAATGCAAAAGTTTTCAAGTTACAATTGATTTCACTCATTATGGAAATTACTGAAAAGTCATTACTGACTTAGCAACTGGAACAGACAAAGTGTTGAAATTTTCACACTTTGGGTGGGGTTACCTCGCTTCTTGTTCATGGCTCTGAGGAACAGGCGAACAGACAGATCTGCATGGATTTTACAAATTATCATCTTTGAATTGGTAAGTTATCTTTTAAAAGTTACAGCATGGCTCTGAGCCATGTACTTTTGGAGGAAAAGTTGTTCATGTAGATGGGGATGCCACAGATTGATGCCATGTCAGTCGAGTTACAAGTCAGTTAACATAAAAATTAACAGTATGCAAGTTTGACACATCAAAATCAATGATTTTGATAAAATTGCCTCAATAAAACATGAAACAATGATTGTACTGGTGTGTGATAGTAAGACATGCACGATAATCGAAAGTGTGATGATATCTTATATATTTTACATTAAATATGTTATAGTTTTCCAACACATGTACAAGAGCTTTCTCAAGTCATACTACAGTAACAGATTCAGTATTTGCTTATACAATCATGTAATTTTATTTTAATGAATTAATTGAAGATCTCTGCTTTTTCTGTAATTTTTGGATTCATTATGCACTCATCCAAGTTCAGGATCACTTGTGGTGCTGCAGAATCACTGCTGCTAGAGGGTTAGATAGATAGATATTTTATTGCCTCCAGAGGAGAGATATGTTACAGCAAGTACAGTATATATATTGTATGATACACTTTATAAAAATTAAAAAATAAAAGTTTTAGAATACTATAGTACTAATTTGTTGAAATGGAGATAAAAGAATTTGTAAAATATTCTCAGAAGCATCACAGTTAGCATGCCATAAAAATGAGACAGTATCTGAAAGTCCATCATGTGAATATCCTCCAATGTCACTCTTGCAACTATTAAAGTAGCGGGTATCACATATATAGTCAATGAAGTTTATATTGTACCTGTTACAAGTTTGGTATGCCCTATATGCAATACTTTTTGTACTGGGAGCATTGCCAATGATTACTTTTGATAAAAGAAAAGAATAAAACTCACAGGAACGAGATGTTGACAGTAGCAATGAGTTAAATAGAAATAATTCTTGAACATACATAGATTGCTGTAAAAGCTTAATGTCCAACACTTTCAGCAGTGGAGTAGATCTAATGTAGCCTTTAAAACCAAGGGTTGTTAGGTGCACATTATATGTCATATATTTTATAGATAAATATGCTATAGCTATCCAAAACATATGCAATAGCTTTCTAAAGTTATACTACAGTAACTGATTCAGTATTTAGTTCTGCAACCAATTAATTTTTTTTAATGAATTGATTGATGAGATCTATGTGCTTTTTGTCTATCATTTAAAGAGTCATTATGTTCTCATCCAAGTCCCAGATTTACTTGTGATGTTACAGAAATATATCATTTATGGAGTCAGTATGCACTCATATAAGTCCCAGCTCACTCATATACAAATTCTGTATTTCTTTTATGGGAAGGGGGCCTTGGTTCAACCTTCATATATTCAGCCACTGTGTTTTGATGGGCAGATTTGTAAGATTTATAGGGGATCCCAAGGGAATCACAAATGCATCAACAAATTAATATTTTTCATAAATATCTTGGAAATACTTAAAGCAGTCTGATATCTTGTGAAATTATACAAATGCCAGCAGTGGTTTATATAAGGTAATAATGCACAGTTTGTGTTGTATACAGTAATCAAATAGCTATGAGGATTAATTGTACTGAGATACAATTACATGCAGTTAAGAAATACCTTAAAATTATTTGCAGACAATTAATAGCTCAAGTAATTTTGTTAAAGTAGTTGTACTTAATGAAGATTTATACACTTGGGTCTTACTTAGTAATCTAACAGGTCATGCACATTAGCTCACCTAATTGTGTTGTGTAGTTGTGCAGAATTTGGCTTGTGAAGATTAAAACCACTGTTGGAAAGTTTATTAATTTGATAACTATACAGTACTTTGCATTGGAGTTATTAATCCTATAGTATTGACCACAGTGTGTATAGAGAATGTATGCAACATTATATTAACTTTATTTTAATAAACTCCAAGTACTGTTCATGTATTTTTGTCGAAAAATGCCTCCTTGATAACATACCTCCCAGAAAATATGCCTCCTAGAAAAAATGCCTGCAGAATATTTTGTGACTAGGAAAAAATGCCTCCTGAGAAAAAAAATTATTTCAACTTGTAAACATGTTATATATGAAAACTATAGTATATATAATCAAAAACATGCTAGATTTCAAATATATACAGTCAAAACTACAAGTTAGAAAATGTTTTTTGGTCAAAGTTATGTCAACTTGAATTCTGTCTGGTGATAGTTGGTACCCAGCGATAATTGGTACCAAGGCAGTAACATTCCGATGGTGTCAGTGTTAAATCCTAGGTTAAACAAGAATTCACTAGAATTATACTGTGTCAGCAGCTTTGGTTAAAGGCATGTGTCTTTTTAGCTATTGGAAAGCAAGAGAGGGAAATTCAGAATACACAGGTGTTGTCAATGTCATCAAAATCCGGAGAGACAAAAGGACATTAAAAATATATCATGAATGAAGATAACAATATTATACTAGTGCGCAGGAGTATTATATCGTTAATCTTCTTGAGTGATATATTCAGTACTAATGTCTTGAGTACTGTAAGGTCACCTTAAATAGAGCACACCTTGAGGAAAAGGTACATCAACATGCCAGATTGGAATTTAATTCATCGAGCCATTTTTGAGATACTCTCTGGAAAGTTAGGGTGAAGACGACACGGACCATGTATGTCTTCTAGTGCTGTAACGAGTTGACCGAAACTCGAGTCGTAACTCGGTGGGCGATATTTGGGACCACATCGATTTACGTAATTTAAACTCGAGTTTTTAAGAAATAAATTATGATATACTAGTCTTGTTATAAAACCAGCACTTTTACAATTTATCTAACCATAAAGACAAAAAATTCAATGAGCAATGGCCGTTTTTTTATTTCCTTATTTACGTGGATGTTCCATAATGTGCTCATACATACATGTACAATTTAACCGGCAACAGAATATATTTCCTTGCAATAAAATGGTACTAAATACGTCAATGGCGGATCCCTTGATGACAATATTTGGACATTATTATTTTATTTATATTTGTGTCATTTACTCGAGTTCAACTCGAGTTAAACTCGCATCTAACAAGCGAGCGTCGATCTACAGAAATCACTGTTGATTACAGCTCTAATGTCTTCCATCAAAGTTGCTAGTGACACAAGCTAATGCAAGCTTAAACTCATTAGTTTATAAAACACCAGCTAGTTACTATAGCCTGACAAACGAGACCATTTTTGATGGAGATATATGTACATGATGAATATCAATGTAAAAAGTCCTAATTAGCATATAAAATATCTTCCAAACACCAAAATATTGCCCCCAACCTTAAACTCAAAGTTTGTTTGCACTGTTGTATGTTGTAGCGAGTATAACTATAAGGTAATCTTTTCCTGAAAGTTGTTTGAGGTTTGTTACATCCACAAATAAAATGCCTAGAATTGTACAATATTTGAAATACTGTTAAAAAATTACCACAGTTAAAGTGAAAATAACATATTAATGGGAGTTTAAGGTCACCTTATTGTATGGCACTTACCTTTGGCCAGTTACATATAAATGCAAAAGTTGAATGAAATTTCTGAAGTTACTTTCAGTATACTCCATACAGACAGGAAACACATAAAATGGACATAATTTTTTTATATATTGGAGTTTAAGGTCACCTTAAAATAGGGCACATGCACCTTCAAAACTAATTGCAACCACATGCCAAATTTGAATTGAATCCATCAAGCCATTTATGAGATACTGTCCAGAAACGAAAAAAACTTAAACTCAGTATAAGTATCTTACCATGAAAACTGTAATGACATGAAAACACCGCAGACTACCATTGTCTAACATTAATGACATCTAACATTAATGACACCCGTGTACAAAGTTGTGAAGGTTGAGTTCTAACAGATTTATAACAAATCCCAGCCCCAAGTCCCCCACCAAACAATTTGTTAGGACAAAACCTTTGTTTACCAATATGTTATGCAACAAACTTAAAATTGCCTGAGTTCACTGACCTCACTCCTAATGGAGGAAGATTGACCTTAATCTTCGCAAGTGAACAATACCAATAAAATTTATAGATTTAATGCAACAAGTTACTAGAACACCTTATTAATATAAATTTGACATTTATTAAATCTAATATAAAATATCCAACAATATAAATACAATATATAAGCAGTGAACCTAAAAAAAATTGTATTATTATCTTACAGATAAGAAATATAAACATTCCTAGAAACCAAGTTTTAAACTACAAAGTTATTACTGCTACTGATACTAATAATAGTACAATAATGTGATTTTGTAGGGCATTATAGGTTTTTACAGGCTGTAATGATTCATGGCGTGCCTGTAAAAACCTATAATGCCCGTGCAAAATCACATTATTACTATTATTATTAGATCTGCATTTGTCATTATTATTTACCTAAATTCTCATAAATATTAAGTATTATTAAAGAGGTTGCGCACTACGTTTCATTGTACCGTAACGTAAATATGCAGAGAATTGTGTTAATGTTACGGGAGATATTTGATCTTGCGCACTACGACACCAGTACAGAAGATTTTGCAAGGGTTCAGGCCAAGGGTATTTAAATGTATGTTTCATGTGTATTCAATTATGTACTGTACAAATAGAGTACATATTTCTAAAAAAAATGAGTGAACACATTCTTTTATTTTATATATAAAATGAAAGCCAGTACAAAAAATGAAAAATAACCTGCAAACAGTAATGTATAACAGTGAATTAATTGAGCTTGGCCTTAAATATTATGGCGTCTATGAAAGACTTCTCAAGGAAATGTTTGGTTGTAGAAATTTGTGTTGTAACTGGTCATTTTACATCGGATGGATACACTGATTGTTGTAAATAATGCTACACATATTTCTTTAGACATATGTATGTAAAATTTCCAAATATAAAGTTTGTAAGTACATTAAAAACATTAAGGGAAATCATGTACGTAACTCAGGCCTCACTTGCGTATAAAACGCTAATTTCTACCGTAGTTATGTCTAGACATGACGTTTCACACAGCAATTGATGACGTCATAAGGGTACTTCTAACGTTAGCGGGAGTGAAAAACGTAGTGCGCAACCTCTCTATTCTAACATTTTCTTGCAAAACTGTAGCATTTCAAAGGAAACTATATATTTTTATTTAATTGTTTATCTGTAACTGTAAACATGCTCAAAATAATTTTTAACCATAACTTACTTCAACTCTTCAGTAGATAGCGTATTTTTAATGTTAAAACCCTTTTTAAAAGATTACTTTAAAAAGCTAAATGCAAAAGAAAAAAAAATTTAAACTGTACTGCTGGTATTCGAAACCCATCCCCCACGATTAAAATATTGAGCACTCTACACTCACCACCACCAAGTTTCACGAACTCTGAGCCTGTAAAATGTTATTTAGTCCACCATCAGTAATGCACTCATTCAAAACATTCACATTTTTTACGATTTTTCATTTCTCAAGTTTAACTCATACCATTTGTACTCATTCTATTGTAAAGATGCTTTTAAGCTGTTTATACTCATTTTTATTTGATCAAAATCCATCAAATAATAAGGTAGATATGGCATTTTAAAAATTTCAAGTGGGAGCAAACCAATTGTAAACAAACTTGCGAGAAACATTAAAACATGCATTAATATTATTATTCCCAAAATTGCGGGCAGATAATGAAAGAACCTGTGCAAATATGGTGTTTTATGGACCTTTAAAAAAACATTAATGAGCTAGGGAATGCCTGCCTATCTAATAATAATAACCTATAATTACCCGACTAGATATATTACCTTTACCACAATATATTACTGTTATTACAACCCATTACCGTTATTACAAGAAGCTGTTGTAATTCAAAACGAACACAAGTGTTCTTAACCCAAGAAACCTGTGTAAATTCTTTCCACAAATATTATAAATTAAACCAAATGCTTGGTCTTCAATGGAAATGTGATAGTTACCAGATAAAGTACCACCTATACAAGACGGAATGTATTACAAACTATAGCCATAAATATACTGAAACCAACAATTAATCACGCATACCAACGGCACAGTCTCCAACTTTACAGCCTCTGATACCGAATATATAGCCAGTCTCCAACTTCATGGTCTCTGTCTAAAATTACCAATATACTGATTAAAACCCTATTAAACAGTATCCGACTTTACGGTTTCTGAATAATACACAATATAATATCACTAAAAATAGTTAGCAATTCTGCATGTGACATTACTAACCAAAATCTGGTACTCTTCAATCAACCCAGTAAAACACCTTCTGGTAAAACACTTCACAAATAAAATCGAATTCCAATCTAATTATTAAAAACCTGGTAAAACACTTCTTGTAACCTCAAGATTTGAACCCAAAGTCAGCCTGTTAAAACAATACTCTCTACCACTTAAAAATTCAAACCCAGAATTAGCATGCTAAAATTACATCTTATCACTTCAAGATTCAAACCCAGACTAATTTTTAAAGTCAAATCACCCTATGACTTAAGCATGGTTGTTAAGCCTACAGCTGACAACAAATTGACAACTGATAAAATGCATTATCACATCATTGATTTCAAACAATAGAAGTTATGAAAGTGCTGAATTCATTTATCTAGCAATTACCAGCAACATAGGGAATGAAATAGGTTATGCATTAAACTAAAGGAAGACACATAAAACCCATTATACAATACAAAATCATACCCTTTTTAAGACTCAAAATCACCGTTCAAATCACATCATCACAACAGGATGTGTACGTAAATGGTTGGTACTAAATTTAAAACTCTCGTAACCGAAAACGGAACTCCCGAAATTCCCCAAGAATCTCGTTGAAAGGCTACCATTTCACAAACTCGGCTCCCCTCTTATCAGTCCCCAGTTTCCTTTAAAGAATAGGCCTTTACTGCTCAGCCAGTGAATTTCGTCACCCAGTGAATTTCGTCACCTGCCATTTAAGTCCTCAAAAACCAGCAATAATTGTGTTTAAACTAAGGCCGTGACAAGTGGTTAAAATCCATCTCGGTACCCGAGCTACGTAAATTTGTCTCGCAGTTCGGTATTCGCGTGTTTTAGTATACACATTTTTTCCTCTCAATAAACAAAAAGATGGGTTCCGGATACGATGTTTTAGGATTAAAATAGTGGTGAAAGGTAATCAAAACTTATCATATTGTTACAAAATGAGAAGTATTATATAAAATTTCCTAATATATAAAGAATTCTGTCATTTTGCAGTGCTGTCATTCTTTGTAGTCCTAAAAAACGTGATAAAGTGGGCAACAACATAATATTTTATAGTACTTAACGATGATCGGGGGACCAGAAAGCACTCGAGATCTTCCCAAATTGACCCCACTCACGAATACCAAACACCCGGTCGCAGCCTTAGTTTAATCACATGTAACCACTAATTGTAATATCAAGAAGTAATTTAGCGATGGAAATTAAGTGTAAAAATGGTTTAATATTGTCATAAAATGCAGGTGACGAAATTCAATGGGTGACGAATTCCCTGGCTTAGCAGTATGGATAGGTCTTTATTTTTCTCAAACAATATTGTACACTATTAATTTTATCAAAAGCGAGGCTTATGTCACGGATCTGTGAACGCAAATTAATAGGCTTGTGCCACATACCCATATATTACAGGGGGGTCACGTTAGCGAACGGGACATTCATAGCGAACGGCAATCTTCCATAACATTAAAAAGGTACTACACAGCAGTGGCACAGGGTTCCAACACCCCACTTATTTCAATATATAAATAAATAAATGATCAAATAACCACTGGTAAATAGTGGTGTAACGATTAGACGTATTGTCGATTAATCGTCGGCGACAGTGTAGAATCGCGGTCGGTCATTGGCGTTTTCTAATGATTGATAATTAAGCTTATATCTTACCTTTCCTGATGTATATCAATATCCACGTATTTTAAAAATATTTTAGGTATTTTTACTTAATAAACTGACAGTTTTGTCTTGAATTTCATTGTTTATGTGTACCACCATATTTACAGGAAGTGGGTTCTTTTGGTAGATTCTAAATGTCGAAACACCGTTATTCTTACCAGATTGATCTTTACTTTATCCCGGAAAGTGTTTTTTAAATAACAAACAATAATGGAGTAAAATAATTGATTATGGGTCGATCATCGCTCGGAAAAATGGACTACTAATCGATCACGAAAATTGGAGGCGATTCCCAGCACTACTGGTAAATGTTATCCCCTTGCTGTTTATTGTTTTACGTGTCACGGTATATTGCTATGGATGTCACGTTCGCTAACGTGACCCCCCTGTACAAAACGTATAGTCACGGTTTTTATTGTTATGCACTAGTGGTGGTGGACCAGTTCACGCCCAGGTACCAATTCACGCCCACCCTCAATTTTCTTGAAGAGTAATAATTTTTCATTAAGAAGATGTTTACCACATCATAGATAATAATCAAATTGATCATATATATTTGTTATTTATTGTTTAACTGTGATTGTTTGGGATAAATTTAGGGGTGGGCTTGAATTGGTATCCGGCCCTGAAGTGGTCCACCACCACTACACGGGTGGTCACGAAGATAAACGGTCCTCAGAAATGCTCACATAAAAACAGTTAAAAGGTTTAAACAACAATATAACACAAACCAAAATCATGAAAAGCATTGTTTAAGTCTATTTTGTTGTTTAGTTTCTGCGATTTTGCTATTTACACTATTTAAATTTGAAAACTTTGAAGACCGTTTATCTTCATGACCGTTTATCTTAATGACCACCCGTGTACACTATACGTATTATCGCCCATTAAAAGCACTGTAAAAGCTAAGGTAAGTTTATTTTATGGTTAATTTCTATTCGTAGGTAACACTTAAGTCAATACATCTTCTGGTGAATAAATCCAAGTTATTATTCATTAAACAAAGACATGAAAAAAAAAAACGTTTGTGTCCACAAAATCCATCCATTTTCCGCCATTTGTTTATACATCAGAGAGTCAAGGTCATCAAAACTACTAAAACCCAGAAATATATAAGATTTCGTACCAAATGTTGCTCGCGCATCTTTGCGCATGCGCATTACTTACAAAAGCAGGATGTTTACATTTTATAATATATGCATCTCATGAATATTCATAATATCGCCTTTGACGTGTTGTCGTTTGCACGGACCCACTTTTGGGTCGTAGAAGGAGAGACTTTAGCCAATCAAATGTCTTTAAATTTGATTGACAGGATAAATATATTTTGTAAACATTACGAAAAATAAACATTTGTATTTCATTGTCACATGATAAGTTTGCCAACGAAAGGTACTGTAACTTCCCTATTTGTATGTTCAAGATCGTGATGTACACTAGTTTTAGTCATTACAAAGGGCAGTGTTCGTAAATAATTTTTCACGAGCCAGATGAGGTCATGCACACCCTGGATCAGGCTGTCATGTCTCAACAACACTTGATTACAGTACTGCCTTGCTACCAATTATCGCAGGGTACCAATTATCGCCAGACAGAATTCAAATAGACATAACTTGAGCAAAAGTACATCCCACATCTACTACTGCTCATGCAGCTAGTCCAAATCTTATAGACTTATCACTCTGCTCTCGCTGACGCCCGCTACGTACACGCATGGCCATGATATGTCGATAAGCTTTGGACTACTGCTCAACCAGTGAGTTTCGTCACCCCAGTGAAGTTCGTCACCTGCCGTAAAAGTGCTCAAGGATAGGCAATATTCATATTTAAATAAATGGAATAGCTGCTTTCAACAACAAGGTACACATGTATGCTGAAATTTCATAGTAAAAACTCTTTAATATTGCCATAAAATGCAGGTGACGAACTTCACTGGGGTGACGAAATTCACTGGCTGAGCAGTAGCAAATAATGTAAAACTGTCTCCAGAAGGAACAGAACAAATACAAAAAAAAAAAAACCTTCAAAATTGTGGGCATTACTGAAATATGAACATTTTATTTATTGGTGGCGATAATTGATAACCAGCGATAAATGGTAGCAAGGCAGTATATAGTTCTGAACTTCAGAACGGCTCGGTACGCATTTGCTCCTGTCCAAATATCAAAAAAGCCCTCGTAGTGAAGAATTTCAGAACTAGATTACGGTACAGGGGTGGCCAGTCGTAAGAAGGCCTGGGATATTCATATTCGTATAGCCAATTGATGGGTTTTCAATATATTCACATTTTCCGATTGTTTAAACTAAACTTACAGCCTCCTTTTATTTTGGATGGTGTTTTCATGATATTTTAGAATGAATATGCAGTCACACTGAACCAGAGAGTTTGGTGATTTAATTTTTCTTTGTTAAATTTCTGATAATTTTGTTTAAGTTCGTTTTAATATTCATCATGCATTTTCCCTATACATTGTCATATTGAAAACCTGTCCATGGATCTCCCTTTATGTTAAATTGTCATATGGAAAACCTGTCCATCAGACTTACATGCAATTCGTGACCACAGTATCCCGTGACCAACAAATGATAGTACCTACCATTAGAAGTCTTCTGTAAACAAATGATCATTTCCGGTAACAAAATTTTTGAAGAAAAACGTCTTTATTTAACCAGATATGGAATATGGAGTAAATTATATGTTTTTAAGCGGAAATCAAAATTTTAATTGATATTATGTGACAAAAATGCAGAAATGAAGCTTAGTTTACACAAAAATTTAATTAAGCGGGCGATAATACAGTACCTTGCAAGTAACCGAGTAGTTAAAATGGACTTGAGTCCTATCAAAGACCTACTCATCTATCGAGGCCGGAGTGGGGTAAGGACAAAAAGTAACTGGACAAAAAGTATTGGCCCAAAAATGACTAGGTCAAAAAGTAACTGGACGAAAAGTATTGCACACTAGGACAAAAGGTATTTTATGTTTTTATATTAATCAGTTGGAACATATGTTAGTACTAACATTAAAAATACATTTTATATTAATATTCATAACTTTTTACACATACATCAGCCGTCCAACTTAACGCAATCTTCTAATATGCCCCACTCCCTTGAAGAAGTCTTCCATACTTTTCCACCATTTTGCATGGTACCACACAGGTACTTTAGTCTTCCTTTGAAACCAGACAGAATTACAATTAACTGTTACCTTTCATGTTTCACCTTTAATCATAGTTACACTTAGCAATCACTAGAATAACTTTCAAAGTAGGCCTTAATTTCAATTTCATCATCTCCCTCTTGTCATTTAAGGTATGCTTTCATGCTACAAAGACAAGAATTTTGCTTTGATGCCACACTTCAGGGAAACCACAGCCCAAGGGATTATGTCAATCTCTAAGCCTAACATAAGATTCTTTGTTGAGCCCCTTTATAGTACATGCCAGTATAATAAATATCACATATGGAAAATATAAAACTTACATAAAATGTATATAAAGTACAAATAATACGTCACTTAGTTTACAAGTACGAAAAAGTTCCAAATAAAAAAAAAATGAAATACTTTTTGTCCTATGTCTGATACTTTTTGTCCAGTTACTTTTTGTCTGGGTGCAATACTTTTTGTCCAGTTACTTTTTGTCCTACAATCGACTCGAGTATCCATTTCTAATTATGCAAATTAGAAAACATGAGGAGATAGAACTCCATGGGGTTTCCTAGCAATATTTGAGAATAAAGTCTGCAAATAGGGTCAAACCGTCTTTGAAAAATATTATCTTGGGTACGAGTTTGTGGGGTGCGCGGACAATTGGCCAGCGGACAACTGGCCGGTGTACAATTGGCTGGTGACTTTTTTGAGGGGTAGGACAATTGGCCGGTGACTTTTTAGATGTTGTTTTAATATTGTGCCAAGTGAAATAAAACTCCCCCCCCCCAAAAAACGTGTTTTTTTTTTTGTTTTTTTTTTTCAATTTTATTGACACAAAACATAATATAGTGATACGTCACAATATTACAGCATCATAACCACTGTCTTAAAATAAACAAATAATACAGCGATACATATAAACAATATAACTTCATTGGCACTGCAACAATAACATCATTATAGCACTGTCATTTACTGGTATAAACAACATTCATTTGCTCAGTCTGATACAGTGTCCAATGCCATGTAGAAATTCACTGATAGAAATTTCATTTTGTGTGATGCGTGTGCACATACAGTGCAGTTTCCTCTGTAGGTCTTTGGCATGCAATAAGTGTAGTAATCCTGAGCAGTTATCAGAGACTAAACTTAGCATCAATTAGAAATTCTGAGTAGGAATGAAAGGGCCTTTAGTTCTTTTATGAACATGTTAATCCTAAAGCCTTTTGCATTAAATGTAGCAATCCTGAGCAGTTATCAGAGACTAAACTTAGCAGCAATTAGAAATTCTGAGTAGGAATCAAAGGGCTTTTGGTTCTTTTTATGAACATTGCATTTGATACAATTTGGCACAATAATAAAACAACATCTAAAAAGTGGCCAATTGTCCTACCCCTCAAAAAAATCACCGGCCAAATGTCCACTGGCCAGTTGTCTGCCGGCCAATTGTCCCAGATTCAAGTTGTATGCTGATTGAGAGCCTGTTCCAGTATGACTCTAGACTTCCAGCAGCTCGATCATTGGCAACTAGATCTAATGTAAAACTGATACCCACAAAGTCGACCATAAAGTTTCACAGTCAGCCTCCTTTTATGTCAATTTGTTTTTTGTGTTGTATATATTTTATTTGATGCCTTGTACACACTGATACACAAAAGCTTATAGACTTATTATGGCCATGTGTGTACACAGAACCGGTATTAGCGAAATGCGGAGTGATTTTTTTTCAAAGGTTTGGACTACTGATACACAAGCAGGGTTGTGAAAAAAACTTTGTTTTTAAAATAATATTTTATGATTTGAATTGAATCAATTGATTTGTTTTTCTTATTTGCAAGCTATATTAACATATCCATTTTATTCGATATTGAGTAATTAACAAGGTTTACTATTATTACAAGAAAAAGATAAAAGAACGTCCATAAATTGCAAATTTATTTTCAATTCAAACAATTTCAAATATGTGGTTGACTGTCAAATCAAACAAGTTGACATATTTAGTGATATGAATCATAATCTAGTATCTCTGTACTGTTTTGGTATAAGTTACAAAATCTGTCCAAAACATAAAAAAATTGGTTATTGAATAACATTATTTTAGTCTTTCTAATGATGAATACTTCATCAAAGCAATAAAACCATATAAATTTGGGGAAATATCTCATATTTTTGCTTTATATTTGATAAGAATAAGTTCCTTGACTGAGGAATACCTCAATAAAGATATAGCTGTAAATAATGATCTCAGTTATGTTTCACCATATCCGTGACAAGCATAAAAATACCTGATTCAATTAGGTTTCAGAATCACTGAAACTGATTTTTACCTTTGTTAACAGTCCGATCACTAGTACATTTAGTATTTTTATTTAATCTTTTAATGTTTTTTTTTTCGTCTTGCATTTCAGAGGCTGCAGTGTGTTTCAAAAAATGAGTGTATCTAGTTCGACTGTTGCCACATTGCAACACACCCTCACAGGACACGGGGCAGATGTGAATTGTCTCAGCTTCAGTAGCGATTCCTTCGCCACTTGCTCCAGTGATAAGACTGTGAAGCTGTGGTCTCTCAGTACCTATGCAGAACTCCCCAGCTCCCCTCTCTGTCAACATTCCTATGCCGTGAGGTATTGCCACTTCTCGCCCAGCGGAGACCTGCTGGCCACCTGTTCAACCGACGGCAAGTGCATTGTGTATGATACGTGTGCCTTTGTCAAGCTGTTTGAACTCCAGCACCCAAGCCAGTCCTGCATCAGAGTGTGCAGGTAGTTGTACACTTTAATCATAGAGCAGAATATTATATTTTGGTGGAATCTTGTATTATCCAACTTTCTGTTGCGTTTGTTCGATGAACGCCTTTTGTCTTTTGGCATATTTTGTATTTATACTCGGCGCAATATCTCCATATACTACAGGACTCAAAGCGCTATATGGCCCATCCGATTGTACAAGTACAGCCCAACTCTCAGATTACTGACATTCCCCTAACTGATAGACGGAGGCTCAAGGATGACCACTTATCAACGTCCTTGAGGTTCTTTAGCCTGCCGCTGGGGATAGGACCCAATGACAGAGAACTGCCATTTTAAGTGGGCATCCAAGCCACTATGTATCTGCCTGTACCTTGAATTGAACCCATGTCATCTGTGTTCCTAGGCGAGTGTGTAACCCACTAGGCCACAGTGGCAGATAATTTCACTGTTGTTGTTACACGAAAGTGACTATTGTATATTTGCTAATATCTGAATAAAATTTAAACGTCATATCATTTTAGTGTCCCAAATATGGTACAAAATTTAGTGCTTTCCAAACACCAGGCAAGTAGACATGGTGCAATGAGATTCAATTTTTAGATTTATATCTAAGGTTAAAACTTTATTTGAGGTGTTCTGCAGATACTCTCAACTTGCCAATTATTTTAATGGTAAGTTTATGCCAGATGAGATTTTAGAAATTTAAGATATATAAAAATACATCAGGGAAACCTAAAAATACCGGTATATGTTTTTTCACAAAAATTTTTTTTAAAAACCAGTTGTATAAAAACTAAGGTGAGCAGGAACAATGCTGTGAAATTTATTTATTCGTTGTTATCATTTTATTTCTGCTAAATGGTACTAGCGCAGAGAAACATTAATTTTTGACAGCATGAAATAAAAAGCAGTGATATATACTTACCTCCACAAAGGAGATATTAAATTCACGACCCACTTGTCTGTCTGTCTGTTAGCAGGATTATAAGCAAATACTACTTGTTGGATTTTCATGAAATTTAGAACCAACTCTGAACCCAATAAATTTTCATACTATCTGGTTCACCATCTTGATATAAAAAATATCACAATACTGTGAAATTTATTTATTCGTTGTTATCATTTTATTTCTACTAAATGGTACTAGCAAAGACAAACATAAATTTTTGACAGCATGAAATAATAAGCAGTGATATCAACACACCCCCCCCCCCCCCCCCCCCCCCGAAAAAAAAAATCTCTTTGGGTGTATTGAGGTGTGTAAACAAACAAAACAGGTTTTAAGTTATTGAAATTATACTGGTTACCTGTCTGCATATAAGACTTACTGTTATACCCCTGAGTTTGAATTTATAGTAGACATGTACAATGGGACGGAAAAATATTTCAAAGAAATTAAGTATACATACATTGCCTGGATGTGTATGATTCCTGTTTCTATCATTTGTTTCTACATTAAAAAATTAAGTTTTCAAGAAAAAAAAATCAGAGATCTGTTTTTTGCCACTGACTTATTATTATTACATGCCTTGGCAGCGGTCTGTGCTCTTATTAATAAGTATCAATGTTTTTTACGGATTGAAAATACCTGCCTTCAAATTTCAGATTTTCACCGGGAGGAGACCGTCTGGCAACTGGTGGCGATGATGAAAAGACTGTACTGTGGAATGTGTCTGAAAGAAAGCTTATTAGGTTCGTTTTATGTAGACTTACACCCCTTTTACACTACAGATGTTCTCACCCGCAGTGACCTGCATTTGGTGAAAGGTCCCTGTCCTTGGATCTCTGCCTTATGTCCATTTGCAAACTTGCGAGTCAGTGGCAAAGAGTCCATCATACTTGCGCGTCCTACGGAGTTTTAAAATGTTTGAATTTTCCGCTTCTGAATTCGGTACTGTGGGCATGCGCAGACGACTTCGCGCATGCGCGTATGAATTTATTACTACAGTAACCAAAAGTGTCGTCCACGCGGTAGATAAGGTTGTCTTTTGGTGTAATGCGGCAACACAATGTGAGTTAAGGTATTGGATGTTTTCCCACTGTGTCACAAGGTCACATATGAATCTCGCATGGTAGTGGAAGGACAGGGGCATTTCCCCAAACCCCTATAACTGCAAATTACACCACCTGTGGCGTGAACAAGTCAGACGAAATCAGGTGACCTGGGAGGTGGTTCTGTCGCCGAGCAAAACTCCTAACCCCGTGACATACTGTAGTGTGAAAGGAACATAATGGATGTCAAATTTACCACGGTATCTGAAATCTGTGATTCAGTCCAGAATAGACATGGTCAGTATATCAGATACATGTAAATTCAGAATTTTGGTGATTTGCAGAGTTTCCTTTGGTGATTAAAAGTACTTTTGATCACTGGTTCCCCCACATCCAGTCTCAGTTTAAAGTGATGCAGTTTTCAAAACTGAAATTACAATTTTTTTTAAATTCAACCTTTTTCGGTGTACACAAAAGAATTCATCAGTGCCTTGGAGTTCATTCCAGAATGGTACTTCTTGGTCAGAACAATGTTGCAGATTCATGTAACAGCCAAAACAAATTTGATTTCTCACTTTTCGGCTGGTATGAGACAATTTGGATTAAAACTTTGAAATTCCATATAAAGTCTCAATAAATCTGGTGGAGTAAGAAATCTTAAATTCGCAACATATCTGAAATTCGCCACATGTGGAAATACTAATAAAAATAATGAATTGAGGTGAGATTTGCTGAATGTCTGGTAAGTCCAGGCTTTTTGAACTGAAACATACCAAGTTTAAGACAAAGAATCATTTTTTAGTAGAATTATCTAAGGTTTTAGAGGTGGTGAATTTTAGATTTCTGGCGAAGTTTATATTTCTTACTCTACAACTGTCGGAATTAAAATTCTTAATTTTTCAGACTTCTCGGTGGCCACGATGAATCTGTCAGTGCATTGGCATTCAGTCCAGAAGGCACGTACTTGGTCACGGGAAGCACCGCAGGCGATCTCTGTGTGTGGGATGCAATGTACGGCCATGGCAGAGAGTTGGCCTTCATATCGGAGGGCCATGACCTCGGGCTCACCTCGTGCGACTTTTCACCTACCTATGGCTCGGCAGGTATTAGTAACAGAATACTGTATATCCTTGTGTACTTTGTGCAGTTGTAAATGGACAACCAATTTGTCTAGTTATTGGTTGGTTTTATCATAAAAACAGCAGTGAGTTGTCATAAACTTTTGTAACCAGTTTCAATTATATATTATTAAAGTTTATAAAAGGCTATCCATTTCTTGAAACACCACATTATTTTCACATTTTATTATTATTTTTTATTTTTTTATTTTTTTTTTTACAAGGAGTCAACAAATTGATTTTGGTGAGCTAATTTAAAGCTTCATGCTTGGATGAAAGATTGTACTGCATGTGTACTTTAATTTGACTAACACAGTTCTTGCCGTAATGTCACTAATTATATGACCTTTCTAGACAGTATGACCTTGCCCCCTGCAGGTGCTCCGTATCAAGAGCTCGTCGTTCAGAGCCATTTCCTCCTGGCCAGCTGCGGTTTCGACAACACCGTCAAACTCTGGGATTTTGTGGCCTATGTCGGCACCACCAGTGAGTATAACTCATCTTTCCTGGTATTTCTGGAGATGTCCAAAAGGTTTAACTTTGATGAAACATCTCCAGTCATGGAAGGACATGGGATGAAAGTTTATGAGTAATATCCTCTTGTATTCACATACCTAGGAATTCAAACAGCATGGGCTTCTTGTAGCATGTTCACAAACGGGGAACAGGCCGTCACCTCTGTGTGGGTTCGATACTCACAAGTGACAATGCTGAGGAAACTTCTCCCCATACGACCCTGACTGTTTAACGGGATGTAAAGCCACAAGTTTGACTTTATTTTTCATTGCTCTCTTCAATGGACAGCTTACTTTCTAGTGCAGTGTGTTTAAAATGCAATTTCATTGTTGATATCAATCTCACCTTTCTGGTGGGTGCTAGAAACTATGTAGAAATTGACATTTTTATTATTGATATAGAAAGCCATATACATAGCCATGTACATATAGCTCAATATTTGAAAGCTTGTTTAGTCGCATAAAATGCATTATTTTGCAGCTACTGATCCCTCAGTTCCCACACAACAGTCCCTATAAATGATATATAAATATAAACATTAATTTAATACAGTCTGGCTATAAAAGAAATTAAATTATGGGAAAAGTTTCACACTAATTCTTCGGATTTTATGAAAAGTGATGGGTGAAATATAGAGACATGATAAACTAGTGCAGTATGTTTTTTTTAACATCCTTTCTGGTGGGTGCTAGAAACTATGTTGAAATTGACACTTTTACTATTGATATAAAAAGCCAGACAGATATAGCTATCAACCTTGAAATATTGATGTATCCTTTTTTTTACTGATCGTAGTATGACCAAAACATTGAAGGTAAGCACACAATCAAGATTAAAGTTAAAAACCTAAACTTCCTCAGAATCTGAAAGAATTAAACTGTATCTCAATCCACTCCTGTAATATAATCTAATGATACCTTTATAGCACTTAATATCTGCAACGCGAAGAGATGTGGAGGGGGACTGAGAAAAATTGTAAATCATATTCATCTCTTTCAGAACTGAGATAATGATTTCTTCTCCATTAAGTTCACTGTGAAAAGCTGTATGTTAGAGCAGATTTGTCGCTGATGTTTGGCCTCATCCCTTTTGTTAATTCCATTCCTGGACACTCTGGTTTTAGCTTAACCCCTGTTGAAACACCAGATATATATTGTTTCTATGGTAATAACAAGGTCACATGATTCTGTCCCAATTGTACTTGCTACATTAACAAAGTGCAAAATCTATGTTTTACATAATCTGAGAATATAATCATAATTGCTGCATTAACAACGTGCAAAATCTGTGTTTTAAATAATCTGAGAGTATATTTATACTTGCAGCATTAACACTGTGCAAAATCAATGTTTAAAGTAATCTGAGAGTATATTTATACTTGCAGCATTAACAACGTGCAAAATCTATCTTTTAAGTAATCTGAGAGTATATTTATACTTGGTGTATTAACAAAGTTGAAAATTTATGTTTTAAATAAAACTAAAAAATAAAACTAAAATTAAATGAGATAGAAAATTTATCCAAAATAAAATGTCAGATATTGGTGAAAATAAGGAAAAACTACGAATACCAGATAGGGAAATCTGATTTAATATTTAATATTAAGTTTTAGTCATGTTTATTTTAGAAATTGACTCTATTTCAATCATTTTTGATCATTTGTTTCTCGCTTTTTCCAACCTAGTCTGTCCATTTTTGAGTAACTATTTACCTATCAGAGCCCTACTACTACTATTGTGTGTCGATTTTCAGAGGTCCAGGTGAAGCTCCGAGACACCCTTTTAGGGCATCAAGGTTCCGTCCACATTTGCTGTTTTTCACACAGCGGGAAGATTCTTGCTTCAGGGTAAGTTACAACAATGGCATTCACAGTCTGTCTTGACATCACCTAGCTGTTATTCAATACAACCAGGTTATGAATATGAATGTTTTTGTCAAAATATATTTTGTTTCCTAATGCAGAAAGCCAGTGTCTTCTTTCACCTCTGAACCGTAACCTTTAAAGGGTTTTATTCTACACAATTTGGTACATAACCTTAACACTGGAGTAAACTGACCACAAACAATATTTTATATGTACTTGTGCCCTTGTTTTTTTTTGGCATTTTGCCAATTCAGTTTAAGTAATCGCCGATTTCTGTAAATACCTCTAAAACAATATAACCTATTACAAATATGATGTATATGTCAGAGTTCCTGTTTGTTTTCCTTGCATTATTGTATCCCCGACGCGAAGCGGGGATACTATGGATTCATCATCGTCCGCGTCCGCCCCCTCGTCCGCGTCCGCAGATATTTCTTGTTAGCGACCTACAGTCCACATTTCTTTCCGGATTTCTTTCATATTTGGCAGGTGGCTTGATATGGTAGAGGACTCACCACCCTATCTTTTTGGTAGGCTTTATGTCTAAATTAGGCCTGTGGTAGACAAAAATGTCTAAAATGTGGAATATTGCTTGTTAGCGACCTACAGTCCACATTTCTTTCCAGATTTCTTTCATATTTGGCAGGTGGCTTGGTATGCTAGTTTGAATGGTGCGTTTGTTTTGACTTTATTATCAGAAATGATAAGTCCATAGTCTGTCATCTGGTAGAGCCTGAGTGCTATAAAACTACTCACTACATTGAATTCCATGCGGCAATGGTGGAGAAATCTTAAAAGTGTTCATATTCAATGGTACCCCTTGCTATGCAGTTGACTTTTCGCAATTTTTAGGTGAATGTTTACTTACAGTATTTATCCGTATAAATGCTCCCTCCCTGGGTTTTACATCCCCACCTCAACAGCCAGCACCTTTGTGATTCCACGATTCCGAAAAAAGAGGTGTTTTAGCACTTCCCCAATCGAATCACCACTAACAGGAAACGAAGGAAGTCAAAACAAACTTGATCATACATGACTTAAAATAATAAAATCTACAAAAATATGAGATAAAATGTCATAATTTTGTCAGATTGAAGGTTTGATTCTAATATTTAAAGTTCTCCGACCATTATACATGCTGGTAATCGAGAGGAAGTCTGGAAACTGTCCGTTATCATCCACTGCCACAGGTCTTGGGAGCTGTTTTTTGTGCCTGTACACGGTGGCAGAGTGGTAACACTCTCGCCTCCCACCTCTGAGGCCGGGGTTCGATCCCCAGCATGGCCTCAAGTGGGAAAGCTGGTAGTTGCTTGCCATTGGTCGGCAGTTTACAGTATAGAACCCTAACGAACTCTATGTACTGGTTTCCTCTGCCCTTCCAACTACCCGTCGTGATATGACCTGTACAGTGTTGCAAGTGGCGTAAAACCCCAAATAAATAAATAAATTTTGTGCCTGTAATAGTGCCCCCCCCCCCCCCCCCCCCCCCCCCCCCAATAAAAATGCTTCACCCCCAGAACGTTTATACGAATACATACGGTATTTCACTTTTCGTTTAAGAAAACCCTTTGCACGTTTTTAGATGGGTGATATTTAATTTAACATTAATAATGTTAGTTATATATTCAGATTAATGTTCCAGTTTTCTTTGCTGTATTTTCAGGTCATGTGATCATACAATAAAGCTTTGGGATCCTGTAAGTCTTACAGTTATTTTGTCTTTTCAGAATTTATTAGTAAAAAAATTCTTAGTTGAATGAAGCATTTCTTTGTGGGTAATTGAGCACCTAAGTTAAATCTCAAGAGATTATTAATATACTTGAATGCCAAATTACTGGGTAAAAATTCAGTGGAAAAGGCCTTCAAGAGAACATTAAACTAGTAAACTCTGTAAATCTAGAAACTTCAATGGTTTTCCCTTTTTGTTGCAGTTAACTTCCACCATATAGAGTAGACTCTGTGTAACTAGACTCTGTAACCTCCCATATCCACAGGGTTTAGTCTGGCAGCCAAAGTGGATATATATATTTTTTTTTTTTTTGATATTTTTATTTTCTTTTTCATAACAGGTGCAAAAAACATTTACATATAAAAAATTAGATACATACTTGTCACTTTTAGGCAAAAAAAAAAAAAAAAAAATCCACAAAACAACTGAAGCACAAATACTTATCCCTGTATATAAAAGGGATCAAGAGTAACTTTTCACACACCACAATATATGATAGTAATTAAAGAGATACCCTATACGTCTTCATTCTGGTCAAATGTTTTTTTTTTTTTTTTTTGTAATTCAAATGAACACTCCTAAATACAGATGCCCATCGATCCCAAACATGAGAAAACTCTGTTTCTTTTTCATTTAATTTAGCACGATATTCCTCGTCTCTTAACAGGCTATTCAATCTATCTTTTAGTGGCTTTAGAATTAGTCTCTTGCCGTCTCTAGATGTATCAAATATACACTTCTTAGTGACGAGAATCAAGCTGTTGATTGGAATATGATTCTGGTCTTTATTAATATATCCAAAAATGATTGTAAAACTAGAAAATTTTATCTCTAACCGTACGACAGTTGTTTTGTAGATTTTTTTTTTTTTTTTTTTTTTGCCTAAAAGTGACAAGTATGTATTTAATTTTGTATATGTAAATGTTTTTTGCGCCTGTTAGTGGATATTTTAGCTTGAACGAATAGGACTACCCAACTATTCTCAAGAAGTTTTATTCAAACTAGTGTGGCACCAATTTCTAGTGCTGGTATTGTTTATCGATATTGAAATATTTATCAATTCAAGCTAAATTTGCCGATATCGATAATGTAGGGTACAATATCAATATCGAAACATACCACTTAACAGGTACAACAATTGTGTTTTTGCATTCCAATAAAGTACAAAATTTGAAGAATAGATTGGTTTTCATATTATTTTTGTCCACTTTTACTTACCGCTAAAGCGGAAACACCATATTTGTTTACGTTTCGAGAACCTACTAAAATATGCGAAAGAGTTTGGAAGGTGTCTTTAGGAAAACATCTCATGCCCCGATATTTCAACATCGATCGATACGAAGACAAAATATGGTTTGATATCGATATAAATATTCTTATTCAATACCAACACTACAAATTTCCAACAATTCAGTTTGATTCTAGTTATGGCTAACTTCCACTATATAAAATAGACTCTGTATAACTAGAACCTCCGATATCCACAACGTTTGGTTCTAGTTATGGCTAACTTCCACTATATAGAGTAGACTCCGTATAACTAGAACATCCAATATCCACAGGGTTTGGTTGTAGTTGTAGCTAACTTCCACTATGTACAATAGATTCTGTATAACCAAATCCTCCAACATCCATGGGGGGGGGGGGGGGGGCTCGGTAGTGTAGCTGTTCGAGTTCTCGCCTCCAACCGCTGAGGCCGCCGGTTCGAATCTCGGGCCGGGCGCTTCATGTTGGAAAGTTGGTAGTTACTTGCCAATGCCCGGTGGTTTACAGTGCAGTATGCACTGGTTTCCTCCACCTGTAAACTACCCGTCGCAATATGACCCCGGCTGTTGAAAAAACAACAAATAAATCTAAATCCAACATCTATAGGATTTTGTTCTGGTTATGGCGAATCCCAACCATACACATTTCACTCTGTGTAACCAAAACCTCAAAATATCCACAGGATTTTGTTCTAGTTGTGGCACAAGGTTTTTCTCACTTCCGGAGACATCTGGCATTTCTTTTTCGAAAAATTTTACAGCAACCTCCATAATCACTTTTTTGGTACATCAAATTTTTCAAAAAAAATTTTAAAAAACCCTAGATACCCAGGTTAGGGAAGGAAATAATATTGAAAATTGCAATACACTCAACCCTACTTTTTGCTCGGAGTTACACAAGTCTAGTTGACACTCTTTAAGTGGAAACATTTTAATGTAGAAATTGGGTAAAACTGATCCCAATATCAGGAACTAATGTGGTAACTAAAGCATTTTGATGGAGGTAACTTTTGTATAATAGGAAAACTTCCCGAATGACATATACAGAAAAAATATATCACGAATGAAGATAACAATATTATACGAGTGCGAAGCACGAGTATTATATTGTTAATCTTCATGAGTGATATATTTTTTCTGTATATGTCTGATGAGGGGTATTTTACTTTTATTATCCACCATTTTGTATGATTTATGGGTTAAATAACATGAATCTTTAATGAGAGAATGTGAAAAAACTATCAAAGACCAGTAGCCACAGTGAATATAAAAACTTCAATCTTAACTTGCAATATCTTAATTATTTTTGCATGGATTTTTATGTAATTCACATGAGCAGAAGCGCTGTAAGAACACCTGTCTAATGATATATTATACATATTTGTAACTTACATACTTTCCGAGATATTGTTGAAAAACCGAAAGTTATTCCCACTCATTATCCATAGTACCGGGGCGCCGGTGTGTACAAAAAAGATACATCCCGGTCTGTATTTCCCCGTATTTAGGGCAAATACGTCGCGTGGTGGATAATAAAATCCAAGGAAGCCTATGTCGTCCCAGTATCATCTATTTTTTTTATTTTCATTGTTTTTCAGTTCAAGGCAGTACTACTTCACACAGTTGATGCACATTCCAGGTATGCAGATGTAGTTACTTCTTTATCTAGTGAGGGGCCACGGTGGCAGAGTGGTAACACTCCCGCCTCCCACCTCTGCGGCCGGGGTTCGATCCCCGTCATGGCCGTAAGTGGGAAAGCTGGTAGTTGCTTGCCGTTGGTCGGCAGTTTACAGTACAGAACCCTAGCGAACTATATGTACTGGTTTCCTCTGCCCTTCCAACTACCCGTCGTGATAGGACCTGTACAGTGTTGAAAGCGACGTAAAACCCCAAATAAACAAAATCTTTATCTAGTGGGGTACAGTGGTTTACTGGGTAACACTGCCCACCCCCAATGCCCCCCATTCCCAACCCCCCACTCTCAGGTCCTGGGCATGATTTCCCCTCCCTACCTTAAGTGAGAGAGTTGGTAGCTTGGTAGTGTGCAGCACTGTCCTCTATCTAGTTATCTACACATCATAACAAGTGTACTTTGCTATGTGCTCAAAGCCGGTGTCCAGTGAAATAGGTACCCATGAAATTTGTTCCTTTTACCTGTTTCTATACAATTGCACATAAAACAGAAATGGCTGTATTATCAGCTTAAAAATCTAATGTTTAAAAATAATATTCAACATATATTTGTAAGATATTGATATTAGCACATAATAATTCTTAAACAATCATTTAACATCAATAAAAAATAAGAATAATTTCTATCCGTCTTTTAGTTTCTATTTTGAGGAACTTACTTCGTGGGGGAACAAATTCCATGTGACACCACTTTAAAATCCAGTTAATGATTGTAATCAGTCTATCTTCATCGACATGCTATCCTTGGTTTTGGGACATCATACTAAATGCGGATAAAGAAAAGGTTTTTATGCAGTTATTGTGGTAAAGTTTGAAAGTTTGGACTTAATTAATGATAGTCTTATGGTGGAATAACTGAATTGATCGCCTTGTACAAAAATCAAAGTCAAAGTTCGAGTTTCCCGGATAAGCAATTTCATGAAGATCCACTCTTTCCTTTTGGGTAATGTTACCAAAGTCATTAAAATACATGGAAAATGGAAATTCGGAGATTATTTTTGGTATTCAGAGTATGGTCCAGATCTTTCCCGAAATGTAATCACTTCTTTCCTCAAGCCCTACCAAATTTCAGAAAGATCTGTTCATTATATTTGGAGTAATAACAAAGACACAGACAAGCAATAGACAGACGGACGAATGAGTTGATGAATATTCTGGATAAATACACGGTCGAATAATAGAAATTCTACTGTATGTAAAAATTCTGAGTTCACTTAAAGCGTTATCCAGTATTTGTACAAAAAAGATCGAACCATTCAGTGATTAATAAAGAGTAGAAAATTGCATTTAACTGTGTGTATGGAATATTATTCATGTTTGAGTAACAGTACTCATTCCAGATATGTTACTAGTTGCCCGTTTATTATCCACCACGAGCCATATATGACCTATACAGAGGGATATATATATTTTTTGTATACAGCGGTCCCCCATGTACCATGGATAATTAGTGTCAGGAAGTTGTGTTTTTCTTTTTTCAAACAGTATCTCGGAAACTATGTAACCTACACATATGTATTATGTATCATTAGAAACGTCTTTTTAACAGTGTTTCTGATGTTTGTTGCATAAAAATCTTTACAGAAATGATGGAGTAATCGCACATTAAAACTCATAGTTTTTATATTCACTTGAATGGCTCTGTATATCAAAGTTTTTTTGTTTTTTTTTCTGTCACTATGGATTTATTTTACCCATAAACCATAAAAAGTGGTGGATAATGAAAGTAAAACATCCCTCATTAGACATATGCAGAAAAAGGTATGTCACTCATGAAGATAAACAACATAATACTCATGCGAGGCACTCATATAATGGTGTTATCTTTATTTGCGATATATTTTTTCTGTATATATCATTCGGAAAGTGTTTCTATTGTATGTTTGAGTGATGTTACTTGTTCCAGATATGTTACGAGCTGCGCGTTTTCCCTGGATGACCAGATACTGGCCTCCGGGTCAAATGACAGGACAGTGAAACTGTGGAAACTCACAACAGAAGAGAATCTTACAGGTTGGACGACTTTTTAATAGTTCCAATTAGTATAGGGATCGAGAGCCATGTTGAGGATCGATATCGAATGAAAATTTAGGGTTGTAGATCGATCGATATTTCAATATCGGGACCGTTAACGTAAGCCGTGGGTGATAATACAGGTTCTTTGAAAACGTGCACATATAAATTCACGAAAATATCAAAAGATGCTACTTATGCACCAAAAATATATTTCTGCAATATAAAATTAAAGAAAATGAACAAAACGTACATTAAACAAGAGTTCCTGTGCTTTCCTGTGTCAGGTTTTGTATCTCTTCCATGAAACAGGAAGTAGGTCACTGGCAATGTAACAAAGATGGCGCCAGACTTGACCCCGTTTTGTTTCAGTTGTAAATGTGCCTTTTTTAAAAAAAGATTTTATACAATAAATATGCGTTTAAGTAGTAAAATTACCATTTTTTAAAAATTTTTGTGTTGTATGTTATTTCGATATTGAAATGCTGGTAGTATGTGTCGATATCGGCAGTTCTGTGGGATGATCGATCGATATTGAAAGATCGAGCATCAATCCCTATACTAGTTCCAATGAACTTCATAAAGCTGCTATTAAACATCCTGTTCTGTCTTATTTTCGTTTAAAGTAAAATTAGATGGGAAATAACTGACTGTGATGAACTATGAACAGTTTCACTGAAGTTCATTAAGCTATTATCAACTGCCAATATTCTTTTGTGCGTGTTGTTCTTGCACTTTCTGGCAACATTAAACATTTTGGCCATCTTTGCTTCGCTGTTATCCAACATGAATCGGTCACTCATTGTTATATGTATGAAATTTAAAAAACAAATTTGAATTTTTAGGAAATTGGGCCACCATCCTTGAACTCTTGTGAAGATCAGAAGTCATTTCACCTTGAAACTGAAGGTCATAGGAGATAGAAGAAGTTTAAGCAAATTTTGGACCCAAAGTGTATTAAAGGTCAAAGTTGAGGTTTTACGTCCCGTTCAACAGCCAGGGTCATATTTGGACAGGTCCTCAGCATTGTCACTTGTGGGAGTCGAACCCCACACAGTGGTGACAGCCTGTAATTAGATGTCAAACTCGCTAACCCACCTGGTCACTGAGGACTTAGGCTTTTGAGTTTTAGGAATTTTACTTACCACCTGAAATTTTTACAGCAATTGAAATTCTCACATTTTTTTTTCATAAACTGGTAGCTTGAGCAATTGCAGTTCTTTAATCATTCGAACAGTTATCAAGCAGGAGATTACTGAGCATGCAGACTTGTGGACTTTTGAATAGTTGCTCTGTAAAATTATGTAGTTATTATTGAGAACTCCAATATTCTGTTATGTTCTATTGCTGACAACATCTGATATTTTCATCAAACTTCTCTTCACCGTAATCAGACAAAAAATATTTTACTTTGCTTGATTTTTGATTTTCCCATTTTGAACTCTGGTGCATTACTCGGTCACTGATTGCTTGTTTACTTTCCCTTTTTTGCACTCCAGTGCATTAATTGGTCACTAATTGCTTGTTTACTTCCCCTTTTTGTACTCCAGGGAAACTAATCGGTCACTGATTGTTTATTTTAAATTCCCTTTTTGAACTCTGGCGCATTAGTCGATAACTGATTGCTTGTTTGTGTTTCTTTCAGACGAAGCCACCCCTGAAGGCATTCTCGTTGACCTGTCAGTGAACAGCTCAGGTCATGTGATCAAAGAGCCCAAGGAATTCCTTCTGTCCCGATGGAATGTATCGGATGTCTGCAAGTTTATATCAGACTTAGGCTTTCCTCAGTATGTGTCAGTGTTTGAAAAGAATGCTATTGACGGGACGGAGCTCGCCAACATAACAGAAGATGCCTTAATCAGTGCCTTAGGGATCAGTGAGTTCATTGTAGAAATAATCCGCGAGTGATGATGGTTTGTCGGCTTCGTAAAATTATTACCGGAAGTGTCATGGTTAAATGCCGTATACAAACCATCAGCACGAGTGGATTATTTCTATTCTAACATGACATCTAGGCTTATTTAAGAGACTTTTTTCATTTTTTTTCTTTTTTACAAGGAATAAATTGTTTAACATAGGTTTGTTTACATTTTGGTGACCTTAGCAACCGGCTGTTCCATCCATTGTACACAGGATATATATATGTACATTTTTACTGTACATTTGACAAGTAGTAATAATAACTTAAAAGCAAATGGTTGGTAATTTGATCATTCAAAGAAGCCATATCTATAATAAAGTCTATTGTTGCGACATTAATATGTGCGCAGGATGGAACAGCAGTGCGATTGTTGTCCCTGATAAATGTGTGCGCATACAACTAAAACTCGTTTCTGCGCACCTCATCATGGCAGAATGTATGGTATAGTTTTTATACTGGATATAGAAATAACCAATGAAAAGTGAGGGAATTGCAAGAGATTTTACAATGAATAGCAATATTAGGATCACGAAGACGAAGCACGAGTAATTCTAATGATCTATGAGTTTTTAAATTCCAGACTTTTTAAAAGTGGATAGAATTAAGAAAGAAATGTATTTAATTTGCTTCAGACTATAAAACATTCCAGTAGACCCATATACACCTATATAAATAACATAATGTTTTTGTCACTACCTAAAATGGTATCTTAACTCATAATCATTTAATCATTATTATGATTGTACTTGTATGCTGGTTTTGTTTTGTTCAGTAAAAAAAAAATTCCCAGATTAGGCCAATCCCGGCCCGACCTCAAGTGGGAAAGCTGGTAGTTGCTTTCCGTTGGTCGACAGTTTGCAGTACAGAGCCTTGACCAACTGTATGTACTGGTTCCTCTGCCCTCCCAACTACCTGCCGTGATATAACCTGTACAGTGTTGAAAGCGACGTAAAACCCCAAATAAATAAATAAAGGGTGGCTCACAATCTTCATGAATTCCACGTACAGAGGCACAGTGCATAGGTCTTACCCTTAAAATGATGATGTACAATATTTGGACTAAACATGAAAACTTAACATCTAAGGTTTAGTCTTCAATTTGGTTTTCAGGTGCCTTGGGACATCGCAGCAAAATACTCAGAACCATAGAGCAGCTGAAAGGTCAAACGGGTGCAGCCAAAAAGAAAGGCGTCAAAGGTAGGCCTTTGATTTCGGTAAGTGACCTTATCGTTTGTAAAAATAAAAATTGAATAAGCTCGGCCTTAAAATGAATGAAGCCTCGTACGTCTTTCACCTTTGTGAAGATATTAAAACATGAGCCCTAAGTATAAAATGGAAAATGTCTTACGGAGATATTGTAACATACAAAACTCCATTTTTAACCTACATAGAGTCAAACTGCGAAATATTTATCCAGATTTCAAGATTTTTGGATTAGTTTAATGACGTGGCAGCTGTATCACTGGTGTAAAATTCACACAGTTTCAAGAGCCATTTCTTCATAGGGCAAAGTGGTTTTCTGCCATTTCAAGAGTCATTTGTACCACAACTAAATGACAAGAGCAATAGTAAATATTACAGTAAAACCTCTACTTTCTGACCGATTATCTGAATGTTCGATTGAGAACATTTTTCCGCATTCCTACATTTGTAGTTCTCTGTTGTTATTTCATAAAGACAAAATTCCTCTTCTACTTTATGAACTTTTTATCATCGCAGCCTGTTGGAAAACAGATGTTCTCCTGAGTTTATTTCTATATATTTTTGGGGGGTTTTTGTTTTGAATGACTCGAGATAACAGATGTAGATATATATGGAAGTAATACATATAAAAATACAAATACATATAAATTAGTGATCTCAACGGGTATCCGGATATCCGGGTACCCGAACCCTGAATATTTACCCGAATCTGAAATCACATACCCGAGTACCCGAATCTAAGCTTTATTTCTGTCAATGTTGCCCACGTTGGCAGACTGAGTGCAGACATATCTCGACTTCATAAATTCACCTAAAAATGAAGCTATTCAATTAAAATGCACAAGAATATTGTTTTCTCACCCTTGTACACCATTTATAGTATTTTAAATGCAAGTACAATATTTTCTTATAGTTCTTGATAATTTTTGCATTTATAAAATTCACTTACAAACCTGAAATAAAAAATGAAGTTTCAGTTCCGAAACTACTTTCGAGCAATAGTGTAATGCTTTTGTGATAGCTGGGTGATAGGTTATGTGACTCCATTTTTATATAAACAACTGTGTTTTGAATGTACAGAAGTCTTTTTTATTAAGCGTCCCGCAAGGGACGCTTGTTTGTGTATGGGAGAGCTTCAGGCTCCGCCGGCTCCGCCGGCTCCGCATTTTGTTTTCCTTATAACTCTGTAACCGTTAGGCGGATTCTTTTCAAATTTGGCAGGTTTAGGCAGTAGCCTTGGGGAATTTTTTTGAATATACTGCAGTGACATTTCAACCAATCAGAGAGGTCACATGACCAAAAATGTCTTTTTTCGATGGGGAAGCTTGTCCGGATGATAACTTGAAAGGAATTTTATCAATTCACCTGAAACTTGGCAAATACATTCATTCTATTAAAATCTGGAAATCATTAGATTTTGGCATTGATTGGTCAAGAAATGGCCGAGTAATTAATGATTAATTAATCATTACGAATTTTCCAAATAAGGAAAACACAAAAATGCTTATATCTCGAAAACCGTGCTAGATAGAGCGATTTCGACGAAATTTTTGACCCGCAGGGTATCTCTGCGGAGTAGTTTTCCCAATTTTCAAAAAATTTTTGTCTCGCCCAAAATGGCGGCCATTTTGAATTTTCGAAATTTTCGAAAAAAATGGCAAAACACAAAAATGCTTATATCTCAAAAACCGTGCTAGATAGAGCAATTTCGACAAAATTTTTGACGCGCAGGATATCTCTGCGGAGTACTTTTCCCAATTTTCAAAAAATTTTTGTCTTGCCAAAAATGGCGGCCATTTTGAATTTTCGAAATTTTCGCAAAAATTGCAAAACACAAAAATGCTTATATCTCGAAAACCGTGCTAGATAGAGCGATTTCGACGAAATTTTTGACCCTCAGGGTATCTCTGCAGAGTAGTTATCCCAATTTTGAAAAAATTTTTGTCTCGCCAAAAATGGCGGCCATTTTGAATTTTCGAATTTTTCGCAAAAATTGCAAAACATAAAAATGGTTATATCTCGAAAACCCTGCTAGATAGAGCGATTTCGACGAAATTTTTGACCCACAGGGTATCTCTGCAGAGTAGTTTTCCCAATTTTCAAAAAATTTTTCTCTCGCCCAAAATGGCGGCCATTTTGAATTTTCGAAATTTTCGCAAAAATTGCAAAACACAAAAATGCTTATATCTCGAAAACCGTGCTAGATAGAGCGATTTCGACGAAATTTTTGACCCGCAGGGTATCTCTGCAGAGTAGTTATCCCAATTTTGAAAAAATTTTTGTCTCGCCAAAAATGGCGGCCATTTTGAATTTTCGAAATTTTTGCAAAAATTGCAAAACACAAAAATGCTTGTATCTCGAAAACCGTGCTAGATAGAGCGATTTCGACAAAATTTTTGACCCGCAGGGTATCTCTGCAGAGTAGTTATCCCAATTTTGAAAAAAAATTTGTCTCGCCAAAAATGGCGGCCATTTTGAATTTTCGAATTTTTCGCAAAAATTGCAAAACATAAAAATGCTTATATCTCGAAAACCCTGCTAGATAGAGCGATTTCGACGAAATTTTTGACCCACAGGGTATATCTGCAGAGTAGCCATGCCAATTTTCAAAAAAAATTTGTCTCGCCAAAAATGGCGGCCATTTTGAATTTTCGAATTTTTCGCAAAAATTGCAAAACATAAAAATGTTTATATCTCGAAAACCCTGCTAGATAGAGCGATTTCGACGAAATTTTTGACCTGCAGGGTATCTCTGCAGAGTAGCCATGCCAATTTTCAAACAAAAAATTTCTCGCAAAAAATGGCGGCCATTTTGAATTTTCGAATTTTCAGACCCATAGCTAATTACTCACCTACTCAAAATGAGTAAATGCGAATTATCTCTAAAAGTATTGCAGATAGCCAATTTTTCTCAAATAAATCATTCACCTACTTTTGGGAGAGCTTTCACTTGGTGAAGTTTCAGACCCATAGCTAATTACTCACCTACTCAAAATGAGTAAATGCGAATTATCTCTAAAAGTATTGCAGATAGCCAATTTTTGTCAAATTAATCATTCACCTACTTTTGGGAGAGCTTTCACTTGGTGAAGTTTCAGACCCATAGCTAATTACTCACCTACTCAAAATGAGTAAATGCGAATTATCTCTAAAAGTATTGCAGATAGCCAATTTTTGTCAAATTAATCATTCACCTACTTTTGGGAGAGCTTTCACTTGGTGAAGTTTCAGACCCATAGCTAATTACTCACCTACTCAAAATGAGTAAATGCGAATTATCTCTAAAAGTATTGCAGATAGCCAATTTTTCTCAAATAACTCATTCACCTACTTTTGGGAGAGCTTTCACTCTGTGAAGTTTCAGACCCATAGCTAATTACTCACCTACTCAAAATGAGTAAATGCGAATTATCTCTAAAAGTATTGCAGATAGCCAATTTTTCTCAAATAACTCATTCACCTACTTTTGGGAGAGCTTTCACTCTGTGAAGTTTCAGACCCATAGCTAATTACTCACCTACTCAAAATGAGTAAATGCGAATTATCTCTAAAAGTATTGCAGATAGCCAATTTTTCTCAAATAACTCATTCACCTACTTTTGGGAGAGCTTTCACTTGGTGAAGTTTCAGACCCATAGCTAATTACTCACCTACTCAAAATGAGTAAATGCGAATTATCTCTAAAAGTATTGCAGATAGCCAATTTTTCTCAAATAACTCATTCACCTACTTTTGGCAGAGCTTTCACTTGGTGAAGTTTCAGACCCATAGCTAATTACTCACCTACTCAAAATGAGTAAATGCCAAATATCTCTAAAAGTATTGCAGATAGCCAATTTTTCTCAAATAACTCATTCACCTACTTTTGGGAGAGCTTTCACTTGGTGAAGTTTCAGACCCATAGCTAATTACTCACCTACTCAAAATGAGTAAATGCGAATTATCTCTAAAAGTATTGCAGATAGCCAATTTTTGTCAAATTAATCATTCACCTACTTTTGGGAGAGCTTTCACTTGGTGAAGTTTCAGACCCATAGCTAATTACTCACCTACTCAAAATGAGTAAATGCGAATTATCTCTAAAAGTATTGCAGATAGCCAATTTTTCTCAAATAACTCATTCACCTACTTTTGGGAGAGCTTTCACTCTGTGAAGTTTCAGACCCATAGCTAATTACTCACCTACTCAAAATGAGTAAATGCGAATTATCTCTAAAAGTATTGCAGATAGCCAATTTTTCTCAAATTAATCATTCACCTACTTTTGGGAGAGCTTTCACTTGGTGAAGTTTCAGACCCATAGCTAATTACTCACCTACTCAAAATGAGTAAATGCGAATTATCTCTAAAAGTATTGCAGATAGCCAATTTTTCTCAAATAACTCATTCACCTACTTTTGGGAGAGCTTTCACTTGGTGAAGTTTCAGACCCATAGCTAATTACTCACCTACTCAAAATGAGTAAATGCGAATTATCTCTAAAAGTATTGCAGATAGCCAATTTTTCTCAAATAACTCATTCACCTACTTTTGGCAGAGCTTTCACTTGGTGAAGTTTCAGACCCATAGCTAATTATTCACCTACTCAAAATGAGTAAATGCGAATTATCTCTAAAAGTATTGCAGATAGCCAATTTTTCTCAAATAACTCATTCACCTACTTTTGGGAGAGCTTTCACTATGTGAAGTTTCAGACCCATAGCTATTTATTCACCTACTCAAAATGAGTAAATGCTAATTATCTGTAAAAGTATTGCGGATACCCAATTTTTATCAAATACTCATTCATCTACTTGTGGGAGAGCTTTCACATGGTGAAGTTTCAGACCCATAGCTAATTACTCACCTACTCAAAATGAGTAAATGCGAATTATCTCTAAAAGTATTGCAGATAGCCAATTTTTCTCAAATAACTCATTCACCTACTTTTGGCAGAGCTTTCACTTGGTGAAGTTTCAGACCCATAGATAATTATTCACCTACTCAAAATGAGTAAATGTGAATTATCTCTTAATAGTATTGCAGATAGCCAATTTTTCTCAAATAACTCATTCACCTACTTTTGGAAGAGCTTTCACACACGAAAATGAAAAATTGTGAATATCTCGGAAAAGCTATTTCTTCTGCTTTAATGCTCGGCGGGAGATACACACCGCGGCAGTGGTCTTGACAAAAATTTTGGTCTCCCCAAAAATGGTGGCCATTTTGAATTTTCAAAGTTTTTGCAAAACACAAAAATGCTTATATCTCGAAAACCGTGCTATATGGAGCGAACTCAACAAAAATTTGGACCTGCTGGGTATCTCCAATTTTCAAAATATTTTTGTCTCGCCAAATATAGCGGACATTTTTAATTTTTTTATTTTTTGCAAAACACAAAAATGCTTATATCTTGAAAACCGTGCTAGATAGAGCAGACTGCGCTGACTTTGGTTGCCACAACAGTATAAGGCTAGAAACGAAGCATTTTCTTAATACTTTAGCACTCACCTTTATATCCTTTTCGGGACGCTTTGTTTTTGCTATGCAAAAACATTACCTTTTTTTTTTGCGAGCGATCCTCTAGTTTAACATTTCTTCCGTGTGATACTGTTTTGAATGCAAAAAAAATAATCTATAATTGCCCATCGGCACGAGTACCCGGGTACCCGCCCGTTGAAATCACTACCTACCCGGTCCCACTAAAAAGGGTTTATTGAGAACACTAATATAAATAATGGAATGTACAATATTCAGTCCATGAAATTAAGCTGTTGAAGAAACCCCAAAGATTAGTTGCATTCTTAGTATTATGTAATATGCAATTGTTTCCTGAAAAGTGAATTTCCTGAAAGAATTCTAGAAAACTGAATCATAACAGAAATAGCCCTCTTTAGTAAACAATATTTTTCACAAATTTTCCCTCATTACACAATTTCACTGTGACACACACAGCTGTAGTGGGAAGGGAGAAATTATTGATTGGTTCTGCTGTGTCTCGAACTCACAGCCTTCTCATTACACACAGAAATAAACACAAGTCTAACTCTTTAACCAGCTGAGCTAAAGGGGAATCCCCAGAAGCCCAGGTAGTAATAGAACTGACATGCGTGAGGATATTACATACCAGCCCTCCAAGGAAAGACCTGTCCTCAGGTCTTACATGACTACATTATTACACTTTACTCGCTTGGCTTTGAGAGGGAAGGATCTTTAGGCATCTCACCATCTAGTGGGAAGGGAGAAATTATTGATTGGTTCTGCTGTGTCTCGAACTCACAGCCTTCTCATTACACACAGAAATAAACACAAGTCTAGCTCTTTAACCAGCTGAGCTAAAGGGGAATCCCCGGAAGCCCAGGTATTAATAGAACTGACATACGTGAGGATATTACAACACATATATGTATATTTTTTGTAGACGAAACCCCAGATGAATTCCTGTGTCCTATAACCAGAGAAATCATGAAGGATCCGGTCATTGCTGCAGGTTGGTCGTCATTTTTAAGACCGCCCATTTTTCTGGTGTCTAGGCACCATCGATTTTTATTTATTTATTTGGGGTTTTACGTCGCTTTTTCAACACTGTACAGGTCATATCACGACGGGTAGTTTTATGGGCAGAGGAAACCAGTAGATACGCTTGGTCAAGGTTCCGTACTGTAAACTGCTGACCATCGGTAAGCAAACTACCAACTTTCCAGTGTAAACTGCCAACCATCGGTAAGCAACTACCAACTTTCTCACACAAGGTCCGGGGGTTTGAACCGCTGACCTCAGAGGTGGAAGGTGAATGTGTTACCACCCCCCTCAAGGCACCAGTGAAGGCACAGTGAGATTCAATATTAAGGTTGATATTCATGTGATATTACTTGGCTATCGGTACCAGTTACAATACAAGCCAATATATGAGTTTTATTTTGGAAGAATTTTGAATCTTCTATTGACGTTGAAGGTTTTGTCGGAACAAAACAGAGGACTTCATGTAATATAAGAGCATACGGGGAGTGTGTACCTCCACCACGGCCCAAAAATCCTTTAAAAAAATCTGTGATCAAGAATAGTAGTTGCGGATCTTTCCCACAATGAAAACAGTTCTGTGTTAGACCAAGACCCACTTACTATGAAAATTTGATGTAAATCCGTGCATTAGTTTTTTTTTGTAATCTTGCTAATAGTGTTGAAGACTGTAAGCCGGAAACCTTTTTGCCAATCGAAAGACACTGATCTGGTTATGTTCCCTTTTGTTCTAATCAAAACCGGTTTCCTCACATATTCATTATCTTAACATAAGTTTACCCAAATATTCAACAGCAATAAATATTTCACAGTATCTTATAATATTCTATCAATATATCAGGCATTTTGTCCTCAAAAGTATGCAAAAAGCACATCATGGTTCATGTTTATAAGCAAGTTATAGCTCATGTACACATTTGAGAACTTATGTCTTAGCATTTACCAAATCAAATGCATCCGGTTTTTCGATGAATTTCGGAAACCGGTTCTGAAATTTCGCATTCAACCACAACACTACTTGCTAACGTACATCTAGCTTTGTATATATGGTCAATAAACTTGTATTGTTTCAAGTAGTAAAATGCGTCATATGACAGCTACAGCTAGCCTTTTTCCTAAATTTCTCACATATTGATGCACTCTACTTGGATTTTGTAAATCATAAAAATTTGAAACCAGATTTCAGGTTTTACCTTTGGAGTCTAGTAGAATATCTCAAAATAAATCTTTATAGTTATGAATCGATGATGTCAATGAAAATCGGTCATTAACAGATTAACACAAATAATATTTTAAAAATGCTAGATTGCTGCATATAATTTTGCCAGTAGTGTGGTTATTATATAAATTGGCATTTTTAAAATAGTAAAAATATATCTGACTTAAGTTCAAATTAGTGTAATTTCATTAAAATGACAAAAATTAATACAAAAGAAAATACTGATTGAACCAAAGTATACCAAGCAGTCATAAATTAGTTACAGTAAGTATCCTTTGGTTCAAACAGTATTATTTGTTTTTGCATTAATTTTTGTTATTTAATTTTTTCTTAATTAATTTTAGAAAAATTAAATATCAAAAATTAGAACAGAAGAAAATACTGTTTAAACCAAAAAGCATACTTACTGTAACCAATTTAATTCAAGCAATCGCTGCAATTTTAATTGCAGATATAACTGTAATTATTTCTATCACAGTACTATAGTTAATTGATTAAAACCACTGCTTGCCGTGGTAATTATTAGTACAACAACAGTAACTAATGGTGTAAGATTGACCACCGCTGTATTGTAACATAATTTATTCAAACTATTGCTACCATTGTAATTACCAGAACAACTGTAATTAATAGCCTAGGAGTAACTACTTTTGTATTTTTTTTACGTAATTTATTCAAACAATTGCTACCATTGTAATTGCAGTCACAGCTGTAACTAATAGCAGCTGAGTAACTACTTGAGTAACATAACACCTGTGGAAAAGGGTTTATCTCTTTTAGTTTCTCTCGTCATGGGCAATAGATATTTGCCCACCCTTTTTGAAAAATTACGGAAAATCTACCTAGTGTTTTAGGATTTTTTTTTAAATAGAAAAAATATAAATATTTTTAATTACATGTCGTGTAAACTGTAATTAGGCAATTGCAGTTGTGATAACAAAATATTGGATTTTTGGAAAAAAATGTTTTAAAAGATTACAACCCCTTTTTGGTGGATTTCTGTAAGTTTAATTTCTCTTGTAAGTTAGAAGTAAATATTAGGCCCTTATTGGGCATTTAACAGTGAAAGTTACCCTCATGGAAACCCTGATTAAGCACAAGTAAGTTTGTTGTCCCTTTAGATTTGAGTGAATTGTAGTTAACAATACGAAGAAAAAACAAATCAATGTCTTAATTTATAAATGTTGAATCAAATGCAACCATACAATGGAATTTAATTTAAAAAATATAGATGTTCTGTTTGCAAAAAAATATTTTGTTTATGTCTATGCAAGTAGTAAAGTTAATTTTAAAAAGCGTGTAAATAAAATACAATCTAGCCATTTTAGTATATTTTATTAACTTAAGCATAAACAACAACAATAACAAACATCATAAATAATGGCAACAAACAATATATAAATCTATAGTTAAAAATAATAACATTTAATACTGCTGGATAAACTCTGTGTGTAATATGTATTAATTTATATAATGTACAAAAAAAAAATGACAAGCACAGTTTTGGTGTACATAATGATTTTTGCAAACAAATACAGATATTTACCACATAACTGAAGATAAATGATATAATGCTTGTTTTACGTACGCATAGAAGTGGTCTTATTTAGTTACGCAGCTGGTGTTAGATTGGGCCGAAAGGGGTTTGGGTCTACTGACAAGGGCCGCAAAGCCTTCATACACGAGTAGTGCACTAAATCGGTCACCCATCCCAGTACTAGCGTAGCCCATTGCTGCTTAACTTCAGTGAAGAGACAGGTACTCATCACGCTAGGTCACAATTCATGAAAGTCTGGAGACAAAAAAAAGTGATCTCTACAAGCATGAACCTTGCTAGAGCTTGCACTTAAAAAAACCCAAAGTTTAATAATATAAATAAGTCAATTGTGCATTTGGTTTGGACAATGACAAAATACAAGCGATACATGAAAACTACTACAGAAACCATGAATTATGAGATCAGTGCATTAGTGCTGTTACATATGTCGTCAATAAACTTTCAATATCGATATCCAATGTCAGTGTAGCTTTTCCATATCGATCGATATTGAAATGTCATTTCGCCCCAAATAATAATGCATTATTTTACAGCCGAAAGCATGCATCATTTTCAAATATGTGTTGTGTGATTTGTTTTTAAATCATCATAATTTTCATAAAACACTGCAATAATGCCTTAAAATATCAAGCGATGCCTCCAAATACATCATGCCTGCTATGAATTAAGGAGTTTAATGTTTTATAATTTAGTAGTTATAACTTGAAAAAGAAGTGCAGACGAATTACTTGGTCATTATATTAATCTTGGCACTTTTGTTATCGATATAGACAATGTGTACCATTATGGATTAATACTGATATTTAATAACATTCTTATGCATACCTAAGATTATATTCTACAACAGAAACAGGAAAGTATGATAAATCTAGCACTCATTTGTATTCAGTTACAAAATCAACAAACGTAACAATCATTCAACTTCAAAGAACATGGGGATCAATCTTTTGGAATCTCCAGTATTATCTGCTGTTAACCTCAGATAGACTCTTGTAAGAGAATAATGGAAAAAAACCTGATGATTTTACAGTATGATTTAATTTCTGTAGGGTTGGTATTCACAAAAGGGATCCAGCTCAAGTTGAGCCAAAAATCGACTCAAGTTCACAACTTGAACTGATTTTTAGCTCAACTTGATCCCTTTTGGAAATACGGCCCGTAACCGTAATTAGATGTGCGATTAAATGCTTGCAGCTGACATTGATTCCCTTAGAAAAAAAGGTACCACGCATTGTACTCATTCTTTTATGTATTGCAATAAGCTTGTTTTGCTTTTAAAACTTTGCAAATCTGTGTTAGTCTGTAATCTTATATTTTTAAAATGATACCCCAGGCAAGGACTAAAAATAAATCAGTACAGTTTTTTTTTTAAAAAAATCTATGTGTCACAGGTTTGAGGTTACTAAATGATTGAAGTTACTAACATATACATGTTTTTAATGCGTTTTCATAGATGAGCATTTTGTCCCAGAAACTACATTTATATTTAGAACTACACATGCCAAATTGAACAGGTAATTTTCAGCATGTTCCCATAATGTATTGCTTTTAACAGAAAATACAGATTATTCCAAATCATTTTATAATACACATGTCAAAGTCAACATATTTTAACACATTTTCTCGTGCGCATTTTTCAACAGAATGGCCTCCAGCACTTGTTCAGTGCATAGGGTGGCCTCTGCTTCTATGACGTAGCCCCAGTTCATGTAATCTCCCAGCCGTAGCTCCTCCAAACTGTAGTCCTCGAGTTCCTTCATCGCAGAGATGCAGTTTATCTGCGTGATCGAGTTATTCTCTCCACTCGAGGGTTTCGTGCGATGGCAGATAATTGGAGCTTCGAACTTCACATCCAACGTGCCAGCCTCGTTTTGGGTTTGACCTTCTTTTTCAGAAGATTTGTGCGTTGACGGCGGAGCGGGGTTTTGAGAGGGTTTCTTCCTTTGTAGAGAGGCCCCGAGCTGTAAGCGACTACTGTACTTTGGCCTACCTCTTGTTGCCCAGTACTCTTTTGCCGCCCCCAGGAGGGTGGGAATATAGTGCTTTGTGGCTTGGAACAGACTCCATTTCTCCCAGATAGTGAGGCCCCCAAACATCTCGGGAAGACCAAATGCAAGGCAGTGCTCCGGGTGGTCTTCTTTGGAAGGATTCGAATTGAAGGTGAAAACCAACTACAACGGTGGGAAAAACAAATTTAAAATTAATTGGGAAAAAAATTGTAGTAGTAATTATCCATTTTGTTTAAAGTTATGTGTCAATCCATGTTGGTACTGTCTCACACTGGCTTACACTATCTCACGCTACTCACCCTCCCAGGGCTATAAGTTTTGTTTCTTGTGTTTTAAAAGCGACTAAATATAGGTATGAAACTGTATAAAATATGCCCATATTGCATATCTCTGTGGCTATACTTTAACCATTAATGATCAAATATTTTAAAATCTAGTCTGATATCCTTTATAAAAGTCAGTAGGTTTTATTTTGATCCCCTTTAATACTATAGATTAGGCATTTTATTGGCAAAATAAGGTATATTTGTTTATTTGGGGTTTTACGTCGCTTTCAACACTGTACAGGTCATATCACGATGGGTAGTTGGAAGGGCAGAGGAAACCAGTACATATAGTTCGCTAGGGTTCTGTACTGTAAACTGCCGACCAACGGCAAGCAACTACCAGCTTTCCCACTTACGGCCATGACGGGGATCGAACCCCGGCCGCAGAGGTGGGAGGCGAGAGTGTTACCACTCTGCCACCATGGCCCCTCAAAATAAGGTATAAGTAGCTCACAAGAGAGTACAATTTAACCTTCTTGAATATATTTACCTTAGGCTGTGAACTTTTGACACTCCCTGCCTTAGACCCTTTCTGGCTTCCATCCAATGACACGTCCATGACAACTGGTACAGGAGAGTTGGGGTGGCTTCCAGTTGTCACGAATGGCCCTTCTTGTGACCTAGGAAGAAAGTAAAGTGAAAATAACATCTTTAAATCAGCTGTTGAACTTTTTAAAAACACTCAAGTCCATTTGTTGCCCTAACAGAATTTTATTGTTGCACAGTTTTTTTTCTTTTAAGCGATTAAGGGAGACTTAATATTCTCAATTTAGCTTTCAATAATATTTTTTGTAATCAGGATTTGTTATGCACCCTTAGGGCCTGGCTTCAGGTTGGCCTTGTGGAAGTTTTCAGCTTCATACCAAAATATATTGAGTCCACTGAAGTTTTAAAAATGAAACTGCAACCTGGTTTGCTGCCGGAGCTTAAAAACCAAGCATGCAACTCAAATATTTAACAAATATATATATATATAACAAAGGTTCAATTCTAATTAAGTAACAATTCTCACCCAAATTCATAGTCCATAATATTTTAGTATGATAAATGTTATAAACACCTCTCAAAGTGAACTTTACAACATTCCTATCTCAATAAGTATACTATTCAAAGCTTTTAAATTGAAATAAAACTAACGATGGTATGTGTACCAAAGCTTTAAAACCAAATGTCTACCTTTGCATGGCCTCAAATATTTCTTGTGGCGATGGGGTTCTGGTTATTCCTGCATGTTCCATCTTTCGGGCTGAATTTGGCAATGATTGTCTGGCAGAATTTGGTGTCATTGGCCGGAAATCTGCCATTCCTGCTCCTCGGTCAGGAGACGGAGGAGGTTCAAACCCAGGTGCTTCACCAATCCTAGATCCAGGTCTTGATGGTGGCTTGGAGTTGGGCCGGGAAGATGCTCTGGAAGCGGGCTGTGACCTGATGTTACCGTTAAGGATTTCTGTGATGCTGATTCCTTCTTGGCTGGACTTGCTGTTGCGTTTCTTTGGAGCCTCAGAACTTGGCTTGGCTTCAGGTTGGCCTTGTGGAGTACCTTGCCTTGGCACTTCTTCCTTTGCGGCTTTCCCGCTCTCATCTTTCCGCTGTGCCTGCTTACTGCTCTGGCTTTTTGTCGATCGCTGACTCTTGTTGCTGAGTTGGCTGCTGTTCAGCTGATGCTCCTTGTCAAACTCTTGTCTCGATTGATTAAGCACAGAAGTGTCTCCCTGTACACTGGCTGTTTTGGACGATGGAATCTTTGTGTCCACCTCGAACGGCCAAGTACTATGGATCTTGCCAGGTGTCTTCTCCTCTGGTGCAAATTTTTCTGGCGAGACCTTGTTTTCCGGGAGTTTATCCAGTTTGAAGCCGGTCTGCAGTACACTGTGTACAAGACTGTAATTCTTCCTCAGGAGACCTTTAGTATGCTCCTCGAAGTTGGTGTAATCATTGTACCTCAGTTCCTCCAGACTATAACCCTCATAGGCTGGCATGGCTGTAATACACTGCATGGTATGCTCGATGTCATAAAGAATTGGGTCGTCGTCTTCACGAATGAGCTCATTGAACCTCATTGGAACAAAAGTGTCAAACATTGTCCCTGCAGATATAAGAAAAGAACAAGTACAAGTCCTTGAGAGTATGCTTACTTGACACATTGAGGAAAGGTTTATGGCCGGAGTCCTTCTTGCTGGGTGGCTGTCTATGCAAGACCAATTTTCATAATAAATTCCCCCATAATTTATCATTTATTACAAATATTAAAGTAAGTTTACCACTACAAATTTAATTCATTATAAACAACGTATGTAATAAGTTAATAGGAAAATCCGGATTTTTCTATCCAGATGGTGTATCAGGTCACTCTAAATTTAATGGGATATAAATAGGACCAAGAACCATCTTCTCATTTTTTCATGAAGCTTCAACCACTAGTTTTTGCGTAATACTGCTTACAAACAGATAAACAAACACATAAACAGCCATAAAAATAATACCTCCTTCCCTGATGGAGGTAGTAAACGTATCGTTTTTTGAGAATTACACTTTATTTTTTTTGGTCTACTCAACATGGAATATATAGTACAAGGTACAACCATCCAGATAAAAGGTTATTGGAGGTTCCTCAATTCTATCCATCTGTACATGAAAAAAAAGACAAAAGCTAAAATCTTATTTTTTCATAAAGACTCTCCCACCTTAGCATATAATCTATCCGATATTGGATCTGGCAACGGCTATGGAATGATGATTTTTGAATTGGATTCTGGTGTTGCACTTTAGAGTCTGCCTTAGCAGAGATTAAGCGCTATAAAAGTACTGAATAGAATAGAATTTCTCACTCTACCTGTGGATCTGATATTCAGTCCCATCTTGGATTTTTTACGGTCCATGTCGTTGCTGAATATGCTGATCTGGCTTGTTGCATCGTCGTCATGGTTATCAGAAGCCATGGAGACGGAATTGTCGTGATCAGGATATGGGTAGCTGTCCACAGGATGGGTTCCACTACTGTGGAACTTGGCCATGCTTCGTAGAACGGGGTCACCTTCAAATATGTTCTCGTCCTCGTACTGCATTTGCCTGTTGGAAAAATTTGGTATAATTTGTTTTTGAAATAAAACATGCATTAAGTAACCTTCAAAGATCTTTTTAAATCTGTGTAAATTACTAGGATGTACGTTATATGTGTATTTGTATCCAAAATGACAAGAAATAGTCAGAATATAATAACCCGAGATTTACCAAGGTATGCCATGTCACAGTTTCGCGTTTTGATAAAATGCAATGCATGTATTTCAAGTCTTTGCAATATACTGCTACTCACATACCCTACTCATATTTTGGGAACAGTTTGTTTTAAATTAATCTGTTTTTCTTTGTGAATTCTTACAATATCATTCAGGTATGATCCTACCCTTTAAATAATATTAAAGCAGGACGCAAGACAGATTATAGATTTGAAAGGAACTACAAACTTTCGGTCCTGATGTTCTCATCCCACTGACAATTGGCAAGAAAGCTTGAAACAATAATAAATTATTGTTTTTTTAATTTCTAAAAAAATGTTCTGACGTGTCCCTTTAGAAAAATAATTCCCAAGGTTATCCTAAAACATGTGTCTTTTCAAACTTTTAAAGAGAGAATAATCAAGTCACATTCTTTTATGAAAACTTGCATCAAGTAGTATACTTTAAGTTAATTAACATTCAATAACACCTGAATAAAGTTTGAATAAAGTTTCTTCACCTCAGGACGGGGTCATGCACCATATCAGACTCCTCACTAGTCAGTGATCCACTATCGTCCTCCGTCTGTCTCAGTCTTTGAGGAGACTCCGGGTTGATTCTCATGCTGGATTTCGGCCGTTGTAGGTTTCTGCCAGCCTGAATGAAATGATTTAAACACGTGTTCAATTGATCAAATGTTATAACAGTCGCACCTCTTCAAATGGAACATCTGTTAATTAGAATATAGGAATAACACATGACAAATCATGGTATACGCAGAATTTTACCATAGTTTGAGGTTATAAACCCTGAAGGCGAAGCCTGAAGGGTTTATTGCCTCAAACCATGGTAAAATTCTGCGTATGCCATGGTTTGGAGGGTGTTATTCCTATTCTAGCATGACAAAATATTTTAATGTTATTAATCATGACAAATTTGCTGATGAAACAAGTTTTATTAAGGCTGTTTCATCCATTGTTCTTTGCATAGGGTTAGTACTGGAACAGCCAACATTGTATACAGGGATTTTACCATAGCTCTTGACCAATCAGATTCAACAACAGAGCCATGGCATGTTAGAATTTCCCATTAATTAGCCATAAATAATAATGAGATCCCAGAACTGCCTTACCCATTGAAATTTACTGGAAGTGAAAGTATATTTCTGGTTTCTTGGTATTCAAATTGATAGAGCTGAACATTTTATGCAAATTTAAACCAGAGACAAGAGTCTCTGCTAAACAAGCAGTACATCTCTCTAATTATAGGTCACACAAGGACTTCCATCTGAGACCTATTTAAATCAACTATCAATGATTGTATGTCCTGTTATGACCTTTCCCATTCAAAAGGGTTGGTCCCCAGTGGCCTAGTGGTTAGCAAGTTTGCCATCTAATCACAGACTGTCACCTTTGTGTGGGTTCTACTTCCTCAAGTACAATGCCCCAATTCCACCCTGGCTGTTGGAACGGGACAAATAACCCCACCTTTTGACCTTTGGTCCTGTTGAGAGAGGATGTGAAAACCCCACTTGGACTTTAACCATTCTCACGTACCTGGCTTGTTCCAGCAGCTCTCTTGGTATTTGCCACATACTCTGTTCCCATTGGTTTCAGGTGGATACCACCCTTCTTTCCTGTTGTTGACTGTGATGGCAGCTCGGGGAAGACCACCCTACCCTTTGGTTGATTGTTCCCTGGTGCAGCTCTCTGAACGCTGAATCCCAGTCGGTTCTGCTTCTTACCGTTCTTTGCCTTGGTGTCAGTTGGCGTGGATGATCTGGGCTCCTGGTGGTCATACTGCATCTGAGGATTGCCTCTTCTCATGTCTACATTGGCTGTATGAGCCCAAGTGTTGGGCTGCCGTTTGGCTGGAGTCTCCCTCTGTATTTTCTCATGGTAAGGCGATGGCTCTTTCCTCACCAAACTTGCCGGGGCACTGCCTGTACTCTGTGATCTTTTCACTTGTGTTTCAGGTTTTTTTACCTTGGCATTTGCCGATCCCCCCCCTGCCCGACCTTTGGCAGACTGCGCTCGGATTGGCTTTGCTGTCTTCCTTTTCTGTCCCGATGCCCCAGTCCCGTGAGTGCCAATGGTAAAATTTTGGGTGGGAAATAATGAAGGTTGGACCTTCACCATACCATCGAATTGCTGCTGCAGGTTCTTCTGTTTCAGCTGTTGAGCCTCTTCCTTGGTCAGGTATACTTCTTCAGATGCTGATGCCTGGGATTCATCTTGTGACATTGACATCCTTTCATCAAAAGTCGGCCAGTTATTTGGCCGTGGGAATCTGACTTGACCAGAGCCCTCCTGGGCCACACTGACTTCTCCTTCTTGACTGTAGTCTGTTTTCATCACTGGGAATCCAAACGGAGCAGAGACAGATACTTTAGGCATGCCCTGCTGCGACTGAGCTGGTTTAGGAAATGGCTGTATTGGTGAGTAAGCCTGGGCTTGTCTCAATGACAACGATGCCTGATCTGGACTCATCGATCCATTATAATCTCTTGATGTCTCCACTCCCTCCATCTCATGTTCCGGAACAGTCTGCAATGCATATCCATCTTGACGCATCATCCTTGGATCATATCCAGGTGGATCTGGCATTCCATATGGCCTATTGTTTTCCATGTTCCCTGTAATGTAACCGTTCTGAGGAGGCACGCTGGGGGTGACAGGTAAGTTGTCATCTGGGGTCGGAGTTATACTCCCATCTCTCGGGGAAAAATGCTGGCTGGTCTGCGACACATCCAGTGCTTGCCTGTCAGCCTCATTCAGTGGCTCTGCCCTTGGTGTCATTGGTTCACTCTCCCTTGACCTCTGGCTGCTTTGGGAGACTGGCCTAATGTCCAAAGTTTCTTGGATATTTGGATTTTCACCTTGTACACTCTACAATTTATTAGAACAATAGAAGGTGTTGGTGAATAGTGTCTAAATGGTAAGACGACATGTCATTATACTTGAGAGGGAAAGTTATGGTATTTAGATTTATTGATGAAGTGTTTGAAGGGAATACTTATGTACAACCATTGTTAAACATTCTAACAGATTCTCTATTGACACAGAGTATAAATTAAGCTAAAATAGCTTAAAACTTTCTGTGATTGTTGACTTAAATTGTAGGTTTGCCAAAAATGTAGTAATCCTAAGAAAATCTATATAAAATAAAATTATTTTTGAGAAAATGAAGAAAAAAAAAAGAAAGAAAAATAACACTCCAAATTGCATTTTATACATTTGTTACTGTAACCACGTATTTAATTTAATACAACAAAAACATGTGCAGTACATGTCATAACTAGATCCATATACAGTTGAAATTAGACATCTGTTAGACCTGGTGTAACTCCCAGACTATTATTTCCTTTACTTCATACCCATGGAAGATCCTAGGATGTCTTCCAAGATATGACCTCTCCCCAATAAAATTTAACTGATTCTTATATCTCTGTAATATATAGAGTAAGAAATCTAAAATTCGCCAGGAATCTAAAATTCGCCACCTCTAAAACCTCAGTTAATTTTACAAAGAAAATGATATTTTGTCTTAAAATTGGTATTTTTCAGTTCAAAAAGCCTTAATTTACTGTATATTCAACAAATCTCACCTCAATTAATGAATTTTATTATTATTTCAACATGTGGCGAATTTCAGATATGTGGCGAATTTTAGATTTCTTACTCTACAACTATGCAAACAGTAGATTCTGAGAGTCCCCTGAAGGAGTTTAGCCCAGGGTATACTCTGGGAGGAGGAAATAAATTTGGGGAGGCCACCAGATTGTACTCCAGGTTAGACTTAGCCCCAAGATTCTCTTTGTGGTATGAAATGAAATGTTCGCGTGAACACCATTCACCACAATTTAGATCCCTTGCTTGTGAAAGTATTTATTGTAAACAAACTTTTGATTTGCCATACCCCGTGCAGGGAGACATTTCCGCTCTTGCTGTCGCTGTGTACGCTTACTTTCTCACTGTGCTGTTGTGAGTGCAGACTGGCTTTGGATCCCAAGCTCGTAGTTTGTGGGTCTCCTGCTGCCTGTTCTGCTGGAGAAATCTGTCCATTGTCATCCTAGAAATAGTAGACAACAATATACATACAATGAAAGCTGTTCCTGTTTAAGTGGAAATATCGGAAGTGGATTTACCTTTTTTATTAAGTAGAAATATAGATGAAGAGCTAACTGGAAATTCTAGTTATTAAGTAGAAATATTTGTTCAGTACCTTGAGATTTAACATAATAAACTGTAACTGCTATATTTTAGGGATAAGCTCAGATATTTTATACAGTTTAATCCATTTCAATAGAAATTATTTTCAAGTAGAAATGACCGTTGGGTCCCGAATAATGCTGGGATTGAAATGCATTATTTTGCAGCTAATGATTCTTCAGTTAGCAAAGAAAATAAAAAAGAATTCTGGTAGCGTAAGGTATGTAAAACTGGCAATAAATTTAGTGAGTGCCTCAGTAATCTCTGTCCTTTGATTTAATCATTTGTGATGGCTTGCTCAGTCTTACGATACTCAGTTTTACTTAAGAAAGAGAATTTTTGTGCAAAGAAAAGTGAACAGAAACATGCAAAACAAATATTAGCTAAAACGACGCATACTAAAAGGAGTTGTCTTGGATCTGCACAGTATTTTGAAAATTCATGTTAATGGGTACATACTTCTGGAGTTACGGGGTCACTGTTTGCGACTGCTACGCCGTCTGGTATTTCCCCTCCCGCAACATTCTGGCCTTCGGGTTTTTCATCACTTTCACTCTTTATTCCTTCTGGTAAGGCTTCCTGTTGGCTACTGTGGCTTCCATTCATAACTGCTTGGGTTTCTGCCATGGTTCCGTCACTGTGTTCCTTGTCTGTAACTGGCTCATCTGGCTTTGCCGGGAAGAATTGGCTGGGTGGCTCTGGATACGGATCGTCTTCCGGCCTGACTTCGGGCTTTGTCAGGTTATTTCTGGCCACATTCTTCATGTTTTCACAGTGCTCGCATTCCTTGGATTTGCAGGTGTCGCAGTAGAATTCAAAGGGTAAATCTTTCTCTTCCGCTACCTTGAGCTGAGAGGCGCTCATATTCATTGCTGTTGAATAGTAAAAATACAGTGACAACTCTGTGAAGTGGTATGCCTTAAAGGTAAATACGAGGTCCTCACAAAGCCTCTCAGGTTGAATTTTGCCTTTTCATCTAGAATTTTTCTGATTGCGTAGAAGTGTTTTTCTGGCTTTGAAAGATTATAGTAACAATCCATCACTAGGTGGACATTATGTGAAAAATATAGCCCTGTTGGCAGTTAGTATCACAAGAAGGTAGTTTGAGTGGTTTCTAAAGTACATAGACTTATCCTTTCAGTTGTAGGACTTATCCTTTCAGTGGAAAGCTTATCTTTTTAGTTATATGGCTTATCTTTTCAGTTGTAAGACTTATTTTTCAGTTGTAAGATTTATCATTTCAATTGAAAAGTAAGGCCAATCTTTTCAGTTGTAAGGCCTATCTTTTCAGTAGAAAGCTTATGTTTTTTGTTGTCAGACTGATGTTTTCAGTTGTAAGGTTTATCTTTTCAGTTCTAAGACTTATCTTTTCAGTTGTAAGGCCTATATTTTCAGTTGTAAGGTTTATCTTTTCAGTTGTAAGACTTATCTTTTCAGTTCTAAGGTTTATCTTTTCAGTTGTAAGACTTAACTTTTCAGTTGTAATGCCTATCTTTTCTGTTATAACTTATCTTTTTACTTGTAAGACTTATCCTTTCATTCAAGACAAGTCATATGTTTTGTGAGTTTCCCTGCCCTATTTCAACAGGATCTTCTCGAGTTATAAATTATAAAACTCTTACAATAAGCCTTAGAAGTGGAACTAAACCCATCTTTACAAAGATTCTTAGATTTATACATAAAGTCAGACACATAATCTCAGTTTTTGCCTCTACAGAGATTATGTTGAAATCAGTATTTTCAAAAATAATATCACATGAGGAAAACCTCAAACTCTCAATTTATGAAGGGCTATTGTTTGTAAATATACACACGTGGAGATCCCAAACAAAGGAAAGTATGCAGCCAACTGTTTGAATTAAGTATAAACTCGGTAAATGAGTTTATAAGTTTTACAATGAGTTTAAGAGTTTCCATATTGTGAAAAGTTTTGAGTTAAAGAAGAAACTCATAAGAAATGAGTTTATGAGTGAGTGTCACCCCAAGTTTAAGAATCTTTGTAAATACTGGTCTCTTGATTATTAACCTCACCCTATATGAATACTCGTGTTAAGCAAGTATTAAGGGACCAGAGTAATCACTGGTCTTTCCAGTCCAACTTACAGTGCACGCTAGCCCTACTCCCCTGACTCGCGTGCTCGATTTTGTCCAGCTCTTTCTTGTGTACGTCATCCTCAAGTAGGAACGACAGTTCATGCACCATGTCTTTGTTCTGCATGTGCTGGTCTGCGCACACTCCACACAGTTTGATCACGCATGTACTGCACCTCACAGTGGCCGCAGTGTTCTGGCATGTTTCGCATAAATCCTCCATTCTTTGTTCTCTGACCTAAAATGAAAAAAAAATAACGATGTATTTATAAAGCGCCAAATTGATGTAGACATCTTCTGAGGTACCGACGCCCAAGAAGGGTTAATCAGATTGCCAGATCTGCTAATGTGGACTGGTGGGAAACATACCCGCCTAGGAACACAGAGGTGACGTGGGTTCAAACCCAGGTACAGGCAGATACATAGTGGCTCGGATGAGCACTTAAAATGGCGGTCCTCTGTCATTGGGTCCTATCCCCAGTGGCAGGCTAAAGAACCTCAAGGTCGTTGATAAATGGTTACCCTTGAGCCCCTGTCTTTCAGTTAGGGGAATGCAAGTCACTTGAGATTTGGGCTGTACTTGTGCAGTCGGATTGGTTAAATAGCACTTTGAGTCCTGTAGTATATGGAGATATTGCGCTGAGTATAAATACATAATAATAATAATAATTTCATTGCGTAAATCTGGCCACCAGCGTCTATGTGTAGCTTTCATCCATGCTTTAAGACTGCCTGTCATATAGTGCTGTAGGGTGATAGAGGAGAAGACTAGGGAGGGTGATAGGCTAGTCTGAATAGGTAAATCTTCAACTGTCATTTAAACCCATGACACAACCCATAGTTCATTAATCCATATACATGTACTTTGTATGACCATTTAAATCCATAGAGTTATCAAGGGGGGCCATGCTGGTAACACACTCGCCTCCCATTTCTGAGGTCGGTGGTTCAAACCCTGGAGCTTATGTGAGAAAGTTGGTAGTTGCTTACCGATGGTCAGCAGTTTACAGTACAGAACCTTGACACCAACAGTATGTACTGGTTTCCTCTGCCCACAAAACTAACCGTTGTGATATGACCTGTGCAGTGTTGATAACGATGTAAAACCCCATAGATTTATCATCTCACAGTAAGCACAGTCAGTGTACAACACCTACCCCCCCCACTCCCCCCATGAAAGACTGGTAACTATTCTCACAGATCTGTATCTTTCTAGAGTTACAGGTCAAGATGTCCTATCCATAAAAAAAAAAACTCTTCATATTTTGGGGTTTTTAATTGCAGAAATTAATGAGATTGATGGACAATACCATTAGACCATTTATTCTTTAGCACCTGCCACTTGGTTAATTTTGTAACTCAATACTGATTCAACCTACGTTGAAATATGGACTATCAATTTTTGCTAAGGCCCTGTAACATTTTTGTTAACTCAACTCACACAGTCAGCTGACACAGAGCCCACTCACGGGCACTGATTGCTTGTTCTTAGTTGCAGGAACCAGGAAAATTTTTCAAGTACACTGGACACAGTGTAATCCCTATCCCCCTGGAGCAAGGGATATGTGTAATTTTAAATATAATTTAATTCCTATCTATATATAAATAAATACAATTTACCCTGGTCCTACTATTACAAAGTCTACTGCAAACATAGAAAGGGGTTTCAGTCGGCTAGTGCGAGCCGCTAAGCCATCAGAGAAACAAGTAGTACACTGAAGCAGTCACACATCCCAGTCCTTACCTTGCCCATTGCCGCTTAACTTCAGTGAACAGACAGATACTCATCACGCTGTGCCACAATTCGTGAAAGTCCAGAGACAAAAAAAAAATGAAAAAGAAAAAACGTGATCTCTAGAAGCTCTAGCAAGGCTCGTTCTAAACCTAGTGCATTACCTGTTTAATCAGATATCTCACGTAGTAATTGTCCTGTAACTTGGCCACCCCTCCTTCCTTGTCAATCAGAGTCTTGACATCACAGTTCGGACACTCCAGCTCCTTGGGCTGGTTTCCATGGTCGTACAGACTCTGCAAGCATTTCTTGCAGGCGGTGTGTAGACAGGCTAACAGCTTGGGCTCCTGAAAATGCTTCATACAGAGAGGACAAGTGATAATGTTTTTATCGATTGAGATGAAGTGAAGGTTTTTCTTGTCCACGGAAGCCATGCTTTCTTCTTCTCTGTATTTTTGAAATTCTAGTGAAACTTCAGCAGAATCTTATCTTCGAGTTAGAATCCCTGCTTCACTAGTGAAAGATCCAAAGTCTGGTTTTCACATGAATTAGACCTTCAATAATCTTTTCCCATTGAAATTTTCCCCATTAAGCTATATATTATACTTCCAGGCCCTTAATTTCGGTCTGTATCCTTTTTATGCCTGCATGCGTTTTATTTAAGAAAACAAGAATTATACTTTGCAGACTCTTGATTTTAGCCTAGCTACCTCATGATGTTTGTGTATCCTTTTATTTTTTTTAAATCTTTCTTATAATAAATTATTACAATGAAATCCCATTTGCTTTAATCCTTAAGCAAGCCTTTGTTAAAGAAGTTTATAATGGTATCCAAATATCTGAGAATATTATTAAATAAATGCTTTTATTTGTTGTCACTTAATATGTTTCTAAAAATATTTTGTGACACCAGTGTGTCAGTCTTTTACTTTTAATATTAATCATCCAATTCCGATTCCCATTGAAATTCTGTTCGTTCATATTTTAAAACAATAATCTAACACTAGTCAAAGCTCATTAAATGGTATTTTTTTTAAAAATTAGTTCCTTTCAAAAATAATTATTCAGTAACTGTTGTGGTAGTATTTGAATATAATCTCTTTATTCTTTTTTCATATTTCCATTTTTTTTTTCTTTCAGTTGACTTATAAATATATATATAATTTTAATGACTTACATAAACTTTACATAAATAGAGTAACTTTTATTATATAGACATAGATATCTAGACAACGTAAATCTATGTATGCCTGGCAGGTAATACTATCATGTCTCTGTGAACTGTTGAGCTATTGAGTTGAGAAATCTGTAAGTCTATTCATTCCCGTGCTTCTTGATCCATAGATAAGCCTATGATATGTCGATATGGTAAACTCCAATAAGGGTTAGAGTAAGAAATCTAAAATTCGCCAGGAATCTAAAATTCGCCACCTCTAAAACCTTAGTTAATTTTATGAAGAAAATGATTTTTTTGTCTAAAAATTGGTATTTTTCAGTTCAAAAAGCCTAAATTTACTATACATTCAACAAATCTCACCACAATTCATTTATTTTATTAGTATTTTCACATGTGGCGAATTTCAGATATGTGGCGAATTTTACATTTCTTACTCTACTTGTGTGTGTACATTCAAATAGTTTGCAAGAAGTATATCTGAGGTTTTTAAAACTATGCTTCATTATCCAACAAGTATTGTATTGAGGTCAGATTTCTTACAGGGCTAAATCAAGGGTTTGAGTTAATGTAAGAATTTACTTGGAGGCTGAATGGTTTGGTGGTTGTACACTCACCCTACACCTCGGAGGACACGAGTTCACATGGTTTTGCTTCCAAACCTAAATAAGAAGGCTGGTAGTTGTTTGTGTTTTTCCTGTAGTTTACAAACTTGTGGTCACAAAGAAGTTGAAATTTTATTTACACTCGGATAATTTTCCATTCAATTTTCAATTCAAATCCTTTACTGTAGGATTTTATAAATTACTGGGCCCATATTCACAAAAGGGATCAAGATCAAGTTGAGCCAAAAATCAGCTCAAATCTAGTATTAACAGCAGCAAATTTGAGTTGATTTTTGGCTCAACTTGAGCTGGATCCCTTTTGTGCGTACGGGCCCAGAAGTACTTGAATGTTAAAGAATGGGGAAATGAATTATTTAGACTCGAACAATAGGGAAAGAGTACTTATGTGCATCAGTAAGATCAACTGACCAATCAAATCCTGGTATTTGTCAGGTGACCTATGCAGGAGCTAGCTTAAAATGCCAAGTAGAGAGCCGCTTTTGAGCTAGTTATCCTCAGTCAGTTTCTGCAAGTATTACGTGAAAATTATGGAAATTTTTATGCTGAAAAGGGTACTCTATAAAGAGTAGAATACTGAGAAAATAGCTCATGAAATTTCTACTGGTTCCAGCCCAAATATGTCAAAAAAGTATTTAAGTCTCAAATCCATTGTAAACTTAGGGATCTCCACCATTTGCACTTGATAAAGCACTTTATTTCATGTTAACAGCTATATAAGCGTCGCTAATAAGATTAAGGATGTCGATTACTCAGTAGCGTCAAATAGATTTCAATTCCAGTAAGTAATTGATTCTTTTGTATATGGTTCCTTTGTGATGATTGATTGGCCAAGACAGAAAAAAAACCAGGTATCTGTAAACCCACAGACTGTTGTGAAAAATCTCACAGGATCACAGTAGATTATAAACAGATAATGACACATAGATCCAGATTAACAGAGGTGGAGTAAACGTGTTTATTTAACCGTCTGATCATTTCTGTACACAGCTAGTGAGTTGATTGATCATTCAGATTATGTTTTATCTTACGTAACTTACAATGTGAATAAAGAGGTCTTAGTAAGTGAAGTATTAGCATGCAAAAGAAAAGCATGGAAGATTGATGAGAAATAAAGGTCTACAAATGCATCATGTAACTTCTACAAGTCTCACAACATGTTCTGAATCATTTGTAAAATATCTTTGATTATTCTATTTTCACAATGAAATACACTGATTTAAATGCTTGGAACAGTGAAAGAATGTTTGTTGGACATCCTATGTCACCTGAACTGTAGCTTTGACTTACATCACATACAGCGTAGCAAAGGTCAAAGTTGGGGTTTTTACTTCCCATTCAACAGTCAGAGTCATATTGGGACAGGTCTTCAGCTTTGTCACTTGTGGGAGTCGAACCCACACAGAGGTGACTGCCTGTGATTAGATGTTAAACATTGCTAACCACTAGGTCACCAAGGAAAGATATATTTCTAAATATTAACACCAGAGAAAAAAAGAAAAGTATTAAGGAAAACTAAAATGATCTTAGAAGAAAATACAATGCTCATAAAATAAACTATATAATTTATGTGTATGGTAGAAAATAAGTTCTTTTCACCTGGGGCCGACGCCAGTGGTGTGAATATCAGATTTCTAACAAAAATAAAATCTGATTCCCTACAAAAAATTTTTTTAAACATATTGGTCAGGTTTACTTTTAAACGCACTAGGTTATGTTATCAGTTCCGAATTTAGACAAATGTTTTGGACCTTTCATACTCCCTGTTCACAGAATTGCAGGGCACCAGATACTCCAGTGGGCCTCAGCCAAATATAAACTAGGAAGCACCCATAGAGCACAGAATATATCCAGATCTCTCCCAAAATGTAATTTCCTATTCCTGTCGCCAGACCCTGCCTACATGAGAAAGTTCATGAAGATCTACTTATAACTTTCGAAGTAATGTTAGTCAGAAAGATTAAGTCATTGAAAATACATTAAAAATGGGACCTTTGAAGATTTAGGATTTTTTTTTTCTTTTTTTGTATCCAGAGAATGATTTGGATCTTTCCCCAAAAATGTAATCTTTCTTTGGACAGGCCATATTGACATTAAAAATATTCACGAAGAACTTTTTATTTACTTTTGGAATAAGGACAAACACAGACAAGCAAACAGACAACTGAACGCACCTCAAAACATAACCTCCCAGGCGGAGGTAATAATCGTACCCAATATTTCACGGGGCAGAATCTTGACCAACCCGTATGTACTGTTCTCTTCTTGATACCTAGTGTCACGTAACTATACAAATTCCATTCAATTCTTCTCGTGTCAAAACTACTTCATTAAAAAAAAAAAAAACAATTAAAAAACGTGACTGTCATCCAGTTAAATACAGGGTTCAATTTAAAATTGGCCTCATTATTTACAAACTTCTGAAACACAGCCAACCAGCATACCTTAGTGAAATACTCCACCCATACACCTCGTCCAGAAATACAAGATGTAGTAGCCCAGAACACGAGCTCCTTCAAATCCACTTTTTTGACCATAAGGTTCACAAGTCGCGTAAACTCATTTCAAGCTTTGCCATCTGTGGCCTAGCAGGTAGCACACTTGTGGACGTGGGTTCAAACCCAGGTACAGGCAGATACATAGTGGCTCGGATGGAAATTTAAAATGGTGGTCCTCTGTCATTTGGTCATATCCCCAGTGGCAGGCTATAAAGAACCTCAAGGACGTTGATAAATGGTCATCCTTTAGCCTCTATCTTCCAGTTAGGGGAATGTCACTTACTTGTCAGTTGGGGCTGTATCTGTGCAGTCAGATGGGTTTAATAGCGCTTTGAGTCCTGCAGTACATGGCGCTATTGCGCTGAGTATAAATACAATACAATGCAAAAGCTTGTCTAGTCATTATGCCCTAGAGTTGTTACATCCTTGAGGAAACATCTTAAGACTCCCCTTTTCAACTCAAGCTCTCCCACTCAGAATTTTCGATAAGGTCACACCCATTTTCCTGGATTACTGACCTATACCATCTCCCACTATGCTTTTGAACACTAAATTTGTTTACCAAGTGCAGTGAGTTCCCCATTGCAAGCAAGATGTGCGTAAAAAGCAGTAGACTAGATTAGATTTTTCTCTGGTCCCCAGAAATTGGTTTTTCTTCTGGTTGAAGAAGGTTTAAACGTATTTCATCACATTTCCAATGGCTTTACAAGGTGTAAGAGTATTTATAAATCATTATCTTCAAACTGTGGTGTTTCGGATGGCTTCCAACCAAACATTTATAAACTCTATTTCTAAATTGCTATTACGATTATTCTTCTCACTCTCTGCTATTTTAGATGGCTACACATACGAGAGGGCTGCAATTATGTCTTGGATCAAAAGTGGCAAAGGGACATCACCAATGACCAACTCACTGTTACTGAACGACAGTCTCACACCAAACCGCAGCCTCAAGATGTTGATACAAAGAAATTAATTGCCGATCACATGTGCAGTTTATGATGTTAACATGAAGGAATCAATTTATCGGTCATTAAATATGAGGCAGAAATGGAATAATTAACTAAGGAATTAACTATCAATTAATTAATACAAACTCATAAACTTAAGATGATTAATTATACAGTCTCAAGATGTTAAGACAGACGCATATACTTGTGATTAATTACACATATGTGAGACATTAATACGAAGTAATTAACTAGTATTAATTATACAGACTTGGGATGTTAATACATAAGAATTAACTAGAAATTAATTGTAATTGTAATTGCACAAACTCAAGATGTTAATCCATAGGAATTCATCATGCAATTAAGAACACAGACTCAAAATGTTAATACAAGGAAGTAAACTGGTGACTTTTATGTACAAACTTATGTTCTTGAAACGGTAGAGTCTGCAAGCGTAGAACTTCCAGTATTCGCTGGATTTGGTTCAAGTTTTTGGCTAAACTTCCGCGGTATACAGTAGATTTTGTATAATTAGAAATCCCAGTATTCACAGGATCCTGTTCTAGTTACTTCCATTGATCCTATAAAAATAAACTATATTTCAATGTAGACCAGGTCCCACATCAAAAATTCCATTTTGAGTTAATATGACTTTTATAGTTGTGTCTGCTGTACAGCGAAGTAAACGTCCATTTATGATGACGAAAATTTGAATATTTGTGATTAAAAAAAATCAAAATTTGTTGTGCTTTGTCAGTGTGAAGGCCATAATAATGGCAAATACAGTTTTACAATTAATGTCAGTACAACAAAATACACAGTTTTAATCTATTTTTTTAATGAGCTCGAGTTTGTGTTGAATTTGTTGTGTTTATATAGTATTGGTATCATGTATCGATATTTTAATATAATTGATCAATAATGATTCAGAGTTTCAAGATTGAAAGTGTCAATTTCAATATCCATCAGACAAAATTAGTCGGCAATTTTTTTTTCAGAAAAAAAAAAGTTGTGTGGTATATATAACCACTTAACAATAAAACCCTTACTACACAGCTTGCCATACCTATTTTGTGATATAATTTTTTTTTTCGTAAATTGAATATGAGATTTGCGATTAAGATATGCATTTTATAGAGAGAAACAGTATTTCAATATATTGATCAATATCGGAAGTCATATTAAACTTTGATATCTATATTGAAATTTCAATTCAATAACGACACTATGTTATTATTATTATTTGTTATTTTTATTTTAATGTAACAGTTGCACAATATGTTTGTGAAAGATGTAAAATGATACAGTAAATCTGATACAGATTCATTAGGTTGTTTTATATGTTAATAATTATTATGTAAACTTCCATGGTTATTTATGCACTTTTTTATGTTACAAAAAAAAAAAGTACCTTAATTATATTTTACTTAATCGTAATTTTTATTATTAATTTTATATTTTATGTCTGGGAATATGTATTATATATATATATATATTCTAAAAATCTCCAAAATTTCCATATCATCGTATGAAAGTGTGTCAGCGTTGGAGTGAGACGTGAAAAATATGCCACATTATGTGTGAAGTTTAGCCCTCAGAAAACCCCACTTACCAATTCTTATCACCTGTGCTTATTTTGTAACTGGGTTTTTACCTGTTTAAACTGTTGCAAAGTTTCAGTTTTGCACTGTTTTCTTCAGGATCAAGGGGGGGGCACGGTGGCGCAGTGGTAACACACTCGCCTCCCACCTCTGAGGTCGGTGGCTTAAACCCCGAACCCTATGTGGGAAAGTTGGTAGTCGCTTACCGATGGTCAGCAGTTTACAGTACAGAACCTTGACACCAACTGTATGTACTGGTTTCCTCTGCCCATAAAACTACCCGTCGTGATGTGTCCTGTACAGTGTTGAAGGTGACGTTAAAACCCAAATATGTCGTTCAGCTTCAAGGGGTTATCACACAGTGGCGAATTTTATTCTCTGTGGCAAATTTTACAGTCCTTACTCTAGGCTTTTCGTAATCTATGCAGGCTTTGTATAGATATTCTAAATGTTGCAAATTATGTCTAAAAACTTCCCCGACAGTGCTATTACATTATATTTACATTTACACACACTGTATATACAAACATTTATCACAGTATTTACTGTAGACTGTTGTTTTTTTTTTTGTTTTTTTTTTTTTTTTTTTTTTTTGTAAAAAAATTAGAATAGTTGTTTTATGCCTCGGTCATACTACAGGCAGTATTTTCTATGTTAATAATCATGTTGTTTAACGCCTCACTTCTCTAAGTACACGGGTGGACACAAACAAGGGTACGAAGATAGACAGTCTTCAGAGCATTTCAAATCTGGGTGGTGTAAGCAACAAACTTACACAAACTAAATAGAAAAAAATGTCTTGTTAAGCTTTATTCAAGAGTATTTTTCTATAGTGGATTTGCTTAAGTCGAAGTTGCAAAATGGCCATAGGTTGTCAAAGTTGCCATTTACGTCTACTTGTGCCAACTTCTAGTTATACCCACCTTGAGAAATATATGAAGTACTCAAGATGCTATATGATTTAAGTCTTTGGCAATAACTAACACTTTGTGCATCAAATTAGGTTCTAGTTATGGCCACTTTCTGTAAGTAAAACTTCTAGTAATTGTTAAAATTTGCACTTATAATTGTTGGGACTTAGAAACCACTTCTACTTATGGCAATATTCTACTTATGACAGTTCTACTTATACCAAATCTACTGTATTTAGTTTGTGACATTTTGTTGCTCACACCAGTTAGATTAAAAACCGCTCAGAAAGACCATTTATCTTCGTGTTCATTTGTCTTTGTGTCCATGGCTGTACTGCCCCACTTTAGTTAGTAAGCTTTGTACACTGTGTCATTCAGTACTTCATCTAGACCACAAACATGGAAGTTAAAAGTAAGAACTACACCTATTTTTCTTTCATCACCCATATCCATGTACGTCATTGCCTGTACCCGTGGTAGTCTAGATCTTTTGGTATAAAATAGTTTATTTGTACGTGTACGTGATTTGGAAGGGTCAAAAACCTTTTTGTTCATGGACACATACAACTACACAGTTTTATACCAGAAGATCTAGGGTATCATGGTTACAGGCAATAACAGACACGGATACAGATGATGAAAAAAACAATAGGTGTAGTTCCTATCTTAAACTGTTCCAAGTTTCCTCCTACCGTGGATATCACCTCACATAACCAGCCATAACTGTACGGTGTCCTATCATTTCTGTAGCCTTTCTTTTGCCTGTCCTCTCAACTCTGTGTTATTCTGCCTGTTTCTGTGTCTCTAGTGAAGGTAAACAATTGCTGTAAGAGTACTGTATTTTTAAAGTACATCTCCTGTATCCTTCCTGTGTCAAACTGCGGTCATTGCCCCCTCCACTTCTATTCTTTCCATAGCAAAACCATTGCAACAGGTTTCGAGGTGGGTTTTTCGGGCATTGCAGCATTCTCCTCTGTTTATCCTGTCATCCATAATCTCTATAAATACCATCTGTAATGTAATCGGGGCTTACTGTTATTAATGTGTGCATATATGTGTCCTGTAACCTGTATATAATAGTTGTACAACCCACACAAACCACCCCCACCCTTCTCGTCAACACTTGCCTCAGATCTCATGTGTTTGAATCCGACCCATCCTTAAATTGCTTAAATTGGAAGTTGGCAATGGTTTCTTGTTGGTACTTCCATATCACGAATGTCTGGACAGTGAAACACTGCATGAGTATTAATATTAGCTTCATTAAACTCATTCTCTTCATGCAAAAACCCTTAATTTGGGAGGGGGGGGGGGCGCACGGTCATGTATGAACCTCCTGTCAGGTCATAGTTTCAAATTTCACCCCCGACCTTAAGTGGTAAAGTTTGATAGCGGCCTGCTGAAGCCCAGTCGTTTTGAGAGCAGAATCTTTGAACAGTCAGTATATACTGCTTCTCTCCATTCCGTAAACTACCCATCAAAGTGTGTTGAAAGCAATGTTAACGGCAAATAAAACAAGCCATTAGAAGGGGGACACAAAGTTCTAAACTAACCTCAACCTCTTTTACAACTCTTTTGCAACCTAGGTGAGTTACTCGACTTATCCTTGCTTTCATCATCTCTAGAATTGATAAGAATCTTTTAAGGAATTTTTATCGATAGACAATAATTGTTATTATCTTTTGTTTGACTGGGTTCTACAGCATTCTTTTCAGAATTTCGGTGGTTTGTTTTTCAGTTTTTTACCAAGGTATCGGTTTCTAATTATACCAGCATAAAATCCTGTTTTCTGGAATGTTTACAGAGTTTAAGTTGTGCAAACTCACCACTGTAAGTGATAGCAGTCTTGCATAACATCTTTCTACTAAATATTCTGAACAACAAATTTCCACATAGCAAAAGTGTGTGAATACAAATTGAATAAGTATACTTTGGAATAAATTCTGTGCCTACAAATAACTTTGTTTTGGGTTGAGTCAAAGTGTTTTGTGTATATTTGTTAGAATGTTATGTCAAGATGACAAACCAACTCAGTTTCGAGGTGAAATACTGAAATTGATTTAATCAAATCATGCCCTATATTATACCTGTGTAAACCATCTTTAATTGCTCATTATGTAGTGAAATCAAAATACACTGTGCATATATACTATTGTATGTTTATATATTGTAATCTATAATTAGTATAATATAGACTTATTTACATGTGTGTTATTATATCCCCAGACGAAAGTCGGGGATATATTGGATTCAGGTCCGTCGCGCCGCCGCCGCCGCCGCCGTAGAAATTTCCTTGTGGACGTGATAACTCAAAAACAAATTAATATTTTTTTTTCAAACTTGGTACACATGTTAAGGGTGCCCAAAGGAAGATCCCTATTTTAAGGTGACCTTAAACTCCCAGTAAAAAAGAACTTATGGCCACCTTAAGGTCAGAAATTGCACTTTTGGCCACTTAGAGCCCTGTAGGTCACAAACTATGATGCTCAGCTGGCTGAAATTTTACCTGACAACACATTAATATGTTCTTAGTACATGTGCCGAAAATCATGACTTTAAGTTGAGGAGAAAATTGTGTTTGAGGCCCATAAATACCCCCACTTAGGGATTTTTTGCTATACTTTACACATATTTTGCCCTATAATTTGGAAGTGATAATTCTGATGAGTCTCAAACTGCGCTAGGTATAACTTTGATATGTAATCCTTGTCTGTAGAAAATTTTAGGGCTGTAGGTTTACCCAAAGGGGTCGACTTAAGGTCTCAAAAATGCCCACAGAGACCCAATTTATGCACTTTTTGCCACTTTCAAGCACTGTAGCTTTCAAACTATGTCTCTCATCTAAGTTAAATATCATCTGGGAATATATCTATGTGTTTTCTTATATGTGCCCCAACATTTAGGCCTTTAATAGACAGTTAACCTGTGTATCAGGACCATAAACACCCACCCGAGTGACCCTTATAAGACATTTTTCACATCTTTTTCCCTGTAACTTGGAAATGGTAAGTCTGAGAAGTTTCAAACTGTATTAGATATATATTCTGTGTGTAATCTTAGTATGTAACAGATTTTAAGTCTGAAGCTTTAATTTTGAAGGTCAAATTGAGGTCTCTAAAAGGCTCCCAAAGACCCAATATTTGGACTTTTTGCTACTTTTAAGCCCTGTGACTGTCAAACTATGTGACTGATAGAGCTCAAATCCTATCTGAGAAGATATTAGTATGTTATTTTTATATGTGCCAAAAATTAAGGCTTTAAGAAGACATTTAACCTGTGTATGAGGACCATAAATCCCCACCCGAGTGACCATTTTTAGACATTTTTCACATATTTTTCCCTGTAACTTGGAAATGGTAAGTCTAAGAAGTTTCAAACTGTATAAGATGCATATTCTATGTGTAATCTTAGTATGTGACAAATTTTAAGTCTGAAGCTTTAATTTGAAGGCTACATTTAGGTCTCTAGAAGGCCCCATAAAGACCCAGTATTTGGACTTTTTGCCAATTTTAAGGCCTGTGACTGTTAAACTATGTGACTGATAGAGCTGAAATCTCATCTGGGAATACATTATTATGTTCTTTTTACATGTGCCAAAAATCAAGGCTTCAAGTAGACATTTAACCTGTGTATGAGGACCTTAAACACCCACCTGAGTGACCCTTTTAAGACATTTTTCACATATTTTGCTCTGTAACTTGGAAATGGTAAGTCTGAGAAGTTTCAAACTTTATTAGATACATATTCTATGTGTAATCTTAGTATGTAACAAATTTTAAGTCTGAAGCTTTAATTTGAAAGCCACATCGAGATCTCTAAAAGGCCCACAATGACCCAATATTTGGACTTTTTACCACCTTTAAGCCCTGTAACTGTTAAACTATGTGATTGATGGAGCTGAAATCCCATCTGGGAATGCATTATTATGTCCTTTTTACATATGCCGAAAATCAAGGTTTTTAGTAGACATTTAACCTGTGTATGAGGGCCATAGACACTCGCCCAAGTGCCTTTTTTGACATTTTTTCCATATTTTGCCCTGTTATTTGGAAATGCTTAGTGTGACAAGTCTTAAACTGTATTATATATAATTTTTGTTTGTTATGTATGTCCCCCAAAAAGTTTCAGATCTGTAGTTTAATTGCTAAGGTCTCTTTAACAATTGTAAAATGCCCACAGAAACCCAATTTATGGATATTATGCCACTTTAAAGCCCAGTAACTGTCAAACTATGTGGGTTATAGAGCTGAAATCTTTGAATTTTTAAAAGGAAATGCCTGTCTACTTAAATTTTGAATATTAATAATGTTATGGCTATCTTAGTCTTTTAAGAACTTATTTTTGTGTGTTATACCTCTGCTTGCTGAGTTTTTCACTTTTTAAAATGAAACTGGTTAAACATATTCAAGTAGACAAAATGGACACTTTAAGTGAGCTTGAAGTCCCAATATTAATGAAATTATATCCTTATGTAGTAAAACTAGGGGATTTTTAACCCTCAACTAGCCCAGTTTTATTCAACTTGCCTCAGTTAATTTTGGCACAGCTCCTACAGTTATGAACTCATTTCAGTTGATAATCACATACTTAAAATTCTCAATTCTTTTTGTATTTGAGTACCACTTTTATATAGATTGTTTGTTTACCATTTATGCTCAACCCACATCCCCCACCCGGATTCCCCCCACCCACCTCTGGGACCTCCAGCTATATTGAGTGACACTAAATAAACAAAGGTATTTAATGATATCAGATGAGAAACAAAGAACTCAATGGGGTTGCAGATCTTGTGTAATAGTGAGAGAGGTGTGGAGAAGGGGAGAGGGGTGGGGGTGGGAGGTGGTGGGCTTCATTACATATAACACAAAGGGGAGTCAGAACTGAGATTGTGTCACATATTTAGGTTGCATATATATGGACCACATATATAGGTATAGAGGAAATGAATAACTGAAAACAATTTGCAAATTCTAAAAATAATATAATAAAATAATAATATAAATAATTTTTTTTTAAATAATATTTTATTTGTGAACAAATATAGAAACAGATATGCGCTTTTGGGATTATGAATTTTAGAATGGACATTGAATCATCAATCATTTAAATACTTTGAAGGAAGATTGAAAAATATGATGAGTTGAGTTAAAAATAATATTTTATTTGTCAACAAATATAGAAACAGATATGCTCTTTTGGGATTATTATTTTAGAATGGACATTCAATCATCAATCATTTAAATACTTTGAAAATAGGTTTAGAGTTATCATTGCAGGAAGATTGAAAATATAATTTGAGTTATGTATTCGGCGTCTGGGGATACACCATCTTCCTTGGGGAGATATAAACAGAGTAGATTGATGTGCTGAAGTTCATATAATAATGGGTAATTATGTTTTAAAAAATTCCCGATCAAAACCTGTGGCGTGAGTGATGACCTGTCTGGGGATATGTTGGCGCCGAGTTGGCCCAATCTAGTTTTAAGTATTATTCTTCATATTAAATCTGTTGAAGAGTGAAAAGTATGAAATTTATCACAGCGTGTTAAATTCACCTCGTGGTTCAAGCCTTAAAATTAGCCAGGCTTTATCGATAGCGTCTCGATTCTTGAGAAACGCTGGCTATTGATCAAGTTCCCAGTGGCACCGAGTACCAGAGGATGAATGATCATTCATTATTTCATAAACTAAAAGTTGTTGGATCTGAAGCGCGGACAGATTTGGATCGAGTTTAAAAGACATATACAATTAGGATAAGTTGTTGCTTGTCCAATTTTTGATACTTTTTGAAGCAATGAGACAACTTAGATATAAACATGCATCAAACAAATTATGATTGAATTAAGATACATCTGTATAGGGAGACGGAGAAAAACCCTCACCAGAACCTTCTGTGGAAAAAAGCCCTCAGGAGAAAAGCCCGTTGTATATGCCCGTTCATAATCTGGCCTGTTTATTGTGACCGATTTTCCTGTGAAAATTACCATTAGAACTCTGTCCTTGATGGTAGCTGGGGGGGGGGGGGGGGCATGGTGGCAGAGTGGTAATACTCTTGCCTCCCAACTCTGAGAGTTCGAATCGACCTCAAGTGGGAAAGCTGGTAGTTGCTTGCCATTGGTTGGTAGTTTACAGTACAGAACCTTGACCAACTGTATGTACTGGTTTCCTCTGCCCTTCCAACTACCCGTCGTGATATGACCCGTACAGTGTCTTGAAAGCGATGTTAAAACCAAATAAATGAATAAAATGAAGTGATAGTAGCTGGGCCAGTTCGAGAAAACTTAATGGGTTTCATAATTCACCTTAAAAATATAAGGTTTTACCTGAGTGTTGAATTTGACACAGATGAAAAAATTTCATATTTTCTTGCTCGACACGTTGTTCACTGCACATTCCCACCAGTTAATGACAGCAACGCGAGACCATCCCAAGTAGTTGTAGAACTGGAGTATGTGTATTAGGATTATTAGGGCAGTGGTTGAACCATGTTGGTTAAACATATTTCTTTCACAATTAGACCATAAATGATAATACAGTTATAGTTAAAAGTTAAACTGAATTTACAGTTAAACCTGTCTTGTGTGATGAAGTATAAAAAGGAAAGAAAATGAGAAATTATGAAGTTGTGAAGCTGGAAAAAAAAGACAACACTGGTGTGGAAATGGTTGCTGTGGAAATGTTTCTATTAGGCAAATTCCAAAAAAGTTCAATGGGGAATACTCTCCAACAGCTGTACACATTTACTTCTGCATCAAAGGGATTATTACTAAATAGAGTCTCACTCTATCTAGTTTTCTTTTTGTACTTGAAAAATTCCTAGTTGTAAACGTCTACACAAATTAAGATAAATTACTGTCAAAATAAATACTTAGCATAGAATTAGTAACTACAACGGGAGGATATTCACCTCTGAAAATAGTACAGAGTTAAACAATTCTTTTTTCTGCCTTGAAACTGTAACAGGGGGTTTCCCTAAGAGAAAACTCACACAAGAATATAAATTTATAAGAAAAAGAGGATTTGTCAAAACTCAAAAGTGCTATATGAGTGGGGTTTTTTTCAAAACAGTTTCTTAACAAACAGTACAAAAACACCTTTATGCTGAAACATGAATGTTTTCTATGAGTTTTACCTTGCTTTTGTATCCAATTTTTCACCATTTGCTTCAGAATTCAAGCTAAATCTATCTGATATCAGTATTGTATGTTATGCTAAATTGGGGACATTCAAAACAACATTTATATATATGTATATATATGCACAGAGTAAAGAAAAATTAAACTGTCTATAGTATGTTAATTTTGCCAAAATAAGGAGGGAAAAATCCCAACCCTATCTGTGAGGTGTGAGAAACTCTTGTCACATTTATCATTTTAAAGCGCGAGCTGTATCGAGGCTCATGCTTCTAGAGATCATTTTTTTTTTGTTTTGTATTTTTTCCGTTTTTTGGGGGGTCTCCGGACTTCCATGAATTATGGCGTAGAATGTTGAGTGGCTGTCTCATTACTAAAGTTAAGCAGCAATGGGCTATGTTAGTACTTGGATGGGTGACCGCTTCATTGCACTACTTCTGTCTCTGACGGCTTTGTGGCTCACGCTAGTAGACCGAAACCCCTTTCAGCCTTGTTTTATCCTGGCCTCTGCAAGAGGAAGGGCAATGGTATTGTAATCAGGTGTTTTTATAGTGAAATACCCTTACCATTTCCTAACAGTAGCTATTTGCTGGAGGCATCCAACCCAATGGCCAACGCAGAGATGCGAATTTAAGGTTATGTCACAACCTTAACCAGGCCACTGGGTTACAGTAGTCTGTCCTCCCATCAATTAGGTCACATGACCACATTGTTTACTTAAATATTTTTGTTGGCCATCAACAGTGAGGACGTCTTTGGGAATTAGAAGTTTTGTCAGGAATCAGGTGTTTGTCTGTCCTTGTTTATCACTCAAAAAAACTTTATCTTACCTCGGCCATGATTTTACACAAGGTGTGGCTCAGTCTTCCTCAAAGGTGGTCTGGATCCCGATCCAGATTGCAAATCTAGAATTGCTTTTCTGGTTTTTTTTCTTTTTTTTGTCAGCACTACATTTGGGTTTATGTAGTCTCAGAAACTGTTAATTGGGAAGATTCAGTCCCTGCTCTACCATCCCGTAAATTTGGATTATAATGTCTTTCTTGTGAAGGATACCACCACACCTCCCACCCTCATGGCAAATTTTACATACTGTAGAGAATTTTATATTTTTTTTTACTTCTCTTTGCTAATTGGTGTGCAGTATTATAATTAAATGTGTTGTACATTTAGATGTGATATGGAAATCCCTTTTGCTCTTCTGATATACATTGCATTGTTGTACATTCTAAATGATTTTTATACAGATATTAATATGAGTTTGCTGTAATCGTAGTGTATATTTCTTTTCCAGATATTTTTTCTTTTGTTTATTGTATTAGGGAAATTACCCGAATAATATATATATGTTTTATTTTATCACAATTAAAGACAGCACATCTGGTTTGGGTTTTTGTCTTTACGACCGGTAAAACTTAAAAAATATAGTTCACAAAGGTTAATTTGCTTTTTACTCTTCACTACTTTGAACTATAAGTTAAATAATCAGTATTTATCGAAAGAAAACAGAAAAAATAAGCCTTGAAATGGATCCGTAGGAATATAAAAACTTCTATTTTTAACTTGTCCACCACTTCTCTCTGAATCAGTGTTTACAGCGCAGAATCTTGATGAACCAGTATGTACCGCTTACTCTCACCTTAGAAATGCATGCTGTGATGTTACTTCAACAGCATTTTGGAAAACTAGATTAAACCTAAGTACATGAAATTATTTCAACACTGTGAATCCGGTGCTAGATGCAGGGGCTCGGTGGTGTAGCGGTTAGAGTGCTCGCCTTCAGCCTCCGAGGTCTCCGGTCTGAATCTCGGCCCGGGCCCTTCATGTTGGAAAGTTGGTAGTTACTTGCCGATGCTCGTTGGTTTACAGTGCAGAATCTTGACCAACTACTATGCACTGGTTCCTCCACGCCTAAACTACCCACCATCGCAATATGACTCTGCCTGTTGAACGCGACGTAAAACAAAAAATAAATCAAAATCTTAATCCAATGTGAGATGCATATTCTACAGTATTTAAAGTAACTCTTTCCTGCACATTTCTTCTTGTTTTGAAAAAAAATAAATAAATGCTGTTGTGATAGACTTGTTGATTGTTGTAAAATATTTCAGATTCAATTACAGCGATTTGTAATAAATTTTCTAGATTATAAATGAGTTGGTTTTATTGCATTGTGAATCTTATGTATTAAATGCCTAGAAAGAAGAACTGTTTGCCTTTTCTTGTTTTGGACAAAAGTTAACAAGCTAAAAGAAAGCAAAAGATTGGTAGACCAAATTATTGATACATATTACAATACAGTGGATTGGGTCTGAGTCAAACCTGAAAAGTGGAAGCAATTTACTGCTACATCCATAGTACTATTTCTAGTAATACCAAGTTTGAGAAATATAAAGTTCTGGGAATGTACTTTTCAGTCATTTTGAGTGCTTAATTCTTGAGTAATAGCTCTCTTGGGTAATCCATGTGTTTGGTGCAAGGGCTTAATAAAGCAATGGTGTTTCCACAGACTATTGTAAAATAATAAGCAATCTTGTATACAGTAGCACAGTATTGCTGTTATGTGTCATTTTTGTTCAGTGTTTGACTTCAGTACACACATGAAGCTCAGGTTTTACTTATACTTTGATATTTCTATTGAAAAAAGTCCAACTTGGTGCATCAAATTTTGTTCTAGTTGTGGCTATTCTCTAACTCAAACTTCAGGTTATCCTTATATTTTGTGTTAATAATTGTTGAGACTTTGAAATTACTTCCATGTATGGCAACATTCAACTTTGGCAATTCTACTCGTACCAAATTTACATGAAAGGTAAAACTGATTCCCATTTTTACCCCACAGCCCTTAAGGGCAGTCGGTCGGGTGGCGGGCAGGCTGCGGGAAAAAGTTTGTCCGGCCTGTATCTCAGAAACTGTAAGGTGTAGGAAGTTGATACTTGGTGGAGACATTAGTAGGGGGTGTAGATGTGCAACGTCATGGTGTGACCTTGATTTGACCTTTGACCTTGCCGTAGTGACCTTGACCTATAATGCCTTGTCTGGGCTATATTTCAGAAACTATAAGGTGTAAGAAGTTCATATTTGGTAGGGACATTGGTTGGGGATATAGGTGTGCAACGCCATGGTGTGACCTGGATTTGACCTTTGATCTTGCATATCTGATGCTATTTTATCTCTCTACAGGGACATGTCATCTGTATGTATGGGTAATATTCAAAACAGTCAAACCGTAATTCGACCATACATAATTGTGATATTTTCATTGACAGTTATTCTCTAGTTAAGAAATTTTACAGCTTCGTAATTTTTAGTTTACTGAATTGTCTTCTTTTTATGCTTAATCTTTACATGCAGTACTCTGAAAGTATCCCGATCTGTGTACCGTTTCACTGAAAGTATCTTGAACTTTGTACTGTTACACTACTTCTATATCTCATGGTGTTGAAAAATATTTCCCCAGGCTGTGGGGTACGGGCATCTCTGATGCTATTTTTTCAGTTAAAGTAAATATGAAGTCAGATATTTAAGGGGTCATCTTGACCATCTATGATTCACTGCATTCATCCACCTTTTTGCAGGTCTGGCATCGGCAATGAGTCCTCAGTCTGCCCCATATCCAGTGCTTATTGTACCATTCCCCATAACAGACATTAAAGGCTTATTAATTTTAATGGCTCATTCTTATTTCCCTAAAGGTTCTATGATTTTATGTAGTCTGTATGAAAATATGATAACAAATGATTATTTGAGTTTTAGTGTAGCTTTCAACACTGTACAGGTCATATCACGACGGGTAGTTTTATGGGCAGAGGAAACCAGTACATACAGTTGGTCAAGGTTCTGTACTGCAAACTGCAGACTATCAGTAAACAACTACCAACTTTCCCACGTGAGGTCTAGGGTTTGAACCGCAGACCTCAGAGGTGGGAGGCGAGTGTGTTACCACTGCGCCACCGTGACCCCTTTGATAGCAAATAAGCCAAATACAAAAAATATGCCTTTACAGTAGATTCGGGCTATGTGAAAGTTGCAAAATGTCAATATTCTACTTATGGCAGGTCTACTGCTACCAAATCTACTGTACCTAAATTTACTATTTATCTGTTATTTACACCTGTTGACACGATGATAAGCCGACATGAAGTTAACCATTTCCAAGGCATTTTCTACTAAAAGTGGTTAGAGATCACAATAACTCAAACCAAAGGAAAAACACAACTACAAAATACTAAATCATGCTATAATTTATCAATTTATTAATTTATCATGCACAATTTACATTTTGTGTGACAATCAGAGTAGTAAGAAAGAAGTCCTCAGCCACTGTGGTCTAGTGGGCAACACACTTGCCTAGGAACACAGAGGACACGGGTTCAAACCCAGGTACAGGCAGGTACATAGTAGCTCGGATGACCACTTAAAGTGGCAGTCCTCTGTGCAGTCCTCTGTCGGGTCCTATCCCCACTGGCAGGCTAAAGAATCTCAAGGACGTTGATAAATGCTCGTCCTTGAGCCTCTGTCTTTCAGTTAGGGGAATGTCAGTAACTTGAGAGTTGGGCTGTACTTGTGCAGTCCGATGGGTTAAATAGCACTTTGTCTCCTGTAGTATATCTAGATATTGGGGCTGAGTATAATACAACACAAAAACAAAGTTGAAAAGATTCCAGTATGTCAGCACAACCTGTTGTTCAAATGTTGCACATTTTTCAATAGCAAAGATCACATGGGAAGGATGTAAGTTCATCACCTTTTTCTTCAAAAAAATGAAATTAAAACCCATGTTTTGAATCAGCCTTGGGAAATGTTTCTTCAGACCAAATTGAAATCCTCAGAGAGGTTAAGTGTTCTAGACTTTGCAAAGATCGATTTGGAACTAAGTAGGGAATTTGGTAAAGCTTAAGTCTTCTTCTGTTAAATGTTTAACAATAAAATAACAGACACTTCAGTGTATTCATGATCATTTTGACATGTTCTGAAAACCTTGTCTTTGTGATAAATTTGTACATTTACTCGGGGTAGGTCTGTTTTCATGTCCCGTTCAACAGCCAGTGTCATATTGGGACAGGTCCTCAGCATTTTTCACTTGTGGGACTCGAACCCACACAGAGGTGACAGCCTGTGATCAGATGCCAAACTTGCTAACCACTAGGTGACTTGAGCACCTATAACAGAAAAATCAGACTTCAGTACGAAACTAGATGGCACTCGTAGAGCACAAACTTCTGCAAACGCAGCAGAGTATTCTCAAATCGTAATTTCACTCAAATACTGCTTGTTTAATTTTTTGTTTTATAATGAAAATGAAATTGTTGAAAATTTATGATTTTTTTTTTGTATGCAGAGTACGATGTGTGTATCTTTCCCAGAATTGAATCACTTCTTCCTTTGGTCAGACCATACCCGCATAAATAAAATTCATAAAGATACGTTCATTAGATTTGAAGTAATATCTAACAGAGACGGACCAACAAACAGACAAACCCACCACAAAATATAACCTTGGTGGAGGTGAAAAATGGAAAAAGTATAAACATGATTAAAACATCTGATTCTTAAATGAATATTAAATCTAATCCTTGTGGATGAAAAAGAAATTCAGATGAAGTTATAAAGTAAGATAGAAGGTAAAGTAATGATTTGTGCAAAAAAATTGTTTATTCTAATAATCATTCAAGACTTCCAGTTGATGTGACATACATATTTTTTCAGCACATCTATAGCTGCTCTCAAGCCAGGGATAACGCGTCGAAAGGTTTTGCAAGGTGTTGGCAACCCATTCATCTAACTGGTATCCATCGCCATGGAAATCAAGACGAGTCGGCCTGAAGTGATGAAGATTTTAAAGAAAATTGGGAGGTAGGTGCGTGCATATTAAATTGCTATACAGTGGATTTGGTCTAAGTCAAAGTTGCAAAATGTCAGCCATTTACTTCTACTTATGGTAACTTCTAGTTATACTGTGTTTGAAAAAATATATATGAAGTACCAAAGGTATTATGCAATTTAACTCTTTTGCAATAATTAACGCATGTGTGATTGATTTGTTTGATAATCAGGCTTAATAACACAGTGGTGAGGAATCAGGTACAGAGTACCACAAAGGTACTATTTCGTCACGTCTTTCTTAGATTTTGACATACCACATAGGCTCTATTTGTACCTTGTTATTCCCATTGAAAAGTAACACTTCGTGACTATCAAATTAGGTTCTAGTTGTGGCTATTTCCTGTAGGTCGAGCTCCTAGTTATCCTTGCATTTTGCACTGATATTTGTTGGGACTTAGAAACTACTTCTACTTATGCCAAAACTCTACTTGGGGCAGTTCTACTTATACCAAATCTGCTGTATATATGTAATATTTCTGAATACTTTTCAATCCTTTTATGTACAATACGGTAACTGCTTGGGCACTGTAACATGGCACAAACTTCTTCAGGGTGCAAACTGGAAAACCGAATATTTGTTGACAATTGGATTGCATCGGTAACATGTTTTTCTTGGGATCAGTCAGTATCATATAAGATAGCTGAAGTGATGACTGGCATAAATGAATTGTTTTCAGGGATTTTAGAAATTATGTTATTGCTGCTAAAGAAGTGCATAGGTGGAGGTTATAATCACAGGAAAGCACCATCCAGTAAATGTGAGATAAAATTTTTTTTTCAAGTATCACCACTCAAGAGTTTAGGGTTAAAGAAAATGAAAACTCGTCAGTAATCTACCCCAGACTCTCAGCTGCTATGTGTTACATATAGTCTCTCTGTTCACCTCTTCTCTTATCATTAACTCAGCCCCATGTGTGCTGTTGTCTTTTATGAGTTGTTCGGGAATTCTACCATTTACTCAATACATTTTAGCTCTGCCAGGGAGTGCAGTAGTGTGGTGGTATTACCCCTTGAGGTCTTAGGTTCAGATTGAGTGGGAAAGTTGGTGAAACTTGCCCGGTAACTCTGTTGGCTTACAAAAGATCGAGAGGCAGTATAACTAGTACTTGCAGTGTCAGTGAGACTTGGCTCTATATCCTATTGTGACTAACTTCCATGTATATAACCTCAGAGTGGTGTTTGACTCCAATTTCACTTTCTCCGACCATGTGTCACAGGTCATAAAGTCCACTAGAGCTCATGCAAGAGACCTCTACAGAATACGCCCCCTTCTGGACCTTAAAACATCAGTTCTTTTAGCCAATGCCTTGGTCAGCAGCAGATTGGACTACTGCAATTCCCTGTTTCTATCACTCACAGACTTTGAGCTAAGAAGATTGCAACTAGTGCAAAACTCACTCTGCAGGGTTGTCACCCGTTCCTCAAAATTTTCTCACATCACCCCTCAACTGAAATAACTCCATTGGCTTCCAGTTAGGTATAGGGTACAATTCAAAATAGGCCTCATTACATATAAAATCCTCAACCAAGGTCAGCCTGTTTACCTAAGAGAACTAATCCACCCCTACACTTCCTTCAGAAATACTAGACGAAGTACCCCTAAACTCAAGTTCCTTCATACCCCCACTTTTGACCGTAGAGTTCATAAATCAATTAAACACTTCTCAAATTCTTTTAGTCACTATGTCCCAGTTTTTTTGGAACTCTCTCCCCTTCCAAATAAGAAACAGTCCCTCTGTCGCATCTTTCAGGAAACACCTCAAAACGCACCTTTTCAACTCTAGCTTCCCAACTTAGTCTCCTTCCCTCTCGGTTCCACCCACAAACCTGGTACACTGACCTTGAACGCCCCTCGACTCTCCTTATAAGAAATGATTTTTGTTACTAGCGCACTGAGTTCCCCTTAGTGGGGAAGATATTGCGCCTGCAAAGCAGTAGATTAGATTAGATCAGTATATCTCTGACAAATACGACACTTTCAGATGTTGTTTAACCAAAACTGTTCCCAGTAAACCTCGATTAGAATTACACTGGTTCTCTATAAAGCTGAGGACCTGTCCCAATATGACCCTGGCTCATGAACGGAATGTAAAACCCCAACTTTGACATACAGAAAAACTCCCGCAGTGTGTCAAAGCAAGGTAGTCCACTAACTCAAGATTTTGACTTCACCTGTTAACTTCCAAGTCACGTAAAATGGTACAAAATCATTGTGTCCACACAAAAACATTTTATAGATATATACAGGATACTTACGGACAGTGCAGACGGACGGGCAGTTTAGAGTTGGGGCCAGATATACATGACCAGAAATTGAATTGTTTTTGGTTGCTAGCTTGTTATAGTTTCATTGAATTTTGCCCAATTAAAAGTCAATGTTCTGACTTGGCTGGTATAAAAAGAGTAAAGCTGCTACAGCAAATCTATAGTAAGATCAAGTTTACCCCATCTGTTATGGGCGTGGATTAAGTTGTCTTTTGTCGTCTAATGCTTCTAATGAATGCTGTACTTCTGTAGGCATGAAAGTAAGGTAGCCATAACTATAAGGGACTATAGAGCCTGTATTGGAGGTCATAGCCACAGAGACTCTGCTATGCAGCCAATCCATACTTACATCCAGATTACCCCATCTGTTATTGGCATGGATTAAGTTGCCATTTGTTTTCCACCCAAGTGCTTCAGATAAGTTTCCCCACTCTCAGTACGGGGACATGGTGGGGTGAGGAGACACTCCATAAAAGGGGTCTGGTGTAGGTGGAAATTTATCTCAAAATGAAACCAGTGTTAAGGTCCCAATTTCTGGAAAATGCTGTATTTTTAAGGAGGATAAAAAGGAGGTTATAGTTAAACATTGTTTACTATATTTTGTATATTGGAAGGTAGCCATAACTTGAGCCAAATCCTTTCGATATTGGAGATTCTAGTAATACAGATTCTATTCTATAGCTAATCCATAATTAGATCCAGATGGTTTTATGCCATCTCACAGGCGTAGGAACTGGGGGGGGAGCAGTGGGGGTGGCGGGGATGTCTTTTCACACACACCCCCCCCCCCAACATTTTGCAATAGAACTAAACTAAAAAATATGTGGTCAAATTACACCTTTACCCTGTTCACTGCTCACATACACCATTGTGTAAGCTACCATTTGAAAGGATTTTTTTTATTATTGCACACATTTCTCTTGGTCACATGTGTATTACCACTCAAAAAGGCATTCGATGTTATAGATTTCCACTAACAGAGACTCGATTATATAAACCATGGGTTAGTTGCTTTTGGAAAACAATCCAGTGTTACTGCGATGCTAAAATGACATAACAAAAATCTGTAATGTCTCTTCACACTGCACACAAAAATTTACAGAAGTTCATCATTCCCCCAAAATGCAAGTCAAAAAGTTACACAGAATATCCCCCCAGCATAATCAATGGCTTTGTAATGCAGTTCAGCGCCCCGTGCATTGTAATGTTTATTACTGTAACATCACTAAATTTCTCCTCTTTTTTAATATTTACAGCCCTCCCATACAAATCTATAAAAACATACTATTTACCATATTTCACCATATCTAGAAGAGATACGACTTTGTTTTCCATTCAAGAGTGACTGAAGCAAGGATGTGCATTTCACTTATTTACGTTTGCCCAGTCATTAATTCCGAGCAGAATTCAGTCACAGTGCTGTACATGTCACCCCCACACTCATCACATTCAATGAGATTTTGCCTTGATAGCTCACCCTGCCCCTCCTCTCCCTCCGACCTCCCCCTGCCCCTCCTCTCCCTCCGATCTCCCGACCAAATCTACATGCAGTCCTGCTCATTTTTGGTGCTAGTTTAGACTGACAAACTCTGTACATTTGTATCTTTAAGTCCACAAGCTGTTTCAATTAAAAACATTGTAATAAAAGTGGGATCTCTTTTCATATAACTCTGTTAAAATTCCTTTCTAATGACACATTAAGTTTTAAGGTCCTAAATGGGCTATTTCTGTTGAAATTTATAAGCTGCTCTCTGAAATTCCTGGGTAAATTACAAGGACATAGTTTCTGGCTGTTTAAGCGTCTACTTAAAAGATTTAATTTGTGAAACACAGAAATATATGTATATCAAAATGCAGGACTTAGAAAGGGTTTTTAAAAAAAGCAAAAAGAGTAGTGATGATGAAAAAAATGGTCCGTGTGATTAAGTGAGCCAAATAGAGTGCATTAAGATGGAGGGTCTGTCAGATCTGTGGATCAATATAACTGTATCATTGTCTGGGATTACGCTGTTCCTTTCTCTCTAAGTGCTCCTAAAGACTGCCCTTAAACTAGATGATATACAACTGTAAAATGTTTGTTAATAATAGCTCAGTGAACGTCCTTTTCATCGAAATGGATTCACTGTTTTGAAAGATATTGAGGATCGTAGAAATAACCGCACAAAATGTTTAGGGGATGACTTTATGAAACTTAGTCTTTTTTTCCCCCCGATACATTGTGTCCCTAAACTAGAATGAGAGAAAAATAATTACTAGTGTTTCTTTGGTAACAGAAGAAACCAGTGAAACTCAGAGCTGAGTTGGACAAGTGTGGAAAAGGATGTAAATTGGATCAAGGACAGACGAACCTTGTGAGTTACTGCTACTGTAATTAGCATTTTAAATAAGAAATACAGCCCGAAAATAGGAAAAAAAAAGAATTTCCAAAAAATAATTAAGAGACATGTAAGTTCAAAAGCTGAAGTGACTGATGTGAAATGGTGCTATATATACAGTTATTGTGAAAACGACATTTTTACAATGGTTGTTTTTGTAAGAAGTCAGAGACATTTAGCCTGACTGTTTTTATATTTTTAAGGGACAGATATAATAAACTGATAAGTATTTGTGATGCATTCTTATGGTACAAGCACAGTTACCACGTGATATGTTTATAAGTTACAGTCTTTTTTGTTGTACTGGTATAATTATGTGTTATCGGATACATATTTTTGTTTAGTTTTACATTTTGAAGCAGCAGATCTAATAGCCTGAAATGTATAGAGAACAAATCCATGCGCAATAATTTTTCAAAAAATAAACAAAACAAAAAAAAAGAAGAAAGGATTTTTAATTGTAACCAATTTGTGTGGTATTGTAACACCATAAGATGGATTAATTTGGTATTTTTATTATTTTTGAAACAATTAATATTATGAACAGAGTCACATCAGGAAACAGAACAAATCGATACTGAATGTATTTTTCACCAAATGATTTATGGTTGAGCGACTGCAGTTTTTTAAAGACACAAATGAAATTTCAAAGATATCAGACGAGATGGCTGTATTTGCATCGCAAGTGATTTAATGAATTGAATGTTGCCAGATAAGGACAGATAAATAAACATTTTATTTTCTATCAACTGAAAATAAAGAATTTGCTTGAGAAGTTTTTGTTTTTGAATGAAGGAACGAATGAAAATTTGAAACAACAAATGAATATTCAAGGATCAGAAGAGTTGACTGAATCTGTATCACAAATGGTTTTAATGTATTGAATGTGGCTGGAGAAGGAAAGCCAAATACGTACTTTATTTTCTATCAACTAACAATAGAGGATTCACTTGCCTTTGAACCAAGGAACAAATGAGGATTTGAAGATCAGAAGAGATGATTGAAATTGCATCACAAGTGGTTATTGCATGTAAGTTTTAATTCCTGTTACTTTTTCGTTGTTTAATATACAGTAATTTGTATACTTCAGTGTTGTAAACAAAATAACCACCCCCTATTTTAGCGGCAATTTTTGGGCTAACAAATATATTCGAATTATGAAGGGAATACAGCATACATTCACAGTTCATCCCCCCATATGTGGAGCTCTGTTTAGCACTGTTCTCTTTAAACCAGAATTTAATGTCAAAAATTTTGCATTACAATTTACTCAGTCTGGTTCCTGGAAATTTGACTTTAAAGTGTTCAGCAGTATCTGCTGAATGATGTCAGCAACACAAGACCATTTTTTCTCATGATTTAGGGGAAAAAAAATAAAAAATCTGCTTCATAAAATTTCAAAAGAGAAGACTCTGGATAGCCCTAAAATAAGGAAATTCAGTATTTTTGTAGGCATAAGGGAAGTTAGTCATGACAAGATCCTAATTCTAGGAATATTGGAGGTTCCATTCATTCAGAGTATTCAGAGTTCACTTTGCCTATTAAATTGTTGGTTAGGTTAACCTGAACCTAAAGCCGAACCTTAGCTTTTGAAAGGACACAACCGTAACCTTTTCTAGTTATAGAGTCCATTTTACATAGTTGAAAGTTGGCCATAAAGTGAAACAAAATCCTGTGGAAATTGGAAATTCTAGTTATACAGAGTCTATTTTATATGGTGCAAGTTATGCATAATTAGAACTCACGAATTCACATACTGGGGTATTCTAAAACTGTGACTTTGACCAAAATGCTTTTAAAGTGAAAATTTAGTTTCATTGCTTAAACTGTTTGAGATCTGTTGTTTCCCATGTCTGAGGTCAGGGGTTTGAGAGGCTTAGCCTTGGCTTGAGTGTGCAATTTGGCAGCCAACGTCAACGTGGAATCTGTATACCCCATTCCCACTAAAGGCGGTACATCCCGCAGTTAAAAGTTTTACTCGTCTTGTCTTCCGAGATTTAGTGTATCGTTCACACTACGGACGGCATAACCCGAGGTTATAGGCATTGGATTAAACGCCGTTGTCCTTTAACTACCATCCGAGGTTTGTATGCGACCTTGTGACACAGTAGTGAAACGTCCATTGACCTCCACTCACCTTTTGCCGCTGTATTACACCGAAAGACAGCCGAGTCATAACCTTATATACACACCATGGACTACACTTTCAGTTACTCTAGAAAGAAATCCATCTGCGCATGCTCGCATTCGTCTGCGCATGCCCAGGGTATGAAATTCGGAGACCGAAATTTTAAACATTTTGAAACATACGTAAGAGGCGCGAGGTAATGGTCATTCTGCCACTGTGTCACAAGATCACATGTATGAATCTCGGATGATAGTTGAAGGACAGGGGCGTAATGCCTGTAGGGTGAATGTAGAAATAACACACGACTAGCGTGGGGTTATGCAGGGTTTTACAACGAATAGCGATATTAGTAACACGAAGGCAAAGCCTGAGTGTTTCTAATGCGCTATGAGTTGTAAAACCCTGCATAACCCCGCGCTAGGAGTGTGTTATTGCTATTCTAACAGGACACTTCATTTTTCACATTTATTTCTCGTCTTCTTACTGTTTTGATAAAGATTTGTAGTGTATATTCTTTGTAATTTGACTTTTAAAAAGTGAAGCGGGATTGTCGCCCACACATGAAAAACTGGCCGTGAGGTTATGCTCGGTTTTACCACTGAGATTGACCAATCAGAATCGCGGACACAAGCGTGTCATGTTAGAATGGTGTATTATCTAGTGTGTAATGCTTTTCTTAACCACTTAACTATTCTGTTATGACCTATATAATGTGATGAACCTGACCTCTAACCCATAAATAAACTAATATTCTTTGGATTGAACTACTTAATATCCAGTTATATCTTTGTGAATGAAAAAACATTTCCAATAAGAACAAAATTAAAAGAAGAAACCTTGAAGGGACAAGCATAAATCTACAATGTCTTGGCAATTATAAAAAGTCAGTATTAATCAAATCCAATCAGTTCAGTTTTTAAAAAACCCTTGTTTATGGAGGAAGAGCCCATTTAGCTTGGGATGGAGGATTTAGTTTTGACAACTGAATCCACAAGAATCATTAATACTTGCACATTTGTTCTGTAAGCAGCTGCGGTAGATGTAATGTTATTGTCCCTAGTGTTTCCCTCTTATTTTTATCCTGCTACATCCATGGGTTTTATTTGCCCCAAAACCACAAGGGCATAAGTGTCAAACCAATACTCCTCCGACGTGTGTCCTTGCCCACTGATTGGACTTTATTTGTCACAGAGAAATCCCCTGCAATTACTTGAACAATCAAGGTTATTAGTGTTTGCGCCAACAAGAATTGCAACAAATGACTGCGGCTAATTCCATTACCCCCCTTCTGATGCGGTTATCTCACTATTATTTCACCCAGCAATGGGACTCTATTCAAGCAGTTTTCTCTTTTCATATGGGAGTCTTGCAACAAAAGTACAAGCCATTGCTGCTTGATGCAAACTATATATGTTACAGTAAATACGTGTAATTTACTGAAATTTGCTATACTTTCAATCAACAGAAATTTTATTTTATCTTTTAAGACAAAATGATTAACACCCAAACCCAGCTATTAAAGATATAAAGTCTTCTGATGATTTTATTAAATACAGGTATTTACTGGACCAAAAAAACAGTAAATACGCGTATTTACTGAAAATTTCAGTATTAACTGATTTCACATATTTACTGTAACATATATATTCTACATCTGAACCTTTTGGATCTGAGCTTCAGTTCTAAATTTAATTTAGTTTTGCAGTTAAAACCTGTTAGGGAAAATCTCAAGGAACCCCAAAATACTAAGTCTTGAAATTCAATATAACAGGGTTACAGCAGACTGTATATTTCTAGAACCAGTAGAACTAATTTAGGTATAAATAGAAACTGTTCTAATGTCTCATTATCAGATAATCCTGTATCTGCATAGGTATGAGTGGAATTTAGCAATATCTACAACCAAATCCTGTGGATATTGGAGAACAATATCGAGTGTATACAGTGGCAGTTAGCCACAACTAAAAGCAAATCCTGTGGATATTGGAGGTTCTAGTTATACAGAACTTACTGTATAATTATAAGTTAGCTGTATACTATTAACTAGAACCAAATACTATGGATATTGGATGTTCTAGTTATACACCATCTACTTTATATAGCGGTAGTTAGATATAACTTGAACCAAATCCTGAAACTTTTAGCTTCTGAAATATCTACTTTGCTACTTTCTGTTAGTTCTGTTTTATATAAAAAAACTTTATTATTTTTTAGCTGTTGCCGTGGTGATTCTAGTCGTCGTGGTGACACTGAGCTGTGGATGGGCAGACAAGGTATTCCGAAATAAGAAACGGCAATCGGCCTACTGCGACAGCACCTCAAACCTGACTCACCACAGCCGAATGGGACAGACAGATGGAGATTACAGTGTGAAATTTGACGATTCCGACCGAGAATTAGAACTGCTAGATATTCCTAGGAAGAGAGAGTACTTTATTTGACAAACATAGAATTATTAATCTGGAGTTGGCTGTATTGATAAAAGCCGCCTTGCCAAGGCTTAAAACTCAAGCTTCAGACTTTGAGATTTTGTCTAATAGCCCTTTTCACACTACAGGCGGTATGGCCTGCGTTTACAGGTGTTCCTCAGCAGCGGAACCGCCTCCCAGGTCGCCCCATTTCGTCCCAGTTGTTCACACTAAAGGTGGTGTAATTCGCAGTTACAGGTATTTGGTGAAATGCCCGTGTCCTTCAACTACCGTCCGAGATTCGTATACGACCTTGTGTCACAGTGGCGAAACGTCCATGTACCTCCACTTGCCTTGTTTCGCCCTATTACACCGAAAGACAACTGAGTCACAACCTTATGCACACCGTGGACCACAGCTTCAGTTACTGTAGCAAGAAATTCATCTGCGCATGCGTGGAATCGTCTGCGCATGCTCACAGTACCAAATTCAGAGGCGGAAATTATAAACAGTTTAAAACTTTTATAGGACGTGCAAGGTAATGGACGGTTCACCACTGACTCACGAGTTTGTAAACGGACATCAGGTGGTGATCCAAGGACAGGGACGTTTCACCAAAATGCGGCTTACTGCGGGTGATAACACCTGTAGTGTGAAAGGGATATAAGGTGAATTTGTCATGATTCATTAGAGTATTCTTTATATAACTAGAATCTCTGATGTCCACAGGATTTGGTTCTAGTAATGGCTATCTTTCACGTAGTACCTACCGAAGTGCAACACTTTCTTGTTAGGACCCCAAACTGGTTCCAGTTATAACTGCTACTTCTATAGCCAAATGTATATCATTTTTTTAACAGAGTAAAAAATTAAAAAAAAAAAAAATTGGCAAAGTATGTTAAATGAACTTCTGCTGAGAAAATCACCCTTATCTGCAAAAATAAATAAAAAAAAATGACACAGTATGTAAAGTGTACTTTTGAGAAAACCCCTTTATTTTAGTTTGAATTATGGGTTATTCTTTTGTAACAAATATGTCAATGATAAATGACACTTTTTACCTTATTTGGCTGATTTTTAAAGGGGGCGTGTCACCAGTGGTGAATTTCACAGGATGATGTGGAGAATTTCACATTTTGCATCCATGTTAAATGTGTGTATTTTGTAAATTATGTTTTGCTACCTCAGAGAATGCTATATGTTTTTGTTTTGTTTCCGTACTTTCTATTTGAAAATGGATGTCTAGTTTCCAAGACACCTGTAAGTCAGCTTACATTTGACCAGAGCTAATGTGTGTAGGGCATATTTATTACTGCGTGGGAGAAGTGTGAAAATCACCGTAGTATTTCAAATTTGCCACTGATGAAATACTCCGTTAATTTTGCTTTTAATGAATTGGGACATTCTTTTGAAATTTGTCATTTTAGCAACAGTTTTATTCCATGTAAATAACCCGATGTGGTGTGGTCTATATGACCTTGTGGTTGGGGTGTTGGACTACATCATTTTGATGTCACATAATGACGTTATTCAGTATTTGGGGGGAAGGGGGGGGGGGGGGGGGGGGTGATATTGATTTTCTTCATTTGAATGATGTAAATGGAATTGGTTTGTGACATCACATTTCATCATATTTAAACAGATTGCTAATTGAAAAAGATAAAAAATAAATACTTTCAGTATACCTATTGGCCCTCAGGCAAAATCACTTGCCCTCGGGCTTCCTAAATCACGATGGTGCCCTGAAAGAAGTGTTTTATTCTGAAAATTTAGTTTAGTATCACAAAGGCAAATCTGAGTGGTTCTAAGTTATCAATCAGACTATAATTTTGCATAATGTCCAACAAGTGTGGGATTATTACTAGTTTAATATGATAAGGGTTAAATTATGTTTAAATCTTCTTTTAAGTGGGATTTTGTTATGTGGGCGATAACTGGGCGGGTATTACATGGAATTAAAATCTAAAGATTTTTTCTCCTTTCCACCAATCAGATTCACTGATGCAGCCATGTCATATTAGAATGTTGCTTAATGATAAGGAAATGCAACCGAGTGGCAACTTTCTCATACTGTGGTGGATTTTAAAATTATATACTCTGTGAAACCTTGCCCAAATTTGTGTTTTTAATAAACTGAACAAGTCTTTTGATAAAACTCTTTTTTTTTCACATTGAATACAACACTAATAATTTTGCTTATAGTACAATAATTTGGAGGTTGGTGGTAAATTAGGTAACACTTTTGACTCCGGTATTTCTGTCTCCTGACCACCTTAGAAGCCAAAGTTTTTGACCTTCAAATTTGTATAAATTTTCATTTCAAAAAAGTATATATGCTACTACCAGTATTTTAAAATATTGTCACAAAAGGTTAAATACTAAGCTTCTTAGTATATTACATTCATATTGTATCCGGAAAAAATGCATATTTTTTATGGAAAAAGTAAGTGTCAAATGTTTTATTACACTTTGGCCAAAAATTGACTTACAGTCCCACTAAATTTAATAAATAATGCTAGCCAAACTCCCATTTTCTTGCTATGTCTCACGTATATACAGTAGACTCTCAATTATCCGAACCTCTTGGGGAGACATCATTGAAGTTCGTACAATTGAGAGGTTAAGATAGCAGAGATTGAAACTTTGGTCATACATTAGCAGTTATGCCAATGGTTGATAATAGAGTATAGTACTAGTATTTATTATCCACCAGGCGACGTATTTGCCCTAAATACGGGGAAATACAGACCGGGATGTATTTTTTTTGTATACACCGGCGCCCCGGTACTATGGATATTGAGTGTGATTAACTTCCGGTTTTTCAACAATATCTCGGAAAGTATGTAACTTAAAAATATCTATAATATATCATTAGAAAGGTGTTATTCTAGCGCTTCTGCTCATGTATGTTGCATAAATATCCATGCAGAAATGACTGAGATATTGCAAGGTAAAGATTGAAGTTTTATATTCAGTGTTGCTCATCCTTTTTGACAGTCTGTTTCATTTTTTCTCATTAAATATTCATATTATTTGAACCATAAATCGCACAAAATGGTGGATAATAAAAGTAAAACAACCCCCATCAGACATATACAGAAAAAATATATCACTTATGAAGATTAACAATATAATACTCGTGCTACGCACTCGTATAATATTGTTATCTTCATTCGTGATATATTTTTTCTGTACATGTCATTCGGGACGTTTTCCTATTATATATTTTTACAGCTAAGGTTATACTCTTTGAATCAATCTGAGTATATTTACTTTTGAAAAACAAACAAAATTAAAATAATAGCGACACTACCATTTGTACATTTATTTCATGGATACATTTTGCATAAATATATACATACTCGTCACTGACCAGCAGTGGAAGAAATACATGCAAGGTGAAGCCCCCTTTGTTTGGAGCCCTCTTCACTAACATTCAATTCAACTAGAAAGTATTTAAAGTATGTAAACAACTTATCCGGTTGTATATATAAAAATGTTGAGTATTAACATCTAGAGATACCTTCATGAACTTAAGTATTACATCCTAATACATAGTAACAATGTATTGTTGAAGCAGTACTAGTTTTTACTTTAGCGGTACAAGATTTGGGCGACATTGTAAATTCCGTGTTTTTAGCAATTCGATCCTTCTATTTTAATTGAAATACACATACATATTTTATTTATGGGGGTTGGGCGTTGGCTCCCCACTTATAACTCGGTTCATTTTAAATTTCCTGAATTACCAAATATGATGGGTCTTGTACCGGTTAAGTAAAATTGCTGCTCCTCTGGTTTTTTTACTAAACTACTAGTTCTGTTTTACATTGTACAACTCTTTATTATCCAACCAACATCTGGGTCTCCCAAAATGGTTGGAAAATAAAGGTTCTAGAGCAGCATCAATGACAAAAGTTTTCCCAAAAGTGTCACAATAAATGACCTCGTGGAAACAACATAAATAAGTACCATAATTATTCATATAAACACCCCCTTCCCATTAAACACCCCCTCCCCTCTCTTCTTCCCCTCCATTTTGTGATTCCAAAACTCAAAAAAAAAAGATGCGATTTAGGACATACCCAATCGAATAACCGCTAATATTAAACACCTTAAAATCTACAAAAATACGAGATAAAAATTTATAATTTCTTAAGATTTAAGGTATGTTTTTCATATACTTTAAGTTCTCCCACAATTAAACATGTGCTTATCATCGAGATGCATGTTGTAAAGTATCTAAGAATCACCCATTTCCACCATTTTGTTTTATAGTACCCCCTCCCTCCCCGCCCGGAGGTTTATGCAAATTATTTCAGCAGGTTAAAACCTGGCAACTTGTTCAGATTTTACACAATTGCAGGGAAAAAATATGAAATTCACAACGTTGAGTGTGGAATTTGTCATTAGAGTAGCCAAGTCACCAGCCTATTAGTGTTGGTATCGAATAATAATATATATATCGATATCAAACCATATTTTTGCTTTCTGTATCGATCGATATTGAAATATCGGGTCATGGATATTTTCCGAGAGAGAGCCCCCACATGCTTTCGCAAGTTTTAGTAGTTTCCCGAAACGTAAACAAATATGGCGTTTCCGGTTTAGCGGTAAAAGAGATTTGACAAAAATGACAGGAAGACTAATATATTTCTGAAATTTTATATTTTATCTGATTGGAAAACACCTTCATTGCATCTATTAAGTACTATGTTTCGATATTGATATTGTACCCTACATTATCGATATCAGTATATTTAGCATGGATCGATAAATATTTCAATATCGATAAACAATACCAGCACTACAGCCCATGTATCTCTGAATGTCTTCAGCTTTTCAGTTTGAAATAGCCTCATTTAATTCACCCATGCCATTGAAGAACGAATAGTGTAAACTGGCTTTCTTTCCTGATCCCTCCTGCACCAACCTTCAGTAATGTTCAAAAAAAAAAAAGTTTTGGAACATTTATAACAAGAACATTTACACAATTATGGGAGAATCTAGAGCCTTTGGCAAGGCTGGTCACTGGGGGCAGCACTCAAAATAATCCAAAAAATAAGCCCAATTTACAGAAATTCTGTTTCACATAAATAAAAGTGCCTAAAAATATGTCTGACTTGGGAAACTTTTTGTTTAAAGAAACTTTAACTCATTTTTTTTTCACGTAGTCCGTAATTAATCAGAATTAACTTCTAATATTAGTTCATGTCCGTTAAAGTGATTAAAAATAATACATTATTTGAAATTCAATTTCTTCAGCCAAGCTAAACTTAAGTGAAATGGTAAAACTAAATAACACTTAGTAATAATTTCCACTAATTATATGGCAGTTACACAAAACCAAAATTTGATTAAAATATTTCTAATAGCTTAAAGAAATACTGAGGGTGTTTCAGATGGGCAAATTTTCAAATTTTGTTTATTCCTTTACCACATTAGAGCTGCTTTCACTTTCAGTTTTGCATTTGTCACTTCTTTCAGACATTCTTGCGCCTGCGATCTCGCAAACGCGATGCGTGCACGGTTTTGCTCGCAGATTCTAACAACCCGAGCGACTGCTTCCTCCCCATCCAACGGCATGACCTGCCTGATTTGATCACACTTTTCCATGATTTTCTTGTCGTATTTCTCCAGAACCTTGTCCAGTATCGTACAATCCCTGGCCACTGAATTGCACACCACTGCGTACTCTGTGTTGAAAACTTTCAAGGTTGTGTCCACTTCGTCGGGAACTTTGACCCTGGGGTCGAGTTTGTAGGTCAAGGTCACAAAGTTCTCAAAATCCTCACTTTTCAGAGACATCTTGCCAACGACTTTAAGGACCTCTCGAATTCCCAGAATGCAATCTTCCAGACTGGGTTTACCATGGTCGAGGAACCCAAAGTCAGCGCACTGCTGTTTGAAGCGTTTGAGCGTGAGGTCATGGTAACTGTAATAATCGCCACACCTACGCAAGGGTTTGTAGCACCTGTTAAAAATAAACATAAAGAAATGATAGGTATTAAAATATGAACCTGCACAAAATATAACACAGTTCATATCGGTGTTAAAATTTAAATGACAAAATGTCACATATTATTTTCTTGTTGACAAAGGATTCTAGGTAACAGCTTTAAAATATTAACAAACATTGACTTAAGAAATTTTTTATTAGTTCCACTCTGCAGATGATCCAACTTTACAGTAATTAAATGATACTGTATCATTAACTAAATTGCTGTTACTTGGCTATGTCTTCAAGTTCAGTCCAGCCTTAAATATGATGCTTTGTATCAACTCTGGTTTGTCTCAAAATAATGGTGTGATATCGGATTATAAGGCATCTGCAAAATGGGGCCAACCTTGTTGAGAACGTCAAAAGAAACCGTCAAAACAGGCACTCATAAAAACTATTGCAGTTTTTTTTTTCATATCCATAAATAATATGGAAGAAACCTGTTTTTCGACCCAATTTATCTACCTAATTATTGTTTTTGCTTCACATTATTATTTGCAAAGAACTTTTGCACACTATTTTCAACAAAATAAGAATCAATCATCATCTTGATTTTACTGTTACTTTCACACCCCAGTGAGTAATTACTGAAACACGGATATACAATATTGACCAAGAGTTAACATTTCGAGACCCAGATCCCAAAAATCCAGGTCCATCTTACTCGAGATAACAGGACAAATTTCAATGGATAAGGGCCTTTGAAGACTTTACATTAACTTCTACTTAAAAGACAATTCTACTTAATAATGTTGGTCTTATTTGTAATGAATGAAATATGCCATTTTGTATGCTTGTCCTTGACACGGTAAAAAGACACCTATGTACAGGAGCCATAATTCAAAATAAGAAGTGACACCATAAAGTATTACAAAGTTTGTAAACACTAAATTCACTGTCACTAAAGTGATTTCGTGAGACATTCGATAAAATTTAACAGGTTTTGTTGTCATTGTTTTGATAAAATATTAGCCATATAAAGGGATAAAAATAAGGTGTATTTTTCAAAGAGTTGATGTGAGAAAATTTTATAGTGAAACAAATTGTAAGGCTTGTAAAGTTATGGATAGTTTTAGAACTAAAAGTTTACAATATTTGAGGAATTTTGCTAGAAGTTAGAACATAGGTGTACAAGTTTTTTTAATTTTTAAAACATCTAGCAGGACTCTAAACTTTAAAACACACCCAAGTGCAACTGTTACAAGGAAACGATGGAAACAGAGGTCTGGGGAATATTAGTAAGGGCCTGTGAGATGTAGGTATTTTTCAAGAACTAGTTCTCAATAGAAAGTAGTGTTTGTTGTTTTATTATACCACAAGCAATTGTAATACTGAATGTCAGGTGTTTTTTCCATCAACACACTACTTATAGTTCTGTTGTGTTTATTAGTGTTGTGGTTGATTGCAAATTTTTCGAACCTATTACTGAAAGCAGATTTTCCACAAAAAACTGGGCGTGTTTGGTTTAGTGAATGCCAAGACATAAGTTTTCAAATGTGTATATGAGTTATAGCCCACATATAAATAAGAATGGTGATGTGCTTTTCGAAGACTTTTGAGGACGAAATATCTAATATATCTATAGAATATTATAAAATACTGTAAAACAGTTTTTGTAGTTGAAGTTTTTGGAAAGTTATCTTAAAAAATGAACATGTGAGGAAACTGGTTTGATTACAAGAAAATGGAAGGAAGCCGAATCGATGTCTTTCAATCAGCGAATAGGTTTCTGGTTTACCATCTTCTACACTAGTATTTATGGTTTAAACTTTTTTTAGAATAGAGTGACATACTTCTTGAATAACTTATCGAATTCTTCGTGTCCAGTCTCCGTGAGAGGACGGTACTCTTTCTCTTTGGTTTCCACGGCAACGGCTTCCTCTTCTTTCTTTATCTGTTGACGACTCCATCCATAGTGCTTCTCTAACAAGTATCTGGAATGAAATATTTACACCAAGGTCTAAACGTCAAAATCCATGGACAATTACCTTGAATAGTGATCCAGTTACCAACTTGTGAACTGTTCATTTTATACCTTATTTTTAGATGTATTTTTCAATTAGTCTTTTCTGAATATTTAAGAAAAATTGGTGGTTGAAGGAGTACGATAAATAGTTCTGTAACTTGTACCAAGCAATAAGTATTTGTACAGAGCTTTAAACATCACAACCCATAGCGTATTAAATAATTTGATGAATCAGTCACTTAATTCACAACTGTACAATTTATAAATATTTAAACATTAATGTTGCAAGTTCTTCTTAAGGGATTCTTGAAAACTTCCAAAAACTAGACAAAAAGCCTCTGATTAATATAGAGTTTTTCTTACATAAAGCTTTACCTCCCTGGTGTAAGCAACTAGACTATCTATTTTTGCTGAAATACTGCAACAAATATTGAAGCCAGTATGTTTATTGTCAGCACATGTAAATCATGGGCAAACCTAAACTACTATAACTAAACAATAAATGTGAAAAAAAAATTCAAACCTTTTCTCCAATATATTTTTGCACATATAAAGCTTTTCGTGATTTCGACAAGATTGTTATAGTTTCGTGAACTTCACTTTCAGTTGGTGGATCTACTTAATATTATAAAGACCGGAAGTGCGCAGACTAGACAAAACACTGCAGTGCGCATATTTTTGCGTCCATTTATCTGAAGCAATATATGGACTATCATCTGTAATAGAGAACCAAACGAGACAGACAAAATATAGTGCGACAAATAGGTCTTTATAAAAAAAATAAAGTACCCAGGTTAGTACTTTATGACCTCTATAAAAGGAGGGAACTTCCGACATGATGAACTTGCACTGCCACGGTCGTCCATTATCTGCCGGAACTACCGTCCTTTTATAGAGGTCATAAAGTACTCGCCCTCCGACTTTATTTCTACAACAACAACAACACAAAAAAAAAAAACTTTTTTTGAGTATCGGGGAATTAGAACGTTTTTGCACTGGTGGAAAACCAACAATCAAAACATGGTACCATCTCGTCCTTTATTATAAAACATAAACCTTACCTGAGTAAAGACGTAATTGCTTCATCAGCTGAACCGTCTCCATCTCGAGCAGAAACCATCACACTCCCAATGAAATTGTGATCTTTTTCAACCTGAATGGAAAAAAGGGAAGAATAGTCCTCTTAAAATGCAGATGATTCACTTATATGCCAGTACTTTTTACTCATGTATTAACCTTTGCTTTTAAAACACTGCATAACACTATTCAGCACATACCAGACCACATTGGTAGAACCAACCACAAATACACACCATAATATCTAAGGGTACTGAAACACTACAACGATAAAAATAATCCTATTTATGTTGAACTTCTTATAGCTTCAATTATTAGAAATACACTGCTGATATGTGGTCATATAGGCTACTTGAAAACACACCGTTTTCACATACTCTAGAAACAATTTTCAATCAATATATCTGGGAATTCTGATGCTGCTTATCTTCTATCAATAAGGCCAATAAGACTTATCTCGGAAAATCATTTGCCATATTTGCTACAGATGATTATGCAGCACTGAACATAGTTCAGGCTGATGAAAAAGTGGTTTAGAAACAATTATGATTTCAAATTACACATCTTGCTGCCCATAGACCTTTTCATTTGAGAACTAGAGAAGAAACTGTGAAACCTGAATCCCCAAAATCTACATGATTCAGTTCTACTTCTACTTACTTGTACCCAGCTTCATTATAGATATAGAGCATTTTTCCAATGTTGGAGCCTCAAAACTGATTTTTCTCACATCTAAATTTGACTTATGTGGGGTCTACCTGGATCTAGTCCACTCTGGTATGGTATTTGACTTGCTTTTTTGTCTCCGGACTTTCATCTATTGTGGCAAAGTGTGACGAGTATTTGTCTGTTCACTGAAGTTAAGCGGCAATGGGCTATGTTAGTACTGGGATGGGTGACCACTTCAGTGCACTACTTGTGTCTCTGATTGCTTTGTGCTTGAGCTAGTAGACCGAAATCCCTTTTGGTCTTGTTAACACTGGCCATAGCTTCATAAATAAAGCTTCGGAAGGGTCTCCCAGTTGCTCCAATGTATCGTTTGCACACATTTAACACAGTCAATTAAATATACTATACTTGAAACTTCACATGTAATCAACAAGGGTTTTGGTAGGTTGATACATTTCTGGGTCTTCTCAGTGTGGTGACTCTCAAAGTTTGTGATTTTACAACACTGCCTACTGTGGTGAGGTATTTGACTTGCTATTACCTCTTCCAGTAACTTCACACATTCGGGCACTGTGTCGGTCTCTTTGGGTCCTCTCTGAACAGGAAATAGTCGGTCTTCATCCTCTTCCTTTTTGGCCCTTTTCTTCTTTTTCTTTTTATCTACAACATGACAGAAGTGTAAAACGGACCAATTAACACATTTGTAAAGGTCCATAATTGATGAGAACATCCTTTGATATCCGAAAATGAGAAAAATTTTCAAATTCTAAGACAAAGGATAATATATACGGCTAAAACAAGACAGAGGTTTTAAAGCAGAGAATCAAGGTTTCTCATTATTCAGTTTACTTACAATATTGGTATATACATGTATTTTTCAAACAACACTGCAAATAATTATAATCAAAGAAAGAACGTCTCAGTTGGGTGTCAGGTGTTGTCATTTGACTTGCATAACAAAATCTTGAGCATGTCAAAGCAACGCTTGTTTCATGGTAAACACATCAATAGTGTTTCCTGTATAGAATGTATGACCAGTTTAATGTGCATATTCAAGGTTATATATTTGATGCAGAAATGATATGTATGATCAGAAATGATAAGTATGATCGATAGCTTAGTTTTATTGTATGTATTGTGGTTACATATTTAATAAAGCATCAATGAACATATTGGTATATATTGGTATAGTTTAATTTACATATGTAAGGTTACATATTCCATGCAGAATCAATGAAACTCTTTACATTAGCATAGTTTAAATGTACAAACATCTAAACGTTCACCAACCTTTCACACCAAGTTGTGTCTCCATTTCTTCGAAGTTTCTTTCCAAAGTATCTTCTTCTGTTTCATTCTCAAGTAGATTTTCCTGAACAGTGTATGTAAATAATTCACATACAGCGGATTACAGCCGAATAGAATTTTTTTTAAATGTTACACTGAACTTCTCCCTGTTAATAGGAATTTTTAGTTCTAAATCAGTAGAATTATTTTTTCTGCATCCTGCCCAACTACATGGAGCTCAAATCTGTCTGTATATTTTTATGCAATGGTAACTCCCACTGAGTGGTGACTACATATAACCATATAATACTAATTCTATGTTAATAGCTGAGGTTCTAATAGTGCAAACTTTCAAAAATTTCACTAGAATATATGTTTACCTTACATTTTATACACCATGGTCAGACACTCTTCACAAGATATGACAGTGTTGTTTGATTTACTTCAACGCAACCACAAATTTCAAATTGCTAAGAACTTTGACAATGTTTAAGATATGATTTCTCTGGTAAAGAGACATGCTTGTTTTTGTAATATTTCGGGGTTTTTTTCTTCTTTTTATCCAGGCATAACATCTGAGAAAACAAAATCCACTCTAAACTTATGACAGATTATTTTGACCCTATCCTGACCTAATTTACTGTTACAGGAAAGAGGAATACAGTGGTAAGAACTTTAATACCAGAAAAGTAGGAAATGTAAGATCAAGAGGATTCTTAAAAAAGAATTTGAATTGAATTAGGCAGTGTGTTCAACAGGCCTAAATGTATGGTGTTCACAGAATTTCATCGGTGTGAAAGATTGGATATAACGGACAGACTTCTGAGTTTTTTTCAACTTAAGGTCTGATATTTGAATTAAATCTACTTGTAGTGTCAAACTTTTACATGGTATTATTGGTTCCAAGCACAGAGTAATGACTAATTAGGATACCAAAAAGCCTTAATAACCATCTCGGAGAACAGAGGGTTTGAAAAGCCCAAAAAGGAAAAGTTAGGATGGCAGAAAAGAATGCATATTCAATAAACTGTGCGTTAGTAGGACCTCTAGTTCCCATTGTATTTTATTCTAATTATGTCTAGCTTCCACTTACACCAACAAAAATAAACCATATTCCAGTGTGGAGACTACCAGAGATGGTTCAACATTACCATCCTTTTGAGATTAATTCATACCAATACCTTTAGTGCTTTCTTCAAACGTGCAGCCCTCAGCCTTTCTTCCACAATATCATACTTATTGCCAACCAAAAGTACGGGAATCTTTGAAGGGTCACATGGTAACTGCTCCAGTTTAGTAACCTGTAAAATTAAGAAAAGAACAGCATCTGTAGTGACAACTTACATGTATTTTGTACTGCTTTCAAAACTCGATCTGAATGATTTAGATATGATAATAAACCTGGTATTTATGTAAATTTAAGTGAAATTTTTACCTTAACTCCATTTGGAAGTTTGTCATTTATCAGTTTACATTTGGTAGTTTTGTTGAGGAAGTCTTGCCTCCAGGCCCCAGCCAACTCAATGCTGTCCACGTCATTCATGTCCACCACAACTATTGCTGCATCTACGTTTCTGGAAAAAGAAATTTAAAAAGTGTGAATAGGCAACTTGCATAAGGTATAATCCCAATAAAAAACCCCACATCATATAAATACTAAAATAGTATTGTTTGTATACCCAAGACAAGGTATACAATTTACAGATTTTACTATATGAAGGATACTGTAAAAATGTTTTGAATGCCCAAAAGGAGATAACAAAAAACAAGTTGTAAGTTGAAAATACATATGGTAGCATGAAACATTGCCTGACTGTAATGTTGCATTTAAATTCTTGTTTTAATACAAGCACAAGAGTTCACCATTAAAGGTTTAAAACACTTAAAACTTCAATTGCATCTAGGTTATTATTATTCACATACTAGCTGTGTTCCCTGGTTGTAAAGTTATGTTTTAACTGACAAGCATGAATTGCAGGAAATAAATTGAAGATTCTACAAGGGAATCCAGATCCTATGATTTTCAACTAACTGACAAGGGACCCATTTCCTGATAAAACTTAAATTCAATCAAATAATAGCAGAGACAAAGGTGTTACAACAAATGCAGCAACTCAGCATGAAAGAATGACCCGAACTGGGGTGACAATGTCTTAGTGGTGGCCATCTAGAAGTATTAGTTGATGTAAACAATTCATCAAAAACATATTGTAAAAGAGCTCTTAAAAATTAGGGAATTTATGTGAGAACTTATATTAGGTTAACACCAATACAAATCTGAGTACCATTGTGTACCCAATTAGTAATGGTGGATTTAGGCTAGATTTCACTTTATTTTGGAGTACCCAGTCTACTTCTTTGTACTTTGTTTCTAAACGAATTCCGACCATTATCGGTTAAAGGGGTAACCTTTTTTCACACCCTACACAGGTGGTCACAATAGTGTCTGGTTCATAATAATGTCCGATTTTTATTGGAGTTTATTTTAAAAATTTTGCAACCAGAATTTTGAGGGTTTTTTTTTCAAATTATTCCCTTTGAAATCGATTTTATTTCATGAAAATTTAAAAAATTGAACCAAACAACCAAACTGAGTACATTCACTTTCAGTAAAAAAATTAAAGGACACAATTGTGACCACCCGTGTAGTAGATACCACTGGTGATGGCCCATCTTTCATAATTTTCTTTGGTTTGTTTTTGGGGTCCCTGTTTCCAAATTTAATTTTGATCGTGATTCGTGGCACTACACTGAGGATATACCTGTAATAGGATTCCCGTAAATCCATGTCCTCGCTCCCAGGTAAATCCCACAGAGTGACACAACAGACAGCCTTGGAGGGCACATTCACATTCTTCACCACATTTTCGATCGCAAACTTTCTCGTGGGCTGATACTCGTACACGAACTGGTTCCTGACATATCTGCCAAAGATGGAGCTCTTTCCCACCCCAGGATCCCCTATCAAGACCACCTTGAAATTGGGGATGTTTTTGGTGTCTAGCACCACTCCCGTTTTCTTCGTTGTGGTGACAGTTTCTTCCTTTGACACTGCTGTTGTAGTTGTCAATGTTGTTGTACTGCTTGACTCTTGATTGCCCATTTTAATATCAATTTGTCAATATATATTAATCAACATGGGGAAAGCAGTTTGTTTTTGTTTACATAATTGCTAGGGCATTTCCGCAATGATGCGCCACCTGACGGGGATTTGCAATATTCGGTTTGTCGTCATCCTTTTCCCGGAAAAGGAATGCATGCTAAAATATTTTCAAGCTATTTCATTTCAAAGAGTGTTCAGTTTAAAAACATCTCATATTTTCATGTAATGCATTACACTTGTGGTTTTTTAAAATTCAAAATTCAATTACGTATGCATATTATGTGAATATTATTGATATAATTCCTGGCCAGTTGATACCTGCTCTTATGCCCCGAGGTTTTATTAGTGATAAAGGTCAAACATTGGATACTGCATGCATCCCTCCCAACAGTTAATTCAAACCCATGATTCAATCACGCCTAAGTCATTAAAATTGCCCCATATGTGTACAAGTTTCTGCAAACTGCATGATTGCACAGAATATTGTGATGCATATTTTTCTCCTTGTGTCAAAGTGATGCTAAATCTGATGGTTCCACAGTTTTATTAATCCATTAATTCATTAATCAAATAATGTGGTTACAGTTTTGGTTTTGAGTATCTATACAGTGGGGCAATTAACTTGCATGACAAGGGGTGCGCTTTACTCTCCATTATACCTCCCTCAGAAAAGAAACTGAAGCCTTATAGCTCTTTCGAAGCTTGTCCACTTTAGCCTCATTAATCCTGCTTCTCTGTTTTATGACATAGAATCTGCTTTGTAATGATTCAGAACTGGGGTTTTACATCTGTTCAACAGCCAGGGTCATATTAGGGCAGGCTTACATTTGTCACTTGTGGGAGTCGAACCCACACAGAGGTGACAGCCTGTGATTAGATGCCAAACTTGCCAACCCCCTATGTTCACTGTGGAGCTCTACTTTGTAATGGTATTAAGTGCTAAAACATTAAACCCATTCATTCTTTTCTTCAACACATTAGACTTGTCTTTTCATTCATTCTGGTATATTTGGCATTTAATTATATAATGGTGAGAAAATAAGCTGAAGAAAGCTGTTAACACTTTACCAAATTTATGATCTAAACTGTTTTTGTGACCTAAGCCTCCAGTTCATTACAATTTGCATAGGTAATAGATTTTTATGATATATCCTTATTTAAACAGAGTAAGATATTGACAAAATGACCATTCCATCAGTTGAACCAAGAAGTTATCAAAAGCAAAAGTTTGTGACAAGTTAGACCTAAGTTTTCATGCTTTAAGTTACCATTGTATGGAAGTAGTTCTGTCATATGGTGCGATATAAATACAACACTATCATATTTAATTTCTATAGAAGAATATTGATGACCAAAACAGACCAATATTCAATCAGAGAGGTTCATCAACCAGTGAAGTTGGTCACTGGTAATTTATAACAGTATCAAAATTTTTTCAATCTTCACTTCCTATGTAAAACTATGCCTTAGTGTTGAAAGTTCTACTTCCATTTGTTTAAATATAAATATTGCTTTAGCTTGATACTTTGAAGGCAGACAACAATTTCACTGATGGATCCAAAAACCTAGTTTGATTGAGAACCATTGAAAAAAGGTGTTACAAGCGAGACATCATGTTTTGTATGGAGTATAAAAAATATACTACTGTAAATATACAGATTTAAATTCATCACAGACTACGTACTTGGAAGAGATTAGATATATAGTGCACTACAATTGTTGTGAGTTAATAATGTTTCTGAAGTGACCTGCAAAGTTTTATGCATTATGGAGTTTAGTCTGTTATACTGTGTGTTCATATACAATTCTTTGATAGTATGAAGCACTATGGTGTATTGTTTTGTAACTCCTTGCAATTGTTTCTTATTTTTGTAACTTTGCCTTTTCTGTACAATGTGTACAATTAAATCAAAAAATTTACTGGTCTGAAGAAGTCGCTGGCCCCCAACTGGTACAGGTTTTAATTGCCAAATTACTGCCGAAATTCCTATAAAATTCTAATTTGCACATATACAATGATTATTCACGCCTTAGCAGTAAAATAAGCACAGCTGCCAAGATAGCAATAAATCAGCATGTATATTTTATGAAAACAAATATTATAAATCAAAGTAAATCAAAGTGAATATGTTCAGTGAATGCCAAAACTGTAGGTATTTTTTTACGTTTCGTCATAATGTACTCGTACAGTCATGACGATGCATAGCCCATAAGCATAAAACAGCATCAAAGATACCATACCCTAAAATCCTGGGGAAATAGCACGAGGCACCATGAATTACAGAATATGTGGAAAAGTACAAAGATCAGGAGACGTTCAGAACAGACAGTTCAAGTAATGCTAAGGTGCAGGAGAAATAATAATGTGTGCCAAGATCAGTAAAGTATCAAAACAAGACAACTCAATAGCCAGATGACAGTACATGCAGTTTATCAGTAAATAGTTATGAAGCTGTGAAATTTATTAACTGAAGCATAGCTGTCCAAAAAGGTAGCACAATTAGGTGAAAGTACCAATAACTAGACCTACGCATCGGAGAACCAATGCAAATTTGTATCCACCGGAAAGACAACTCACCAAAGCCAGTGAACCATCGTTTGACCCTGAAGGAGGAGCCAAAGGTCAAATCTAACATCAGAAGATTCCTAGCCCATGATTTTGTATGAGTTGGTTTCGCATTGTAAACCTCTAGGATCAATAATAAGCGAGCTATAAGCACTTTTAAGTTTGGTTATCCTCGTTTAACCTTGTAGGAGGGGCCCAAGGCCAAATCCGACCACACCAAAAGATTCCCAGCCCATGATTTCCTATAGGTTGGTTTAGCATCCCTAACCTCTAGGACCAATAATAAGTGAGTTATAAGCACTTTTAACTTTGGCTATCCTCGTTTGACCTTGAAGGAGGGGCCCAAGGAGCCCATGATTTCCTATATCTTGGTTTACCATCTCAGACCTCTAGGACCAATAATAAGCGAGTTATAAGCACTTTTAAGTTTTGCTATCCTCGTTTGACCTTGAAGGAGCCCAAGTTTAAATCTGACCACATCAGAAGATTCCCAGCCCATGATTTCATATATGTTGCTTTACCATCTCAAACCTCTAGGACCAGTAATAAGCGAGTTATAAGCAGTTTTAAGTTTGGCTATCCTCGTTTGACCTTGAAGGAGGAGCCCAAGGTCAAATCCGAACACACCAGAAGATTCCCAGCACATAATTTCCTATATGTTGGTTTACCATCTCAAACCTCTAGGACTGATAATAAGAGTTATAAGAACTTTTAACTTTGGCTATACTCGTTTGACCTTGAAGGAGGGGTCCGAGGTCAATTCTGACAACATCAGAAGATTTGCAGCTCATGATTTCCTATAGGTTGGTTTCACATTGTAACCTCTAGGACCAATAATAAGGGAGATATAGGCATGTGGGCATGTCCGCTATGTGGGTTACTTCGGCACTCTGTGGATGACCTTGAATTAAGAGTTTCAAGGTCAAATGTGTGCAAGGTTGTAGAGGACATGTATATCTGCCCGCGGCAGCCATCTTGTTTTTTTAGAATGAGGCTAGTTTCAGTCCCAGAGAAGCTTACCCCCCCCCCCCCCCCCCCCCCCCCCCCCCCCCCCCCCAATGAAGATATCCTGCAAATATGGTGAACCTGGCTGGTGTAGTTTTCCTCTTAGAGCGTTAACGCCAAAAATCACTCTACGTGCAGCGCCGGCGGCAGCGTAGCCTCCGGTGGATACAATAATCAGTTGCAGCAATTCATATACCTTTTTGATAGGAAAAATATGTCTCAAACACCACAGTAGGAAACATTCTGGCAGAATCAAAGTCAAAGGTCAAATCAAGGTCACACCATGGCATGGCACCTTCCAAGCATCAACTACCTATGCTATACAGTTTCCAAGATATAGCCTGGACAAGATTTCAAAGGTTACACTCTATATGACAAGGTCAAATCAAGGTCACGCCAGGTTCCACACCTACACATGTTTCTTTTATCTTGCAGGTTATTTTCCCATGCACCTTTAACTCACACGGTCCATTCTGAAAGTCTCCTGACTTTTATACTGTTTCACCTCTTCTATGTCTCATGGTATTAAATGTTATTTCCTCCAGGTTCTGAGGTACAGGCATCTCTGAAGCTTTTATCAGATATATTGTTATCAAAGTTCAACTTGTGTTTAGAATTATATTTGTAGCATAAGTAATATATTCCTTGCATGCCACTAATCTGCAGTTAGGCCTACTCAGTCCTAAAAATTCGTAGAATTATTTTTTCAACGATCATTTTGAATTTGAAAAGCAAATAACATTGAACACATTCTAAATAATTGGTCAGGTAATGTTTTCTGTGGGGCCCTAAATTCTGTGTATTTTACACGGATACAGCAAATGGCTAGGATGACATAAGAACCTTTAACCAGTGATGTTGATTAACCTTCAGAAGTGAGGGAAAGTGTAAAATTTGACATGTTCAAGAACTTCACGTGATTCAGGGTTATGATTTCTTCTGAATTAATTTCACAATCTGATTCTGGTCACTGACAATCATGCTAATAAGATAAGAAGACAAAGATGTCCTATAGGTCAGATTTTAACTGCTCAGTAGATGCATTAAACATTATTAGGTGAATTTCATTTCACATGTTGAACCTCTTCAACCAAGCAAAGATCGAGTGTGACGTTGGAAGCAGTCGTATTTTGACAAACTTAAGAGTTTTTAGTTTAAAAATACCTCGTACATTTCACCATTGATGATTGCATTCTTATCTTGATGTATCAGTATTAAGTTCTCTCTTCAAGGTCTGTGCCACGTTTGAGTAGTTTTCAGTTACTAGTTCATTGTTGATGCAAACCATATAAGAGAATTCAGTGATCTTATAACAAAAAGTTACATAAAAAATATTTTCAAACTGCCCAAATATCTGTTTGTGGCTGATTTTGTAACGACTTTGGATGGGCAAGCTTCAGTGTAAAATTTTTTTTTCTGTTCAAAATATATCCATCTGGTATTTAACAAACCAATGATCAACCAGAGTAAATGACAGGACCACAGAACAGACCTATGTTTGACCTTCAGTATCCACCACAGACCAACAAATTAACACGGAGATCATCAATGTAACTAGTTGCTGACCATATGAGTTTTGTACAGTGACCAAATATGAACAAGTATTTTTTAACAACATTAAGTTATTTTCAACAAATATATGGTCTGATCATTAGTAGTTCTTGTAACTGGAACAAAGATTCCACAGTTGTATATTTTACATGAATTTTTAAAGAATAATTATGAAAGCACAGGCACCTTTCAGCAATGAGGTGTGATTTAATATTGAATGGAAATTAACTCCGGATAAAGATCAAAGGTCACTGTATCGTCCAACATGAGCCTTGCTTTTTCAAAATAGGGGGATATACATAGTGGGACAGAAGTTTTTTGGGGTTTTTTTTGCATACAACTACAACCCTTTACCAGGGTAAAAAAAGTGCTACAAATCAGTCAACAAGTTCTGAAATCGCAAGTTAAAAATGGAAGTTTTTATATTCGGTGGTGTTTCTGTATATATGATGGCACAGTTTTTTTTTGGCATTCACTCTTTAAATATGGATTTATTTTACTTATTAATAAAGCAAAAAATATTGTATAATAAAAGTAAGATACCCTTCATTAGACATATGTGAAAAATATATATCACTCATGAAGATTAATAACATAATACTTGTGCTATGCACTCGCATAATACTGTCAATCTCTTCCACGATATATTTTATTCATGCACGTCATTTGGAAAGTTTTCCTTTAAATACCAAATATATGCACATAACACCCCTTTTCACTGGTTTGTCACAAATTAGGAAGGTTTTATTTACCTATGTGGGTTAAGATAAAACTCAGTATTTAACAAAGATTCTCATTTTTATTCAGATACTTATATACAGAAAATCTGATACATTTATTACTCTCACATCCACATACTGAAGCTGCACACATTTGAACACATGAATATATTTCAGTCTTACCAGTAAAAAAGCAAACACAGACATACTTAAATAATAACAACTAAATAACTGTACACTGTTGAACAAATGCAGTTTATCAATATTTTAAGGTTAATATTAATAAATAAAGAACTGCAAAAAAATGTTCAATCACAAAAAAATTATTTCCTAAGGCAAAGTTCAAGCTATTCCTTCAGCTTGTTTTCTTTTTCCTTCGGAAGAAATACGTAGTCTCTGAGGATTTTGTATGTCACACCTGAAAAACAGGACGGTGAAAAAGTTAATTTCACAAAAAAAAAACCTACAATTGCTTCAAGAAAGAAACAACTTCCCAGTAAATAATTTTAAGTAATCTTGGTTGAACAACGTATGCTTTGAATGAATAGAATCTACAGCCCACAGGCAATTAGAAGAAAACAAAGATTTATAAACAAAATACTGTAGATGTAACTGAAAAATTAAGGGAGATTTCTACATATATTTATTGATTTATGAACAAAACATTGTAGAGATAACTGAAAAATTAAACTTGATTTCTAAAAATATATATGTAAAATTAGAGGGGGGGGGGGTATAAATATTCTCACAAAATATAGCACATAACTTAACAAAGTTTTAAAATTTAGATGTACATTACAAGAGTATACATTACTGAGTACATTACAAGAACCAGTGTTAAGTTGAACATGGTTTCTAATATCTGACACCACATGCTATGGGTATGGGGAAGGTTGGGGGAGAGGGGGGGGGGGGGGTTGGTGTCAATTTAAATCAAGAATACAAGAACATATATTTAGTAGTATATTTACCAATGCCAGCGGCACCAGCTATCATGAGTTGGGCCCTGATTCTCAAGTGAATCAGGTATAGCGACAATGGTAACTTTCCTCTTTTCTTAATTCCATATAACCCTGCTGCAACTGTGCCGACGAAACCAGCGATACCTAAAACAAAACACAGAGTAACACTGATTAAGTTTCGAGAAGTCAACTGAATATCCTCAAGGGTACCTGGCAGTTAGTACAACTTATGTTGATTGTCTTTGTCACGTCAATTGTGTTTATTAGTAAAATCACAGAGATTTGACCACTTTACCAGTACATTTTGGTAAAATTGCCACTCTAAATACAATTTAATGGTTTCTAATGTAAAACTATTAACACAGATTAATTAGATTTTTAGTAACATCCGACATTGCACTTTGATGTAGCATATTCAAGCCATCTCAGGGCAATACATTGAGATTTCTCCTAAGTGGGGTTCAAGGGAATAATTCCTTTACGGCAAGTCTGCTCTGTTCAAGCTTGAAACAACAGTCAAATGGTAAAGTTAATCGAACCAAACAAAAAGGTTTACAACTACCGGTAATCATTTCCTGTTAGATGCTTTGACATTCCAAAAGTCTAGTAACAATGGCATTAACCTAAAAAGATCAAAGCTGTGGTCTAAAAGTATCAAATCAAAATGTCAACCAACTGGAAGAAATTTCTGCAGTGGTATGACAAGCACAAAACCAATATTATAAAACAATTATGTCTTTATATAAGTAGCTACATATCCTGCTTTAGTTTCATCCAGGATTCAAACTGAATTTTGGATTATTTTATATCTTTCAATTAATTAGGTAAACCCAGCTTATATAAATTGTGAGATCCCTCCCTTATTTTGTTGTTCAGGTATGAGGGTGCCCCATATTTAATCCTTTATAGATGGGTACACCTGGACTGGAAATTTCCATAATCACCTAGTTTATTTTGATTAATTGTAATCAGGATGTTGATTTGTATAATAATAATCCTTGTCAAGACTAATATTCATTCACAAATTTAAGTTTTGTGTTAGTAGTGCACGATTTATGTGTGAATATCCCTTTCAATATCATTTGATAGAGCTGTATACATCTCACGAACAGAGATCGGATTAACAGTCTCTTTCTACAAAGTACAAACCATTTCTGAGGGTGCCTCCAAGTCCACCACTTATAACAGACTAGAAATCCCAACAACTTTAGATCCTAAATCTATTTTACATACGTATCCAACATAATCCATGTGACCATATCCAATATCAATCGTGTGCAATAATGAGCACTGAATAATTAAATAACAGTAACCTTGATTTTTAACTTACCAAATGGCATCAAAGGATTCTCCTTGGACTTCCGAATGATCCTTTCAGTGTTCCCCTCATCGTAAAGCGCTGATAGTTCTTCTGAGGTGACCATTTTTAATCAAGAGTCCTTCTCGTCTGGGTTTATCACAATGTCACAGCAGTGATGGTGAATCGAAAGTCTGGATCACTGATGATGATGCAACTCACAATATATTGATATGTACTCCTCCTCTGAACTTTATGTCACAATTGCTTTGGAAGTAGCTATATTCGAAATGTTGATCACTTTATATTGACTACTATAATCCTGACTCAGCCGCCTTTATATATGAATATTTAAGAAAGTGGACCGGATTTCATCACCCGGTACAGAAGAAGAGACTGAAAAACATCTGTGTTTACTGATTACGAAATCAGTCTGACCTTGGAGTCTACGACCTCAGAGGGAATTCCCTGGTTTAAAACTGATAAAAGGGTGAAATCTCCTTAATTTCTCCTCAAAATCTGGAATTTAAGTTGTTAAAGACTGAAATAAGTGATATATAACGAACAAAAATTTAAAAATATCTCATTTTGGACTTGTTTACAAATACTATTTTTTACCGAAATGACGTCATTCGAATACTAAAAAAAACTTCTGTCACGTACATTTCCCGGAAATTTTGACTGATAACAGGACGTTCTAGAAACCTATCAATGATTTGCTTAAAATAAAAACCAGGACTTCCTTGATCAGTAAACATACAATACATACGCCATAATGAATCAGTGTTAATAGGAAATATTATGTTGTGATTAAGTGTTATATGAATTGTTTGTCCAAAGATTTGCCCGTTTTAATCTTTTAATCAGTGAAGCCAAAGATTTACCAAAAATGGCGTGATCCAGATATGTACTTGCGAAATAAAGATCGAACTGATGCCCATATTTGCTGACTGATTTATTATCAAGTGTGCTACAGTCACAGAAATCATATAAAATAGATCTACAATGTAAAGGTCTTCAAAAGGGTGTCATGAATATTGAAATATATAGGAGCTTCTCAGCATTAACCTGAGGTCGGCATCTTCCCTGGGCCAAGATGGCAGACACCATTGGCCAAATAGCTTTTGGGTCAGTCACCATGACGTTGGTGTGACATTGGCAAGCCACCAGTGAGAATTACACTCCCATTTAAGCATCAGCCAATCACATTGCAGCTTGGAGTTTTGTGACAATTGTGTAGAAGAGGCAATTAGTGACTGGCAGGTTGTGCATAGGCAGTTCTTAGTTTAAGATAACCACTGATAAATGATATGACCAAGGAAGTAATTAATAATGCTCAAGTACTTAGTTATAGGCAAAGATTAACAATGGCGGATGAGACTATTAAAAGTGTTAGTATTTTGAAAACAGGGATAAATTGTATATTGTTCAATAGCAATGTTTGTACTGTGAATTAACAATCAGAATATAATTTTTATGCCTAAAGGTGTTAAATAGTGAGCTAAAAATATGTGCTCATTGAAATCTGATTTTTAGACATAGTATAGTAAATCATTTTTTACCAAGTTTCCCCAAATCCCCTAGTATTGGTCACCATCATGGTGAGCATGAAACCACCATCAGCCTTTGGCCTGACCATGCGACCAACAGCCAATGTTGGTCCGACAAGCAGAATACAGTCTGGGTTTTGCAAAATGTAAACCTTTCTGCAGCCCCTGACCCAACATATTCACTAAGGGGTCGTAAGTCTGAGAAGAAAATGAACCCAAATTTGAAGTTTGTTTACAGCTGACACCAATTCAACCCAAATATGATCATAAATCTTTTTGAAAACATCTCCCTGCTCACTCCATTCAACACAAGGAAATTACTCTAATAACAGTTTCCTTAGGTAATATACATTCTTTCAATTGACCACCAAAGACTTAAAAAAAATAGTAACGATGAAAAAGGGCACACCATATTTTACTATAGTTTGTCCAGTAGCATATTTTCGTTAAGTCTATCATGCTTATTTGGGGTTTTTACGTCGCTTTCAACACTGTACAGGTCATATCACGACGGGTAGTTGGAAGGGCAGAGGAAACCAGTACATATAGTTCGCTAGGGTTCTGTACTGTAAACTGCCGACCAACGGCAAGCAACTACCAGCTTTCCCACTTACGGCCATGACGGGGATCGAACCCCGGCCGCAGAGGTGGGAGGCGAGAGTGTTACCACTCTGCCACCGTGGCCATCATGCATGCATCTGAGAGAAACATGCACTGACATATGTTGTGAACCTGTGTTGTGAACTCAGGACACTTTTTGAACAAATAGCATAAATACACCGCAAAGAAGAATAGAATATCTGCTTATCTGTATCATATGAGAAGAGCAGTTTAGCAGTCACAGAAAATTGCCTTGTTGTCATCTAAACAACAGCAAATGTATATTCCTTTAATTTTCATTCTATTTTTAACTCGGGACACTTTTAAAAGATATGTTATTTCGTTGCATCAAAGGTACAAGTGATTTTATTATATCCTCTGTTTATTGATGTTTTGTAACTTATACTAAGTTCTATAAAATAAAAAAAGACACAAAACAATAAGGATATAAGTTGTGCACAAGGAACATTGATTTCAGTAATGTCATTGTATATCTGTACTGGCTGACATATTAATAGTGTGCCTCTATCATCTCAGAAGTATTATTGTAAAAAAAATAATAAAAAAATATATCTTATTTTGGCAGGTTTATAAGAAATACACTTGTGTATTTTTGATGCATGGTTGGTACAATTATTTTTATCAAGTTTTTATTGCTCTTGTGTTCGGTTGTCCTGAGTTAAAACCATCCCAAGTTTGCAACACAGGTGTAATAAATGAATTCCATTAATGCATGAGTTCTGATAAAAACGTAAAATATAGCTTTCACTTGTGCTTTAATCAAAAATCAAGACAGTGGTAGATAAAACATCTACAGCCCTGGAAATTGACCTTTGCTGACAATTGATAGAATGTTTTAATGTTAGTAAATTTAGCAGCAATCAATAATGCAATATGCAGACAACGCTGCAAATACATTTATAGCAAGTGGTAATTAACAAGTTATTGACTGCAATTTAATGTTCACATTTCTTTTTCTTTTGCCATTGTAGTAGATTTGAAGGTATATGTAAATGCAGAATATTGTTCACTTTACAAACAGAAAAATTTTAGACGAAAATAAAAAAAAGAAATTATTGTAAGTTGATTATTGTTCCTCTGTTTTAAACTTAATGTAAGTTACCTAAATCACTTTGTTTTAATTTGCTGAAGGAAGAATAGCAACTAACCGCTATTTGTAACACAAACACTTCTATTTCCGGGGTTTGGGAAAACGTAAAACCAACCGGTTGGCAAAACGTACGTTAAATGATAATCAGGAAGTGAAAAAGAAAATAAATACACCAGTTTACGGTTTCGCTCTGCGCATGTGCAATGGTAGTTCCTGTCTTCCGCTTTTCTTCCTGGGAGAGTAAACAAACTTTCAGGATACAGTCATTCACGTTACAGAATTTTATGATTTCTGAATGTTTTCCATGCATATTTTTGTTAAGCTCTCATCAAAAGTTTGTTCTGAAATTATTTGTGGTAACCATACGTTTTTGTGGCTTAAGTCATGATATTTAGTTCATATTTAAGTAAAATCATCTATTATCGCCCAGTGTATATGCAGTACATATGTTAATGTGGCAGGGGTTATAAAATGCTGAATAACTTTGGCATTTATCGATCAATTTTGGCCAAATAAAGACCACAAGAAAGTGCATTTTCAAAGCTTTCCAAATATAAAAGGTTAGCAGATATAAGTTCAACGACTGATTTTTGAGTATTTTTTTTAAAAAGCTTAAATGTCAGATTTCAACATATATAAATTGCTTTAACATAAGATGGAAACATGCATCCACTACTGTAAATCGATTATGCCTTTGCAGGTATGCATGAAAAACAATTTTTACCCCACAGCCCTTAATGGCTGTTGGGGTATTGTTTTCACCCATGGTGTCCGGATGGTCGGGCGGGTGGGCGGGCGGCGGGAAATAGTTTGTCCGGGCTGTATCTCAGAAACCGTAAGGTGTAAGAAGTTGATACTTGGTAGGGACATTGGTTAGGGGGTGTAGCTGTGCAACGTCATGGTCTGACCTTGATTTGACCTTAGACCTTGCCGTAGTGACCTTGAGTTTGAAAATCTTTATCTCGGAAACTGTTAGGTGCAGGAAGTTGATATTTGGTAGAGACATTGGCTAGGGGGTGTAGGTGTGCAGCATCATGGTGTGACCTTGATTTGACCTTTGACCTTGCCATAGTGACCTTGACCTATAAAATCGTCAGGGCTGTATCTCGGAAACCGTAAGGTGTAGGAAGTTGATACTTGGTAGGGACATTGGTTATTGGCTATAGGTGTGTATTATCATGGTGTGACCTTAATTTGACCTTTTACCTTGCCGTAGTGACCTTGACCTTTAAAATCTTGTTGCACCTTTGGGTCTGTCTTTTGATGCAGATTAAGCAAAAGTCATATTAGAATTTATTAAGAATTTTACTTTCATAACTTCCCATTGTAAGAGATAGAATTTCATCAAGTGAGCCGCAGATTTTACTCCAACACCACACATAAGCATTCATTAAATGTATTACCACTTCTGTATGCATGGTAATATTCAAACCATCTAAACCATAATTGGGAAATGCAGATGTATATAAAGAGTGTTGAATTTTAGTTTACTGATTAATGCTGTCATCTTGTCATTGAATTATCTTGTTTTAATACTTCATCTTTATACGCATTATCTTTCTATTAAACATTATTTCTCCATTTAAACATTGTTTGGACCTTTATATAACTGACAGTGCTCTGAAAGTATCCTGAAGTTTGTACTGATACAGTACTTCTATATCTCATGGTGTTGAAAATATTTCCCAAGGCTGTGGGGTACGGGCATCTCTGATGCTATTTTTTTTTAATATTTTTTTGAGATGCAGAACTATTTTTTTTGGAAATTGTTTATCTATTCTTATAAAAAAATTAAGTGCTACCTCAGACTGAGAGGCCTGGGTTTGATTCCCAGTGATGTGTAAATCAAGACATCATAGCTTAGTGATAGAGCACTCAGTCTGGGTGTAAATATTAAGTTAAATCTACACTGACTTTAGACCTTGCCATATTAATTATACAGCTGTATTTTCTTACATTTTTACGTCATGATTACCGGTATGCACATAACATAAATACAAGACAATACATGAAGCTGTACAATGTATTCAAGTGTAAGTGTCAATAGAAATAGCACAGTTAAGTAAAACTACATAAAAGATTTTAAAGGTCAAGGTCACTGCAGCATGGTGAAAGGTCAAATCAAAGTCCTACCAAGATGTTGTACAACTGCACTCCCTAACTAATAGGTGACAACTTTTGTATTGTCAATTTATAATAAAAATATTGTTTGTATGTCTAAAATTGATAAATAATGCATTAGACACACACTTATGAATAAATTTTTACTAAGTTTCCCAAAATCCTTTATTATTGCTCACTGCCATCTTGAACCAAAACCACTGATGGCCCACTGGTGGCAAATTCTACAGACATGAAGATTGGTTGGAAAGCCACCGTTGGCCCAATGGTGGCAAACTGCTAATTATACAACCAAAAGCCACCGGCGAGCCAAAGGTGGCCCAACGGTGGCAAAATCTGCTGACCGTACGCCGGTGAGCCACCGGTAGAATGTTATCTGGGATGTATCTACCCATACTAGTCAAAATACATAACACAGTCCCCAACAAAAAAATACACTCAAACACACAGAACCAAAAAAATACAAGTTCAACAGTACAAAACGCAAAATAATTCACAAAATTTTTAAAGTAAAATCCCTCCAGTCAAGTACTTCAATGAATTTTGGCCCTTATTCCAAAGAATTTATTAAACAGAAAAACTTAGTCAAAAAAATGAAGTAGTAAATAATGTGGTCCAAAAAAAAAAAAAATAAATAATACATTTGCCCGCCCCTCCCATAAAAAAGAACTTACTTTAAAATCATTACAGATTTGTGGGTGGTCATGTAATATGTGAAGACCATGGGTTTGAACCAAATAAATAATATCAAGTTATGATGGATTTTTGTCAAGTGCAACATGTAACTTGGTGCTTTTTAACACACAACACCATGTTGCTCTTTGTGCATCATATTGGACTTCAATATCAGAATTCAGGGAAACATGCGTTCTCTGGGTCATAGTATTGCATGCTTTTTAGCAAGTATTTTCGATTTTTTAACAAAACATCTAATCACCTCTCAAAATATTAATATGCATGAAAACATTAAAAAAAAATTCGAGTTTTTTATTTGTTAAGTGGTGGTTCACATTCTAGATTTAACTAATATTTAATTTGCTTGCAATTGCAAACACTGAGACTGAGTGCTCTATCACTGAGCTATGATGTCTTGATTTACACATCACTGGGAGTCAAACCCAGGCCTCTCAGTCTGAGGTTACACTTAATTTTTTTTAATAAGGATGAAAATTTCCACTGACTTTTATATTTCAAAAACTGTTCTTAATTTCTCCAAGCTATGTAACAAATGCGCACAAACTGTAAGTTCTGGTAACACAGAGACAATATTTGAAAGGTCAAGGTTCCTATGGCCTGACCTCAAGTGGGATTAAATGTACATGGATTAAATATAGTCAACAAAAAATGTTGCTCATGAATATTCATATCTGCATATGATTTCCTAAATTACCTTCCACAAGACTTTATAAGAGTATAAATTCTAACAGATAAGCAGGTAATAGGGAATTCTGGCGAAATTGACCTTTATATGACCTCTGGGTCTTGGGTTTGAACTTAGATCTTTGCTGCCCTTGTTAATAATGGGGCTTCATATTTAAAGGAATTTTACAATTTATCAGACGTTTTTGTTAAATGCAACATTGCTGGGCTGATTATAAGATTATAAATTGAGATTATAAATGCTAGTGGTGGTGGACCAATTCACGCCCGTGTACCAATTCACGCCCACCCCTGAATTTATCCAAAACAATCATAGTTAAACAATATATTACAAATGTATATGATCAATTTGACGATTATCTATGATGTGGTAAACATATTCTCTATGAAAAATTAGTAATCTTCAAGAAAATTGGGGGTGGGCCTGAATTGGTACCCGGGCGTGAATTGGTCCACCACCACTATAGGTTTTAGTTGCTCTAGCTTTGACATTTATGAAATGTATAAATGTATAGTAAAAAGATCATCATTGTTAAACTCTACACACAATAACCTTTCCAATCTTTTCCAATTTCACATTTTGAAGATGTAGCAAAAATACCTAGAGAACATTACAACATTGGTCCATTGTTGGCACAACATAGGTCAAATCTAGAAATATATGCAGCTTGATAGAGGTTACAAAGGCAGCTACATTTGGCCCCTTTTGGCCCCTACATTTGGCCCAAAAACGAACAGAAGCTGTGTACACATACCTCTCTATTGATGTATGTAATACATTTGTAGGTTTCAGAAATATCAAAGAAATATTGGCACTTGTTAATACTACTAATTTGACAACTGGCACTGGGCGAAAATAGGAGATATTGTATTAAAACTGCAGCATATAAGTTTCATAAATTCTATAGTGTATACAGAACAAATTTATATAATTTATTCCTCCATTTCCAGTAATAATTTTAATAATAGATATGTGTTAATGTACAGTATCCACTGAAATTGATTTTCGCTACTTCCTGGTTCTTCTGTCACAAACGTTTTTTGTTTACTCTCCCTGATTAAATATTCAAAATGTCGGAACGGAACCGTAAACTGGTGTATAATAAATAAAAGCTTCAGATCAAATAAAATCACAATGTCCACGGCAGTAGACGTTTGCAGACTGCTAGATAATGACATTCCAGAGGCACGGAAACACTTAAGAGATAGCCACACAAATTTAGAGAAGGTTGCATCGTATTGCGAGGGAAATTACTTGCAGGTACGACTGTGCACACATTGTTGTCTTGAACGAATCGATGAAGAATATACCCATCAGGAAGAATGCCCATCAGAACAGTGTCCACCAGGAACCTCGTCCGTCATCAATTTTTCAGGGGCAGAATTTTGCCAATCCTAGTTATCAACTATTTCACAGAGTGTCTTCGGAACCGACAAGGACGGGACATAATTCTTTGAATTTTAAAACCATCACATCCATATCATAAACGATATCAGAAAACATTTTGTAACCTACGTACACATTTATATTGGCTGTTGAATTAAAGCATGCTGTCTGTGTAAAATAGATTACAACAAAGATCGATAATTAAAATGTATGGTGTTTTATTATTATTATTTTTTTTTTTACAATAAATGTTAAAAATCTTTGTGTCTTTTACAAAATACTTTTAGGGGATAAAATTTGCGTATTTTATGGAAATTCATGAGCATTGCCAATGACAACCATATTTTATTTTGCTTTCAAAATTCATATATTATTTCACATAACAAAATCGGTATTTTATTGCACCCTCCATTACAATTAGTTATTTTTATTTTGTAAAAGACATTAAGGGGAAGGATGTTTGTATTTATAACGGGTCTTAAAGCAAATAATTTATAAACCGTTTCCATTGGCAGTTCTGAAAGTGATTGTTTTCTGATCCGTCAGTCACTGTTTTGAAGCCACAGCGAACTTTTTAAATCCGTCAGTGACTGTTTTGAAGCCACAGCGAACTTTTTAACCCATCAAATTTTAGTGACAAGTGAAGATAGAGTCGCCGCTCGGCAAACTGAAGGAAGATCTCCCCCCTCGATCCATGTTTTAATGGCATTTCGACTGAGTGCTCCGCTCTCTTCACTTTAAAGTTAATCCAAATTTTATTTAAACTTTACTTGGGTAGTGGCCTTTTATCAATAAACGCCTGCCTACCAGTGAACGCCCGCTTTATATTTCTTTGTAAGAGGTCAAGGACAAATACTTATATATGTCTACAAAATGGGCATTCACTGGTATTTCCAGTTTGCTGTAAAACATCTGACTATAGACACAGTAAATTTAAATAGAAAACTTTGAAGCAAATGTAACCAACTATTCCTCCAATAATGAATTGTAGTATGTATCATTTGGTAATTTGATCACAGAAGAATATAATATAAAGCTGTTAATAATATTAGATTCAAATATTAATCACAGCATGAGCATTTACTGGTAGAAAACCACTAAAGAATGCATACTAGGTGGTCTTGGCTGCATTATCAACACCTTTATTTCATTAACATATGCTCCCTTTGATAATTGGATTTCATGAACAGCTTTCAGACCACTGACAAATAGAATCCCAATTGCACTTTATACATAGATGCTTGAATATAATCAAAATGGGCTGCATTAAAGAATTTGGGGTTGTGTATTGTTGATATAGTTCACACACACTTTGGCCTTAGATATGTACTCAGGAAATTTGCAAGGTTGATAAGATTCTTAATTGCACTTTATACAACCTGAAAGAATCAGGCTAGCAGTTGTTCAACTAGAAAAGGAGTTGAAGCAATTATTTACACACTATCAAAATGGCATTAAGACGATGGAAGTATCTGGAATGAAATATTTACACCAAGATCGAAACACTACATTTCATGGACAACAAAGCCACCGCTACAGCGGTTATCTCCCACCTTAGAATCAGTAATAATGGAGAACTAAAGGAGATATAAGGCCTTTGTAGTAAGATAACCCCACTTGACATTGAAGAAGGGGTCAAAGGTCAAAGTCAGCAACTGGAAAAGATTCCCAGGTCTTGACTTCCCATAAGTTGTTTTCACGTTCCAAACCCCTAGTAGCAATGATAAGGGAGATATAAGGCCTTTTTAATAGGATAATCCCATTTGACATTAAACATGATATGGTGGCCATTTTGTTTTTGAAACTAAGCCAAAATTACTATCACACTAACTTTCCTAGCCATATATCTTTCGTGCAAATTTGATGAACCTAGCTGCAATATTTTAAGTTTACAGGATTTTAATGATTTTCAAATAATTGGCCATTGTGGCCATCTTGATTTTCAAAATGAGGCCAAAAGTGTTCACAGGCAAAATATTTGCAGACCAGGACTTCCAATGGGTTGTTTTTACATTCTGAAGCCCTAGCACCAATAATAAGGGAGATATAAGGACGTTTTAGTATGATGACCCCATTTAACCTTGAAGCAGGGGTCATAGGTCAAATTCAACACTGGAAAGATTCCCAGGCCTTGACTTCCAACAAATAATTTTCACATCCCAAACCCCTAGGAGCAATTGTAAGGAAGATATAAGGCCTTTTAATATGATAACCCCATTTGACATTAAACATGTGATATGGCTGCCATTTGGTTTTGCAAACTAGGGCAAAATTACTATCAGACTAACTTTCCTAGCCATATATTTTGTGCAAATTTGATGAAGCTAGCTGAAATATTTCAAAATTTAGAGCATCTTAACGATTTTCAAACAGTTGGCTATGACGGCCATTTTGATTTCTTCAAAATAAGGTCAAAATATTGCACAGACATGTTTTTATAGCTGTAAACAATCCATGCAAATTTGGTGAAGATATTTTTCCAAATGAATGAGATATTAAGGTTCATGTAAAAACGTGTTGAACTTACGGACAGACAGACAGAGTCACACACATATGGAAGGCGTTTTATAATCTCCCGACCACGGCTTCGGCCGCTGGCGGGAGATAAAAACAGGTTTAATAGGGTTAAACTTAAAATTCAGTAATGTTGATTACACAGCCAAGCTCACCTAGTGGGGCCTCTTTACCAAAAAAGTTGGTATACATTTAAATAAATCAAAATGCTGGGTAAAAAAAAAATTGAAAACTGGGTGATGGACAAAGTTTCTGATGGCCATTGTTCTGATGGGCATTCTTCTGTACACCATTAAGAAAAGTACATACTTTTTTCAACACAACATCTGCTTTACTACAGGAATCAAAGTGCTGTTTGATTTACCCCATTTGCAAAACCACTGTCTGAGCTCTGGATTATGTTACATGGTATCCGGATGTTTTCTCCATCGAAAAATTTCAACCACCTTTTTCAAAGACGGTTTGATCCTAGTTTATTGCCCAAGCTTTCTTTTCGACTGTGATCTCATATTTTCTAATTTGCATGTCAAATTTTAAACTATTTCTGAGAAACCCCACAGAGTTGTGTGACCTCATACTTTCTAATTTGCACAATTTATTTAAAAATATTGGGTAGGTTATAAATCTTCTGGAGGTGCTATCAGACTGGTGTGATGGGGTGTAACGAGGTGAGGTAGCGTTTCCTAACAATATCTTATAAAATGGAAGCCTTGATGAAGATCAGATCTTAAAATCTGCAAGGGGATACCCACTTCTAAACAGTATATAAAGATATGGAGAAATGAATTCTTTTAAGGCATTCACAAAACATAATTATATTTTTATTTACAGTCTCAAGACAAACGTCATGCCCTCGAAGAAACCAAAAACTTCACCACCCAGTCCCTGGCCAGTGTGGCCTACCAGATCAATACTTTGGCCACCAACTTCTTGCACTTACTTGACCTTCAGATGAATCAGTTGGCTGAGATGGAGTCGAGTGTGAACCACTTAAATCAGGTCAGATTTTGTCAGTTTGTGGCAGATATTTCATCAGTATTTCAACAGTAAACACATATAAATTTCATAAATTATATACCAATTAACTTATTATTTTATTTTATTGAATAATGTATACTTGTAACATTGTTTATGTTGATTTTTGGTCCATGTACATGGGTATCTACATTGTCACCCATAATGTGTGAAAAACAGAATATTTAATTTTGTTTCTTTTCAGGCCCCAGAATATCTGTATAAATTTTTAAAAATGATTACACCACTGGTGAATACTTTAAGCAGTGCCACTTTTATGCAAGCTTCCTTAACAAATTGCCTTTTGGCCTCTAATTTCCATGGTTTATATATATTTTGACCTTGTGCATGTTCAGACTGTTGCCATACACAAGGAAAAGGTTGCTAGGAGAGAGATCGGGGTGCTTACTACCAACAAGACAACGTCCAGGCCTTTGGGCGTCAAAAATCCAGGGATAATTTTTCCTGCTGAGCCGGAGCGCCCTGTGAAGTATGTGCGCAAACCCATTGATTACAGTGTCCTGGATGATGTTGGACATGGTGTCAAGGTAACACATAATGGATTTGGTGTGAGAATCAAAATACAACATCAGTGTTGAAATCAAACTGTAATTTGTCTTTGCATATCGACCAATATTGAAATATTGCTTTCGTAATAAAATACAGCATTTGACGGCTGCTGGAGCCTATTTTACCATAAAGTTATGGTATATGTACACCTTTTATCACAACGGTAAATAAAAAAAAAATCTAGTATTGTATTGCAATGTACATTTCTACCCCAGCACCATATCTCCCTTATTAGAGGGCCCATAGATCTCCTTGACTCATTCCAGCTGTACAAGTACAGCCTAAGCACTTTACTGATTGACATCCCCCAACCCCTAAGAGCTGACAAGAGTCTCAGGGATTGAGCCCATGTCCTCTGTGTTCCTGGATGAGTGCACTACCTACTTAAGACCTGTTTCTGCAGCAGCATTTTTTGTGTATACGTAAGGTAATGGAACGTTCAGTTAGAGTGTTGCTGTGTTTATTTTTAGCACACCCAAAAGCCAGTGACTAAAGTTACAAATATTTCACACCGTGCGTCAACTTCCTCGTCTACTGGAGCTCCGACCACCAGGCCTCCCGAAACACCCTACCACAGTGCAGTTGGCATGACTGGCACCTTACAGAGGCAGAAACAACAGGGGTGAGACATGTACACATTTGTATTGAGTAAATACACAAGTGTTATATAATGGTGTCTGGTTGGTATTCCATTTGTAATTTATTGGGAATTGTTCTCAAAATAATACAGCGAAAATGTTTAGATTCTTTAATTCTGTTTGGCTGTAATTTATCTGTTTTTTTGGCAGAATTAATTTGAGATAGTTACTTAATCTGTGTTTAACATGAAAATTATGGATTTTATTCACAAACAGTGTCACGAAATCTTTGTAAACATCTGTGAATAAAATTCACAATATACTTTTACAGTATATTAGTGCTGGTATTGTTCATCGATATTGAAATATTTATCAATTCATGCTGAATATAATGATATTGGTAATATAAGGTACAATATCAATGTCAAAATATACTACTTAATAGATCCACCCCTTCCGTCTTCCATAAAAATTAAAGAACAAAATTCGAAGATTTTATAACATTTCATGTCATTTTTTTTATAACTTTTACTTACCGCGAAAACGGAACTGCCGTATTTGTTTACGTTTCGTGACACTACTAAAATTCACGAAAGCGTTTGGAAGGTCTCCCCCAGGAAAGCATCTCATGCCCCGATATTTCAATATCGATCGATACGGACGGTAAAAATATGGTTTGATATCAATCTACATATTTTTATTTGATACCATCACTAGAGTATATATCCGTGGCAAGGATATGGAGATTGCCCTCGTATGGTAATACTGCTCACTGATGTCAAAAATATGAAACGAGTCATTTAATGTCAAGGTTACATGCCCAGTGGAGCTGGGTCTTGTTCGTCTTAAATTTGTACACTGTGCACACTAGTATATGGAGACTACTTCATGTTACCAGGGTTGGGGCTGAAGTACAGTACTTTTAGTTGCATTTGAATGTTTAAGTAGTCGTGGATTAGCAATAATTGATAAAGTAAGAACAATAATGAAATCATTTTACCTCATATAACTGTGCTTTAACTCATAACTATCAACACAAACACTCATTACTAAGTACATTTGAGAACAATGTACTCATGCTCATAGATGATAATTTGGGTGTACTCGTACTTGAGTACATTGACTTGTACTCAGCCCTAACCATGCGTGTTACTGTGTATTACAGGACCGTTGCTCCAGTAGTGTCCCCACCAACTGTCCCAGGTAACAGTCCCTATGCACCAGGAAATATGCAGGTGAGAAACCTTCCTTTCTTCAAGTTTTGTGGTGTTGTTTTTTTTGGTCCACTTACAGTACTCTTTCCAGGAAGTGCATTTGTAGAGTTTTATGGTTGTAAATGGAAAGCTGGTTCATTTGGTAGATGTTTACCCAAGTTAAACATTTCTGGGATAGACCAAATACCCAGAAAAATCAATATGTAATAAGTAGACGGTCATTCTTTATTTTGCTTGACTAACATTGCAGTTATTACAAACACAACGGTATCTTCCAATTTAATGTTCATTGTAGTTTGATGAATGTCCTAAAATTGTAACAAACCACAAACTGATGAGGTCCTGTAATTCAAGGTGAAATGGGCAGGGTTTTTGTCAGCATCAAATTTCACACATTACTGTTGCACTGTTGAAATTTCTCTCTTTATATATTTGATGTCAGCAAGACAGGAGACAAGTGGAATTTAAGTATAATCGAGCATTGCTTAAGTACTGTTGTTGATGAAACACTTGTCTTCTGCTTTGTGATTAAAAGAGGTGAAAAGTGCTTTGCATTTCAGAGAACCTTCTCTTCAAAATGCTCAATGTTACCCTTTCATGTAACCGAAATTTTATCAAAGCAAATTAAAAATACTTTTTGTAAACATTTTCACATAACTCAGAAAATGATTCATTTGGAATATAAAGGTGGCATTTATGAATTTTAAAATATATCAATGACCAACTTCTTATTTTGAATTATGGCTTTTATTATCCAGCACGCGATGTATTTACTCTAAATACGGGGAAATACAGCCCGGGATGTATTTTTTTCGTATACACCAGCACCCCGGTACAATGGATAATGAGTGTGAATAACATTCGTTTTTTATTTCAACAATATCTCGGAAAGTATGTAACTTACAAATCTATATAATATATCATTAGAAAGGTACTTCTGTTCATGTGAATTACATAAAAATCCATGCAGAAATAATTGAGATATTGCAAGTTAAAGATTGAAGTTTTTATATTCAAAAGATTGCCGTGCTTTTTGACAGTCTTTTCATTTTCTCTCATTAAATATTCATGTTATTTAACCCATAAATTATACAAAATGGTGGATAATAAAAGTAAAACATCCCTCATTGGACATATATAGAAAATAATATATCACTCATGAAGATTAACAATATAATACTCGTGCTTTGCACTCGTACAATATTGTTATCTTCATTCGTCATATATTTTTTCTGTATAGGTCATTCAGGAAGTTTTCCTATAATGTACACAGAGGCCAATGTTTTATCACACCAGTGACAAGGAAAAGGAAGCATAAAATACTGCAAATGATTGCACTATTGTTGTGAGCATAGAAAGTTGGTTGTTCCAAATACGTAACGATTCAACAAAAACTTAAAAATACACATTTAAATTATTTGTTTGGTATTTTTTTTCATTTCAGCAAGGTCAAAGTGTCAGAGTGTCTCAGCAGATGCAACAGCAGCAGCAACAGCAGCAACAGCAGCAGCAGCAGCAACAACATTATTCTCAGATGAGACACAACATGCCCCCACCTCCGCAAGCCCCACCCGCCATGACTCAGCCCGCGCAAGTACAGAGGACAGACTCCAGTAAGTACACTGTACCTAGAAATCATAGGAGGTGATATTCACTTAAACCTCTAAGTTAGTGCTTTCAAAAACTTCTATATTCAAATAGGCAATGAGGTGGGGGTGGGGGTGGGGGACATTTTGCTTTATATAATAGGAGGTTCACAAAATAATAGAGGCATTTTATTATCATTAGGGAATCACAAGAGTGGAAGTAAGTTCTTAAAATTGAATACTTGATATACCGTATTTATCCGTATAAACGCCCCAGGGGCGATGCATTTTTCAAAAGGGGGGCTACTATTACAGATAAAAAAAATCGACTCTCGAGTCTAGTGACAATGGGCGATAATGGACACTTACAGCCTTGATCTCGCTTCCCAGCATGTATAATGGTGGGAGAGCTTATAATATTAGAAACCAACCTTAAATCTGAAGAAATTATTAACTTTTATGTCGTTTTTTGCAAATTTCAATGCGTCTGTGATCAAAATTGCAATGTTATGTTGTGATTTTCTTTATTTCTCGTAAGCGGAATTCGATTAGGGAAGTAATAAAATGCATCTTTTTTCGGAATCCTGGAATTGCAAGGCTGGTGGCTGTTGAGAGGGATGTAAAACCCCGAAATATGAACTTTGCAAAGGTTGAGAAGAAGGGGGGGATTAATAGGGAGGGAGCGTTTATACGGATAAATACGGTAATAGAAGATGAGCTGATACAGTTGGTTCTATTTGCCTTTTTAAGTTGACGTTTGTTAACCATGAAAACTGACGTGTGTGTATAATATATATTGAAAGTTTTTTTTTTCTTTTTCTATTTTCTTTGTATTGGAATGCAGAGGCTACCTTTATATACGCGATTTGCTTCATTTTTTTATTGCTGGTACATTCTATAGGAAGTAACGCTCGAAACACAAGTACAGTTCTCAGTCGTCTTTGCGTTTGTAGTATATAGTGTTTATTGATCAGACCTTAAGCCCTTGCCTTTTCATAAGGGGATGATTTTATTCATATTTCATTGCTTTTACATTCACTGGTCACATATTTGAACCTGTGACCACCAAATACAATCAATCAGATGAGACTTTTTAGTCACAGCCTCATCCAGGGGTTGCAGATGCTGGTACAGTCCCTGGATGGGCTGTGGGTAAAAAACCTCAGCTGATTGCTTGTTTTTGGAGTTGGACTGAAGAGACGTGTCATGATGTTTTATCAAACGTGTGGCAGACAAAAATTACCGTATTTAAAATAACAATGTAGCATCAAAATCGTGAATCGCTATTAGGAAAGGTCCAATATAACTGTTTGTTAAGCTTGGCAGTGCATATTTATAAAGTAACGGACGTCTTTTCACCACTTAATCAAAATGTGATATATATCGTAAAAACAAATGAAAAATGTATTTCCAAAGGAGAATCTACTGTTTTCATAGATTCATTTTTCCAATTAATTCTGGTAATAATCAGCTTCGTATATTTTCTATAAGTCTGTCGCCTTATTGTGCCGAATATATGCAAAATACATATTCAAAATACAATGACTTCAGAGAGCTCATATTTTTATCCATATGAAAATTATCATTATTTTATTTTCATAAAAATGTTGGATAAAGTTGCTTGTAGTAGCTTATGCCTCTCTTCTATCACAGTACAGCAAAACCTCTAGTATGTATGAACATGAACGAACATGGGTAAAACTGAAAGAGTGATTTTGTTCTCATAACAAAATTAAGGGGGAAAAAATTTAAACCCGATCAAGTAAAACATAACAAAATGAAGGAGAAAATTAACCCTAATTTAGTGAAACTCTTTAAGTAGAATTCCGATGTTGAGAAGAAGTAAATTTTGCTCTGATGTCCTTTTTTGGTTGACATTTCATTGAAACCCCCTGCAAAATAGAATCTATTTTTTTCTTTCCGGTTGCTAAATATTCCACTTTATAGGATTAAGATGTGTGTGGATAATAGAGGTTTTTCAAGTATTATTAAAAAGTGTGAAATGTGAAATTCCCCACGATTTGTGAAAGTCTCCCATTAGGAAACCCCCCCGTTACTTCCTGAACTAGTGGGGAATTCTCCACACGTGTGTTATTTTCCTGACAACACAAGACTTGTGATATCTCATGTAAAACTGACACAAAGTTTAATTCTCTTATCTTATTTTTAAACCTGATTAAAGACCTTATCAGGTAACCAATAGTTGATATCGGTGCAGTGTCTATTACTTTGCAGTCGTTTTCACTCTGTAGGGTATTTTATTTTCCTTCAACCATGTGTATCTAGGCTCCCACCTCTGAGATCGGGATTCGATTCCTGGCCCGACCTCAAGTGGGAAAGCTGGTAGTTGCTTGTCGGCAGTTTACAGTACAGAACCTTGACCAACTGTATGTACTTGTTTCCTCCTCCCGTAAAAAAACTACCCGTCGTGATATGACCTATACAATGTGTTGAAAGCGACGTTAAAACCCAAATAAATAAATGAATAAACCATGTGCAATTTTTTAAAATTTAATTAAAGGTCACTCCGTCGGTGGCCAGGGAGTTATAGGGTGACCTAGAGGGAGAAATTCACATACTTCGGGCAGATTTCACATTATCTAGCTCTGTAATATTGTACTGTATAATTAGCTGGACATTGCTTTATCATTTTATCCTTGAAACAGAAAGATCGTCATTCGAGTAGAAATTGAATCGAATAGATCTAGCTTCATAATCAGTTGATGCTGATGTCGTTCTCTGTACAATATCACTTCAAACTAATGTTTCTTCTGGAGGTCACTGATTCGTTTAAATAAGCAATAATTTAGCATGCGTCTTGCCTTTCTAGAAATAGACAAATATCCAAGCCATGGTGTTGAATCATGTATATGCAGTTTTCGTACATTGAAAAAGGGGGTAACACTCTCGCCTCCCACCTCTGAGATCACAGTTCAGTTCCCGGCCCGACCTCTCAAGTGGGAAAGCTGGTAGTTGCTTGCCGTTGGTCAGCAGATTACAGTACAGAACCTTGACCAACTGTATGTACTGGTTTCCTCTGCCTTTACAACTACCCATCGAGATATGACCAGTGTTGAAAGAGCCGTAAAACCCCAAATAAATAAATAAACATACATTGAAGAGATAGCGTAGGCACAACTTTCTGTTTTGTATGTATTTGCTGCCATCTGGTTACAGTCGGTAGTTGGTGACGCCAAAGTTCATGTTGAAAAGCCTGAAGCCCTTTCAATATTAGTGAGGTTGAAGGTTCGCTGGGACTTTGGATCAATATTTCAATATCTTGGAATGATTTATTCTCCTTCTGGGATTATATAGCAGTTGCTCAGCAGCAGTTATAAAACTTCAAAGAAATCCAGCTTGTTGGCTGCTGTGACTTTTTCCTTAGTACAATAGACTCAGTGTTTGTCACACTAGTATGGGTCGAACTTAAATAAAAAAATTACAATTACAATTTGGAATATTTTCAGTCGTCAGTCACTCTTTCAGTCACTTTGCCCCTGTTCTTTGGAACTCTTTCCCCTTCCAAATAAGAAATAGCCTCTCTGTCACATCTTTCAGGAAACACCTCAAAACCCACCTGTTCAAATCCAGTTTCCCAACTTTAGTCTCAAAGCAAAGCGGTAGATTAGATTAGCATGAACCCAGCTATTTGAGGTGATGCAGAAACTGAACTTTGACCTCATCTTCTCTACCTCTGGAAACACACTTGAGTTTTTAAGCGCGAGCTTTTTGTCTCCGGACTTTCATCAGTTGTGGCTCAGCATGATGATTGTTTGTCTGCTCACTGAAGTTAAGCGGCCATGGGCTACATTAGTATTTGGATGGTCAACCATCTGAATTCTAGACCAGCTGTGGGATGTGTCTGAGCTGGAATTTCTTTGTGTAACCAGACTTTTGTAAATTCTAGTGCACTACTCGTGTCTCTGTTGGCTTTGCGCGCGTGCTAGGGGACCAAAACACCTTTTGGCCTTGTTTTACTTGGACAATACTTTCCTCTTGAGTCATTGGCATCCTATTCATAATCATGATGGTGATGACGTGGACTATATGTTTTATATGTGCAGAACCTCTCATATCCTTAGGACTCCATATATAGTTGACCCCAACCCAGTAAAAGTGCAGCAGTTTCGGATATTGGTATCTGAGAACTGCTTCCATGTACATTGTATATGTTAAGGTGTTATTTCATATATCCGTTAATATTCTAGACACTTTTGTTTTGACCAGCGGAAATGAATGAAAATTTAAGCCAAATTAATTTTTATTCAGACATGTACCTATAAGAAGGTATTGCTTGACTTCGCTTTGAAACTTTAGGCAGAAATTGGTGTGTAAAACTGCAGTGTAAATGTTTGCTGTTTGTATAATGATTTTATCTCTTAACTCCATTGTTTGAAGCTAACTTAAAATGATTCAGAGTTTTCTGTGCTTTGGAGTTTCCTCATTTCTAAAATTTGTTCTGTTTTAGCATGTGGTTGATAATGTACAGTAGAACTTGATTTCTGAATTCGAAAAGTTTGTAGTCGTATAAAAGTTGAGGACATAACGCTTGGCTTCAGAATTGCTGTAAAACATTGAAATTAAAATTTAAAAAGATAAAATAGTTTATTAGGAGTTAAAATTGTATAAAAGCAATTACTTATTTCAGTTTGAAAAGGAAATAAATAAAAATGAAGAAAAAGAATTGAATTTAAACATTCTAAAATTCTGTGTAAAATTTGGTTTGAAAGTTGATGACAGTTCTACTGTAATTAGTTGTCACCCTAATGTGATGGTTTGTTTTGCTATTAACAAATTTCCTTCCTTGTTTTTATTAATAAAATCAAAAGTCCTATTGTTTGAAAAGCACTGATATTATTTCATTACTCAGTCTTGGACAGAATATTCCCTATGCCTGCCTGAGTGAAATACTTTTTGCGAAATATTGAAAAAAATGAATCATAAAAATTGTGGTAAATTCATAACCCATTTTGTGAACTCTATTTCAGGGAATCTACATTACAATTTGGAAATTTATAGTTGGGTTATAATAACTATGCAAATTATATAAAGTTTATGAAAATTTTAACACATGGCTTGTAATTAAGCAATTTACAATAAAAGAAAGTTATATTAAATTTTTAATTCTTGATCCCTTTTTTCCCTGAAAATGACAATAAATTTAAAGCATCCAGGCACTATTTACCCGGTATTTTCTATGTACAAGTACAAGCTATGTTCAGGGATATATACTAAAGAAAAGGATACCCTTGCAACGCGTGGTAAATTCATACCGCCCTTGACTAAATGAAGAAAATATCCCATTTTCATTTCGGCTTTTTGATGTGGAAACCGGACTAAATTTATGACATGAAGGTACCCTAAATTGTAGCAAATTCAAACAACTGGACAACATTTAGCAAAACATTGTTACACATAGTCTGTATGCAAGGAAATTATTGTAGTAGATGGTAAATACTAGGGCTGGGCAGCATGATCATTCTTGTCATTGGAGTACTCTCACGTTTGCTCCCATCTCTGATGGGGAGCTTCCTTCGTTAAGAGAAACAAGCAGTTTTGAAGCACAAACCATCTACTAGGGTTCCAGAACTGTATATTGGTGGGAGAAATTGTCCTCTGAAGGCTGAGCCCAGGAGTAGACCCTCCACCTTGTTTTGAGAACAAGATCCCCATGCGCTTAGAAGTTTTTGAGGTATGGAGAAGATATTGTCAAAAAAATCCCCCCCGAAAAGTAGGGGAGTCTAGGTGGAGTTGGACCGAGCCACTGGTAGGCCCCACCCTGTTTTAAAATATGACTCTGATACGATGTATAGATTTCGAGTTATGTGTGTGAAAATGTAAGTGGAAATGTTATGGAAATGTAATATAAAAAAACCGGATACAATCTGGGGTCGAAGGACGAGGGTAAAGATTGATAGACAAGACTTTTTAATGTCTGAAATTAACCCGCTTTATATCATCTGCGGGTCAATATCTACAAAATTATATTCAAACGTAACCGACAAGAAAGAGTACTCCTGTTTCAAGTTTTCACTCAAGAATACTCAATGCTCTATTTTCTACGAATAATTGAGTATTCTTCGACAGCCCAAAATAAATTTGTAAATTCAAACTTTGACAAAAAGAACACATCACTGCTTTTAGTTGGGTCAGCTTATGGACAGAGGATGTCGTCCTCGTCAGGCATCATGGGAAGACAGAAACATCCCAGTTATAGGGATTCTTTTGGAGGTGAGTGTTAATAGAAGAGAATCAGACAATTTCAGAAACAAATTTTGTGGTCGAACGCATGTTTAGTGTATCTCTGGTGAGTGGAATATGGATTCTGTACAGGCGAGTGATAATTAAGGAAAATTAACAGGTTCCAGAAATAAGTTGGTCCCTGTTTAAAGAAACTTCTGGTAAACAAAGTAGAAATTCTTTTAGAGGTAAGTGATACCCTAGTAACAACGGTGACGTTTCAGAGGTGAAATTATAATAAAATTTCTGTAGGGAGATCTCCGTTCAGTTAAAGCTCTGTTGTACTTGAAATAAATAGCACATCCTTCAGAGGTTTTCTCCATTGAAGTATGTCCACTTGTTTCTAAATCTGTGTCTCAGAAATCTATTTTTGTGGCCCCCAGAGTTTTTACTAAACACAGCTGGATTACATTAGAATGATCGGGCATAGATACCAATTACCTGTGGACAGTGCTCTAACGGCCTTTGGTAAACAGCATCTTCTGTTTAATCTCAACAAGGTCTTCAGTGACCCAGTAGTTAGCAAGTTTGGCATCTAATCGCAGACAGTCACCTTTGTGTGGGTTCGACTCCCACAAGTGGCTCTGCTGAAGAGCTGACCCAATATGACCCTGGCTGTTGAACAGGACGAAAAACCCCAACTTTGACCCTTGACCTTTGTTTAATCACAACGATCAGACAAGTGATTGTACTTACCCCATTGTTTCACAGAAAAACAGTTAATTGTTAAAATAGTATACAAAATCCAAATTTCAGCTTAGATCAGGTTGTGTAGTCAATGGCGTATAAATGGAGGTTTTTAAGTTGATGCTAAAGTCATTGTCAAGTCGTTGTTCATACATGTACATATTCCTGTACACAATGCACAAACTCTTTCAACTCTGAATAGCTCCATCTCCAGTTTGTGAGACTTCTCATAATGAACAATAAAAAAAAAAAAAAAAAAAAAAAATCATGATTTAAATTTATGGTACATATTTTGATTGGCTTTTTTTCTATGAATATTGTAATAATCTAATTAATTACTACTAAACTGCACTTTCCAAATGAATGCGTAAGAAAAATCCTCCTTTTCAGGAAATTCTGTAATTGATATCCTTAAAAAATAGTGCTGTTTGTTATTAACACAATTTTTCGACTAAAATGAGAGCTCAAAAATATAAAAAAAATGGTACTCAAAAATATTACAAATACTACAGCAAAAGGAACATAAGAGACTCCAAATAGGTACATCTAACTGTACTGCAAAATATAGTTTTCAGTTTCATCATAGGCAAAAAATATATAGTGTTATTTCACTTATTTAATAGGGTAGGTCCAAGAAGCGGGAAGTATTTCTGATAAATGTTCCAAAGTACAATTGAAATTTGCCAATTTGGTCCATTCACAGCAAGTTAAACCTTGTACAAGTTTTAAAACTTTATCTTTGACATTTGTTTTTTTTATATTTCCTTATGTTTGCTCTTAAATTTAGTTTGAAGTTTTGCATGCACCTGTCATTTTGAATGACGTTTTCTTGTAATGATTTTTTGCAGCTTGGTTGATACTAAAACAAAAAAAAATAAGTAAAACCTCTCACGAGATTAGCCTAGCTTCAGTTAAAATGTATTTTTCCTACTTGTTGTCCTATATTTTTGTAGTTTCTTGGAAATTACTTGACATACTTTGCCATAAAACTCTTCAAATTATTTAATATAGTCAGAAAAATAAGGGTAGATTTCAAGAACATCCTTCGTTTGATATTTTTAAACAGTCTGTAACTAACAGCTTTGCATTTGAAGGTCACCGTGATGAAAATATTTACAGGTGAGTTATTCTATCTGATGCATTTCAAGAAAAACATTCTTTCGGGTGTAAAATATGCCAGTTTTGATAAGCCCCTCAAGTTGTGTCAAGACATTATACTGACACACCTGTTTGAATATCAGGCGGGTTGTATCAAGACATTTGATTGGATGAAAGTACTTACTTGTTTGTTCTTGTATCTTTCAGCCCTGCCTCCTCCTCCCGTTATGGATGATTCAGTCTTTGACAACCGGGCGAGTACGTGTATGTATCTAAGCATGGCTTTTTACCCTTTCCTCCAAATATTGTCAGAATAGCCAAACCAAAACCCCACTTCCAAAATGCCAATATGTTTTTTAATAGCACACAGGTTTTTTTTCTGTGTCTCCGGGACTTTCATGAATTGTGGTGTGGCGTGATGAGTATCTGTCTGTTCACTGAAGTTAAGCGGCCATGAGCTACGTTAGTACTGGGATGGGTTACTACTGCTTTGGTGTAGTACTTGTGTCTCTGATGGCTTTGTGGGTCGCGCTGGTAGACCGAAACCCCTTTCTGCCTTGTTTTCCCCCAAAATTAATAATCCTTTTCCTGTTTTAATCCTTAGAAAATGCAAAGTCTGAAATATGGGATATGGCCAAGTTTTAAATCACAATTTTAGAGAAACAGTTTTAATAAAGGATAATAACTTTTGTACACAAGTCCTCTTGCATTATTTCCCTGATTTTCAAAGAGTTAGCAATAAAGCAATAAAGAAAAAGAATAGCCTCAAAAAAATTCAAATCAAAATTATAAAACAAAAACTAATGTATTAAAGAAGTAGATTTACCCTCTAGGAGTACAAATATTTAGGAGATTAATCTGTGAAAGACTACATTCTGTTGGGGGAAGGGGAAATAACTGGGGAGTCACTTCATGGCAAAGAAATTTGAAATAAGCAGTGGCCACGTGGGCCAATTGGCCTGAAAAAGTACGGTAGGTTGCCCTCCCCTAAAACTTCTTGCAGAAAAAAAAATATATATAAAGGTGGCATTTTGGATGCGGTATTTTGTAGCGGGTACATCATTTACGTGTGTGGATATCAGTGTTGACCGAAAAATGTTTGAATATTGTTAGATATCGGGGCGTAACCTTGTCTACTAAAGAGTCGAAATGCGGGATCCTGAAAATGGTTTGTTCTAGCATATCCCCAACCGCTAACCGGAAGTGAAGTGTATCAAAACAAAACATGGCAGTTCTGATGAAAAAAAAAAATGCGTTATGAACTTCTAAAATACAAGATAAAAGTGTACAATTTCTTCCGATTCAGGGTTTACGTTAAATATTTGCAAAGCTTGTGTAGGTATACATAAATTGGCAATATTGATGTACGACTTTGCATGGTTGATATCGGCAACCCTGTCCCCCAAAACAACAAATATCGCCAGTATCGATAAATGATGTGCCCCACTGATGTTTTGGTTTTATCATTGTGCTCTGACCAAGTGTTTTTTTGTGCTCACATTTTGTGGAAAAAAAAGTGTGATGGTGTTTTCTACCCTCTTTGAAGTCTAACATCACATTGCATGTTATTAATTCAAAATGGGCAGCTTTAGTTTTAACAAAGTAATCTCTTGGCTTTCTCTCCAAACCTCTGTATCAATCCTGTGCTGGGGCTGTATTCACAAAAGGGATCACGCTCAAGTTGAGCGAAAAATAAGCTCATGTTTACAGCTGTTTAAACTCGAGCTGATTTTTCGCTCAACTTGAGCGTGATCCCTTTTGTGAATACAGCAACCTGGTATTCACAAAAGCTCCTTTATTCCAAGCAATCCTTAAAGAGTAAGGATTTCCTTTATAAATCGTCTTTCCTTTGTTTTGGGATGCAATAACCTTCCCTTAACCGAGGAACCTTACTTTCTTTCATTAAACCTGTGGCCTATCTGCCACTGTGGCCTAGCGGGTAACACACTTGCTTAGGAGCGCAGACGACATGGGTTCAAACCCAGGTACAGGCAGTTACATAGTGGCTCGGATGACCACTTAAAATGGCGGTCCTCTGTCATTGGGTCCTATCCCCAGTGGCAGGCTAAAGAACCTCAAGGACGTTGATAAATGGTCATCCTTGAGCCTCTGTCTTTCAGTTAGGGGAATGCAAGTCACTATGAGCTTGGACTGTACTTAGTTCAGTCGAATGGGTCAATTAGCGCTTTGAGTCCTGTAGTATATGGAGATATTGCGCTGAGTATAAAAAAACAAATACAAATACAAATACAAAAAAACCTCAAGGAGACCTTAGAGTTTACGGGGAATCCTTAGCTTTTAAGGAAGTCTTCAACATTGATATTCACTAACCCTCATTTGGTGGGGAATTGCTTTATTTTTTCCTTAACTTTATACCTTAGTGTGTGGAGATTTTTGGTTGATTTCATTTTTTATGAATATTCAGGTTAAAAGGTGAAATATTGTGAAGTTTACAACAAAAAACGCAAAACAGTACCTACACCTTATGTGTTACATTTTATATCTCCATGTTTTTCGGTGAAGTTCACGCAAAATGTTTTTGATATGTCATAATGAACTTGAGCTATTAAATCTGATGAAAATGTGTTTCGTTTATTTTTTGATTGGCTAAATAAAAAGAAGTTTCCAAGTACTAAACTCTTTAGTTAAGTCTTCATTCCTTAGATTGTAAAATATCACACACGATAAGACAATAGAAGACAAATCACCACACGAGTCTGATACTAAATAGCTAATGTGCAAAGAAGGAAATACAATAGGAAAAATTCCTGAATTACATATACAGAAAAAATATATCGCAAATGAAGATGGCAATATTATTCGAGTACGTAGCACGAGTATTATATTGTTAATCTTCATGAGTGATATTTTGATGAATTTCACAATGAAATTAGAAATTTTTCATGAAGAGTTTTGGACGTTGAAATATATGGGGACTAGGGGTGAGTCGGTAGTGGCGGTAATTATAAACTATTATCTCATATTGCACCAGATTTTAATCCGTTTATAGCGATTTCCTCAAGAAAAACTCCCACGTTTTGGATTACGGAAAATCACTTCCTATTTGTAGGTCTGTTCGATTGGGGAAATGCTTAAATTCAAACTTTTTCGGTATCCCGAAACTGGGATGGTTTTGCATTGGCGGAATCCCGAACTAGAAAATCTGGTACCTTTGCACCCCTATAATGGTGACTGTTCTATTGCATGCAATTTAGTGTAGGTTAGGTGTTCTGTATTTTATTTGAAAGAAAGGGTGTGAAGAACACACCTTAAAAGATAAAGTAATGAACTATTTACAGTTTAAAATGTAAAAACTAAACGGTTTGCTTCTCTTTAATATCAAGTGCTTTGAATATTCGTATAAAATTTATGTCTGTTTTTCTGCATAAAAACCCAGCCTCTGACCATTTGTATGCAATTCTACTTTGCTTAAATGTTGTATTTATGTATGCGAATGGCTTCAAGTTAATGTATAGAGTAAGAAATGTAAAATTCGCCACATATCTGAAATTCGCCACATGTGAAAATACTAATAAAATAAATGAATTGTGGTGAGATTTGTTGACTGTATAGTAAATTAAGGCTTTTTTAACTGAAAAATACCAATTTTTGGACAAAAACATCATTTTCTTCATAAAATTAACTAAGGTTTTAGAGGTGGTGAATTTTAGATTCCTGGCGAATTTTAGATTTCTTACTCTATGAGTTTACTGTCACCGCTCTGATATTATCTTCATTGTGAAAGTGAAAGGAAAAGCCGAACTTCTACTTGTCTACAATCATTGGCAGATTTCAGTACTTTCTGGTACCTACAATAGATATCCTGAAGAATCCAAGATATGTGTCCAATGTATTCGGTCACCTGAGTGCTTGCTTCCTTTTATCCTAGCCCTAATTACCCAAGTGGTTAAAACAGATATTTAATGTTTGATCACTTAATTGGCTCTCACCTCTGAGGTTGTAGGTTTGAAGCCAACTTTGTCTACTAAAAAGTCCGAATCTGGGATACCGAGAAAGTTTAGTTTCGGTATGTCCCCAACCACTAACAGGAAGTGTAGTTTATCAAAACAAAACATGGCAGTTCTGATCAAAACCACATTAAACCTGCAAACTATGGAATAAAAAGAGTTCAATTTCTACAGACTTTATGTATATTTCAAAAATTTGCAGTTTATAGTTACACGTGTAATGCCAATATGGGAATATGGCTTTGCACATCAATAGCGGGAACCCTCAGCCAAAACAATAAATATCGCCAATAGGGATAAACCGTGTACCCACATTTTCCTTCCCTTCTTCCCAAGGAGCATCATTTCCCTTCTCTCTGGGTCCGGTTTCATGAAGCCTCCTTAAAATAAAGGTTACCTTAAATTTAAAGATTTCCTTGAATTTCTCCCTCTTTTAAAAAAATCTCTGTTTCACAAAGCCTCCTTCCTTAAAGGAGACCTTGAAAACTCCTTTAAATCTCAGCGAAACTAAGGACCTACCTTAAATTTAAGGAAGTGTCCTTTAAAGAATGTTTAATAATTGTAAAGAACATTTGCTCCTTCCTTAAGTTTTAGGGAAGACCTTTGGTAAGGAGAGTTAAAGGAGCCTTTGTGAAATTGAAATTTAAGTTGGCCTTACCAAATGAAAAAAAATTACCTTCCTTTTAGGTCCTTTCAAAAGGAGGCCGGTTTCACGAAGCCTCCTTTGGAAAGGACCTCCTTCAGTAAAGGAAAGGAATTTTTTTCCTTTGGGAAGGCCACTTAAAATCTCCATTTCACAAAGCCTCCTTTAACTCTCCTTTCTAAAGGTCTTCCTTAAAACTTTGGGAGGGGGCAAATGTTCTTTAATGTTATTATACATTCCTTGGGGGGAGGCTTCCTTGATATTTAAGGGAGTTTTCAAGGTCTCCCTCATGAAACCGGCCCCAGGTCTCGAAAGAAGTCCTAAATATGCGATCACTTTACTCTAATTTCTCTGTACTTTGAATATACCGTAATTTCTGTAATAAAAGCCCCCCCCCCCCCCAATAATAGCGCCCCCCCCCTTCCTCCCACCCACTGAATGTCAGTGACTAAGGGTCAGAGCCTGAGGCATATGTTACTCAAATTTATAATGCCAAATAAATTTAACAGTTTTTCAGTCTGGATTTTATATATCATACCAGTGTAGTGAAATCATAATAAAACATACTTAAATTTTATCTCTTATGGTTTTACAGTAGCTGTGTCCGAGAATATACAGTAAAATATCTTGCACTTTTGACTTTTTCAGCCATATTTCTTTACCACTTCTCCACCAGAGAAAGGTAAACCTTTGAAAATGCTGAAAAGACAATATAATTCAATTATTTAAAAGGTGGATATTTCATTGAATGGAAAAAATTTATATTTCTGCATGTTGTTCTGATAAAGGCCCCCTCTTTGAAAAATGCATAGCTCCGGGGCTATTATTACAGAAATTACAGTATCTAAAAAGGATGCAGGAATTTTTGTACTCTGTTTATTCGGTCACTGATGCCTTGTTTTTCATTTTACCTTGGAAGCTTTCCTATCCTTGCTCATATATCTCAAAAGGAATCCTAGATGTGTGACCCTGCTTAGTCACCGATAACCTGTTTTTCTTTTTTTTCTAAAGCTTCCCCGCCTTTGCCCCCGCCCCCAGAAGAGAGCCAGGACTTCATGTTCGGGGGACACAACCCACGGGGGCGGTTCTCCTCGATGCCCCTAGAGCCTAACACCGCTCAGCGACGAAGTATCGACATGGCAGGAAATGGAGAAATATATCCAGAGGAAGAACCTGGACACGTGCCGGAAAACTACTTGGAGAAAGGTAAACAAACTTCTCTGTGCAGAATAAACTTCAACTGACCTAGCTAGTTTGAGTAAGAATTTTGAAGTTCGCAACTGTTTGAGTAAGAATTTTGAAGTTCGCAACTGTATGTGAAATTTTCTGTTGGGGTACCCTTTTAAATGCAACACAAAACAATCAAACTTTATGCCAAGAAATCCAGGGGCAAATGGAGTAGGAAAAAAAAAAGAGAAATCTGTAACACATCTTCCACAGGTCAGTGGAATAAAGGGGTGTATATTAATGCTGGGACGATGTTTCCAAACTTCGGTATTAACACTCGCTGCCTCATTGCCGGTCCATGATCGGTAAAATTTACAAGCAACCGATGTTTGCTAAACTCATTTCTATGTAGCCTTTTTTTCACAATAAAACACTAACTGGAATAATATTTTGCGAAAATCTGCAACATTCATTGGTTAAAATCACAAAACTAGCCGTAAATGCGAAAAAGATCAAGTAATATATTTGTGGTAATTTGTGTGTATTTTGCTTGTTTATAATTTAATATTTGATATGTCTGTCTGGTTTACACTTTCGACTCCATGATCGGAAATGTTCAAAGTTTGTTTACAAATTTCCGATACGAAAATCGACAGGTAAAATCCATGCAATCTCCCAGCACTAGTGTATGTACAGTGTTGAATTTCACATACTGTGTCAATTCTGACGTTTCTTAATTCATGTCTTTCAAATTACAGAAAGGTAACGTTAAAAACTTAAATGCAAAAATACGAAGGTGAAAAAGTGTACTTATTGAATGGCATTTAAAGCATATGATAAATCTGGTATGGTGCAAACCCTTAATATGACGATGGACATTTAAAATTCTGTTCAGGTAGTAGAAGGTTCATGAAATAGAAGATGCAGTTTTAGTATGTAACAGTAGGAAAAGAAGTGTTACTATATAATGATTGAAATGTATTTTCAGCCGAGGGATCGTGGCAAAAATAAAAAGTAATGAAAGTAAAATATCTTATATTTGGAGTTTTATTTAAAATTTACACAAGACTGAGTAGAGATTTAGTTCTAGTACAACACGGTTAGTTTTGTTAAGCATATTTAATCATTCATATACACTGCTATTATCCCAGATTTTACCAAGAGCCTTGTCTCTGCCACCAATGCCAGATTTTGAGATTTTGTTTTATAAAGTAAGCTTACTGCCCTAACAACTGCTGCTAGGTTATGTTATTACACTAACAACTGTAAACACTTTATACACAAAACGTGTGACAAAATGTGTCAGCTATGCAAAGTACATATTGTAATATACCATTAACTAACTTGTCGCCCACCCAGAAAACGAAATAATAAAGTATCCCGGTATTGAATTAAAATGCATTCTCAATCATCGTGCCACCCTAGCTACAAAATGTTAGAGAATTTGAGCACTTGAAAAGAGACCCAAACGTAGCTTTTGGAAAAATAGGATCTGTAACAGTATTTGCAGACTTAGTAGAATTATTCAGATAAAAACATCATGGTTATAGTGCTGTCTGAACTTTTTTTTTCCAATTCCGTGTTACTATTAAATGCCAACATAGCATCACATCTTTTGAAAACACGAAACATTTAACCTGAAAGCTGTTTGCCCTCATTGGAAATGGGCAATTTTAAAATGGACTGGTCCCTGTGAGCTGTTTAGGGATGAAACCTTTATTCATCTCAAATTAAAAATAATGTTGAAGATTCAACTGCAGTCATAGGGGCTATAATATTTTTATTGACTACACTATTTGATCCTGTTTTGAATCTTGTATTTTCTTTCTGAATGTAATAATCCTATGTATTCACGGAGAGCCCAACAGAAAATCATTTCTGATTGGAAATCTAGATACTTTCAGAATTTATTTGAATTTGATATTAATGGGGCCATTCGAAAGAAAAGAAAGAGGTCAGCAAGTTTAGCATTCAATCACAGGCTGTCACCTTTGTGTGTGGGTTTGACTCCAACAAGAGGCAATGCAGACGACCTGTTCTCATATGACCCTGGCTGTTGAATGGGACGTAAAACCCCAACTTTGATTTGATTTTATTCAAAAGAAACAAAAGAAGGCTGATGACGCGAACTCCGTATATGTTTTTTGCATTATTTAACCTGGCAATAGATTTATTTAGTTTAGAAAACAATGGCACATTAAATAGTACTAACCTTGGAGTGAAGATATATAGCTTTTATTAACAACTAAACCGTTCTACCATTCAAAACACAGACAGACACCCACAGAGAGTGAAATAATATCTTTAAATGGATACATGATTGCTTTAAGAACATAGACCCTCCGATGAGTTCAGGCTTGGAATAGAACTGTAGATGTAAAGTCACCATTCCAGTAGAGTAAGACACCCGCCGATTCACGTACTAGGTGACGGCCGGAAACACTGTGCAGGTGGCACTGTAGGCTGATCTGATGCAAGGGCAAATGCCTGAGGCAATGCAGGGTACTGCAGACGACTCGGGCAGTCTTTCGCTAGAGAAAACAATAAGCAACTGCATTGGTATACTGTAGTTAAAGCATATTAATCAATCGTAAACAGGAAAGCCGTGCTGTTACAGGCCAGTAGTAGGTTGTGCAACATCTCGCTATAGTTAAAAAACCGCCATTATAAAGACCGGAAATGTGCAGTGAACGAAAACTCGTCGCTGCCCATCGTTGCTAGCATACATTATAACGCGAGGCATACAATATTGTAAAAGTAGTCCAAATGGCTGTAATTCAGCAAAGATATAGTTCCTAAACAAATGCATTTCTTGACTGAATAAATAGACGTTTTTGTGTTAAAATCATACCGGTCTTTATAATAGCAACAAAGGACTTGGTTTGAATACTGTATCGTCGACTAAATGACAAACATCTGACCATAATGGACTCAGCCCTATCAGGCTTCACCCATTATTCCGCCTGGAAGTTTGTGATTTATTCGCCGATACAGTACTCAAACCTCGTCCTTTATTGCTACATTAGCACCGTGTAAAATACGGGGGTACAGTTCAAAATCGGGATGATCATATAGAAATTTCTGAAACATGACCGACCTCGGTGAAAACCTCTGCTCGTGCACCTGATCTAGAAATTCACAGATATGTGAAAATTTAAGTTCCTTTAAGTCCTCTCTTTCGACGATGTAAAGCCCGCAAACCCCACAAGCATATTTCTAAGTCTTTCGGTCAGTATGAACCAATGAAACGATAAAATACAATAAAAAAATATAGTTGGGAAGTGATCTGCTCTGTATGGACTAAAAATGATACCATATAAGCCAATACAAAATGCTTTTTATTTGAAGAATTTAAGTTTCATCAAATTGATAGATGTCATCTGCATACAGTAGAATAATCCAGTTAAAATGAGCAGAACTTCTTTAATTTTGGACTGATTCAAAACATTTTGCTCACTATTTTGTTCAGGTTAATAGGGGCTATTATCTTCGCTCAAGGTTTCAGAACATAAGGTATAGTATTCAGGGACCTTTAGCAGAGGTACCTCTAAGGACAGACAGTTTGCTGCAATGTATTTGTAAATATTCAAGCTCAGTGTACACATTTGTGGATGTATAGAAGTTAACATATGTTATTTTTTTGTAATTCTTTACCAAAAATTTGTACACCTCCATTTATTTGTTGTATTTTTTCAGGAGGAATTGAATGCTTTTCTGAAACATTAATCAAAATACCTAAACAAAATAATTTGACAACTCAGTTCTTTTTTCAGTGTATTAAAATTAACTGGCTGTCCCAGCTCAGCTCAGAAGATTATTTTGAGTTACAAAACTTGGGAGTAAACTTCTTTCTTGTAGCTGCTGCCATCCAAAACTCGATGGGAATGTTCTGATCAATTTAGAAGTCCTCAACTGACTGAGTTTGCTTATACTTTTCACATACATATCACTAGTAAAAGTATTAATATTGCAGTAAATTTTACCTGTCTTTTTTTTCACATGTCACAGGTGATTTGCAATACACCGTTAAATGTTTGGTTTCTTCATTGATACTCATGCAAGGCCATTTAAAACTCCGCTTCAATTGTCATCAGCTGTTATGACTTCTGATGTGATCTCGCTGGTTGGTGAGATTTCTTTCACTGTTGATGATTGCTACCACTCTTAACTGTAAAACAACATCAATTTGTATATTTTATTCTTCCAGTTCTCGCGATCTACGACTATGTCAAGGACAAGGAGGATGAGCTGTCGTTCAAAGAAGGCGCCATTATCTATGTTGTGAAGAAAAATGACGATGGGTGGTGGGAAGGGGTGGCAGATGGAACAACTGGGCTGTTCCCTGGAAACTATGTGGAACCCTGCATGTGAAAAAGAGGAGGGACTTTCTCGAAACAATGCCTGCTGTGAAATATAGCTTTGAATAACGAGAGTTACTTACACCAAAAAAATAACATATTTTTTAGTAAGTAGTGTGGATAAACTTTAGGGAAAAAAGCACCAATCTTTGTTGGTAAAGGTGTAATGATACAATCATGCAATTTTTAAAATTAGATGTTCCCTTGGCATAACGTAGATCCGTGCAGTTGACAAGAGGATTGACTTTCTGGATTAGCTATTGAAATGTAGTTTTAAGAATTTTATATATGCAAATTATACAAGAAATTATGTGACACTTGATTAATTGGCAACATAGATAACCATAATAGCAGACACTTCGCTTTGTGGAAAAAAGGGTAACAATGCAAATTTTTCAACAAATTAGTATATCTGTATTTATTGATATGAAAGATTTGTTCCAGTTAAAAAAAACATGTAGAACTTTACATGAAGAAAGCTGAATACTTGAACACTTTATCTGTAAATAGTCTAGATGATGAAAAATGTTAGTTGAATATGAGCAATCAGTTGGTTTTTATCATGTGGAGACTAGATGCTTAGATTTAGCGTTTTGATTGCCGAAAATAGCAGAAATAAATGTGCATTTTATTCGATTGTTCTAGTTCGTAGTACAGATTATGCGAACAGCTGTAGCAGAAATAAATTTGCATATTTAAGTTGTCATAAGAAATAATATTTATCTTGGTTTGAAAAAGAATGAGAAATTGCTTTGATGTATTTGAAATTTTGAAAATAGATAACTTAATAGACCTTAATATGCAGAAAAAGAAAATGAGGAATACAATCAGAAACTATGGCAAGACCTCTTAAAATTAAGAAAGTTTGTCACCATTTTTTCCCAAAATGTAGTTATTTCCAGTCATTATAAATTCACAACAAATTTTGTTGCTATTTAGTCTTACAATATGAGACAGCATACTTATAGAGTTGCTTCGGAGACACAACAAAACACCAGATATTTTAAATTGATTTGTGCTTACAAAGAAAGCTACCGAACTGTGTAATACTGAAAAAGCTACAGATTCACTTCAGAAAACTGTGTAAGTTGGTGAAACAACAATACAGTTTGTTGTTTAAAGATAACGTACACATTTTTGGTGTAGTTTTTGGTTGTGCAATTTTTATTGCGAAAAATACACTTACCATTTCCTGACCAAAGCTATATGTTGGAGCCATCCAACTCACTGGCCAACGAAATATTCCAAACACATCCACACTCAAGGATGGCCAACAAAAACAATGAATGGCACCTATTGGCGTGGTCACATGACCATTTGGGGGCTTCCTAGTCCACACTCACTCACTGGCTTCTTAAGGTACCTTAAAAATGTTTCTCAGTGTTGGCAAGTGAGTTGGATGGCTCCAACATATAGCTTTGGTCAGAAAATGGTAAGTATTTATCCAATAAAAATTAAAATTGCAACAAAATTTTTCAAATTGGTATGTTGACTTTAATATTTTTGCATGTTTACTTTCTGTACTGCATGTCTAAAGTTTATTCTATGACTGGCAAATATGCAATAAACAAATTACTATGTCAATAGTTTTTGTTCTTTAAATTTCACTTGAGCACATTGTTATGTTTGTAACTGTTACACTGCTTGGTGGATCAATTGGGTAATTACTTCACTTTTAACACATTGCAAGCCCCACACCATGGACTTTTCTGATGGAGGAAACCTTTGTACAAAAAAATTAACCGTTATAGACCTCAAACCATTTACCACCAATTAAATAGACAACTTTTCCCACTCAGGAGTTTTGTTTGTGGTTGTCCTAAGGTTTTGGTCTGAATAAGCTTTCTTGGTCACTGCAACTAACCCTTCTGTTGAATCTTTTTGACCTTGTAACCTTTAATTTGGACATTGGATCATAAAACAATCTATCCACCAGGACCAGGCCTCCCCAACAGGGTTTTCTTTTGCTAAACTTTGGAATTGAGTTTTGTGTTACAAGTACCTTCTGAAAGTTTTGGAAATGGAAAAGAACTGAACCATCTAGATCAAAGGAACCAATGAGAAATTGCAGGAGTCAGAGACGAGGGACTTCTACCAGCTGTTAGATTTGTTAGATATTATTATTTCCATGAAACGGGCAAAGTGTTTGATAGAGACCCCTAACTTTGCCTATAAATCAGGCAAAGTATTGGATAGAGAAAGCTAACTTTTACTCTAAAACAGGCAAAGCATTTGATGGAGGTACCTAACATTTAACTTGTAGTCTTTTAATGCTAAACTATACACACTGACAAGTATTTCATTGCTCATGGCAACAAAATAATAATAAATAATAATCAAAGGACATTTTATTACTCGGATAAATCTTCCGATTCACTGTAATATGGCAGAAATTATGGCTTAAAATAAATTTATTATATTTAGACTACTGTCGCATCAAAATTTCAGTATGACAGTTTTTGATTATTTTTTAAAAACCTCTAAAATCAGTCCAAAGTTAGGTCAAAGTTAGGGTTTTACGTCCCGTTCAACAGCCAGTAAAATCAGTCCAAAACCAAGATCAAGGTGATAAATCCCCAATTTTCGCCCAGCTTAGAATGGTGAAACTATCGTTTCTGAGAGTTATTTTACATCCGTATGCGACGGGTTTAAAGATTCTTGCTTATATTTCTTAATCCTACAACATGGGAAAGTTTTATTTTGGAATTGTCTAATATTAATTCAATTATCTTATTTGGAAAATGGTCAATGGAACGGTTGTTTACGGTCAATTGTTGTCAATTGCCTTATAAGGAAATCACGTGACGAATTTCATGACGCAATAAGTATCACGTGATTACAAATCTCTCGAGCTGATGCAACAAAATGAACCTTTTTTTCACCATCATTTTCAACAAAATCATAACGCACTCGTATAATGTTTACCCTATTTACGCTGATTTATCTCTCGTTTAATAACTAGTATCTTTTGATTAATTAATTTAATTAGATACATCCACGAACATTGTCATGTAATTAAATATTTATTTCACATTTTTGTTGTTTACTTTTATTTAGCAAACAACAACAATAGCAAATAAAGAAGACCAAGCAAGCTAGCTGACGGAGTTTATCAAAATCTCTCGAGCTGATGCAAGAAAATGAACCTATTTTTGCGCTAATTTTTAAAACAAAGTCATAACGCGCTCGTATAGTTTTCTCCCAGTTGTGCTGAGAAAAGGTAGTTTTTCCCCCAAAAATAATATTAATAAAAATAAGTATATTTCTGTAATTCATTGCAGATTATCATGGTCATATTTATATACTGACATAATTTAGCAATGTGAAATACTGATAACAATAGATTTTTTTATAACTTATTATAACTAGCAATTAATAGATCGTCAGTTGACGTACTGTAGTTGACACCAAGTAAATTTTAACGTAAATACCACGATTAAGTCATAACGCGCTCGTACATAAAAACATGTAATTTCTCGAGCTATTGCAGGAAAATGGAATGAAAACTTTCTGGTATTTGTAGGAGTTTTCATGTCAGTTAAGATTTAACCATAACGTACCCATACAATATAAAAAGTTTCTAGGGCTGGGACTAAGAACTTGGAAATGCTGTGAATGGCAAATAATAAATTTAATAAATAAATGTAATAGATTAAAAATATATATCATACATAAATTAACTCATATATAATAAAAATAAAATAATAATAAATAATGAAACTGCACGAGTGCATTATGATTAAACTTTTACGGAATCTGCTCAGAATTACACCTTGTCTCTTGTAAATTTTTTTACAATTTTATAATAATAATAATAATAGTTATTATTATTATTAAAACTCCAAAATGATGTGCACTTTTAAAGGCTTCAACGCAAACAATAACATTTAATGCTAGTGCACTACAGCATTATTTTACGGCCGTTTTCTTGCATCAGCTCAAAAGATACAATTAATATACGAGCGCATTATGACTTTTTATAGCATCAGTTTCCACAAACATACGTTTGCTTGTTTTTATTGCACCATAACTGGAGAACTTCTTTTCTTGCTCCCTGTCCAGGGATAAACGTAGTGTACGAGTACGTTATGAGTTATTTAAGCATTTGACTGCAATTCCAAATAATAACCAAGTTTTTCTTGTTCAACTCGTGCAAATAAAGGTGTGAGGTCCATGTTTTAGTGAATTTTACATGAGCATTTAATGCACAGATATAATAGTAATTCATCCAAAAATGATGCCCCCTTTTAAATACATTGAACATTAACCTTAAAATTTAATGTTAACCACAATTACAGGACCTGTTTTCTTTTGCACTTGCCCAAGAGGTAAAAGTAATGTACGAGTGCATTATTATTGTCTTAGTTAAGAAAGGCTGACCTATCTCACTGCAACCATATTTAAGATGCAGCACCCAGCTGTGACAAGTTTTTCTTGTTTGTGCAAATAAAAGTTTGATGGCCGTTTTAAAATTTAACATTAAAATTTAATGTTAACATTATTATTTTAGGACTTATTTTCTTGCAGCAGCTGGAGAGATAAAAATTCATGTAAGAGTGCATTATGATTATTTGGGGGTTGAAAGTTTTAAGACAGCTCCAACTTATCAACAGTAATGTATTTAAAAAAATGCATTTAACATTAAATTTAACATTAAATTTTATGACGTAGGCGTTATTTATATTGGACGGACTCATTATATTATTACAGGGGTGTCAGGTTAATGACGCAATGGTTTTAACTGGAAAAATATTGGAGGATATAAATTTTCTATTATATTTGAGGTTGTTTATTTTGATGAAATATACATAAACAAAGTGAGTTCATTATACATTTGGGGATGTTAACCTTATTTCATCCTTATTATATGACGGGTATGTCAGCTTTAAGACTTATTAGGTTTAATTATTTCATTTAAGTATAATATAATTTAATCTTATTTCATGGGGGTGTCAGCTCAAGGCGAGAACATTTGAAATATTCGGGGTGTAGGGGTGTTAGGTTTCAAACTTGGTTTTCAATACGGAATCAATATTAAGGCAATATTGAAGGAACCGGGAAGTTTAAAAACGTGTGAAGACATGAGAATGTAAATATATTGGCTGGAAAGACAAATCTACGTGATAATTGTGAGTATGAGAGTGTTTTTATACAATTTATACCATATTAGTTGATGCACAGAGGCAATGAAAGACTTTTTTCAACCTTTTTACTAAATTATTGAATTATCGTCCACAAGACCGTACACACGTACGTAGTCTCTTCCAGTGAAAAATTTTTGACAGTTATAAAGCTGCTACTGAATTTTAGATTGTAGTGCATGAACATTTGTTCTGTTTGGTTGAATGTTAATACTGCTACTTGATATTTTTAATGAGAGGTCACAAAATTCACTGGTTAGAACAGTGGCGGTCAGTTAGACCGAGTTTCTGGCCCGTCGCCAATTGCTATTGATATACTGATGGTACGCAATGGCGAGGGACAGAGCTCACATGTACTTGTTTTCTGTGTAAATCTCGAACTGTAGGAAATAACTTCATATACTTTAAAAAGTCTTCCTTGTGTTTAAAAAGCTGTATATCCAGTTTACAATATACCTATATGTTGTTACACTAAACTGCTTTTACAAGCCAGGATTTTCTTTTGTGGATAACTATGCAATGTTGAAAGTTTGTTTACATTTAAAGAATAGGCTCAAATACATACATGCTAGTTTGATTGGCATTGAATATTAGCGAACGGCACATATATATATAAGTTAAAGAATTCAAATAACACCTTACACTTGTGGTAATATGTGTGCAAATATGCCGTTCAAAATTTACACAGAAAACAAGTACATGTGAGCTCTGTCCCTCGCCATTGCGTACCATATCAGTGTATCAATAGCAATTGGTGACGGGACAGAAACTCGGTCTAGTGGTCAGTCTTAGAGATAGGACAGTTTCATAACGGACATAATACGTTTTGCCATTTGCTCCTTATACGACTGTCTTGTCCATATGGCTGTGCACCCCTTGTAGAACACGTGTGTCACTTACGTTAGATGGCATTAATGTTAGACGGACTGTCATTATATATTGTCTGATTTTACGCAAGTTCCTTAAATTATTAAGAAATGCAATAAGGGAACCCTGCATGGTTTATGTGTATCAAGGTATACCTATCATATAAAGTGGGTTTAACTACCTCTTATTTATCACGAACATTATTGCCGTCTAACAATAATGACAAAGGTGTACTTTGCTGAAGACTTCAAATCAATAAAAATTAACAAGTAGATATATGGCTCTACCAGAGAATTCCTCAAATGCATAAATCAGTATCAAAACAAGAGCGCTCGGAGGTGAGCCGAGTGCATTCTTTGCAAAATTTTTACAAAGTATATCACTCCTTCTGTTTGCAAACCACTGATTTGCTTACAGGGCAATAATACATGATCTCATCGATTTTAGTGGTAACAGTACTGATCGATGCTCCCTATAAATTTCATTGCCATCCGTGCAACTGGTACTTTTGGAGTTATGCTGTAAACAAACAGACAAACTTACGAACAACAAGCAAACAATGGGTAATATATACTTCACAGAAATTTTGCAAAGTAATGAATAAACTTTCGGCATACAATCGTATATTGTTGCTTGCCCTTGAGGGTTGCTATGGCAGGTGACAAATTTTACTAAGTAATAACATTTGAATTTAACTGGCTGCATGCAATTATAATACAGATGAGGGAAATGCTACTTTCACAAGCTAACCTTTCTTTTTAAAGTGTCGAATCTGATTAACCGACATTTTTGTGTCTCCTATTTGTTACAGATCGTCAGACAGGTGGTGAAAATGAAACTGAAAGCCATCGTTCCAAACTGGAGGGAAGATTTGTGTCATGATCTGTTTCAATTGCACCGCTCCCATGTTTTGTGCGACGTTTTCATCGACTTAGAAAATACAACAAAGTTACCAGTTCACAGCAATGTTTTGGCAGCAGGTATGAAACTTAACTACTTGCTTGCAGTGACATTATAATGTAGAATAACTGTAGACACAAAGCCATATTTACTGATCGCCTATACTAGTAAAATAAGCGTTGTCATACATATTTAAAATATGTTTATGGAAACGTCAGCCCAAGATGGGTTAAAATGTGATTACCACTTAAAAGGCTAATAAGTGCTTCGGTCCACATGTGCAAAGCCATTAGAGATGCGAGAAGTGCACTGTAATTTTTGATATTATTATTATTATGTATTTATACTCAGCGCAATATCTCCATATACTACAGGACTCAAAGCGCTATTTAACCAATCCGACTGTACAGGTACAGCCCCAACTCACAAGTAACTGACATTCCCCTAACTGGAAGATAGAGGCTCAAGGATGACCATTTATCAACGTCCTTGAGGTTCTTTAACCTGCCATGGCCCTTTCCTGCTTAACTGCAGTGATGAGGCAGATACTCCTCATACTACACCCTGCGCCACAATTCATCAAAGTCTGGTAACAGAAAAAAAGAAAAAAAAAGGAGAAAAGAAAGTGGCCTCTAGAAGGATGATCCTTGCTAGAGCTCGCACGTTAAAGTTGAAGTCTTACCTCTTACTCCAAGCGGGTCAGCCACAACCTCTTCATTGACCCCCCTGACTCCCCATTGTATTGACCTTTTATTCTTCTCCCTGACTTTTTTTTTTTAAATTAGATACTGTTCTTGACTGTTTAGCCTTAGAGCCTGCTTTTGAGTGGAAATACAGTACTGTAAAAGCTAATTAGGCTAGATTGAAAGTAGGTTATACCAGAAAATGTTATAAAGGTTATCAGAGGCTTTCTTGTGGTGTAAAATTATATTTGAATTTCATAAAATCTGAAATTCAGTCTTCTCTTGTATGGGTGCTACGACACCGTCTATATTGTGTAAATGGTTCAAGCAGCATGATTACTTTTAGTTTAGTTTTATACTTCCTACTTTCTTGTTTCTTATTGTTTCAGGTAGCCCAGTATTCAAGAAGAGTTTCGAAACCCAAATGAAAGGAAAGCCAACAGTGAGTTTTAGTATTAGAAATATGAGCAAATAAAAAAATAATCTCAAAGAAAGTAGAAAAAAGTAGAAAAAAGGCCTATATCTGCAGATATCATATGTCTTTGTGAGTATTTGTGTTTTTTTTTGCAAATTAAATGTATCAGGGAATAGCTGAGCAATCATAAACATTGAGATTTTTATATAGACTGGTGACCCGAACTTCGGATGAGATTTATGGCTGATTTTTTTCACAATTTTTTGGTGAACATCGACTCTTTTCACTGATTATTCCAAAATAAGTGGTGGATAATGAAAGTAAACCAATGCTTTTGGTACACATTTGCAAAAAGTTTTTCACTCGAGAGGACAAATCAACACGATCCCCATGCTATAGACTAGCATTGTATTGATCTGTCTTCTCTCATACTGAAATTTAAAAAATAAATATTCTGATTGTATAAAGATTCTGAATGTACAGTATTTTCTCCTTCTTTTTCAGGTCCATCAGATGAGGATCAGTTCCGAGTACAGTCTGGAAGTGTGGACGTCGGTGGTGAGATTTCTCTATACAGGGAAAATCGAAGTCTCCCCTCAACAAGTGGACAGTCTGGCAAAGCTCGCCAGCCATTTGAGGATTGAGCCGTTGGTTGGAGCTGTGGCAAGGCTCATTGAAGGGACTGGTAGGTATAGGTCAGCCTATTTGCAATCAGACACAATAAATCTTTATAAATGACATTGAGTGCAGTGGTAGCATTGATCCGAATGAATTTGAGCAAGTGGACTGTCTCAAAAAGCTTATATAGACACAGGCAGTCAGCTCTGTGTGGGTTCGACTCCCACAAGTGGCGAATGCTGTCGGCCTGTCCCAATATGACCCTGGCTGTTGAACGGGACACTAACTTTGACTTTCAGAAAGCATATACGTTACTTGAGGATTGATCGGGTGGTCAGAGCACTTTGCTTTGCCCGCAAGGACTCCGAGGGTGTAACTCTAAGTTACTGTAAGTTCTCTAACTTCAGTAGCTTCTACCAGTAGCAACTTCCCACTAAATTTAAAATTCAGACATCTTAATAAATGGAGAACCAAAAGTAAAGTCTGCAGCCAGAGTGTGCTGAGGTCTAGAACTCGGAGTTTCTGTGGAACACCTGTCTTGCTTGCTTTGATTATGTAATTGCTCCCCAATTTCATAAATCGTGTTTTGGTCTGCCTACTGACAGATTATTAGGAGTAACTCAGGAAATTGTGATATTGCAACAGTTGGAACAGAGAAGATGTACATATATTCATTAATACCTTTGGTTGTGGTGGGATTTTTTCCCAAATTAACCGCCTCAAGTAAACTGTCGGATAAAACTAGGTCCTCGGTGGGCAATTGTAATAAAATGAGCAGTGGAAATGCACACATCAGTTAATGCCTGGGGCAATAATGCTCATCTGGTTCCACATGAACGATTTACTGGCCAGTTATTTGATGGCTGCTCCAGTGGCCTAGTGACTAACCTCTGCAGTTGTAGGTTGGAGTTTTTGGGATGCACTATTGGCCAGTCTTGATATAATCTAAGCTGTTAAAATGAAAAAAAAAAAATCCCCAATTTTGACCATTGGTTAGGGCACTGGCCAGACTTGTTGATGGGGAGGGTAGATATGTAGTGTTGCAGTTTAGTCACAAATATTTAGAGCTGTTTTTAACTATTATCTATTGTAAAAAGCAATAAATGTAAATCTGTTCATTCTTTTGATGTTACAGATGTTAAACTGTTGAGAACCAACCCGACAAGTGTCAAAACAAAGGTCAGGCACAGTGAAACCACGGACGCGAATTCTGAAAGCCCGATCAATTCTTCATCAGTGGATTCTAGCTCATACATGAAGACGAATGTTTTGAAGACTGGGAAGAAACTTGATGTGCAATGTCCAAAGTGCAATCTGTATTTTAGGTAAATATTCAACAACTATTAATCAAATTTTTTTTTAAAAAAACTTGGTAGTGTTATGTCATGTGCCTAGTAAATTTGTTATGGTTATATTGTGATAAGAAACCAGTACATACAGTAACAAGTAACACCAAAAATAATAATAATGATAATGATCTTACAGCCCATTCACAACTGTTCCGTACGGTCACAACGCATTTGAATTTGGCTTTATGTTTTTGCCCATTTTTACTCCACGGATGGGTAGTGTACATTTTAAACTGGGCTGCCCCATATGGTAGTGGTTACATTGTTTATCGATATTGGCCATATTTATTGTTTTGGGACAGGGGTTGCCGATATCGATGCACAAAGATGTATATCAATATCGCCATTTTGAGTAACACTGTAAACTTACACTGCAAATATTTGAAATAAAGCCCAAATCTGGAGATATTGTACACTTTTATCTCCAAGTTCTTGCAGTTTTCTTTTCATTTTTGATGAAAACTGCTCTGTTTTGTTTTGGTAAATTTCACTTCCTGTTAGCAGTTTGGGATATGCTAAAACAAAAACATTTTCGGTATCCCGGATTCAGTTGGTTTGGTAGACAATATTATCTCCCCGATATTGTCCGATATTGAAGTATTTTTACATTCAATATCAATATCCATACAGCCAAATAATTTACACGCTACCATATAACAGGTCTGATTCCCCCCCCCCCCCCTTTACAAGACTGTAATGTACATTTTACCTTAAGCATATGGAGAATGCATGAGGTTTTTCTAACATTTAAAAAATGTGTCACGTGATGAAATGGCTATCAAATGTTGTGTCAAAAACCTCCTAGCTAAATACAAATCTGGGCTAATTAAACCTTAAATAAATAAACCTTAAGTAAACCTTAAATATTTTGTGCGTGTATGGTAGCTTATGAGGCCGGCTGCGATCTAGTTATTTCTCAAACATTTGCCAGTCAATTTTGACTAATAGTGTATAATACTCATTAAACCTAAAAGACACTACCACAACACAAAACGCATTAAGCCAGAAATGAGGGCTGATGAGCGAAATATTGTGTACGTGTTTGTAGCTCCTAAGATTAGCACAGAACACTGCAATCTAGTTGTTTCTCCAGAAAAATGGCCATTGCTGCTATTTTTTTATTGTTTTTGCTTCCAACATACAGATATATACAAATTACATATAAACACAAACAAGAATGCACAGAATATACAAGCCACACATTGAACACAAGTAAACATTAGGATGTAAACAAATGTTCATCAAAATTCAGTTCTGTCCGTATAAAAAGATAAAGTCACACCACTTTGGACTGAAGTTATCTTTCTCAAACTTAACTTTTGCCCAGATCTCTCTGCTCTGAGTATGCAATTGCTGTTATTTGCCATTCAGTTTTGAATAATAGTGTGATTTGTTTCTTGTATTTCTAGATCCTCATCAAGCCTACAACAGCACGATGCCGCAAGATGTTGCGCGAAACAGTACAAGGGTAAATCGCTGTGTCCGATCTGTGGAATCGTCTTCTCCAGTGACTCGTCGCTTGACAGACATTTACAACTCCACTCTGCTGGAAAAATACCTCAGCCATCTGCTGGAAATCTGTCTGGCAACATTTGTAATACTTGTTCAAAGACTTTCAAAAGCAAGAGTGCATTAGACAGACATAAACGGACGCATACATCAGAATCATCATTCTTCTGCGACCAATGTGGTATGGGATTCAAGTATCAGTCTTCGTTAATTGCGCACCAGAAAAGACAAGTTTGTAAAACCCCGGGCGACAAAGAGAAGAGATTTAAATGCCCGTACTGCGATAACAAGTACGTGGAGCGGAAGAATTTAACGGCTCACGTGAAGGTCAGCCATTTAGGAAGAGTCGAGTTCGAGTGCAGCGTCTGCCAGAAGAAATGCGGAAGGAAGGACAACTTGGAGACGCACATGCGAAAGCATGCCAAAGAGAATATTCAGAGGAAAACTTTGGGCAGTAAACTGACTGTGAATGCAAAGAATAATACTAAAATATTGATGAGATCTGATGGAATTTTGGAAGAGTCTGTTGGGACATTGGAGAAAAATGGAGTAACTTTAATTGTGAACAATATATCAGCGGCTGGGACAGTTAGTAATTCTGATGGAATGGTTGGTAATACCAGTGAGCTGTGTAGTAATGTTTACAGGACTATTAGTAATACTGGTAGAACTGTTAGTAATACCAGTGACATGTTTAGTAAATCTGGTGTATCAATTGGTGACCAAAGAAGATCAGATAGTAATTCCAAAGGAAGAGTCAGTAATGATGGAGGAACATTTTGTAATTCTGGTAGATCATCTATAGATATCGGTGGAATAATTAGTAGAACTGTTGAATCAGTCAGTAAAACTGGTAGAAACATTGGAAGCTTCAGTAACAAGATCACTAACACTACTGATACAGGAAATGCTGGGGATATAACACCTAGCAAAGATTTCAGTAATGCACATTTTATCACTTCGCAGAGATCATTTCCTTCTGAAGACCATATTACTGATGGTATGTTAAGTAATAATGATGAAACAAGGGGTAATACTGGAACACCAGGCATCGAAGAAACTTTTAATAAATCTGGTGGAACATTTAGTAAGTCTGGTGAAGCAATTAGTAATAACTGTAATGAAATGGATAATACTACCTGCAGGGTGTTTAGTATTCAGTCAATTAAAGTTGGGACTTCTTGCCGGAGTGGTGTTAGTCAGAATATACCTGGACATTTCTTAAGACACCTTCAATGTGGAGAAGACCACGACAAACCACAAGGAAACCCAGAAAATGAGCAAATAACTGGTAATCTTCAGAAGAGTCAAGGTCAGATGGAGAAGGTTTGTGAGGAAATGCAGTGGGACAGCTGTCATCAGCAGAGTGACCTTGATGCAAGGTCAACCCAAGGACACATGGCTGTCAGTTGTGCCACACAGATGAGTCAGTTTCAAGGGCACACAGAAGGTATTACCCAGTCTGTTCAAGCCCTGATGCCTTTTGCTGAAGGTCATCAGCACGACAGTATTCCTGAATATCGGCAGTGTCAAGAACAAGAAGGTGATGACCTTCTAGTTCAAGAGTCCAGCATTCTACAGTGTCCAGAGGCAAAGAACTTTGACCCGCATTGGGCTGAAGGTCGAGAGAACACCTTTGGCAAACCAACCAAGAACAAAGGTGCTGGAAATGATCCCGACGTCCAGCAGAGTGACATTGAGAGGCTAAACAGATCCTACGCAACAGACCAGAGTTTAGAACTGAGCATGTTGAATGCCCCAGAAATCAACAGCGATGACAGTTACATGGTGAACAAACTGGACTATTCCCTGCTGAACTTTTCCAGGTGACTCGATGTCTTTTCTGAGGAATATCCCGTGCGGTCCTATAGTGCACAAGATGTGAAGTCCCTTGTTGTTAGCAAGTTTGACATTAAATAGCTCAGCTGTGTGATCATCGGTTCCAACCCAGCTGATGACAACACCTGGGACATACTGAGGTAAAGCCATTTTTCGGACCTAATGAGGATGATGGCGGAGTTGTCTTCTTTGAAAACTTCCTGCAAAAAGGAGAAAAAAAGAAATGCTTACAAATGCAATGACAACAAAAACAAAGGTAAAGCCATTCTTCAGGCCTAATAGCCCAAATAGCCGGTGACTATTTGGAGTTTCATTTGGCATAAATTGACTCTTGAATATAACTACATCCCTTAAACAAAATGCCAGACTGAGGCGGGTTTACCCTCCCCAGCTACTGTCAGTATCCATTTGTACTCCGTGTTGAAGAGGGACACGTGTATGTAAAGTACTTTGTTCGAGACTACAGTCTCCAAAGGATTTGAACCCCAGACCTTCCTACCTTAAGGCCAGCCCGCTTACCACAAGACTTCAGAGACCACGGAATATACTGAGGACTGGTCCTGATCTGTCCTTCGCTGTGGAAAGGAAGAGAAATCCCAACTTTGGCCAGAGATGCCCAGAAGTGGATTTAGCAGTTGCTATACATGATGAGAAGGAACTCCCATTATACCCAAGCCATATTTTTAGAGAAGACATGTGGTGGCCACGTGGTTGACTCTATCAACTTCAGACAGTTTCTTTTATGATAATATAACCACACAGTGGACAGTGGGTGGAGATTCGTCAAATCTGTATATACTTTGAGACTTTGGAGTAAACCTAGTGACTCTGTGGTGTGTATATATCTGCTGACTAGAAAAAGTAAGCTGCAACGTGACCTTCCTACCATTTGACGGTGACATGAACTGAGTTGGAGGATACAGCTTTTGAAACTTTCACAACTCAAGATGGGTGGTGAAGTGTATGTAGGGAGTTTACCATTTTATGTAGGTTGTGGCATCTGTCAATGGCTCACCGTACAGTTTATTCTCCTATAAATTATTAACATCATGGTCGGGCCTTTGACGAAAGTCAAAATCGATTTCCGGGGCTTTAAAACCAAATAAGATCCGCCATTTTCACTATAATGAAAATTTCTACAGCAAGAGCCTTAAACAATATACAAGACCTATGACCTTTGACCTCTATAATTATTACCTTTCATGCTTAAAGGCAGCTTGCGGATCCGGCAAAAATTGGTCACTGCTCAAAAATTGGCAGAAGGAAGGAAACAAACCCTCTGTATTCATTGTACTCTATTCTGAGCCACAAGCCTTTGCAGCGTGCTTGGATGCCAGGACCTAGATACATGGAAAACCTCCTTAACTGTTAGACTATCTTGTGACGAAGAAAGAATGAGAAATTAACCAGAGTTTGTGAAATTGTCTGGCCGCTAACTTTACTTTTTAAGTTATATTCTTGTCAGATTTGTGATATTTATTGCTGACAATAATCTACTGCTTTGCAGGCGCAATGTCATCCCCAGCCACAAAGCAAAAGAATTGCCAAAAGCAATAGTCAAATGATATTCTTGGTCAGTAATTCAGGGTTGTGGGTATGAATGCTCATGTTAGGCAATTTTTCTAATCACAGTTGCAGAATTTAAATAATTTCAGTTCATATTGTCCTCTTCGTTGACATAAATTGAAACACATTTGGCGTTTAATCACACCTTCCCTGATGAATTCCCATGTGATTCTGCCTCCTCCAGTTCCACACAGGATTACTAAAGAGCTTGTGCCGTTGAGAGGAACGTAAAAACCCCAAACCTCGACTACAAAATTATGGCAAAAAAATGTAGCAAGTGTCACATACTCTGGTGTGTTTCAGATTTCTTACTATATATTCTGTTGCGACAATTTTTTTCAGTTGATAGTTGCTGTTACATATGCTTCTTTGTGTGGTTAGCTTAAGGAGTGTCGAAAACTTGTGTAAAGTGGTTCAATTAAACAAGTGGTAAATGTTCTGGCCACTGTCCGATGGTTTTTAAGAGCGAGCCTCGCTAGAGGAATCACTTCCTTTTTTTTTTCGTCTCCGGACTTTTACGAATGCTGGCACAGGGTGATGAGTATCTGTCTCTTCACCGAAGTTAAGCGGCAAATGGGCTACGTTAGTACTGGGATGGGTGACCGCTTCAGTGCACTGCTGCAGTCTCTGATGGCTTTGCGGCTTGCGTTAGTAGACCGGAACCCCTTTCGGCCTTGTTGGCATAGAATCTTGACCGACTTCTAGTGGACCCTGCCTTTTTTGTCCATCTTCTCAACAGCACGCTGTTTTCTGACATGTATAGGATGTGTCAAAAGTGGCGATAAACTCACCGCTGCAGTTGCGATTATAGATAATAGTCACAATCTGTGCTCAACATTGAAGCTTGATAGTGCAGTGGGACAGCTGGTAGTTGCTTTCCGGTGCCCTGATGTAAGTGCAGAATCTTGACCAGCTAGGATGCACCGCTTTCTGGCATCTTTGCAAGTTATCCTTTTGAGATTGGAGCTATTAAATGTATTGAAAGCAATGTTAAACTTGAAAACAATAAATAACTCAAAGAAGCAACCCAGCAAACCCACTTCATATTTGATGAAAAAGTGGGTGAACCAATAACACTTTAATGGGTTAAAAATTGTGTGAAGTAAATAGTTTGAATATTTTCTGTCAACGTTGGTGACAGAGTTTCGATGCATTTATAGGCGGGTGTATCGATATTCTTATTTTATCAATCATAACAATTATTGCCGATTTGATGTAATCAGCACGCCTAAAGCTAGCCTGTATCATTTATTGTGTGATAGGAGAATTTGATTTAGTTACCACTATGTCAAGTTATGATTGTGTATTTTATGTACAAAATTGCAAGTCATTACTCTTCAAAATGCCCAATGGTTGAACTATTTTTTTGTGGGGTCAAATGAGTCTTTTTATAGTTTAAAACTAGTCTGCTGTTGGTGTATTCATTCAGTAGAAGCTCTGTTTCCCTACATTCAATTGTTTAAAAATTCAATTATAATGTAAACTCAAACCTCAGTTTCCACCTAATTCCAAAATAGTTCAGTCCAACTATCGTTCTAATTTCTTGCAAAAATTTCATCATCTGTGTTTAGAGCCAGGCTGTTTGAAAGAGATTTTCAACCTTGATTTCTGCATTTTCCTGAAACTTCCATGGTTATATAAGCTCCATTCCTTTTCAAAATGTCATATAATTTATATAATTAACCATACTTTACATATTTTATACACCCAAGAAATATCTTCATACGAAGGTAAAGTGCTTTGAAGCTTATATCAAATTTTGCTGTAGTTCTTTGTTTTTATGCAGACAAAATATTTCTCTGCCCAAGTTTTCATAAACCGGAGCTTCTACTGTACAGTGGTGTACATTCAAACTTGAGTTAACCCACTGCAACATTCAAACAAAGCTTGTCATCAGTCCTGCGTGAGGTTTTCAGATTGAAGCCTTCTTTAAACTAGGGATGGGTCTGTGTCAAAAATATGTAGATCGGGAGACCACCAAAGTAAAACCGTTCCAGTTCCGAGAATCTGAAATAAAAGATGCGTTTTAGTACACTCCCAGTCAAATTGGCACACTAACAGGAAGTGAAACTCGTGGGAAAACAAACATGGCAGTTCGATTTTTAGAAATTACTATCACACACTTAAAATCTACAAAATAGGGAATAAAAGTGTGCAATTCCTTTAGATTTAGGGTTTGTTTCCAATACTTAAAGGTTTGCTTCAATTATATATGCGTTGACAATGGAGTAATTCAGTAAAATGCTCTCGATATCTCGAAATGTATCTCTGGTTTAAATTGAATAAAATGGCAGAAAAGGTCAAAATCAGACCCGAAATAAGGGAGTTGTGGCCCCTTTAGTTTTAATTTTTGGACTTTTGTTTAACTCAACAATACAATTTGATGTAATAAGCAATTTTGTGATGTTGCGTACAAGTTTGAGTGTAGCTGTTCACTTTATTTTTGTTTCAATTAATAGTACGGCAGGGTCGGTCGCAGAGTTTTCATTTTACTATCCCGTCAGTGTGAAACTACTGATTCCGGGATACCGAAAGAAATTTTTCAATCTAGTATATTTCCAATTGAATAAACCTACCAACGGGAAGTAAAATTTGTGAAAACAAAACAATCATTGCAGTTCTTCTGAAAGAAATCACCATATAAGTGCCAAGATATACAAAAATATAAGTTTATAATTTCTTCAGATTTGAGGTTTGTTTCTAATAGTTTACCTTTTCTCTCAATATTATGTACTGACATGCGAAATACCTGCTGTAAAAGTGTCGTGACAGTATTTCAAATGAATTGGTCTCGATACCTAGATACCGGTGTTATCGACCCTGCCCTAATCAAGAGTAAATTGATATTTATATTTAGTGGGTGTATTGTGACCACACAGGATTGGAACAGTATTGAATGCTAAACTATATCCACTATCAACCAATCTAGATTCTAAAATGCTTTCTTGAAATGAAATACAAAAATCATACTTACACGGGAATCAACTTTTCACCGTTTGATTCACAAGGCTGAAGCAATTAAGCGTATTAACTCAATCTAAAGAAGATTTTTACATAGAAATTATGCAGCAGTTTGGCCTGCACGTTAGATGTTTTCAGTATTTCTTCTTACTAAAGATACTGTGCATTGGAAACTGGTTAGCTGACAGCCAATGCAAGCAACTATTAAATTGACCAAGTTAAGCTAATCATTTTAGCCTTAATGATTCAAGCTCTTGACGAGAGGTCCTCCGTGGCCTAGTGGGTCAGCAAGTTTGGCATCTAATCACAGGCTGTCACCTCTGTGTGGGTTCAACTCCCACAAGTGACAATGCCGAGGACCTGTCCCAATATGACCCTGGCTGTTGAACTGGACGTAAACCCCAATTTTGACTTTGTCGAGCTCTTGATTGTTATTTGAAACCAGATTATATGAGCACGATTCTATTCTTCTAAATTTACCATTTTTGGGGCAGTTTCGTATTAAATTACCTCTTTTATTTTATAAAGCTCCTATTTTCCGAACAAAGTGTCAAATCCTTGGTCTGTTTCGACAAAAAGAGGTTGTAGAGCTTTGAAAAAAAAATTCTATTACAGTATACAGTTGTAAAAATCTGGTTGATGATGGTTGTAGTTTTTGCAGAGTTTTAATGTATTTAGTGGGGATTTCCACAGCACTCATTTCTGATCACCGATGTTACTGGGACATCAATCACCATCAGATGTGCATTCGGCATTGTACAATCGTATTAAGTCACTGTCAAGATCTAATAATAGGGTGTTTTTTTCAGTTTGAATCTTATCTTTCTTCGATCAGCATAACGAGTAATTATTAGTACCATGAAATTCGGGGGCGATTCCCAGTACTAGATGCTACCACTTCCGTACACCAAATACGAAAGACTAGTGTGTTTGTGAGACATAATCCGGAATTTTACCTTGAAATAATTCATTCAATAAAAATTCATAAAAGTCTAGAATAGAATAGAGTTCATAATACGTTCCCTTTTAAACCTCAACTTTCTTATTTTCAAACCAATTTTGAGGATTATTTCACCTATAACCTCAGTCTAAAAATACAAAAACATTAAGATAAAATGCATCTGCATATATATATATATATATCTTTTTACTACATGGATAGTGACCTTTAGTCCTCAGGAGCCTCGTGGCTAGCAAGTTTGGCGTCTAATCACAGGCTGTCACCTCTGTGTGGGTTCCACTCCCACAATTGGCAATCCTGAGGGCCTGTCCCAGTAATATGACCCTGGCTGTTGGACTGAACACAAAACCTAAACTGAAAACCCCATCTTTGATCTTGGAACATTCTAAGGTTCTCGCTGCCCCTGGGCCAATGGTTGGCAAATTTGGTGTATATCTTAGCACTGGCTGTGTGCGGATTCAACCCACACAAGCGGTAAAGCCAAGAGTCTGCCCCAATATGACCCCAGTTTTTGAACACTTATTCAACGCTGGTAGGGGGGGCCACGGTGGCAGAGTGGTAACACTCTGGCCTCCCATCTCTGAGGCCGGGGTTCGGTTCCCGGCACGGCCTCAAGTGGGAAAGCTGGTAGTTGCTTGCCGTTGGTCGGCAGTTTACAGTACAGAACCCTGACGAGCTGTATGTACTGGTTTCCTCTGCCCTTCCAACTACCCGTCGTGATATGACCTGTACTGTGTTGAAAGCTACGTAAAACCCCAAATAAATAAATAAATAAACGCTGGTAGGACATGAGGAAACACGATAAAATAAGAACAGTAAAATCAGTAAAAAGGATCAAATCGGTGATCAGATGCGGGTGGTTTGTGCTGTGGGAATGGCTGCTTATAGCTTCACAGAGTTTACCTTGACTGGTTGTAATAAACACACAAACTTCCTGTGTTTTATTTAAGTGTTACAAGACTATTAAGAGGTCATGACATTTACTAAATATTCAAAAATGTTTAACTTTTAAAGTTTTTTTTCACTCTAAATTTATGCAAGAACATTTCCAATACAAGACTTAAATACTTTGAAAAATAACTGCATTTCTTTGGCAAGACTTGTTTTTCTTTTTCTTTTTGAAAAGGGTCTTTCTTTCGTTGAAAGGCATAACATTTGTATATTAGTAAGTAAGGTTAATACTTCTAATCATTCATGACCTCTTAATAATGATTATTCAAAGTGTCTGAAACATCGTAAAGCAATTGTAGTGGTTACTGTATCAGTTCGTGTCTGCCTTGTAAATACTGTATAGGCCAGAGAAAGTTTCACTGGACAGTATGTTCAGCCAGTTTAGCTGATGGGCTTGTATAGTGGATTTTACGTCCTGGTGAAATTTTAAATCTGTACTTAATATGTTCAGTAGAAAATTGACCATTTGTGAGAAGTTGGTTCTGGTGGATTTCTTGAAGCTTCAAAATTACTGACAGTTCGATTCACTGACAGCTAGAATTCGCGCTTGTATAGTCATTGTAAATGCATGTGGATATTGGAAGTACCTAAAACTACTGCTTTAATATCATGTAAAGTGTTATTGTAAAATGATGTGAAATTCGCCACAATGTGTGCAGTTTACCAGTAAAGAAACCCCCCTCACCCCTTCTAATTCCTTGATTTGTGTGAAATTCTTGTAGAATTTGTAATTTTTGCAATAATGTCAAGCTTCTAATTACAACCACCCCCCCCCCCCCCCCCCACCCCCCCCCCCCATGTGAAATTGGCAAAACTATTATTTATTTTGTCATACTCTTAAAACATTACACTCAAAGTGGGGGTGGGGGGTAGGGGACATAGTGGCGCAGTGGTAACACATTTGCCTCCCACCTCCGAGATCAGAATTTGAATCCCCAGCCTGACCTTATGTGGGAAAGCTGGTAGTTGCTTGCCATTGGTCAGCAGTTTACAGTACAGAACCTTGACCGAGTGTATGTACTGGTTTCCTCTGCCCCTTCCAACTACCCATCACAGTATAACTGACAAGGTACTAGGCGTGACATAAAACACCCAACTAAATAAATTTATCCTCTCACAGTGGCGAATTTCACATTATAATATCATCAGAATATCATTCTGTGTAAGTCCACACATTTCTAATGGAAACATTCCCTTGTTTACCTGGGGCGGGGAAGATAGGTCATTTTTGGGGCCTGGTTATAAATTACTATCAGGCTGTCTCCAGTTTTCAGTCTAGAGGTTCTTGGTGGCCTAGTGGGTTAGCAAGTTTTGCATCTAATCACAGGCAGTCATGTCTGTTGAGTAGGACAAAAAAAAAACCAAAGTATACAAGATTCCAAAAATGGCTTATTTGTGCTTTCAAATATGTTTCAAATTGCCCCTTTGTACAAAATCTACAGAGAAATGGGTACAAATGTCTTGAAACTAAGCAAATCTTTGACATTTTACTCTGAAATACTGATTTTTCCTTACTTTAACCAGTTGTCCAGTACCCTGGCCCAATATTTGTACAGAATGACATTCTGATTGTGAAAAGTTTACAAGTAATAACACGTTACATATTTAATTGTAGTTTTTAGTCCTTACAATGTTTACAAAGCCATTTCTGTATTTACAATTACTATACAAGCGGAAATACTTAGCTAGAGGAAACTTGGCAGTAATTTTGAAGTTTTAAAAGAGATTCACCAGAATTGATTTGCAATAACGGTCAATTTCTACTTTACACAGGAGTACAGGTTTAAAATTTCACCTGGAATTAATTTCCACTGTACAAGCTCATCAGCTAGACTGGCTGAAGTGTATGCTTGGTGAAACTTTCCACCTTTGTACAGTACTTACAAGATTGGGGCATGGACTGATACAAAAAGTACCATTGCAATTGCTTTGCGATGGTTCGGCCATTCTGTCGGCCAAGACAAAAAAAGTAAAAAGACAGTTCAAAGCGTATTTGATACGTTTATTACCGTGTATGTAACTGTATATTTATATATGCAAAAATAACAATAAATATAAATGACAAAAAAAATATACATTGTTCTTACTAATACTACTCTGTAGTATGCCCTCATTCGCGCCCCACGAATCCACAAAAAAATCTTAATATCGCCTATTGTATCTGCCCCCAGTGGATCTACCCTACAGCTTAAGCTGTGCTGCCGTGATCTAACTAGTGAAATAGCCAGTGATGTCATGAATTCTTACTGGGTGGTCAAAACCCCCCATTGTTAAGTCTTGTCCAAGAACTGAAAAAAGAACCCAAGAATATGTGTGTAAAGATATATTGTGCACATGTTTATAAGGCCAACCTTAAATGTCCCTTTGTGTTACGGTAGGAGGGATATATTGGGTGTCTTTTGACCGCCAACAATTCAGCAGATTTACAAAGCTCTGATTTGGTGTGGCCTAAAATGGACTGAGAAGGTTGATTGAAGTGTGCAATGACCCTTTTGTACTATAATAAAAAGCCCACATTGAAAGGGGTTTCAAAAGAGTTTCCTTTGGTTTATTTCATTCATTAAATTCAGTGCAGAACTTCACAATAGTTCAACATAATGACCCAGTATATTTACTCTGACAATCTTTTGTGTATGGCTCTGTTAGACATGCATTTAATTCTGAACTGAGTTTCCAGTAAATATTCACACAGAATATAACACAATTCACAGAAAGTACAGTGTGTTTAGTGTTTCTTTTACATAAAAGCCCTCAACATGAAGTGAAGTGACATTACCCAATATTCCAAGTGATTTTTGAGACTGACCGACAGAATATTTATTTTAAAAACTAAGTCTTGTACAATCTAGTACTTCTTTAGTTTCACTACAATATTAAGTTTTGCAAAGACAATGCATATAATCTTTTTCCATATATACTAAATACACCAAGCTTGTGTATAGAGCAAGCTCCATTTCTTTCAAAGTTATTCGGTAAACTATATATTGATAACTTCTATGAAGACAGTATTTTTGGAACCATTTCTTTTTTATTACTTTATAACTTTCAATTCCTGTGACATTTTATACTTCCTAATTTGTTGGTTCAAGTTTTTTCATTAATTCTACCACTGGACAAGGCAATAAACAATCAAATAAACCAAACAAATAAACCCATCAGTCATCTCATTTTTGTCTGAACTATAAGCCACATTGCTATATGCCCAGTTAGTTTGTAGTGCATTGGGAAAACTTCACCCAGAAGTAGAACCAACGTCTAGGTGATATACTGGCCACTTGAATTATCTCAGCTATCTACTGTATTATTTTGAACGAAGCTTGATTTCAGTACACTCAAACTCTGAGCAATTTCATGTGCAAAAGCAAGATTTAGCCTTCCTTTGACACTTGTATGTAATGAGCTTAAACTTTTGAAAACCTTCAACTCCTTGTCAACTTCTCTGCTGCGATGCCAAATTGAACTCTGTTTTTTGGTTTAATTTTTAACTACACTGGGGGGGAAAATCAGGAACTCCCACAATTTGTTGGAAATAACAAATCCATTGAAACTCATTCTCAGTAAACATCTTTAAAAGTGTATAAATCCCAGCCAGATATTAAAGTATATCAGTTAAATCTCAACCAATGCGCATATTTTATCTATAGTGAGCTAGATCCATATGCTCACATTTATGAATATACCAGACCCTTGACTGATAAAACGGATATGTGCTTAAGGAGACAATAGAATATATTATAATCTGGAGGAATTCATGCAGCTGGGTTATGATTGCGCTGTGGTTTCAAAAGAACAGTCTCCAATGAATATTTACATGCAAAGGTGACACGACATATATGTGACTCAACCTCGAGGTTTTAAACCTTGGTGATTTGACCTTCACCCCCTTTGAAAACCGGGCCGCAGGAGGGTAGTTTTTCCCCTATAGGAGGGACAGTAATACAAGGGCTTTTAGGTTCATAATTGCCAGGAGTTATGACATTAACCATTAATGGGACAGTGGTGTAATAATCTATAGTAATATCAACTCTGCAAAACACACTATAATCGCTTCTGCTGATTCGTCCTTTATATTGACTTGCTAAAAAGACACACTTGTGTGGTTATTTCTATACATGCAGTAATCTTAAAGCTACCAACAGTTTACATACAAGGGACATGTTTCAGTCATTGCAAAAACCAAGTGATTTGTAGATACCCCTGGCATTATCCTCCGTAATGTTTATGTGCGCAACACAGGGGATAGAACTTGTGACACTGTAGAAATCAACAGACTCCAATCAACTGGAAACTCACAAATCAACTTGTGAAATTTATGCCAGCATCTCTCAACCTCCAGTTGCATTTGGATTGTTAAAACTCCCTTAGTCTTAAAGTAGCATATTATATTTATAGGCTAATTATATTTATTTGATAGTAAGTTCTAAATCTTTACCTATGCAAAATTTTAGGACTATGCATATTGTGCTTTATGCTTTAAAACTTTGAACAGTCTTGATTTTAAAAAAAGAAGCCACTTCTGTGGAGAGCACACTATGTGAGAAATATCTGTGTCACAGATTGGGTCTTGAATATTTGTCCTTTGGTTTGGGCAAACTTTGGAAACTGCTAGCAAAATGGATTGGATCTCATGCCCCAGATTCTCCAGAAATGTGGCATTTCCACTCTGTATGGAGGCTACTTTATTGCACAAATTGTTGCCAGTGAAAATTGCATATTAGTTATTCATTTGGCCACGATCTGGCTTTTCACTTATTTAACCATTTACTTATAATATTCATATTAGATTTTCAATATCTAATTTGTCCCCACTGAAGATTTTGCCTTGTTGAACATCCATACTTTCTGCAATTATATCAGTTTTTTCCTGAAGACTAAATAAAGTTTTTTTACAAGATACCGGAGTTCAACCTTGATTTAATATCTTTACTAAATTTTTTTCAAAGACTTTTGTGATATTTCTTGTGAACATCCTAGCATGACATTTGAATACTTGCACACCCCACTTTTCTACAGTATTATAATGCACCCTGTTGACTTATTTCCCAAACAATAAACAGAGTGTTCATTTATATCAGTGTTGAAACTTTTGACATAATTCAGCATTCTCTTTTAGTTAGACACAATTGTAGATACATGTGTATTATTGATTACTTATCTGAACATAAGTATAAAAGTGTATTGCAAAATTAACACATATTTGATCATGCATAAAATACCTTATAGAAATATTTACACCTTAGTAGAAATAGTATTTTTTTTCTTTAAAAATTAATTACAATCTTCAATCTCTATCGCAAATTCTATCAATGAAACTGTGTTAAAATTTCTTGTTTAAGTTATTGTTGCAACAACCTGTAAAATATATTAGATTTGATTTTGATTCATGTGATTTAACGTTACTTTTAACACTTGTAGAAATGAGTTCAAAGGTCAAACTTGGATTGTCACACCATTTCAATGGGCAATGTTGTTTATAAGGTTGCTGGAAATCAGTGCGTACTAACTGGTCAAGATTTTACACTGCAGGGGGCCACGGTGACAGAGTGGTAACACTCTAGCCTCCCACCTCTGAGGCCGGGGTTCGGTTCGCGGCATGGCGAACTATTAACTTTAACTATTAGCTTTAAGTTGCATGTGATACCTAATTTCTTCATTGTAATTTGATCATTTTACCATTTAACAATACTCTGTTCTTATCAAAAGTCAAAGTTGGGGGGTTTACATCCCATTCAACAGCCAGGGGTATATTGGGGCGGGCCCTCGGCATTGCCACTTGTGGGAGTTTGACCCACAGAGGTGACAGCCTGCTAACCTGCTAGGCCACTGAGGACCTCTGTTCTTTTTATCATACAAAGGTACACAAGTATGCATGACCAAATATGCCATGTTAATTTGGATAGAATCCACTGTTACACCACTGGAGTTTGGGTTGGAGATTCTGTTTTTAACAAATATTTAGTCACGTGCACTCCATTTCTGATGCTTGTGGAACATTTATATACAGTCAAACCTGTGGCATAGTGTTGGTATTATGTGTTGGTATTTTAATTTTAATATTGATTAACTTGTTCAGTCTACCTATTCAAAACTGTTTCTCTACCTAAGCAGGGTCTTATTAACTCTCATGACCCTTTGATAATGAACCACTTTTATCCTTATTAAGAATTGACAATTTTCGAAAAGTCTACTGTTTTGCAGCACCTTAAAATCTAGAAGGACGGAGCATCAGATCCTTTAAGGAATTAACCACAGGTTTAGAATAAGTTATTTCTACTCTCACATGATAAGTTGTATAAATAAAGTATTACTTACATTCTCTAAACTGTTCTTTCAATCGATTGAACAGCCATTTATTAGGTAAATGAACAATAATTTAACTGTAGAAGTCATACATATTTTTTCTCTGAGACACTTCCTCATTCAGCCAATCAGATTCACTGACACATCTGTGTCATGTTAGAATGCAATATTTTTTTTTCTTTGACAATTATACATATCCAAAGCTCTGGTTATACCTTGATGCATTTTATAATCTAAATTTAAAGTTTATTGTCTCAAAATCTTGACAAGTTTTCAGTAGAATATCTCTCATCCCATCTTTTATAACCTAAATATGTAGCCTGACTGCATGTATTGTAATCGGTCTGTTTGTCTATCCGTCCGTGTACACAACTCAACAACTCTACATCAGATCTTAGATTTTTACACAAGACGGAGTCAATCAGTGACTCCGTCTTCCCCAAAGATGGTCTGGAGGTAGTTCTAGAACACAAATCCAAAGTTATTTTTGTTTTTTCAACATTACCTGCGGGCGAGAGGTTCCTGCATTCTCAGGCAATGCATGTTGATTTTATACATATGATTTGCCCAAAATGTATGACTTCTTATCATTGTAATTTAACAAGGCCGAAAAGGGTTTCGGTCTACTAGCGCGAGCTGCAAAGCCATCAGAGACAGGAGTACTGCACTGAGGCGGTCATCCATCCAAGTACTAAAGTAGGCCATTGCTGCTTAACTTCAGTGATGAGACAGGTACTTATCACACTGCACCACAGTACATGTTAGTCTGGAGACAGAAAAAAAGAAAAAAGAAAAAGTGATCTCTAGAAGTGTGAGCCTCGCTAGGGCTTGCGCTTAAAAAAGCCTTTACTATTGTAGAATGAAACTTCTATTATCCAGACAAATTCTCCTCTCTCCAAACATGTTCAGATAAAATATGGAGAGTTTCCACTCAACACATAATACCAACACTATGTCAAACCAACTTAATCAACGGACTGTTTTTCCTGTCGTTCCTTGTAACAAAGAACACACTACCTCATTCCATTTCCCAAATCAACTATTTTAGGTATATTCTTCTCTAGAAACCTGTTTGACCACACAGGATAAACTTAAAATAATAATGTCCATCTCAGTTCAAATATTCATAAACATTGATATGATAATTCAGGCTACTATTAGTCTACCTTCTTGCCTCTTGTGGATTTGCACTGTTTGTGCCAAGCAGTCCACATTTGCATAATTTATGCATATAGCTTACTGTGGTTTAATCATTTCTTAAGAAACATAGAACTGTAGACACCAATTCTACTCTTTGGCTTGCTTTACCTACGGTAGGTACATCATTTGCATAATTTATGCTTATATATTGCTTTATACCTAGGTTCCACATTTGCATAATTTATGCTTATAGCTTATTTTGGTTTTCAGAAATACATGCTTATACTGGTTACCAATTCTGCTCTGGAAGCCCACTTGTAAATACTTTATACCCTCGGTTTATCTATCTTTAACAATCTTATAATAAACCTGTGATAACTTTAGCTAGTTATCATTTCTTACCTTTACCTTTTGTGTGGTTTTTCATACTTGTGCCTAGGCCCCACATTCACAACTTTTACAGCCATGGTTCATCTAAGTTTAACATTTTAAGGGAAATCTGATATAACTTTGGGAGAGAGTTAAAATTTGAAGAAATAAAATATATATTTATGTACATAGACACAGCCAACTCCTGATACATACAGAAGAATCTGTAGATAAAGAATTTCCAAATTCCAAAGCTTTGTTTCAGGGGACTATTTTAACAATAAACCTAGAACCTTCACTGTCGATTTTTGACACTTCTTTTGTTAGTTCAGTGCACTGAGTTCCCCCTCGTGTTGGGCAGATATTGTGCCTGCAAAGCGGTGGATTAGATAAGGTTATAATAACAAGAGGAGAGTGCCCGTGAACGGGCACTGTGTCAGCTGACTGAAAGTTTTTGATTTGTGATGGTGATAATGAGAGGAAAGCATAATTATCAGGGAAAGGGCTGTACAGAAATACAGTAAATGGTAACTGAACAGCATGTTCGAAAGATATTCCGAAGCTGACAGAAGAAAAGGACAAAAAAGTTGTGCCCTGCAAATGGTATTATGAAATAAAGTAACAAGGTAATTGTTTAAGTGTAAAAAGTAGGTTAAAAATATTTAAAGAAATACTATAAATGCAATATCCTCGTTCGACCATGAAGAAGGGGTCCAAAGGTCAAATCTGACCATACCAAAAGATTCCCAGCCAAAGAATTTAGGATGGTTTACCATCCCAAACCTCTCGGACCAATAATAAGTGAGTCATAGGCACTTTTTAAGTTTGGCTATCCTTGTTTGACCTTGAAGGAGGGGTCCAAGGTCAAATCCGACCACACAAAAAAATTCCCAGCCCATGATTTCCTGTAGCTTGTTTACCATCCCAAACCTGTAGGACCAATTATAAGCGAGTTCTAAGCCATTGTAAGTTTGGCTATCCTCAATTGACCTTGAAGGAGGGGTCCCAGGTCAAATCTGACCACACCAAAAGAATCCCAGCCCATGATTTCCTATATGTTGGTTTACCATCCCAAACCTCCAAGACCAATAATACGCGAGTTATAAGCACTTTAAGTTTGGCTATCTTCGTTTGACCTGGAAGGAGGGGTCTAAGGTGAAATCCGACCACACCAAAAGATTCCCAGCCCATGATTTTCTATATGTTGGTTTTCCATTCCAAACCTCTAGGACCAATAATAAGCGAGTTATAAGCACTTTTAAGTTTGGCTATCCTCATTTGACCTTGAAGGAGGGGTCCAAGGTGAAATCCGACCACACCAAAAAATTCCCAGCTCATGATTTTCTATAGGTTGGTTTTCATTCCAAACCTCTAGGACAATAATAAGCGAGTTATAAGCACTTTTATGTTTGGCTATCCTCATTTGACCTTGAAGGAGGGTTCCAAGGTCAAATCAGACCATATTAACAGATTCCCAGCCCATGATTTCCTACAGGTTGGATACAATGATTTACTCAACAGTGAGAACCTGAAAGAAGCTATTGCTCAGCTATGCCATGACATAGAGGTCTGCAATTTCACTATGTTATAGCTGACCAAAACGTCTGTGAAAACATATTTAACAAAATACTCTAAATGTAATAGTTTTCAAGTTACAACTGATTTACTCAAGAGTGAGAACCTCAAAGTAACTATTACTCAGCTATGCAATGAGCTACATGTCTGAATTTTTGCTCTGTTATAGCTGACGTAAAAGTAGGTGAACAACAATTTAAGCAAAATACTGTAAATGCAATAGTTTTCAAGTTACAACTGATTTACTCAATAGGGAGAACCTGAAAATAGCTATTGCTCCGCTATGCCATGAGCTATAGGTCTGTAATTTCACTATGTAATAGCTAACCCAAAAGTAGGTGAACAATATATTTTAACAAAATACTCCAAATGCAATATTTTTCAAGTTATAGCCGATTTACTCAACAGTCAGTGCCTGAGAATAGCTATTGCTCAGTTGTGCCATGAGCTACAGGTCTGTAATTTCACTATGTTATAGCTGACCCAAAAGTAGCTGAATAACATATTTGCACAAATTTCTGTAAAGGCAATAGTTTTCCAATTACAACTGATTTACTCAACAGTGAGAACTTCAAAGTAGCTATTACTCAGCTATGCAATGAGCCACAGGTCTGGAACTTCACTATGTTATAGCTGACCCCAAAATAGGTGAATAACATATTGCAACAAAATACTCTAAATGCAATAGTTTCCAAGTTATAAGTGATTTACTCAACAGTGATAACCTAAAAGTAGCTATTACTCAGCTATGCCATGAGCTACAGGTCTGAAATTTTACTATGTTATAGCTGACCCAAAAGTAGCTGAATAACATATTTATACTAAATTCTCTAAATGCAATAGTTTTCAAATTATAAGTGATTTACTCAACATTGAGAACTCAAAGTAGCTATTACTCAGTTATGCAATGAGTCACAGGTCTGGAACTTCACTATGTTATAGCTGACCCCAAAATAGGTGAATAACATATTGAAACAAAATACTCTAAATGCAATAATTTCCAAGTTATAAGCGATTTACTCAACAGTGATAACCTAAAAGTAGCTATTACTCAGCTATGCCATGAGCTACAGGTCTGAAATTTTACTATGTTATAGCTGACCCAAAAGTAGGTGAACAACATATTTAAGCAAAATACTGTACATGCAATAGTTTTCAAGTTACAACTGATTTACTCAAAAGTGATGACCTAAAAGTAGCTATTACTCAGCTATGCCATGAGCTACAGGTCTGAAATTTTACTATGTTATAGCTGACCCAAAAGTAGCTGAATAACATATTTATATTAAATTCTCTAAATGCAATAGTTTTGCAATTACAACTGATTTACTCAATAGTGAGAACCTCAAAGTAGTTATTACTCAGCTATGCAATGAGCTACAGGTCTCAAATTTTACTATGTTATAGCTGACCCAAAAGTAGGTGAACAACATATTTAAGCAAAATACTGTAAATGCAATAGTTTTGAAGTTACAACTGATTTACTCAATAGTGATGACCTAAAAGTAGCTATTACTCAGCTATGCCATGAGCTACAGGTCTGAAATTTTACTATGTTATAGCTGACCCAAAAGTAGCTGAATAACATATTTATACGAAATTCTGTAAATGCAATAGTTTTCCAATTACAACTGATTTACTCAATAGTGAGAACTTCAAAGTAGCTATTACTCAGCTATGCCATGACCTACAGATCTGAAATTTCACTATGTTATAGCTGGCCCAAAAGTAGCCGAATAACATATTTATACGAAATTCTCTAAATGCAATAGTTTTGCAATTACAACTGATTTACTCGATAGTGAGAACCTCAAAGTAGTTATTACTCAGCTATGCAATGAGCTACAGGTCTCAAATTTTACTATGTTATAGCTGACCCAAAAGTAGGTGAACAACATATTTAAGCAAAATACTGTAAATGCAATAGTTTTCAAGTTACAACTGATTTACTCAATAGTGATGACCTAAAAGTAGCTATTACTCAGCTATGCCATGAGCTACAGGTCTGAAATTTTACTATGTTATAGCTGACCCAAAAGTAGCTGAATAACATATTTATACGAAATTCTCTAAATGCAACAGTTTTCCAATTACAACTGATTTACTCAATAGTGAGAACTTTAAAATAGCTATTACTCAGCTATGCCATGACCTACAGATCTGAAATTTCACTATGTTATAGCTGGCCCAAAAGTAGCTGAATAACATATTTATACGAAATTCTCTAAATGCAATAGGTTTTAAGTTACAAGTGATTTACTCAATAGTGAGAACTTCAAAGTAGCTATTACTCAGCTATGAATGAGCCACAGATCTGAAACTTCACTATGTTATAGCTGATCCCAAAATAGGTGAATAACATATTGAAACAAAATACTGTAAATGCAATAGTTTCCAAGTTATAAGCGATTTACTCAACAGTGATAACCTAAAAGTAGCTATTACTCAGCTATGCCATGAGCTACAGGTCTGAAATTTTACTATGTTATAGCTGACCCAAAAGTAGCTGAATAACATATTTATACGAAATTCTCTAAATGCAATAGTTTTCAAATTATAAGTGATTTACTCAACATTGAGAACTCAAAGTAGCTATTACTCAGCTATGCAATGAGTCACAGGTCTGGAACTTCACTATGTTATAGCTGACCCCAAAATAGGTGAACAACATATTGAAACAAAATACTCTAAATGCAATAATTTCCAAGTTATAAGCGATTTACTCAACAGTGATAACCTAAAAGTAGCTATTACTCAGCTATGCCATGAGCTACAGGTCTGAAATTTTACTATGTTATAGCTGACCCAAAAGTAGGTGAACAACATATTTAAGCAAAATACTGTACATGCAATAGTTTTCAAGTTACAACTGATTTACTCAAAAGTGATGACCTAAAAGTAGCTATTACTCAGCTATGCCATGAGCTACAGGTCTGAAATTTTACTATGTTATAGCTGACCCAAAAGTAGCTGAATAACATATTTATATTAAATTCTCTAAATGCAATAGTGTTGCAATTACAACTGATTTACTCAATAGTGAGAACCTCAAAGTAGTTATTACTCAGCTATGCAATGAGCTACAGGTCTCAAATTTTACTATGTTATAGCTGACCCAAAAGTAGGTGAAAACATATTTAAGCAAAATACTGTAAATGCAATAGTTTTGAAGTTACAACTGATTTACTCAATAGTGATGACCTAAAAGTAGCTATTACTCAGCTATGCCATGAGCTACAGGTCTGAAATTTTACTATGTTATAGCTGACCCAAAAGTAGCTGAATAACATATTTATACGAAATTCTGTAAATGCAATAGTTTTACAATTACAACTGATTTACTCAATAGTGAGAACTTCAAAGTAGCTATTACTCAGCTATGCCATGACCTACAGATCTGAAATTTCACTATGTTATAGCTGGCCCAAAAGTAGCCGAATAACATATTTATACGAAATTCTCTAAATGCAATAGTTTTGCAATTACAACTGATTTACTCAATAGTGAGAACCTCAAAGTAGTTATTACTCAGCTATGCAATGAGCTACAGGTCTCAAATTTTACTATGTTATAGCTGACCCAAAAGTAGGTGAACAACATATTTAAGCAAAATACTGTAAATGCAATAGTTTTGAAGTTACAACTGATTTACTCAATAGTGATGACCTAAAAGTAGCTATTATTCAGCTATGCCATGAGCTACAGGTCTGAAATTTTACTATGTTATAGCTGACCCAAAAGTAGCTGAATAACATATTTATACGAAATTCTGTAAATGCAATAGTTTTCCAATTACAACTGATTTACTCAATAGTGAGAACTTCAAAGTAGCTATTACTCAGCTATGCCATGACCTACAGATCTGAAATTTCACCATGTTATAGCTGGCCCAAAAGTAGCTGAATAACATATTTATACGAAATTCTCTAAATGCAATAGTTTTGCAATTACAACTGATTTACTCAATAGTGAGAACCTCAAAGTAGTTATTACTCAGCTATGCCATCAGCTACAGGTCTCAAATTTTACTATGTTATAGCTGACCCAAAAGTAGGTGAACAACATATTTAAGCAAAATACTGTAAATGCAATAGTTTTCAAGTTACAACTGATTTACTCAATAGTGATGACCTAAAAGTAGCTATTACTCAGCTATGCCATGAGCTACAGGTCTGAAATTTTACTATGTTATAGCTGACCCAAAAGTAGCTGAATAACATATTTATACGAAATTCTCTAAATGCAACAGTTTTCCAATTACAACTGATTTACTCAATAGTGAGAACTTTAAAATAGCTATTACTCAGCTATGCCATGACCTACAGATCTGAAATTTCACTATGTTATAGCTGGCCCAAAAGTAGCTCAATAACATATTTATACGAAATTCTCTAAATGCAATAGGTTTTAAGTTACAAGTGATTTACTCAATAGTGAGAACTTCAAAGTAGCTATTACTCAGCTATGAATGAGCCACAGATCTGAAACTTCACTATGTTATAGCTGATCCCAAAATAGGTGAATAACATATTGAAACAAAATACTGTAAATGCAATAGTTTCCAAGTTATAAGCGATTTACTCAACAGTGATAACCTAAAAGTAGCTATTACTCAGCTATTCCATGAGCTACAGGTCTGAAATTTTACTATGTTATAGCTGACCCAAAAGTAGCTGAATAACATATTTATACGAAATTCTCTAAATGCAATAGTTTTCAAATTATAAGTGATTTACTCAACATTGAGAACTCAAAGTAGCTATTACTCAGCTATGCAATGAGTCACAGGTCTGGAACTTCACTATGTTATAGCTGACCCCAAAATAGGTGAACAACATATTGAAACAAAATACTCTAAATGCAATAATTTCCAAGTTATAAGCGATTTACTCAACAGTGATAACCTAAAAGTAGCTATTACTCAGCTATGCCATGAGCTACAGGTCTGAAATTTTACTATGTTATAGCTGACCCAAAAGTAGGTGAACAACATATTTAAGCAAAATACTGTACATGCAATAGTTTTCAAGTTACAACTGATTTACTCAAAAGTGATGACCTAAAAGTAGCTATTACTCAGCTATGCCATGAGCTACAGGTCTGAAATTTTACTATGTTATAGCTGACCCAAAAGTAGCTGAATAACATATTTATATTAAATTCTCTAAATGCAATAGTTTTGCAATTACAACTGATTTACTCAATAGTGAGAACCTCAAAGTAGTTATTACTCAGCTATGCAATGAGCTACAGGTCTCAAATTTTACTATGTTATAGCTGACCCAAAAGTAGGTGAAAACATATTTAAGCAAAATACTGTAAATGCAATAGTTTTGAAGTTACAACTGATTTACTCAATAGTGATGACCTAAAAGTAGCTATTACTCAGCTATGCCATGAGCTACAGGTCTGAAATTTTACTATGTTATAGCTGACCCAAAAGTAGCTGAATAACATATTTATACGAAATTCTGTAAATGCAATAGTTTTACAATTACAACTGATTTACTCAATAGTGAGAACTTCAAAGTAGCTATTACTCAGCTATGCCATGACCTACAGATCTGAAATTTCACTATGTTATAGCTGGCCCAAAAGTAGCCGAATAACATATTTATACGAAATTCTCTAAATGCAATAGTTTTGCAATTACAACTGATTTACTCAATAGTGAGAACCTCAAAGTAGTTATTACTCAGCTATGCAATGAGCTACAGGTCTCAAATTTTACTATGTTATAGCTGACCCAAAAGTAGGTGAACAACATATTTAAGCAAAATACTGTAAATGCAATAGTTTTGAAGTTACAACTGATTTACTCAATAGTGATGACCTAAAAGTAGCTATTATTCAGCTATGCCATGAGCTACAGGTCTGAAATTTTACTATGTTATAGCTGACCCAAAAGTAGCTGAATAACATATTTATACGAAATTCTGTAAATGCAATAGTTTTCCAATTACAACTGATTTACTCAATAGTGAGAACTTCAAAGTAGCTATTACTCAGCTATGCCATGACCTACAGATCTGAAATTTCACCATGTTATAGCTGGCCCAAAAGTAGCTGAATAACATATTTATACGAAATTCTCTAAATGCAATAGTTTTGCAATTACAACTGATTTACTCAATAGTGAGAACCTCAAAGTAGTTATTACTCAGCTATGCCATCAGCTACAGGTCTCAAATTTTACTATGTTATAGCTGACCCAAAAGTAGGTGAACAACATATTTAAGCAAAATACTGTAAATGCAATAGTTTTCAAGTTACAACTGATTTACTCAATAGTGATGACCTAAAAGTAGCTATTACTCAGCTATGCCATGAGCTACAGGTCTGAAATTTTACTATGTTATAGCTGACCCAAAAGTAGCTGAATAACATATTTATACGAAATTCTCTAAATGCAACAGTTTTCCAATTACAACTGATTTACTCAATAGTGAGAACTTTAAAATAGCTATTACTCAGCTATGCCATGACCTACAGATCTGAAATTTCACTATGTTATAGCTGGCCCAAAAGTAGCTCAATAACATATTTATACGAAATTCTCTAAATGCAATAGGTTTTAAGTTACAAGTGATTTACTCAATAGTGAGAACTTCAAAGTAGCTATTACTCAGCTATGAATGAGCCACAGATCTGAAACTTCACTATGTTATAGCTGATCCCAAAATAGGTGAATAACATATTGAAACAAAATACTGTAAATGCAATAGTTTCCAAGTTATAAGCGATTTACTCAACAGTGATAACCTAAAAGTAGCTATTACTCAGCTATGCCATGAGCTACAGGTCTGAAATTTTACTATGTTATAGCTGACCCAAAAGTAGCTGAATAACATATTTATACGAAATTCTCTAAATGCAATAGTTTTGAAGTTATAAGCGATTTACTCAACAGTGGTAACCTAAAAGTAGCTATTACTCAGCTATGCCATGAGCTACAGGTCTAAAATTTTACTATGTTATAGCTGACCCAAAAGTAGCTGAATAACATATTTATACGAAATTCTCTAAATGCAATAGTTTTTAAGTTACAAGTGATTTTACTCATGATGGAAGTTACTGAAAAGCCCAAAAGTAGCCATTACTCACTTAGCTATTGAGACAGGCACCCAACTTACTCACCATATTGTAGCTATGAAAAAAGTAGCTGAATAACATATTTTAACAAAATGCTCTAAATGCAACACTTTTCAAGTTATAAATGATTTTGTGCATGATTTCATGAATTTTAATGCATTAAAAATTATTAAAAAAATTTATTAAAAAAAAAGTAAGACAGATCCAGGTCTCATACTCACACAAGAGAATCTACCTCTGGCCTAGTACATATATGCAAGATATGAGAGAAATCCCTGCAATAGTCACTGAGAAAATTGTGATTAAGTGTTGAAATTTTCACACTTTTGGTGGGGGTACCCCCCTTGTAATGTCTCTAGCAAACAGACGAACAGACAGATTTGCATGCCTTGAACAATTTTTCATCCTCGATAGATAAGGTATCTTTTAAAAAAAACAGCACGTCTCTAGGCCTTGTAGTTTTGGAGGAGAAGTTGTTCACGCGGACGCGTACGCGTACGCGTACGCCCACGCCGCAGAGTGACGACATAATGTCAGCTGACTGACAAGTCAGCTGACATAAAAACTGTGAAACCTAATCACTGTTGGGCATTTATTTGAGTCAGATAATTTGCAAATTTCAAATAGACCTTATGTCACAGGATCCAGATCAAATATGACATGTGACAGAAGATAATTACTGAAATAGGTCGCTGGTATGTCATACATATTGCTCTCAGACAAATTTAAACCCAAAGCCATTAATGTGAGAGGCGGGTGATCTTTGCCATATTTAATAACCCTTTACGGGCCCCCTTTTACTGATAATGACAAACATGCATCAATCTATAATGCAATATCTATCAGCACTTGTTTATCGATTGGTAATGTTAACCATCCACAGTTAGGGCAGTCATTCCTTATGAAAATCGTATTTACCGGAAAGATTGTCCAGGTATTTAGGTCAAAAAGGGCTTGGAAATATGAATCCAAGGTAATGAACATAAGAGGTAAAAGCAATCACTCACCAAATCTGATAAGTACTAAATCCCCTTTTAAATAACATTAACATGAAATTACAGATTATTGTATTTATACTCTGCACAATATCTCCTTTATTTCAGGACTTAAAATGTTATCTGACCAATCCCGACCGCACAAGTATAGCCTAAAATCTAGTGACCGACGTAAGTGCGTCAAATCATGCCAAGTATATCGCAATGCTGAAAAAGTCACAAAATATTTGCCTGAAGTATATATTTCAAGGAATCAGTTATAACAGCCTCCCAAACTTTGATTTACATGGACACAGGATCCATGGAGATTTTCAAGAATAAGAATATAATCTGCACTTGAAATTACTATTAAATCATGGCACCAAGTCGTGAATGTGGGACCTAGACACAACAGGTTTGACTGTATAGTAATACAACAATGAAGTGCCCCCTCCCCCTTTAATCAACATTACTGTTGGAAAGACCTTGTGTGTAACAGCAGGTATCTGTGCTAATCGTAATAAAATCCATAATTTATTGGTAGTATATGAATATTAAGTAAGAAATATACTATTATATTAGGAGGAATAATCTGCATGTGTGAATTCTTCTGTGTCCCTACTCAAGGTTATATCACCAGCATATACAACAATTATACATACAAATAGAATTATTATTTTAATTCTACCACTTTGATACATTACTAAAGCCATCTTTTGAAGAGAACACAGATCTCCTAAGGTAACCTTAGTTATAAATTTGTTTAAAGTTACCTTATCTCCTAAAATAAGCATTATATTGATATCTTGATTTACGGTTTAACCTTAATCATTTAGGACTTTATTACATCATATCAAAAAGGGTAGGTAGCTGCTAGAATGGACAAAACCAGTGCTGTAAGTCCCTGTCAACAGTTGAGACCATGTCAATAAATCCTGGTTCCAATTATAAACAGACACAAGTCGCTTTTTGAAATATGTTATGTTTAGAGTTTTCAACTAAAAAATGATTTAACTCGAAGGACAATTACTGTGATTTGATTAGAGAATATAAGCTTTTGTGTGTTGGGCGGTAATGTTTCGGGAATCGCATGACCATTTATCCTGGCATAAATACTTGGTCACTGATCAAAATGAGGTCAAAGCATCCTGGAAGGAACCTACGGTTAGAAACTAGAGTGGAGCCCAAGTGATGAAATAAGATATCACTTCAAACACAAGACCAAATCATCCTATTACAATCCAAGGTTATAAATCAAACTGGGGTCAAATTATAGAAGAAAGAATCCAGTGTGAAAGGTCAAAATGAGGTCAAATCACTATCAAAAGAATTCAGAATTAAAGATCAGACAGGGTTCACACAATCCTGAACGGATCCAGGGTTGTAGGTCAAATTGAAGTGAAATCTATCTGGATAAAGATGCAGATCAACTGAATTGAAATCATCCTGAAAAGAATCCAGGTTTCTAGGTCAAGCTTAGGTTAAATTTTATGAATCAAGGTTAGTGTACTACATTCTAACTCTTCCGAGACAATAAAAGGATTGAGTATGCTTTATAATGAAGAATGGCAGAAGAAATTCAAATAGCTCATACCTGGAAAATAAAAACAAACAACAATCTCTTGCCACAACTAACAAAATTCACAGGTGGAGAGAGATGAGGGGTTGCCTGACATTAGAGAGAAAGACGTATGATGTAATTGTAATGGAAGTTTAAATGGAGCTGTGTTTTAAAACAAACACATATAGTTGTGAATCGTGTATAAGACATTGAGAGAAATGCTGACAAAGGTACAATCAACATGGCATTGTTTGCCATATAAATTTCAGGAATTTTCTTTGTCAATTTTGAATTCCTTAAGGGCTTTACAATTTTACATGTTACAATTTTTATGGGGGGGGGGGGGGGGTATTATCTGTAAGTGATGTGTGATACACTGCTGCGCTTCAAATATTCATTTTTCACGTTTCTTTTCAATCCAATTTGATTTATAAATGGAGGGAGAGAGGGCTCTGTAGATACAGCAAATATTAGCTTGGTAATATACAAATAAAAATACCAGATTTCGGATTTGTTGTAACACCCATTATTGCTCTTCTGTGGCCAACTTGTAATCAAAACCCTACTTTTATGTTTATTTATTTACTTCAGCTGTTTATTATGCATTAAACTTTGAAATATTAACAATTCTCACTGGCTACAATGTCTTAGACATCTGTCAGTGCCAGAAATACAGTGTCGAATGCTCACTTGAAGTCAATCAACAGACTTGTAGATGTTTATATATATCTATATGACTCCACCAAAAGGGATGTTAAATGTAAAATCATGGTTTTATGATAATTTAACTGCACCTCATTTTAATCTAGTTCTGGGGATAAATGTAAATAAAACTACATTGTAATATATACACACAATTATATTTCTTTTTTGCAATTCTCATTCATAATTACTTATAATTCACAATAAATTTGATCTTGTCTTTTTAATACTCCTATGGTCAGTCCACCCTCCAAGTAAATCTGGCTGCCAGATATTTTAAGCTTGTTAATTACTCTAGGGGAGCCTTGGTGATCTAAGCATCTAACTAATGGTCTATATTTGCGTAGATCATAGGTTTTTTGCAGAATAGACCTAATCTAACATAAAATATTTATAATAATAAGCTCACCCTGTGAAAAATAATGCCGCTTAATGGTAATTTCCGGAAAAACAAAATAGCTGTTCATTCTGTGGAGGGCATGTCACAGAACAGCTAAACTTTGTGACAATTTAGACTCACAGTTTTACGCCAATCAGCTTCATAGACACTGCTGTTAGAATTACAAAATGTAGGCCACAGAAGGCAAAGGGTGCTTCTTTCTAAGATTCATTGTTGTATTACACAAAATATTCAACAAGCAACTAAAAGTGCACGTGTCCTAAATATTTGTGTCCAACATAATCGCCAAACCAAACTTCCAGTGTTTCCTGTGTAACAATGTTCTATCCAAATTAACATCGGTCAATTTTGCAATACACTTTGATACATTTATGTTCAAATGTACTGTGTTAACTTTGCAAGAGAATACAAACTTACCATAATTTCAAACACACATAATAAATGACACCTCTGTTTCATTTAAAAATCAATCCTAAATAGAATATTTGAATTTGAGTTGTTTTTAAAAAGAAAAATATCTACCTTTGGGTAAATATCATCTATATATATCCCCAGACAAGCTTTTAGAAATTACTGATTTACAGAAAAAAAAATCATTTGCCCCTGAAAATATAAAATCCTACATAGACATTACTGTCTCCTTACGATTTAGGATAAATAGAAACTGAATAGAAATAAATGTAAATAGCTGAGTTCATCTTGGCCAAATTTGAAAATGAACCCAAAGTTTTGGAGTTTTTAACTTTAAATGTGAAGCCAATATGGACGACAGGGGGCAAGGCCTGTTGCCATTACCTAGATTTGGCCCATCACAACAAATTGAGAATTAAAAAAGAAAGAAAGCTGAAATTGTGGACATGTTTGGTGTTAAACAAATTACAAATAGAAGGCATTTTTGTCAGCACAACAGAAATTGTAAATAGATGTATAAGGGCTTGAGAAATAAATTCATACTTTCACTAATTTTGATAATGAAATTTTAACGGTCAAAGTTTTAGTTTTGTGAGGAATATCTTTCATAAACATATATCATTTAGCTTGTCTGGGGATATTACATACAAGTCAACAAAGTGTTATCTTACTGTAGGATAAAACAATTCTATCATCATACTTAGTAATTATTATAATTAATAATTATTATGATTTTTAAAAAATATTTTTGGCTTAAATTTTTTGGGTATGTTAGCTTCAAACTAGGTTCATTTCAAGCGAGTGTACAAGGATTAAAACTACTAGTGTTTCATCACAATTCCTATGCTTTTAAACCTTACATTTTCCAATGAAAAATTTCTCTCTGTCCACTTTCCATCGATTTTCAATTAATTTCCTTCTTTTTAAGTAAAACTTTACACATATATTCATATTTTTTTGCAATCCTTCTTCTGATTTGGTATATAATTTAATATGCTCACAAAAATATCACAAAGGAGGCTACAATAACCTCCAAAACATGTGGGCTGGGAAAATAAATATATAAAATTATTTTCAGATCATCTTCAAACTCAAAGTCCCTTTTATATATATAAATCAAGGTGAACTCAGATTCCTTTTCTTGGGAACTATGTTAAATCTATTCACATCGTGACCATTATATCACCAGACAATCCACTGCAAGCTATTTTGTGCAACAAAGGTCAACATCTACAGTTTCACAAGTTCTTCTAGGTGCCACAGATGATATTAAAAAAGGATAATGTCTCTTCGACCTTCAAACCTAGGTCAAGTGCTGACCTTAACACCCCAGAACCCACCAATAGTATTTCATTCCACCCATTGGAAATATGAACCTGTTCACTCCAGAAAACTACCACCTTTCAGGGGCTACCCAGGGCACAGTTCCTATAAAGTCAAGGCCATTTCACCATAGTTTTACCACTAAAGGTTAGCCCAATGACCTTGCACCCCTGCATGCACTTTGCGGGTTATTTCCACCAAATTTCGGAATTTCCCCAAAACTCCCCCAAACCCTATAGCTATGGAAAACTACCCTAGACAGCTTAACTTTATACTAACTAGGAACACATTATGTGCTAAATTTAAACCTAATAGAATATTTTCCATACAGGAAAATTTTCACTAATTTCATAACTTCACAAAGTACTTAAAAAAAGTTTGAAGCATTAGCACACTGCTTGCTAATTGAGTAACCTCATTACCTACGTAGGTTTGAGTGACTGGAGCAAAGATTTTCACGAAGTTTTTTAAGACCACCACATTTCTTCTGGTCAAATGGAATTCAAAACCTAATACCACACATTAGAAATAACCCAAATGATAGTTTATAGTGTACTGAAACTTAAACTTCATTCACCCAAAAAAGAAAAGAGTTCCAAAGATACTGTCTATAATATGTTAACAAGAACGCTCATCTTCGTGACCTAAAGTTACTTACTTTCACACCTGAGTAAAAATCACTTGGAATAATGGGTTTTCAACACTTCACAACATGTTACGAACCATCATATTTAATAAACACAAACACACGTTACTAATCCGTTAATGTAAGCAAATCCTGTCTCAATACACTAGGAACTTAGTTCAATTGTTTTTACACGTCTATTTTTAACCGATACCTTTTTCAATTGCCAGAAATAACAAACCAGGTACTATGCATTTAATTTTGTGAGTTTTACACCAAATTTAACAATTTTTTTTAAAACCAAACTCTATCGATTCACCTTTCAATGTAGACTTTTTATAAGTACAAATCATCATATGTCACACTCCAAATTGCATTCAATAGTCCATTTTAAACCACACCAACTACAGAAAGCTTTTCTTCAACTGCTAAAACTGTGACAATCTCAAACACCAATAACCCCCTACTACAATAACAATAAAGAACCAATTAATGTATACCTTACACATGTACACCAATATTCTTTTACCAAAAACACAACAATATTCTTGGGAGACTTTTTTTAGCCCTTTGGACAAGAACAATAACTTTGAGAAAGTTATGACCACTTTTCGAAGAAATTCATATCCGATACACGAGCTAATTTCACCAAGTTTTTCACGACAGACACAGTTGTAAAAGCGTAGGGTTGTTACGATCCACCAGGAACATACAATAGGCGATACACTTTTTTTGTGGTTTCATGGGGCGCGAATGATTGCATTTTTTTAAACCAGCACAGTTTTTCTGAAATATTAAAGGTTAATAATTTCATCACATTTTCCCAGATTTTTTTTTTTTACATTTTGATAAAAGATATTACAAGGAGGCATAAGCTACCTTCGCCAAGTGTCTGGCTAAAACGTCTTATTCTATTTTATTTTGATTCTGAAAAAATATTCACCCATCTATTTAAATGCATTTTTCCCCTGATAGGAATGTGCTCTAGCTTTGAAGTTGTTTTAACCCTGTTTATTAATTTACTTTACAATAAATATTGTCATTTGGGAGATTTTCAAAGACAATAATTTGTCGTTTTGATGTTAAAAAAATTATGTAAAATCACTGGCCAAATTTTGGGTTGGCCCCCGCTTGTAGCTCAATTTTTGTAGATTTGTTTTTGATTGGCCGTCACTCAGCTGAAAAGGAATAAACCCAAGGCTTAATTGTTGCTTGTTTACATATTCTTGTTTTTGATTGGCCCCTTCTAGGCGATGGACCCCATTTGGCGAAGGTAACGTGCCTCGTTTTGGTTTATGAGGGGAGAGCTTTTTTTTTCTTCTTTTTTTAAGTTAAATACGGTTTTTAATTTTAAACTTCAAGACTTTGTGATAGTCATATTCACAGTCGAACTGCAATTTCTGTATTTCACTGATTTGTTTTCTTTCTGTTGCACTTTACAGGCAAAGCCAGACCTAGCTTTTAATATTCCAAGTAATAATTCATTTAGGGTACATTTTTACTTCCAACTTAGTGACATTTTAACAATAATTCAGTATTAATATTGTAACAAAAAGCTCTCTCCTCCAGATTTTTTTACAAGTTAGCTACTTAGGTAACTATTTTTGTCCACAATGTTTATAAAAACAGGCACCTAATTACATTTTGAAAATTGATCAGTGTTTCACACCATACATTGCATAAAATACCAACTGAAGGTTCCCCTATTTCGTCGAAAGATTTTATGATATTAGCAATCAGTTTTGCTCAACAAAACAGAAAAATATATTTCAAATTCTGCATTTTTTTCGAGGGTGTAAAAGTTGTTTGGAATATTATTTTTGTAATGAGTACACCAGATAATAAAGAACTCCTCCAATAATGTTGGTTACAGTCGATTGGAAAAAATGATTTTTTTAGTCCAGACAACATTGTTATACACCTGATTACATTAAATTTTCAATTTTCAAACGTATATATTAATTCCCAAATCCTTTTTATTCTGTTTTGTTTGGGTACATATAATAATCTAATCGAATGATGTTTGTGGAAATAAATGTTAAAAATGATTTTCTCATCCACCCAACCTGACTATACGATACAAATTTGTTTGTGTAAATATTACACTTATAGTGGTCACCTTCGTGCTATATCGCAACTGCTACAAAAGAAACCAAACACATGGAATCTTTTAAGCCTATTACATTTAGTAATAGGCATGAGAGAACCTTCAGTTTTTGCAAAATATTTTGTGCCCATTACATATAGTACATGTACCACTAAATTGTGATTGCCAAGGAAAAGAAACCCTCAAGTACAGAATTATTTTAAGCATATTATATTTTTAGCTACACAACTCTCACTCGATATCACAATAGCTGGCCAGAACCTCATGTATGGAAATCGATTATACATTTTACATTCATTATCAGTAACTTTATTCTAAAACACGCTATGACCCTGTTAATAATATGACATGTCTGTGCGATAAGTTTTGTCAGAGTACGTACAGCAAAGAATTGCCACCCATTTACACGTGCCAACACAAGGATTTTGCGTTAACTCCCAAATTACATCTGCTTTTCATGAAGTTTTGACGCTGAAACAGCTGTAATTCATTAACTTTCATTTTGAAAAATAGTGATGAATTACTTTTCACATACTTCAAAGTGGATAAAAATAAATAAAGTTCATCAAAATATAATGTACGTCAAAATAGGGGCGAAATGTTTCAATGATGGGAATTAAACAAACTCTCATTCTTTTTAGGGCAAACTAACTTAGATCTAATATTTGGTGTATGGCAACCAGACCATCTTGAAGTTTGTTATAAAACCTTGAATTCACATGTGGCCATTGAGTTTGATAACGCCAATAAATAGCTGTTATTTGGAAATGGTTAGGGAATTTCAAAATAAGAAATAAACCAATCTTGCTGTTTTGCAGCGCCATTGTCTGCAAAATATTCCATCTCATATAATACAAATCTCATTTATTGATGAAGCTGCACAACTAGCAGTTAATAGTTTATTTGGGGTTTTACGTCGCTTTCAACACTGTACAGGTCATTGGGTAGTTGGAAGGGCAGAGGAAACCAGTACATATAGTTCGCTAGGGTTCTGTACTGTAAACTGCCGACCAATGGCAAGCAACTACCAGCTTTCCCACTTACGGCCATGACGGGGATCGAACCCCGGCCACAGAGGTGGGAGGCGAGAGTGTTACCACTCTGCCACCGTGGCCCCTAACTAGTAGTTAAAGTTATAATTGAATTATAAAGTCACAACTAAAACATTTATTAATAAATGAGATAAAATATTGCAATCGTACCCAGGGATAGGATCTAGCAACAAATTAAGTTTACCAAAGGCAACCTTGCCTGGGTGCTGTCCTACCACTCTGTCAAGTTTAAAATCAAAAGTTTGTTTTTTTGTTTCAAAATGGCACCAATTTCAAAAGGAGCAAAGCCAAATGGTATTCTAACCACCCTGTTAAGTTTCAAATTGATTGGCGGAAGCATCTCCGAGTTAGAGTCCGGAAACCAAAATGTTGGACAGCTGCATGGAGAGACATATGCACCGACTGGCGCCAATTTCGAAAGCAATCTAGCCCAAGTAGTGTTCTACCACCCAGTCAAATTTCAAATGGATCGGCGGAAGGGTGTCTAGAAACCAAAATGTTGACGGACAAATGTGTGGGATAGTTAGATGCACCGACTGGCACCTTGCTTCGAAAGCAACCTAGCCCAAGTAGTGTTCTACCACCCGGCTAAATTTCAAATTGATTGGGGGGGGGGGGGGGGGGGGAGCGAGTCTAGAAACCCAAATGTTGATAGCACGCATAGAACACAAACCTTTGTGGGTTTTCCAAAAATTCAGGGTTTTTTTTTTGTTTTTCAGAGTATGATCTGGAGCTTTTCCAAAGTGTAATCACTTCTCCCTTTGACCAGGTCTTACCCACATAAAGAGATTCATGAAGATCTGCTCATTATATTTGGAGTAGAGTCTACCAGAGTGCCAAAGTCATTTAAAATACATTGAAAATGGGATCTTTCAGATTTCAGGACTTCTTTTGCATCTAGAATATGATTCAGATCTTTCTCACTATTTAAACACTTCTTCCTTTCGTCAGGCCCTTCCTACATAAAAAATCCAGAGAGATATGTTCATTACTTTTGGAGTTATGGCAAACATAGACAGACAAAAACATGCATAATAATAAGATCCCTGTACAAATGAATAATTGGGTGTGGCCTGTAGGGGAATGAAAATGAGCTTGAAATCGATCCATCTCTAACCCTTTTGGAGATATTCACATTTTTTTTTTTTAAATCATGCAGTCACTAAAATCTGTCTGAAATATAAATTTTCAAAATTGTGTATAAAAAAAAAGAAGAAAAGAGCAGCCTCGAGAAACCTGCAGGTTTGGAAAAAAAATGAGCTACAAAATAGCTCTTTATTTCTTCGGTCGTTTCTGATATATTTGCAATTTCTCACAAACATTATAAAATTTTAAAAAATCTAACTTAAAATGTGCCCACAATAATTTTCTTCTGAATGCTGAGTTTTTGCCATTTGGTGACACCAAAAATCCAAACTGCCCCCAAGAACTAGTTGTTATAAACAATTTACTGAAAAAGTTCCTGAAGTTTCGTCAAATGCATTTGGCTTGTAACACTGACAGAAAGTTTTATCCCAATGCAACCAGCTATTGGAGGATGACATTTATCCCCCAGCACATAAAGCTGGGTTAGATGTAAAAGATGTTAGATGTCTCCGGACTTTCATGAATTTTGGCATAGTGTGATGAGTATCTGTCCCTTCAATGAAGTTAAGCGGTAATGGGCTACATTAGTACTGGGATGGGTGACCGTCTGAGCTCTAGACCAGCTATGGGATGTGTCTGAGTTGGAATTTCTTTGTGCTGCCAGACTTTTATAAATTCTAGTACACTACTCATGTCTCTGATTGCCGTGCAGCTCGCACACGTGGACCGTAAGACTTTACGGCATTGTTTCTTTTGTTTTTCTATTCTCTTTTTCATACTTTTTTTTTGTTTCCTCACTTTCATCATTCGGGTAATGCTGTTGTGCCAACTGATGGCATTACGGCTTGGGCCTGTAGATCAAAAGACTTTTCAGTCTTGTTTCTATAGTAAGAGGGCTGTACATCTAAATACCAATATGTTCAAAGAACACGTCATGGTGGACAAAGATTACTACAGAGCGTCTTGGGATTAATAGCAATGCCCTCTTTAGGTAATTTATTAATTAATGTTGTTGTATAGTATTACTAGAACTGTTATGGCTGATAATACTGAGAAAAAGATACTAATGTTAGGTTCATGTTCTTTATACTATTTCAGTATGAAATTTGATAAAGATGGGATTTTAAAAAGTGAAATTATGATATGAAGACATTATGATATGATTATGAATTTATCGTCAAAAACAAAAAAACCTGAAGAACTTTTCAAAAAATCCTGAAATCAACAGTGACAAATACCAATAAACTATTATTTTCAGAGTATTATTTACTAGGAAAAAAACACAATATATTAAGATTTTATTCAAAAGTGTGATTCTAATGCATCCAGGTCATTGTCTTTCCCTGAAGATTTCATTTGGAATTTGAGCACAAAAAGAGAAAGTTCTTAAGTTAGAAAAAAAATATTTTTCCATTTAACTTGGAGTAATATATGACAAGTCCCAATCCCACGAAGTTATTATTTCACTGTTGTGTATGCAATATTTATTCCTTAAAAGTAAAGCCATATAATACGAAAGGATCAAAATACAACATGGAAACTATAAAATTTGTTTCCATAAATACTTCTTGTGGAATTTGACCACCAAAGAGATATAAAACTGTTACCCTCGGGCTGTAATGAAAAAAATAATACTTCCATTTAACTTGAATTTCGTAATCACAGGTTTAATTTCATTGAAAATAGCCTACTAATCATTTCTTACATAGAAGGCAAATCTACTTACAAAGATCTACAATAGTGGGCTTACTGGTAGCTACTATCAAAATTCAGTAATATGTTTAATGGGATGAACCAGTCAAAGGTATCTACATTTGCTATAACAGAAAAGCTTGCGATTTAAAAATATTCTATTCTAGGACTTTTATAGCGCTTCATCTCTGCATATAAGCAGACTCTTAAGGCGCAAAACAATTATAAGCAGTATTGGGAAATTAATTAGTCCCTGGGCATAGCAATGGTCGTTCCCACATTCACTGGCCAAATAACAAACTATGCTTGAAAGGGCCTTGGAGAATACGGATGACCCGAGGTTTTTCCAGGAGAAGAAAATAGAAGAACCTGAACGAACATCATCAGACAATTCATTTCTGTTTAATTTTAAGTTATTTTAGTGACTGAGACGAGAGTTTGGACAATACTGACCAATTCTGGTCATGGCTACAGCTTCTTCCTTGACTGATGTTACACATAAAACAATACATTGCCTAATTATGATATTGTGAGCACGCTAAATTTCATCAACAAAACTAATAGTTTTGTGTAATACAGTAATGACAGGCTTTATGTCTAACCAATTTAATAGCTACAAGCCGATTCCCTGTAATGTTTAATTCCAACATAATTGCTTGGTCATTTTGCGCATGATTTGTACGAGGGGAGCCAGTTTCCAAAATACACAGATGGGTGTAAAAGCATTTGCATCTACAGTTTCATGCGTCATTTTACACTGTACAACAGATCTGAAGGTATCTGCATCAAGAGTGTCAGCTAGTTTGTTATAATTACTAGTACATTTGCATATCATAAACTTAGAATTTCTACATGCATGTGAATTTTGAGTGCATATGACTGTGCCCTAATTCCAGTGACTTTTTTTAAACATCGAGTTCACAATAAAATGTTTAGATACCTTAAATATAAAATAAGAAATCAACGGGTTTTGTATTTATATGTATTGTTATACTAATGTGAATCAAATAAACTAAGAATATATATGGATTTCTTTTTTTCATAAAATACTGGTCCAAAATTTCATTATCCAACATTAAATAGAAATGAAATAAAGACTACTTAGAAACATGCCTAATACCTTTGCAAAAATATGATCTGTTCTCAATAATATTCAGATTATTTCGCAGTAAGATTTACTCGCAATGAAATGGCTTTGAAGAACAAGATTGTAAACACATGTTCAAGGGCAAAGGTCAAAATTTGATGACAAAAAGTGAATTAACAGTCAGAAAGAAGCACACAATGATACTCCAACTGCCAGTGTAATCTTCAAAAATTAACAAAAGGATGAAACTCTACTTTAGGGTTGTCTCTAAAATAAAAATATAACAAGGTAGTCACGAGATTTACGTGTTAAACTTGGAATAAAAGCTCAAAGTTTAAGGGTTAAAGAGCACATATTCAAATCCACTCATTCCTTTCTCAATCATAATTCTCATAATGTACATAGCGGTTACAGGTTTTCCTCATATCTTCCGACATCTGGTGTAGCATTCACAATACGGGCGGTATAACTCACAGTTATAGCCATTGGGCGAAGCGCCCATCCTTCAACTACCTTCCGAGGTTTGATGCGACCTTATGACACAGTGAAAGTCCATTTACCTCCATCGATGCCTTATGTTGCCGTGTTACATCAACAGACGACCGACTCACAAATATATATACACTGTGGACCACACCTGCAGTTACCGTAGCAAGAAATTCATCTGCGCATGCTCGCATTCGTCTGTGCATGGCCACGGTACCAAAATCAGAGGCGGAAATTGTAAACATTTTAAAACTCCTACGGCAGTTGAACAGGGTCATTTTACCAAATGCGGACTACCGCCGGGGATGGCGCCTTTGGTGTGAATGGGGTATAAGGGTTTATAGAGCATTTTCCTGACACACACAGAGGAAAGGCAATACATCAACAGCCAGGTGCTTTTGTTGATTCTTGCAGATAACGCCTCTAAATATGCCAAAAGTGTAACAGGATTTTTGTTCCAGAATAAAAACTCTTTAAGCAATACCTTTAGGCCATCACAATACGAGAATTTCTATTGGCTGATACATTCCACAGACACACACAACTACACACATAAATACATGCATAAATACATATATAGCAAGAAAATATTTAGAAAGACAACACGTGTTTTTTCTCCATGTGTGTAGAACTACCGACATCAGAACACAGCTGAAAAAGAGCACCAGGACACCGCATACCTCGACCAAGGCTAAAAAAATCATTTTAAAAAGTCCCAGGCCCAGCACTCAAGGTCAAAGTTAGACTTTTACGTCCTATTCAACAGTCAGGGTCATATTGGGACAGGCCCTCAGCACTATCATTTGTGGGAGTGGAACCTACACAGAGGTGACAGCCTGTTAATGAGATGCTAATCACTTGCCCACTGAGGACCTACCCTCCTAACAAGAAAGGTCACAACATGTCAGTATTTATGATAAACAGAAGCTCTAATGAACATTTACAATTACTCTGGGAAATGCTTCCCACTTCACTCAGGAGTATGAATAGATACCAGCTCATACTGGGGAGGTAAACATGCGTCAGACTGGCATCCTGTCAAGGAGAGTAGATAAACCTTGAGTCACGTCACACTATAGACACCATAATAGGCACTGGCTGCAGTATATATGGGCTACGGAGATCAATCAATAACTTGTCCACTTTATCCACAGAAAAACCTTGTTCTAATAACAAAGTCAGAAACATCTCATGCTCAGTCCAGGCGAGTGGTTGAAGTGTGCTGCAAAGTACACTCAACCTATAAAATTGCGCGTGTTCACTTGTCTGTTGGCCCGTGTGTGTTCATGATTACTCCAGAGCTAATGAAAGCATCTTTCTGAATTATTTTATATGCGTAGGGCCTGACCACAGACAGAAGTGACAAGATTTTGGGAAAGATCCGGATCATACTCTGTATACAGGAAAAAAAACCCCAAACTTTCAACGATCCCATTTTCAATGATTTGTATGAACATGCTACCCAATTTGGAGGGTTTAAACAAATAGAAAAAACATAGTTGGATAAAAATTACAATATGGGGATACTCTGTTGACTTCGCGGAGGTTTGCGCTCCAGTTTGTAGATATTTTCATTTCCGAATCGTCGACTGTATATTTGCCAGTGTTTGTAGTCATCCAAACCCCCACCAATATTTTATCCTTTCTATTTCTTCAATAATTGTATATAAAATACCGATAAATAACGAGATATTATTTCTACCCACTTGTGGGGGTTTTTTTTGTGAGCACAAGAGTCCTCTGATCTCCGCTGATGGGAAATTGGCGTAATGTTGGATTATTTTGTCTTTTCTTTAAAGGATGACCACCAAGTCGCAAACTTCATATACTGTGACGAATTTATACCCACTTGTGATTTTTTTTTGTGACTACAATAGTCCCCTAATCTTCTCTGATGGAAATTGGGATCATTTTAGATTACTTTGTCCTATTTTTAAAGGATGACCCCCAGTCGCAAACTTCATATACAGTGGTGAATTTCGGGGGTTTTCTTACTCGATATATAAACAACAAAGATCCCCACAAGAAAAACTGTAGCCTGCGATAAACTGTTTTACTTATTGCATTAATACGAGTTCCAGAATAGATTAAACCAGGCACAAAACCTTATCTCTTATCTTTAAAACTAAACCAAAAGCCCATCTACTGCTGACATCATCCTAATTCTGATCTGTTCTCAACCCTAACACAATCTTCTAAACCTTAAATCATTCCCATCCTAACAATGCCTAAATTCTAAACCATAGAAAATCCTGAAACTCACACAGTCCTAATTCTAAATGCTAGATAATTTCAACTCAGTCCTGATTCTGAATTCCTAGGAAATCCTCAGAAACACCTTAATACCGAGGCCTCGGTAATCCTTAAACTAGCACAGCCTTAATTTCAGACCCTAGATAATCCAAACCAATACAAAACAACACTTAGCCTAGAACCCTTATTCTGACCCCAATTATCCTTAATCCACAAGCCTTAAACCTCATCTGTAGGCCATTATCTGTAAGCTCTTAGGCTAGCCTATAAACAAAGAATACTAAACACATAAGCTCTTAGCCTAATCTATAAGCTCTTGGTCTAAAAAAACGTTAATTCTAAATTCCTTTCTATCCTCAAACGCTTAGCAATAAAACCCTCAAACTACCCACTAATCACTAACCTTCATCTGCCTACTGATATTACAAGCTCTACTTAAGAAACGTCTCTATATCATAGTGCCTGGCTTCCTGAATTCTGGAACTAATGTCAGCACTTGCTGGGAGAAAAAAAATAAATGCAAAATAATACAAACTAGATAACACTCCTAGAGCATAGACCTCCATTCAGACAGCCGAGTATCCCCGTATTGTAATTTCACCTCAAACACTGCCTGTTTATATTAACCCTCACATTATTGGATAGCATGACCATGATGAAAATCATTGAAAATGTGACTGTTGAACATTAGGGATTTTTTTGGTGTGTACCTACAGTATTCTCCGGATCTTTCCGAAAAATTTAATTACTTCTTTCACTCGTCAGGTCCTACCCACATGAAACTTTTCAGAAAGATCCGTTTGTTCGTTTTGGAATAATCACAGACACACAAACGAGCGAATGCACGTAAAAGCATAACTTACTTGACAGAGGTAATAACACAATAATAATTTGCTACTGGGTGGAATGACTACACAGCATTCTCTGGTATTTTGCATTGGGAGTTTTAGGTTCTTTCATTTGTTCATTTGGGTTTTAAAGTTGCTTTCCACACTGTAGAGATCGTATTACAACAGGTAGGTTTATAGGCACAGGAAACCAGTATATATTGTTAGTCAAGGTTCTGTACTGTAAACTCCCGACCATCGGTGAGAAACTACCAACTTTCCCACATAGGGTCTGGGGTGTGAACCTCCGACCTCAGAGGTGGGAGTCGAGTGTGTTACCACGGCACCACCACGGCCCCTTTTAGGTTCTTTTAACAGGAGGACATATCATGTGAGGCTATCAGCATTCACCTTGTTATGTAAAGCTGGATCTTGACCAAATAATTATGTTTTATTATATTTTAGGGTCAAAGTACTCCAATGCTTAGCATGTGTGGCATTTAATCACCTTCCAAATCTCAGGGACATTGATCAATGGTCATCCCCGAGCCTCTGTCTTTCTGTTAGGGGTATGACAGTCAGTAGAGGGCTTGGGCTGTACTTTTGCAGTTGGGACGGCTCAATGGGACTTTGGGTCCTGCACCACAAGGATATATTGTGATGAGTATGTAATGAGTATGTTTACCTTGTAGTCAGCCCATTACGCAAGTAGCAAAGTGTGTTTTAATAGCAACTTTTACAAATTTCTATGCACGCTTGCCTACAATAAACAAATAACAGTTGCTTAACATCAGTGGATATATTGATATGTGTTGAGAAACATGAATTTTTACTCCATTTTAATGCCAAAATATGCATAATGCACCGAAAATATAAGTTAGGCTGAAAAATGTTAACCATATAACCATACAATACAATGCAATACAATCACCGGCTGTCACCTCTGTGAGGGTGCGACTCCCACATGTGGCAATGCTGTGGGCCTGTCCCAATATGACTCCAGTCATACAGGGGTGTAAAATGCCAACTACAAACTTTGTGTAACAAATGATTACAGATCTGAGAGCCAACAAATCATCTGCAAAACTGGACTAATGAAAGATCAACATCAAAGTTTAGATGAGAATTTTTAAATGGGGTACTAAAAAGGTTTAAACATACTTTATTATTTCTGTTTTAGGAAATAGAAATTAGAAATAAAGATTACTTATCCTCAAAGAGAGCAATCATACGTATCTGAAAGGTTCTTTGTCATATGTTTATTTACAGAGTCAGGTAGCTTCTTTGTACAGGTCATATCAAGGCAGGCAGTTTTTTTGGTTGATGTGAACAGTGCAAATAATTTGTACTATTTCAAAATTGAGCATCAATGAATCACAGCAAAATTTGCCATTGACAGGGCAAAGATTTGTTCCGACAACTACAAAGGTGGTATGTGGGTTCAGTTTAACCCCTTTCAGTCAATTCCCAAGCATCCTGAAAAATAGATGACTTTGATAAAGAAAGTTGGGTTAGATTAGATTAAGCCAGCACTCTCGATCTAACAGAGATTAATTGTTTTGAACTTTCCATCAACCTAATTTGAAACAAGAAACCCATTTTGATATTATAGAACCCAGAAGTGCCTTGTAGGGATGAAAAGCCTTGCCCAGGGAGCCAGAATCAGAAATTGTCAAAAAGCCCTAAAAAATTCCGGAGTGTAATATCCTCAAGTATATCAGTGCTATTAATACCTGGGCTTCTGGGGATTCTCCTTTAGCTCAGCTGTTTAAAGAGCTAGACTGCACTGACATGCAAGTCTGAAGCCACACACTGACATGCGAGTCTTAACTTTCACGTCACCTTGACACATGAGTCTGAAGCCACACTGACACATACATGTACCTCTAAAATCACATGGACACTTGAGTCTGAAGTCACATTGACATGTGAGTCTGAAGCCACACTGACACATACATGTACCTCTAAAATCACACTGACACTTGAGTCTGAAGTCACACTGACATGTGAGTCTGAAGCCACACTGACACATACATGTACCTCTAAAATCACACCGACACTTGAGTCTGAAGTCACACTGACATGCGAGTCTGAAGCCACACTGACACATACGTGTACCTCTAAAATCACAGTGACACTTGAGTCTGAAGTCACATTGACATGTGAGTCTGAAGACACACTGACACATACGTGTACCTCTAAAATCACACTGACACTGGAGTCTGAAGTCACACTGACATGCGAGTCTGAAGCCACACTGACACACGAGTCTCAAGCCACACTAACACATACTGTTACAAATCAGTCTTACAATGAGTGACGTTAAAGTGTTTTTACTCACACGCGCTTGAAAGATTATTCCAAATGTACCACATGAATCTGTGGTTTTTGGTGTAATATATCGATATTTTTCAAGATCGCTCAATGTTAAATTTGTCAATTTCAATAGCATTTCAACCAAAATTGGTCAACAAAGTTCCATAATTTACCACTGTTAACTTAAAAACTGCATGGATTTTTGAAAAGACAAGTGTTAATACCAAACTCAATTTTATGGATGGTCACTGGAAACTCAGGACTTTGTTTTGGGGATACCTTGATAGCCTTTCCTAAGTTAATTTTTGTAATGTAAAATCTAACACACCAATTACACACAATAAAGAGCCTACAGATCCTGGCTAGATTCTAATGCCTGGAGTTCTGAGCTACTTTCCTGTAAGTTACTGTGGATAACCTAAGGAAGAATCAACACTTGGTTATTTAAATGGAAGTGTAGAAACCAAAAAGCCAGAACTCCAGGCATTAGAACCTAGCCAGGATCTGTAGGCTCTGTTTTATTGTGTGGAATCGGTGTGTTAGATTTTACATTACAAAATTAACTTAGGAAAGGCTAATACCTTGGTTAGAACTATTGTGTACTGCTGATCCAAACTTCATATTTACAGCTTGATAGTGGAGTACATTCTCATAAAATTTATTGCCCTGGTAAAAATTTTAAACATGGTCAATCGGCTGTAATTTTCCATTATACTTAAGTCAGTTACTCTTGGCTGGGCATACATCTGAATGACCAAAATGCACTGACATAATAGTGTTGTTTTTTTTACTGTATTCTATCTGCACAATGCAATATATTTTGGAAAATATTCTTCTCGGGCATATTCTGTTGTCAAATTTCATTACTAAAAATCTACTTTGGCTTTCCACTTTAATTAGTTGGTTGTCATACTCTCGCCTTGGTAAATTTCTGACCTACCAACATGTCTTGCAAAAAAATATTTTTAGAGATGGCTGTATTTTGAGAATATATTTCAAAATGTTTGAGAATGGAGCCGTCTCAATTTGGTAGTCTGACAAAGAAACGCTAAAATTGTGAGAACTGAAAAAAAATTGAGAAATGTGAGGCTACCATAAAAACAATTGAAATATGTTACAAATCATGGGATGTGTTCTAAACACCTGACAATGTGATACAAATTTGTGTCTTTTGGTCGGACAAAGCTTAATATAAAACGGGTTGTTGCATAGTTTACCTAGTATTCTGAAATACTCCCTGGTTTGAACATAATGTGATATAATTTGGCCATAGATAACTGAGGTTGTAAAATAATGTAGACTGGTGATTCAAATTTTACACCAAATATTATGGCAGCCTTTCCCCCCAGCCTCTCCCCCCCCCCCCCCCCCCCCCCTCTCATCCATGTCAGAAGACGATTTCACTTAAGATCGTTCACATGAAAAAAGATCCTGTTTAATTTATACAAAATGGCGGCCGTCCTTGACCTAAAAAAATTGCTGTTGTCTCATTGGTTGTCACTGCACTGGCTAACAGGAAGTAGGTAGTTTGACTGACATCGTGGAAAGGTCCATTATTTTTTCGACTGATAGCTGATGAATCGCCTTTTTCACAAGGCCAATGTTCAGTTAAAAACTTGTTGCAATAAATTATATATTTTTATACTTTTTTTTCAAACTGCAATTATTTTTCTTCTGCTGCTATAAACATAAATCAGTTGTATAACTAATATTGCAGATGATAGAATAGCATGTGGAATATCAGTTACAGCTTTAAAATCTCTACCTTGAATCAAATTGGTTTAGATGTAACTATACCCTTAATACTCATTCAAGTAAGGATTAATCCCTCAAGATAAAAAGTTATTGTATGACAGATTTGACATGATATTAAAACGCAAATTTTAACAAATCTCTCTTACAAGTAATTACTGCATACACATCAGTGAAACATAACTAAAATCTGGCTCATACTATAATTTAAAGGGCTGTCAAATAACTTAATTACAATGCATTCTCTGCTAGCGGAAATCTAAAATACCCCAAATGGGTATACCGTGTACCGTAATTTTTTTATTTATTTGGGGTTTTACGTCGCTTTCAACACTGTACAGGTCATATCATGACGGGTAGTTGGAAGGGCAGAGGAAAACCAGTACATACAGTTCGTTAGGGTTCTGTACTGTAAACTGCCGACCAACGGCAAGCAACTACCAGCTTTTCCACTTGAGGCCGTGCCGGGAATCGAACCCCGGCCTCAGAGGTGAGAGTGTACCGTAAGAAACTCCATCTAAATGGCTTAACATACACTCACTGTGTTTTACACATATTTAAAAACTTGTTTAATATTATAAAGTAGTCCTGAAATAGCATAAACTGAGCGAAAATGTCTTCAAAACAGATTTCACTGAATGGATGTGACTTATGGGGGACAAAATGATAAAGTTGATTCAATGGATCGTAACGGTTTTCCAATGTACATGTCAAGCTTGGCCCTTTTACCAGTTTATTTCCACAATCCTTAGTAATGTTTCAAGTTAGATTTTCAGCAAGGAAAACTAGTAAATACCTTAATTTGGTGATAACTTAAGGCTCCTAGAAATAACCAGTCTGAATTTGGGTAACAGCATTTTAGTAAATGTGGATTATGCAAGGCAACGATGTAAAGAAAACGTTATCAAAAATTAATGGTAAATATCTGTGTAAATAGGGAAAATTAGGTTCGAAACTAATATCAGGTACAGAAATCTGACTGAATATTAAGGTTCACGCATATATTTTATTGATTTAAGTTACACTTTTTTAAACATTTTTTTTCGGTTTGATACTCTGTACTCGGTTCCTAAAAAAATCACACTGTTTTCGGGTAACTGGGTAACCTTTTGCAGCCTTAGACTGAAATCTAACACAGGAATGAACTTTTGCTTTCATCATGTGGTTACCCTTATGTTAACCTAGGCGTTGACCTTAAAATTACAATTAAAGATCTCAAATTTCCCACAGACAAAGATAACATGTAGAAGTCATATTGGGTATAGTTGGTAACCTAAAACACTAAACAAATAAACAGTTACTGTAGCTATATGTCAAGTGCTTACTGTAATGACAACAGTGTACTAATTTCTAGGAAAATGTTGAAAAATTCCTATGACTTTTTCTTAGAAAATCTCTAATCACTGTAACATTCTCGGTGCACTCCAAGAGTATATTTTTGGAATATTATTGAAGTATATGTTGCAAAGAATATCCCTTAACCAAGTATTGTGGCGTGAGCTGCAAAGCAATAAGAAACATCAGGAGTGCACAATTCATGAAAGTCTGGACAAAACAGAAACAAGGCTGAAAGGGGTTTCAGTCTACTAGCGCGAGCTGCAAAGCCATCAGAAACACAAGTAGTGCACTGAAGCGGTCACCCATGCCAGTACTAACGTAGCCCATCGCCACTTAAGTTCTGTAAAAGATGGTGATTGTGGCCGCGCCATAACCGTTGTAGAAGAGAGAGTCATTGTGCGAATGCCACAATTCACGAAAGCCTGGAGACAAAGAAAAACAAGGCCCAAAAGGTGTTTTGGCCCCTAGCGCGAGCGCAAAGCCATCAGAGACATGAGTAGTGCACTAGAATTTACGAAAGTCTCGTGACACAAAGAAACTCCAACTTAGACACATCCCACAGCTGGTCCCGAACTGAGACGGTCACCTATCCAAGCACTAACATCGCCCATTGCCGCTTAACTTCAGTGAGCAGACAAATATTCATCATACTGTCCCACAATTCATGAAAGTCTGGAGACAAAAACAAAGTGATCTATAGAAGTGCGAGCTCTTTCAAGGCTAACGCTTAAAAAGTGAAAAAAAAAGTTTAAAAGTGCGAACCTTGCAATCTTAATAGTGTGACAGTTACCTTACATTGAAATGCTGTTGAAATGAAGGGAAACTGACAAATTTGGTTGGCTCAAACCGGTAGCTACTGATAGTAAATGATAAGGATTTTTCGCTATAAAACTGGATGACATACAAAATTTCAGAGCCAGTTGAATCAGCCATCAAATAAAACCACCAACATCTCAGTAAGTCTTGCAATTTCAGACGAGAAGCCACTTATTTGGGTGCAAATGCCAATGCCGCAAAGCTGCATTATATCAGTGACCTTGTAAATGATTTATTGAATATACCTTCACATAGTTGCAAACAAAAATGGGGTACTCAAGGGATATGCCCCTTATGTGTGTTGTTTAGTGTCATTTCATTAATAACTTACGTATTAAACATGTGTCACAAAATTTGCTATAAGTAAGTTTTGATTATAAAAATAAAACAACTTTTTGCCCTAAAATTGAAAATTTATGTCCGATATCCTTTTGTCCAGTTTTTCTTTCACTCCAATTCTAAAAGTAATTAATAGATTTCTCTGAAATTTTTTATGTAGATAGGGCCTGACCAGGAAAAGAAGTGGTTAAATTTTGAGAAAGATCCAGATCATATTCTGGATCCAAAAACAATCCTGATTTTTTCAGAGGTCCCTTTGAATGTATTTCCAATGAATCTGGATTTCTGATGGACATTACACCAAAAGTAATAACTGTATCTTCTTGAATTTGTTTATATGAGCAGGTCCATGGCCAAAGGAAGAATGACGACTTTTCTGGAGGAAAATCCAGACCATATTCTGGTTACGAAAAAAATTCCTGAATTTTTAGAAATGGTCTATCCCGACCCCCTCACTGGTGGAGAGCTGTGCCCTATGAATGCTATCTAGTTTTCAGTTTCATTATTTCAGCTTTGTTTAGCTATCAAGATTATCATACCATAAAATGCCATCAACTCGGGTTTAGAGAAGGTATTAGCATTGTTCTTACCGAATGTATTCCTACACAATGTGTGGAATTGAGTCTTCGTCTCGGGCTGTTGATTTTATTTTATCTATTTGGTTTTTAACGTCACTTTCAACACGTTGTACAGGTCATATCACGACGGGTAGTTTTATGGGCAGAGGAAACCAGTACATACAGTTGGTCAAGGTTCTGTACTGTAAACTGCTGACCAACGACAAGCAACTACCAGATTTCCCACTTGAGGTGAGGCCGGGATTCGCACTCCGATCTCAGAGGTAGGAGGCGAGAGTGTTACCAAAATGGCAAGACCAGGTTTTTCATTATTTTTAACAAATTTTAAGCAAATTTGGCACTGCAAATATAGCAAGAGTGGCAATTGTGTTGATAACAAGTTTTTGTTGTTCAGTAATATATCTTAAACTGGTCAGTGTATACCCAATGCCCCATCATTGAAAGCCCACTTAATTTTTTCTTTGAACTATTTGAAATTCTTATTAAATTTAGATTTAATCATTTCTAACTATTTTAGTCCCACTTATTTTGTCTGATGTGAATTTTCTGTGATTTTGGCATGGTGTAACCTTAACGACCAATTTCAAATACTGTATGGAACACTGTGCTTTATATCACATACCGTGATGAATTTTACATACCGTATTTTTCCAAAATATGGCCCGGGCGTTAATTATTTTCAAATGGTTATCAGACCAGGCGTTAAATTGAACCAGGCGTTCTTTTGAAGTATAAAAACAGTGTCATAAATTGTAAACAGTGTGCTTGGTACCCAGGCGTTAATTTGAACCAGGCGTTTATTTGAACCTGGGCGTTATTTTGGAAATTTACGGTACTGTATTAAATTTTACACAAAATATGGCAAATGTCACGCAGTTTGGTGACTTTCACACGAAGAGTCTCGAGAGTTTCACATTTCCTTTTTTCTACACTGTGACAAAGAGAAAATATAACAATACTGAATATTGTGCTTATAGGATTGTTGTACCTATTTCCAGTAGAACCTCTATTATCCGACCCTCTTGGGAGAGTAAGAATAAGGTCGGATAATAGAAAGGTCGGATAATAGGAAGCCTAAAATAACGGGTTTAAATGGAGTTGGGAGAGTGGGTTTGAGGTTGGATAATTGAAAAATTTGGATTACAGAGGTTCTACTGTACTAAAAGTATGCAGTCTTATTTAGCTGCAACATTTGAAACATTTTACCATACTTTTCTTGTCCCACAAAAACGTGTGTATAACCAAAAATCCTTCCATTTTAAGAATATGTAGCTTCTGTTAATATTTTTGCACAAAAAAAAACATGCATAATTCGAATCTTAAAACCATTTAGACCGGAAAGTGGAATGGACCAGATCCTGGTTTATGAAGGTTACAATGGGCCATTCCAAAAAGTTCTGATGGGCCAAAATCCCCGTACGTGGAATCAGATTTACACAGTTTATACAAAAGATTAAATAAACGCCCCATACAGCACTATAAACAAATAACTCGGCTACATGGTCAAAAAAATTTAGATAGTTTTTTTTTTTTTTAACTTGTAATTTTCACTGGGCAGCGTAGTCAAACTCAGTCAGCATGTGATCAGTCTCCAGTGTGTATTGGTGATATCCTTCAAGGTCAAATGAGGTCAAAATCAATTCAACCAGAGGATTTTGCTGTATCTTACCAAATTTGAAATGACGTCAAAAGTGACATTAGAATTCCGAACGGAGTCAAAGTTTTTAAGTAGTTTCAGACAGTTTCACTGGAAATCAAATTCCTATAAGCTGACGATCGCCCAAGCAATTTCACTGTCTTCCAAATTTGGAATTATTTCAAATCGTTGAAACGACTTCCAAAGACAAGCAGCTACTTTTGAAATGGCCGTTGTCAACGGTAGAATATTTCATAAATACAACGATAAATAGTCTAACATGCCAGATTAATTATACAGAGAAGCCCTTTGTATATATTGTACTGTTAAATATGCGATATATTTTATGGGTGAAAATATTGAATCGGTCATTACATATATAGCCTAAGGTATTTTGGTGATTTCAATAAACTCGAGTTAGTTTAAAAAATTTTCATATTTGGGTTTATATAAATCAGTGGAAGATTTGCAAATTGACACTAATTTTGGCATGTTCCCTTTTCAAAACATTACATTCTGTATTGTAGCTCCACATCTGAAAGCTCTATTTATTTATGAACTGATATTTTGTAGAAAAATCTAATCTGTAACCATAGAATAAACAGAGCATCAGAAGTGGCAGTTTCAAATTCGTTATTGATTCATCTTTTCTTTCTTTTTCAACTTCAAATATTTTGAGAGTTCTGTGTAACACGCATATTTGAGCAAACGATTCATGAAAACATCCACTGATTATCCTCAAATAACCCTTAAAATGAGCATTTTATCAACAACACTGTTTTAAAACTTGGTCACATTGGAATTTTGTTCAAATTTTGCATACTTAGGTCTGCAACCTTTTCATTTACTTATTGTAATTTTGTCAATAAGTAAATGACTACATATGCTAAATTTGCCCTTTCATTATTTAGCTCACCAAACAAAAATATAAACATTTAGCCTTGTTGTGAACAATACAATCAAGTGATAACAAACAAAAAGACGTGATTTTGTACAAGTTATTTTTTTCACATATTTTGGGCAAATTTTTGATATGCAGGATACATGTTGTATTAAATGCCTTTACATTTGAAACCACTCGTACATAAACATTCACTCCCAGCCAAGTATAAACACAAAAAACTAATGCCGCGTGTGGGACTGGGTCACTGCAAGATACAGTATAACCTCTATTACACAAAACTTCCATTTATCCGAACATGTTGGTCCACTCCTCAAAATTGTATACAGTAGACTCCGTGTAACTAGACCCTCCAATCTGTCCACAGGGTTTGGTTTCGAATCTAATTCTAATATGACTTTTACGCAAATGGCAGATTTCTAAGGCGCAAACAAATCCGGCAGCCCGAGTGATGGCTAACTTCCATTATATACAGTAGACTCTGTATGTTCAGAACCTCCAATATCTACAGGATTTGATTCTATTTTGAAATTTATGCCCTAACCCCAACCCCTAACCCAACCTTCCACTCGTACTTCTGAAAAAATAGAGAATTTGTGTTTGTTTTAACGCCTCAAAATGTGAACATTTTCTACGTACTGGCAACCAGAGTGCAGTTCTAGAAGTGTTTTGTTTTGAATTTTTTTCTGGTCAACTTTCGCCAATTTTTCCGATCCCACACTCAAAACATAGCTTCTCACTTCGCAAGAAATTAGACAGAAGTGAGTGAAAATAGGTGAGCCAGTTTTTATAATCAGAATAAACAGCTCGTACACTCGTGCAATTATTGGCCAAAATGTGCAGTGAAACAACCACTGTACAACAGAATATGTTTACATCATTTGCCAATATATTAAAACAAAAAAATTTGTATCTCAAACTCATCGCAGCTTTCACACGTCAGCGTTTTCTTGCCTTCGTCTATTTACACACCGTAGTTCGATTTACAACGGTTCTAACCATACGGACCATTTCTGTATCTCCTACTTATATTTTATACACTAAAAATATATATCTTATTAACATAACCAACTCTTCGCCTCCCTGTAACTTCAAGTAATAGAGGTTAAACTATAAACCCCTCTTAACTTTACAATATTCTCTTGTTTTTATATATAAATTTTAAAATACACAGAATACATTGTGCATTTTCGCACTTTAATGCACTTCTGATATGTGGCACAATGTTCCGCCGCGACTATGTTGCGGGAGAGAGGGAGGTGATCTGAAGATCCACGCCGAAATGTTCCGTCCATACGTGTCTGAGGGATTCCAACAATAACCCCAGTGACCTCTTGGTTGTCATGGAGATGACCCATTTAAATTCGTCGGGGCTGCTGTCATCCATGAAGTAGAGGATGGCATCGGAGATGTCTTCTTTGAAAACTTCCTGCAAAAAGGTAGAAGAAATACCTAACATTGTATACAATACGAAAACTTCCCAAATGACAAATACAGAAAGAAATATACCACAAATGAAGATGGCAAATACACTCAAAAGAAAACATTATAATATAGGAATAAAAGACATATTCGAGTGCTTTATGATGGTTTTAAACTATCGAGCGGCTGTATTAAAGCCACAAAGCTAACTATTCTAAAATGGTTACACTAATATCTTGGTCAAAATAAGCAGTAAATCTTACGCAAAATTCAAAACAAATCCAGCGCCATGTTGGCTGTTCCATTAACTAAACATGCTTAGTGATGGATGTGCAGCCTTTTGGTTAAAATCCCCCACAGAATTCTGTAATGTCATACTAATGAGTAGTCGATCTTTAAATAAAATATTGATAAAAATCCCCACTGAATTATTTAACTTTATATTTGCTGCATATGATTTACGTTTTATTTTACCGTGAGTTGTTTGCTTACATTTGTACGAGAAGGGATGATGTACGTAGAATTCAACAGCGTTACTTTATTTACCGTTCTATATTCGCGATTTCTGAATTGCGCAAAAGACGTGTCCAAGGTCACTGCGCAGCCTACCATTTTAGAATTGATATTATTGTCATACCTACGCACAATACATACTGATATACAATACACGAGTGTTACTTTATCATGGCGATTAGTACATACGGACTCTGTCAAACTAGAAACCTTCGATATCTACTGGATTTCAGTTCTAGTTATGGCCATCACTTCAACCGCATACAGTAACTGTATGCAAACAGTAATATTTTACCTGTGAAATGAGCCTCAATGTTTTTACTAGGGCTGGGACGGGTGCTAAAAAACGGCCCAGAGTACTCGCCCTCTGACAACCGACCAGAATTCGAGTAACCGCGAGATTTAGTGCCTACCATTAGAAGTCTTCTGTAAACAAACCAGAAACGAAACTTTTGAAGAAAACCGTCTTGTATTTAACCAGATATTATAGAATATGGAGTAGATTGTAGGTTTCTAAGCGAAAACTACAACTTGAATAATTGATATTATGTGACGAATATGCAGAAATGAAGCATATTTTACATATACGTTTTGTTACGCGGGCGATAATACAATGCTTTGCGAGTAACCGAGTAGTGAAAATGGACTCGAATAGTAGCAAATACGAATCCGTTCACAGCCCTAGTTTTCACCTGTGAATAGAACTTCCACCATCCACTAGATTCAGTTCTAGTTGTGGCTTACTTGCAATGCGTATGATACAGTGGAAAGTCCAATCAATTACTATGTTGCGCCTTAGAGTCTGTCACTTCGACAGAGATTAAGCGCTCTAAAAGTTGAATTGAAATTGGAATTTATACTTCTAATTAGAAGCAGCACTAGGTTAATTTTAAATGCCACTAGTTTTTTTTTTCTACCACGGAAACCAGCCATGCGACGTTACCGTCTCTATTTATACAGAGTCTAGTGTATCGAATCGATTGCCACTAAATTTAACACCACTCACCACTCGAGTGAGGTCAGTCACCCTCTGCCTGTCTTTGAAGCTAAACTGTTGAACTCTGACCTCCGCGTGACCTTTGGAGGAGTCCCTGACCTTTTCCTGTGAGCATCGCGGCGGGGGGAACTTGTGGTTTTCCGAGGCGAGGCAAATGTGTGACCGGGTGATGACTAAAGAGACGGGAGATTTCTGAGCTTTGGCTGAAAAAATAAAAGTACAGAATATTTTGTAATTTCTGTTATAAAATTCAAAGTTGGGGTTTTACGTCCCCGTTCAACAGTCAGGGTCATATTGGGACAGGTCCTCAGCATTTGTCACTTGTGGGAGTCGAACCCACATACAGAGGTGACAGCCTGTGATTAGATGCTAAACTTGCTAACCCACTAGGTCATCACAGACGTCTACTTTCTGTGATAAATACACACAAGTGTTACATTTTTTTATGAAGTGGATCATTTACAACAACAAAATCACTAATATAATATTTTCAAGAAAAGTAAATTAAAATGTTTCAATTGGTTCTCTTTCTCTCTCTAGTTTTTATTTGTCAAATACTTTTCGGGGACTTACTTTGGTACAGAAATCCTTTGAGAAATCTGACCACCTGCACGTCCACCTCACTGGGGTCTAGAGTCACTGAATCAGACGAGAAGAGGATCACTTGTTTCTCCAGGTTTTCCAGGCTAACGGGATTGTTTTTAGAGATGCCCGCCAGGTGGCTCTGTGAGTTGAAGGTGGTGTCTTGAAGCAGAGCTGAGTAAAAAAAAATAATTAGAGCAAATAAAACAGGTAACAAAGCCTTGATGTGACAGAAGTAAGGATTGCCTTTATGAAAAATTTAGGTTAATTGAAAACTGTCCAAATGAACTGACGAACCGAGTACATGTAGATAACTTAGCCACAAAATTTTACCTGTGAATTGAACCAAATCATTTTACCTGTGAATTGAGCCAAATCATTTTACCTGTGAAATGAGCCTCAATGTTTTTACCTGTGAATAGACTCACAGTATTTTACATATGAACTGACCCACAATATTTTACCTGAGAACTGAGCCCCTTTTATTTTACCCATTAACTGAGCCACAATATATTACCTGTGGTTATTTTACCTGTGAGTTGAGATACTTTATTTTACCTGTGAACTGAGCTCAATGATTTACCTGTGAATTGAGCCACATTATTTTACCTGTGAATTGAGCCACAATATTTTACCTAAGAATTGAGCCACATTATTTTACCTGTGAACTGAGCCATAATATTTAACTGTGATTATTTTACCTGTGAATTGAGCCACAATATTTTACCTGTGAATTGAGCCACAGTATTTACCTGTGAATTGAGCCACAATATTTTACCTGTGAATTAAGCCACAGTATTTTACCTGTGAATTGAGCCCCATTATTTTACCTGAGAATTGAGCTACAATATTAAACCTGTGAATTGAGCTAAATGATTTTACCTGTGAATTGAGACACAATATTTATCTGTGAATTGAGCCACAATATTTTACCTGAGAATTGAGCCAACTATTTTACCTGTGAATTGAGCCACATTACTTTACCTGTGAACTGAACCACAATATTTACCTGTGATTTGAGCCACAATATTTTACCTGTGAATTGAGCTATAATATTTTACCTGTGAAGTGAGCCACAATATTTTACCTGTGAACTGAGTCACAACATTTTACCCTTAGACTGAAACACAATCTTTTACCTGTAAATTGAGCCACAAAGGTCTTGCACCGCAATTCTTCTCGGATCAACAGGTCGAAGCAGGTAGCCTCTAGCCCGAATTCCATACGGAAACTCTGGTAGCCAAGTCCTATATCTAGGTAATGAAGCTCGCTTAAATGTTGGGAATGCACCAGCTTCAGCCACTTGTCGATATGTTCTGGTCTGTAAACAAATGACAACATTTTTGTTCTTCTATATCAGCATCTTCAACAAGTGATACACACAGATGACAAAAACATGCACTTTACCAGTTGAATTACTGCTAACAGGAAGTAGAGATCAGCAAAAAGAAGGCAGTTTTTGATCAAGAACACCTTATAATCTACACCTTAAAACATGAGATGAAAGTTTATAACTTCTTCAGATTTAGGTTTCTTTCTAATTTTTTGAGTTCTCCCACAATTATATGTACTGAGAAGCGAGATTCCGTTTTTAAAGTGTATAATTATTGCGCATTGGTCCTGGAAACTTGACTGGTTTCTTTTAGTGCTGCGACAATGTTTGAAGAACTTCGATAGTTCGCTCGTTTACTGCCCCGATTTCGGAGTTCGGTTCAAAACGTCTGAAATTCGGACTTTGCAAAACGTTTAGAAATCGCCAATATCACACCACATCCCAACGGATCCTATTTTCGCCCGTCTATAAAACTTGTTTCTTTTGTTGAAAATATGGCAGAATTTATTTAAAATATATATGGATTTTACATTTTTGCTATATTTTCAATGAAGTGACAAGATTTTATGTGAGATTTCTGCATTTTAACTGGTTTTGAAAACGTTGTTTCGAAGATCGAACTAGACTGAAGTTCACTAGCTTGTACAGATACCAAACATCGAACCCGATATTCAAAGCGATTTCACAGCACTAGTTACTCTATCTCAAATAGTCACCCCTCCGGCCCCCCACACCCCTTGGGAAAAATGCATCGCCCTTGGGGCATTTAAACAGATAAATACATAAGGCCCGCACTGCCTGCACTTGTATTGTATTTATGCTCAGTGTGCAATATCTCCATGTACTAAAGGACTCAAAGCACTATATGACTCATTCGACTGCACTAGTACAGCCCAAGCTCTCAAGTTACATGACACGGATGTGTCTGTCATTCTGATTGGTCGAGAGCGATCCCTCAACCATTTAAAATTCTGAATCAACATGAAGGCTGTTGCATCATCTTCCGCATGCATTTCAAATAAAATGTTTCCAGTTTTGTTATTTACCTTAGTTACGGTGTAAAATGTTTGTAAAAAGGATAATTTCTTTTAAAAGTGACAATTCTTTCAAATGTAAAAGAAAATAAACAGAAAAAATTTATTATATTTTAGGAGAAAAAAAATCATCCATGTTCAATTGATGAAACAGCCAACATGGCGGCGCCCTATTGTGGTCACTTCGATAATTTTTGTTAATCTTACAAGTGTTTTAGGTATTTTATTTTAAACAGTCATGTTAGAATAGGAATATATCACTCAAAAACCGTCCAAATGCAGAATTTTAGCACGGGTGGCACTGTCAAAGCACTCAGGCTTCGCCTTCGTGCGTTGACAACGCCACCCGTGCTAAAATTCTGCGTTTGGACGTTTTTTTTCGTGATATATTCCCATAATAAATACTCAGTAACTTTGACTTATTTTATATGATGATATGGACATATTTTATGGATTCAGACCTTTACTACATTGAGCGATTATTCATACTTTAAAATATGAAACCGGTATATAGCACTATTCTAACCCTTGTCGACTAGTCGGCTATTCATAACGGCCTTAAAATACTGATATTAAAACTTTGCCTTACTTTTCTTTATTGACAATTCTGAAGATGTAGAGCTTTAGGTTCGATGCAACAAGGATCCCTTCCACCTCATCCGACTTTGTATACTGAAGAACCCCACACTGAAAGAAAATCAAATACAACTTACATTAGACTGATTCACTGACCGATTCATTATGGGAATAACCCCCGACCAACCCACGGTATACACAGAATATTACCATGGTTTGAGATAATAAACCCCAAAGGCTATTGTAACATGACAAATTATTTTAAGATGAATAAATATTGCAAATTTTACGGTAAAACGTTTATTGTTACTACAGCCATTATCAGCGATAGCCGGGGGCTACTAGGTTAACGGTTATGCTATATTTTACCCGTGAAGTATTTAGTCTTTTAGCCAATCAGAATCGAGGACACATCCGTGTCAGAATGATTCTTTGATTGACTGCTGAGAAACAAGAAAAACTTTCACTGACTGACTGACTCACTGATTGACTGCTGAGATACATGAAAAAACACTTTTAATTGCCCCAAAGAATTATTAAATTTTCAATACTATTCAGCTCTTGGGAGTAAGTTGGACTACCTTTTCATGAGTTTACCATAAGTATTCAATCAAGATCTGAAAAGATTACCAAACGTCGCTTATATGATAAACTAACAATGAAAGTGAAACTAATGGGGAAAACCCCAGAAGTTTCATTTTCAATATTATTAACCTTGAGTAGCAGCTGGAATTCTTCTTCATCACTTCCAAACACGTTCATCATGAGGTAGAGTTTGAGTCTGTGGTCGATTGCGGAGAAATCCTCATAATTATACTGAATCAGCTCTTCCTTTGGATTCTGTCGCGGTGATTGTTTACCTGAATTAATAATAATATCTAATCTAATCTAATCTACTGCTTTGCAGGTGCAACTTCTTCCCCACAAAGGGGAACTCAGTGTGCTAGTTAAACAAAATCATTATCATAGGGAGTCGAGGGGGGTTCAGGGTAGGGGGTAAATCGTTTGGCCTTGTGGGTATCAATATTGAATGTAAAAATATTTCAATATCGGGCGATATCGGGGGGTTCATATTGTCTACCAAATAGTCCGAATTCGGGAAACTGAAAACGTTTTATTTTAGTGTTTCCCGAACCGCTAACAGGAAGCGAAATGTATCAAAACAAAACAATGCAGTTTTCATCAAAAACGCATTGAAAACTTCAAAAATGTGAGATAAAAGTGTACAATGTCTTAAGATTTTTGCTTTATTTCGGATATTAACAGTGTAAGTTTACAGTTTTACTTAAAATGGCGATATTGAAATACGTGTTTAGATCTCGATATCGGGAGTCCAGTTCCAAAACAATAAATATCGGCAATATCGATAAACAATTTACCCACTAGTTCAGGGTCAGTAATCCAGAGTTGTGGGTGTGACCAAGAGGAAAGAAGGCTAACTTAGGAAACTATAGTTGAAGAGGTGGGTTTTGTGGTGTTTCCTAAAAGATGCAACAGAGAGACTGTTTCTTACTTGAAAGGGGAAAGAGTTCCAAAGGACTGGGGCATGGTGACTGAAGGAATTAGAGAAGTCTTTGATTGATTTGTGAACTCACGGTCAAAAGTGAGTCAAAACTAAGGTCAAACTAAGTTTAAAGGAACTTAGTTTGGGGGTAATAAAAAGAAAAACAGGCATTGAAAGTGTATTATGTTTATGTTACTTTTAAACAAACAAACAAAGAGAAAGAAAACAAAACTGGGGCTACAATACTTAATGTCATCAGGATTTCTCCATGAACTGAATTCGAACCCATGACCAAACTAAAAACAAAAGTGAAACTAATGGGTAATGTAGTTTTATATTGACAAGCTTTGAACAAATATAAAGTTTTATGACATTTTGTGAAATGCGGATAATTATTTATTTAAAAATACAGTCTGCACTATATAAATACTACTAATGTTTAAAATTTAAATGGGAAAGAAAATCACCACAGAATGTTAAACTCAACACCGACGAAAAAGGGGGGTTTCTTAATTCCAAATATGTGAGGCTATATTTCCTCTTCAACTGGCTAATTTCCCTGAATTTTTTTTTCTCATTTTCTCAATTTATTTTTTTGGGGTATGGCTTCAACTGGTCCATTTCATAAAAACTGTGGGGAATATCACACTTCAAAGTTCATACCTTTTTTCTGATTTCTTTGGTAAATTAATGATTCCAATTCTTCTCTTTCTAAAGAAAAAAGAAAGAAAAAAAACAACAAATTACTAAAAACTTTTTATAGACATTAATCAGATTATACAGCAAAACCCTCTGATATAGCCGAATATTCAGTTTTATAAATTCTCCCCAAAGTTTTATTTCCCTATTATTTTGGACTTGTATACTTTAGGGATGGGTTGGTAACAAAAATGTGAACATTGGGAGGTCACCAATGCAAAACTGTTTTTAGTACACCCCAGCCAAACATGGACCTTCCTCTTAACGACATCGCAATAAAAGTCCACAAATACACAAAATATGAGATAAAAGTGCAGCATTTCTTCAGATTTCTAGTAAGTTTCCAATATTTTAAGTTTTCCTTCAATTGTACATGTTGGCAAGCGAGATTGCGGTTATAAAGTATCGTAACCAAAACATAGCAGTTCTGCTCAATGTAATCACTATAAAATAATTTCTTCGAATTTGGCATTTGTTCTCAATCTTATAAGTTTTCCTTTCATTATATGTGCTGACAAGTGAAGTGGCAGTTGTAAAATCTCACATCTCGGTATTTCACTAGAATGCCCTCGATACCGAGATACCGGGCCTACCGATCCATTCCTAGTATACTTGTACCCAGACTGTATGTACTTTACTATAAACAGAGTCTCACGGATGACCATTTATCATTATCCCTGGGATTCTTCAGCTGCCAACTGGGGACAGGACAGGGTCCAATGACAGAAGAGCTTTGGAGAGAGGAAACCAGGAACCAGACAAGAAGAAAATACAGAAAATGTCAGAAAATAACAGCAAGCTTTTCAGAACAAGTATTTACCACAGATCTACTGAATTTAATTTAATTTAACTGAATTACCTCAGCTACGGAGATATTTATTACTGTTTGTCCATTTGTCTGTTTGTTTGTTAGAAAAAAAAACTCAGAAGATGGGTCTTGGTCCAACTTAGATCCCATTAAACTTTGAGACCATCAAGATAACAAAAAAAAAATCCAAATTTTCCCATTTACTTAATATTACATGTCTTGGTAGTGGTCTGTGTTCCCCGAGTACTCTTGTTTGAAATACATAAATTTTGCCTTTTCTCTGAAATTTTCTAGTCACAGTCACAACATGTCATCGATTTGTCTTAGGCAAAAGTGTCAGGAAATGTACTCTAGTATCACATTTGACAGAGGAATGGTTGAAATGAAATGACCTTTGACCTGTGGACCTCTTACCTTCATTATCCCTTGGAGAGTCGTATATGCTATTCCTCATGAAATCCAACATGTCGTTAATGGTCCTGTCAGTCAGGGACCCCACAGGACTCAGCTGCAGTGGATCCTCTGAGGTTTCATTTTGCTGGGGATTCCCCAGCAAATGACTTTCACTTTCATTTTGCCTGATTACAGTGTCACAGGGAGATGCCGACCCCTCTGTTAATACCTCGATATCACTAGATAACTTCCTTGTTAATGTTTTTTGACTAGATATCCTTCCCGCTGAGCTCAATGTGACTTCGCTGCCGACAGTATTATGACTAGCTCCCTTTTCCAGTTTCATTTTGGTCACATGACTTCCCGACCTTGACCTAGTTTCTTTATTCTCACTGACGGCCGACAGTCCATCGGTACTGTCTAGCACTTCTATGTCCTCTTCATAGAACGGGTTCGATTTCTCCAGTACATCACTGTCCCCGGCCATGGGTGTACGGCTCCCTTCATAGAAAGTATCGCCTTTATCTAACTCATCCGCCGACTCGTAAAACGGGTTGGATTTATCCAACTCTTCGCTGGAGTCAAGGTCATTTCTATTACTCCCGCTACCAGTACCACCTGTCATCCTGTCTCCCCGGACAGTTTTCTTTGGACTAGATTTTGCCGAGAAATACAACTCCGAAGTCGTCATAAGACTGTCCGGCTCACTTTCGCTCATGGAAATGTCCAAGTCTTCCTCCTCGCGATGCGAGGGATCGTCCGCTGTCCTACCAGATTCTTTACTTCCTGTGCGTCTCCTCGAAAGCTGGCCGGCCAATGAAATTTGACCGCAGTACGGATCGACGATTCCCAGCAGATTAGATGGCTTTGTAGAATAGCTGTTTTGGACCAGATGGTTCGAGTCAGTTTGCGACAAGGACTGGGGCTGTTGAGTTTTAGCACTGGAATCTTTTAGTATTAACAGGTCACTACCACTTGGCCTGAGAACTCTAGTAGGACTGTGGTCAGCATTTGTGGCATCCACGAAAATTTCACTCGATGACTGTGTGTCTTCCTTTGAGGACCCATTCAAGACCAGAATGTCACTGCCACTTCTTCTGAAGACAGAACTTTCGAAGTTTCCTCGGGAGTCTGTAAAATGTTCTTGGCTAAGCAGAGTATTAGACCCCGACAGGCCACCTTCAAGCACCTGTGTGTCGGAAGTGGATTTCGCACCCTGATGAATGTGTGAGATTCTTGACAAAACACCTGTACTGGAATTGGACTTTGCCGCCAAAAGTCCAACTTCGGAAGGATTACTCTCCACCCAGGCTTTTGTGTTTGACAGTTTCATTTGGGGAAACCCACCAGTTTCACTTTCTCTCTCAGCAGTTTCACTTTTGTTTTTAGCACCAGTACTTGTGGATAATGCATGGGGATTCCCCATGTTGCCGCTATTCTTGTCGAGGACCTTTGAGGTTAGTGTGGCTCTCATGGTTTTGGCTATGGATTTGTAGGAGTTTGAGGGTTCAGGGTCTTTTCTCGATAGTTGATAATCTTCCCGGGATGTCGACTTGAAGGAAGACGAGGATTCCGTGAGGCAGGATTGGAAAGAGGCCTCGGCAGAATAAGCTGGGTGGCTTGAAAAATTAAAAAAAAACATGACAAAGTAATCAAACCATTTATCATGTAATCTGTTTTTTATTACAGTGGCCTTTCAGCCTAATCCTTCATATAATTTTAAAGATTTTTTTTCACTATTTCTATTTTGCATCTACATCTACAACAATGTTTACAGGAAGTGTCTAATTTTGGCAGACAAGTGTTTGGAAACAATCCAGATTAATATACACTTAAAATGGGAAAATATATTTCACATTAGATCAAATACATTAGATTGAACAATAAAATGAGGTAAACTAGACCTACGCATCGCAGAACCGATGCAAATTTGTATCCACTGGTATCCACTCACCAAAGCCAGTGAACCATCATTTGACCTTGAAGGAGGGGCCAAAGGTCAAATCTAACATCAAAAGATTCCTAGCCCAAGATTTCGTATGAGTTGGTTTCGCATTGTAAACCTCTAGGATCAATAATAAGCGAGTTATACACACTTTTAAGTTTGGCTACCCTCATTTGACCTTGAAGGAGTGGCCCAAGGTCAAATCCATCACACCAAAAGATTCCTAGCTCATAATTTCCTATAGGTTGGTTTACCATCCCAAACCTCTAGGACGAATAATAAGCGAGTTATAAGCACTTATAACTTTGGCTATCCTCGTTTGACCTTGAAGGAGGGGCCCAAGGTCAAATCCGACCACACCAAAAGATTTCCAGCCCATGATTTCCTATATGTTGGTTTACCATCCCAAACCTCTAGGACCAAAAATAAGTGAGTTATAAGGACTTTTAATTTGGGTCATCCTCGTTTGACTTTGTAGGAGGGGTCAGAGGTCAAATCTGAACACACCAAAATATTCCCATCCCATGATTTCCTATAGGTTGGTTTACCATCCCAAACCTCTAGGACCAATAATAAGCCCATTATAAGCACTTTTAAGTTTGGCTATCCTCGTTTTACCTTGAACAAGCGGCCCAAGGTCAAATCTGACCAAACCAAAAGATTCCCAGCCCATGATTTCCTAAAGGTTGGTTTATCATTCCAAACCTCTGGGACCAATAATAAGTGAGTTTTTAGCACTTTTTAGTTTGGCTATCCTCGTTTGACCTTGAAGGAGGGGCCCAAGGTCAAATCCGTCCACACCAGCAGATTTCCAACCAATGATTTCCTATATGTTGGTTTACCATCCCAAACCTCTAGGACCAATAATAAGCGAGTTATAAGCATTTTTAAGTTTGGCTATCCTTGTTTGACCTTGAACGAGGGGCCCCAAGGTCAAATCTGACCACACAAAAAGATTCCCAGCCCATAATTTTCTATAGGTTGGTTTACCATCCCAAACCTCTACGACCAATAATAAGCGAGTTATAAGCACTTTTAAGTTTGGCTATCCTTGTTTGACCTTGAAGGAGGGGCCCAAGGTCAAATCCGACCACACCAGAAGATTCCCAGCACATGATGTCCTATATGTTGGTTTACCATCCCAAACCTCTAGGACCGATAATAAGCGAGTTATAAGCACTTTTAACTTTGGCTATCCTCGTTTGACCTTGAAGGGGTCCAAGGTCAAATCTGACAACATCAGAAGATTCGCAGCACATGATTTCCTATAGGTTGGTTTCACATTGCAAACCTCTAGGACCAATAATAATGGAGATATAGACACTTTTAAAGTCTGTTATGTGGGTTACTTCGGCCCTCCGTGGATGACCTTGAATTAAGAGCTTCAAGGTCAAATGTGTGCAAGTTTGTAGAGAACATGTATATCTGTTATACATATCACCTATCAAGAGATTCCACCTTCTACCTATGAGAAACAGCGAGTAGAAAAATGTATATTATATTCAAAGAAATGGCTGTGTCGGCCATCTTGTTTTTCAGAATGAGGCTATTTTTAGTCCCAGAGAAGCTTACCCCATAATGAAGATATCCAGCAAATTTGGTGAACCTAGCTGGTGTAGTTTAACCTCTTAGAGCGTTAACGCCGAAAATCTCTCTACGCGCGGCGGCGGTGTTGGCGGCGGTGGCGTAGCGAACGCTAAACCAAAGTATCCACCGGATGCCTCCGGTGGATACAATAATCGATTCTGGACTGATAATCAGTCGGAAAATGGACGATTAATTGACTGGGAAAATTCAAGGGTTAATCTCGTCACTACCACTAGGAACACATACTTCTCCAGATTTTTCTTCGCTATGGCCACCCCGTCACTTTGTTTCGAGTGTCTGGATGAGTTGACTGGTTTCTGCGGACTCGACTGGGCAGAACTGGTCGCCAGGGGAAACCCCAACTTGATAGGACTCACTGGAGGGCCAGTGTTTACATCCTGAAAAGATGAAAATATAACAACAATGCATGGACAGAAATCATTATTTCTGGCAAGAGGTTTATATTTTTAAGCGCGAGATAACTTTTTAAGCACGAGCCTCGGTAGAGCTTGCGCTTCTGGAGATCACCTTTTTATTTATTTTTTTTTTGTGTTTTTGTCTCCGGACTATCATGAATTGTGGCAATGGCTGTGTTTTACAGAAGTTATGCGGTGATGGGCTACATTAGTACTGGGATGGGTTATCGATTCAGTGCACTACTCGTGGACCAAAACACCTTTCGGTCTGGTTTTTTTTCTTTCTTGTTTTGTCTCCGGACTTTCATGAATTGTGGCGTAGCGTGATATAGTGCCTGTCTCTTCACTCAAGTTAAGCGACAATGGGCTACATTAGTACTTGGATGGGTGACCGTTTCAGTGCACTACTCTTGTCTCTAATGGCTTTGTGGCTTGCGCTAGTAGACTGAAACACCTTTCGGCCTTCTTAAGTACAAGAAAGACTTTTGGAGACAATTCCGTTTGCCATTACTACAAGGAGATAGATACCACTGAACACCACTTTTATCAGTAAAAGGGGTTCCTTGCCCTGAAAATCTGGCATTTCAAGAAGGAACAGAAATATTTTTTCTGTATTGCTATCCTTTGAATTGTAAATCGATTCTGATTCCGGGATACCGAAAATCATGTCTTCAAGTATTGTTTCAAACAGATAGACTGATTGTATCTAGTGGATATATGCTACAAATGTTATATAATATTTTATGTAATGTATGTACATAGAACTTCATTACAGAGTCAGATGCAGTTTGAAAAGAGCCCCTTGTGGCTTGGGGCCGATGTCACGAAGCTTCCTTTAGAAAGGACCTCCTTTAGTAAAGGAAGGTCATTTTTATTCCTTTGGGAAGGCCACCTTAAAATTCAGTTTCACAAAGCTTCCTGTAACTCTCCTTACCAAAGGTCTTCCTTGAAACTTAAGGAGGGAGTAAATGTTCAGGTAAAGTTAGTAAACATTCCTTGATGGGACACTTCCTTAAATTTAAGGTAGGTCCTCAGCTTTCTTGAAATTGAAGGGAGTTTTCAAGGTCTCCTTTAAGGAAGGAGGCTTTTGTGAAAGTGGAAATTTTTAAAGGAGGGAGAAATTCAAGGAAATCCTTGAATTTAAGGTGACCTTTATCTTAAGGAGGCTTCGTAAAACCGACCCCTGAAATAGGTTGTGGGAAACTATCATAAAATACATAAAGTTTTACAAAAAGAAGCAGGATCAAATGTATTTTAACTAAGGCTGCGATGGGTTACCCGGTTACCTGAAAACGGTTCGATGTCTGTAAGAAACCGAGTACAAAGTGATGAAGCGGGTAACCAAAAATATATTAAAAATACTGTAAACAACGAAAAACTTGGGTAAACCTCAATATTCTGTCAGATTTCTCCAACTACCAATAGTTTTTTCACGTATTTTTCCTTATTTATACAGATATTTAACATTATTTTTCGTAACGTTTTGTTTACATCATCCGCCATGTTTGCTTCTCTGCTACTTCCACTGGGTGACAACTAAAAGACGGTTACCAGAATTCGGATCGGTTCTTGCGAGACGAATACCCGGTGTCGTTTTTCTAACGAAGTCACAGCCTTAATTTTAACCACATTTGCTAGGTGAATAAAACTGACGGTCAAATAATAGACGATCACCTACCTTTGGCTTGGCCAATTCTTTGGGGTCAAGCTCTATAATCATGTCACTCGAACACTGCGGACACGTCAGAGCCTCTTCTAGAGTACCTGCAAAGTATCAAGCAAACAGGCCTGAGAATTCCAATTCCAATTCAACTTTTATAGCGCTTAATCTCTGCCAGAGTGACAGACTCTAAGGCGCAACATCATAGGTATAGTCACAAAAATCATCGTCCTTATCCATAGCAATGGTCGACATCACGGAGAACGCCATATGAGGTGGAAAATACTAAGGAGGATAAGCTTGGCAGAACAGGTATGCCTTAAGTTTTTTTCTGAAGGAAGCAATGGAAGTGGCAGATCGTACATCATCAGGGAGTTCATTCCATATTTTGGGAGCAACATATGCAAAGCTTAGACTAAACTGCTTTGTGGATGTGTAAATAGATGGTTGGTATTGAGGAACATGTAGAATTATACCATCAGATTGACTCAACCGGGTATTATAGGCACATTGTCTAACTTTACACACACAGTGTAGAACCCAGTGGTGGGAGATCACCACGAACTTATACCCCCTTCACACTACAGGCGGTATCCCCCGCGGTAGGTCGTGTTTGGTGAAATGTCCCTTTCCTTGGGTCACCGCCTCATGTCCGTTTGCAAACTTGTGTCCATTACCTTGTGTGTCCTACGGAAAATTTTATAATGTTCGAAATTTCCGCCTCTGATTTCGGTACCGCGGGCATGTGCGTATGAATTTCTTGTTACAGTTAACCGAAGGTGTGGTCCACGGTGTACATAAGGTTGTGATTCGGTTGTCTTTTGGTGTAATACGGCGACATAAGTTAAGGTATTTGATGTTTCGACACTGTGTCACAAGGTCACATATGAATCTCAAATGGTAGTTGAAGGGCAGGGGGCGTTTCGCCAAACGCCTATAACCACAAGTTACACTGTCTGTAGTGTGAACAACTCGGACGAAATGGGGCGACCTGGGAGGTGGTTTCCCCGCTGAGTAAAACTTCTAACCACGGGACATACTGTGTGAAAGGTGTATTACCTAACAATGTTTGTATCACAAATATGTTGACAAACAGCAATCACTATGAATCAGTTTTTTTCAAAAAAAACTTATAAAAAAAGGAAATAGACTGAAATCACCACAAATATAACCAAAATATAACTAAAACTGAAAGCTTTTCATAAACACCTCCCTCACTAACAGAGAGGTCCTCGGTGGCCTAGTGGGTTAGTAAGTTTGGCATCTAATCACAGGCTGTCACCTCTGTGTGTGGTTTTGACTCCCACAAGTGGCAAATGCTGAGGACCTGTCCCAATATGACCCTGGCTGTTGAACGGGGCTTAAAACCCTAACTTCACCCTCATGATGGCCCTCTGTGGCCTTGTGCTTAGCAGGTTTGGCATCTAATCACCGGCTGTCACCACTGTGTGGTTTTGACCCCCACAAGTGACAGATGCTGAGGACCTGTCCCAATATGACCCTGGCCGTTGAATGGGGATGTAAAACCCAAACTTTGACTTTGGCCCTCACTAACAGACCATGCTTGATGTTTCCTCACTTGTAACTGGCTGATTTTAGGATTACCTTGACAGCAGTGGGAAAAACCCCAAGGTGTTTTCTGTTCACTTCATTTCTTTACATTCATGGCTAGTTTTGTGATTTTAATTCCGACAAAATGGCTACAAAGCGATGAGTTTGGCAAATATCGGTATATATGGTTCATGTGAAGATTCACCATATCAGTACAAACATTCAAAATCCTGGGGCCGTATTCACGAAAGGTCTTAGCCAAGTTTTTGGCTTAACTTTTGTAGAAAAATACAGCCAACTTAAGCCCAAGACTTGACTAAGACCTTTCGTGGATACGGCCCCAGGTTTTCAAAGCCCCAGAAACCAGTTTTTATTTTCAGAACCAGTCCGACCACTAGGGTATGTGCACTATTTTTTCATCCATTGAACTACATGCTGTGATAATGACCCATACAATGCATTGAAGGTGACAATAAACCCATAAAGATCAATAAATTAAATCACAGTATTTTTCTTGACTTTTTTTTAAAAAAAATACTCCTATTTCCTGGTGCTGAATGACAAATTTGACAATGACTTTATCTACCTACCTTTGTCTGCCAGGCTGTTGGAGTATTTTACCAGTTGCTGCCCAATACTGGAAGATTTCGGCATCCCACCAAAACTCGACTTCTTCACGTGCCTCTTGGCCGTGTTTTTGTTGAATTCATGCCCGCATTTCAGACACTGTAAATAATGTACCAAACATTAAACTTTTTAAGTGGACACTTTTCTGTCACAGAACGTCAATTTTTTTTCAATTATACCATAGAGCTTTGTTTTTTAACTATGTTACGCTGTGATATTTCCAATTAAAATAGAATCAACATGCAATTTTTAATCTCAATTTTTGATTACTCCCTATCATACTAATATTTTACTCTATACAGTAGAAGCTATTTTTTTGTTAGGTTGACTGACAATAACATCTTTTATGCCATGTTGATGGTTTCTAAACATTTTGTGGAGTCCAAATTTCAAACATTTTCACCAAGTTTCGTTTTCAGTGTACTTATCGAGCAAAGTTAGCCAACTTTCACAAACATTGCTACAGTAATAAAATGATGTGAACACAGTTCGGCCTGAATGGGCTCATCAGACCCTAAAAATATATATTGTGACTGGAGAAAGAAATATTTTCCACGGGCTGTAAATGCTGGATTTACAGTCCAGTTAGATCAGTGAAAAGTTTGCTTTACTTTCAATAACATTTGATCGGCTCAAATGGCTAATTTTTTAAAATTTTTATCTCAACTTGAGCTCGATCCCTTTTATAAATACAGCGGCCCCTGTATAACTCTACCTTTCCTGTACTTCCTAGTTCTAGTCTTTGTCATCTTATCACTACTTTTCATTTCAATGTAATAGGGCAGGGTTGGTATCTCCCTTTCCATTTCGGTATCCCAGCCGTGTGAAACCGTACCGATTCCGGGACACAAAAAAAAAAAGATGCGTACTAGAATATCCCCAATCGAATAGGGCCACTAACAGGAAGTGAAATTCGTGAAAACAAAACACAGTAGTTCCTCAGAAAGAAACTACTATAGAAGTGCAAAACTATACACAAATATGAAATAAAAGTTGATAATTTCTTCAGATTTGAGGTTTGTTTCCAATATTTTTCATTTTCCTCACAGTATTATATGATGACATTCGAAAAGTTTGCACCAAAGTGTCATCACGGCATTCAAGTGAATTGTTCTCGATACCGAGATACCGGTGTTACCGACCCTGCCTGACAGTATAACCACTACTATTCAGCCTACCTGTAGCCTGTCTTTTGCCATGGCCAAGAGTTTGTTGGCATTTACAACCGGCTGCAACAGATCACACATTGCCTGCAAAATAAACGCACACCATGCAATATTATCTCTCCTTGTAACTGTAGAGGTCCTTAGTGGTCTAGTTAATTTACTATTTCAATATCTTATTCCACTTCCTGGGGGGCCACGGTGGCAGAGTGGTAACACTCTCGCCTCCCACCTCTGAGGCCGGGGTTCGATCCCCGTCACGGCCTGAAGTGGTAAAGCTGGTAGTTGATTGCCGTTGGTCGGCAGTTTACAGTACAGCACCCTAACGAACTGTATGTACCGGTTTCCTCTGCCCTTCCAACTACCCATCGTGATATGACCTGTACAGTGTTGAAAGCGACGTAAAACCCCAAATAAAATAAATAAATATTACACTTCCTTCTCTTACTCTGGGTGAACAATAAAATTCGGGGTCTCAGCATACCAAATAAAAAAAAAAAATCCACGATGTAGTTTTTGATCAATTGTCCAAATAAGAAAACATGACACATGCGCACTCACGCACAAACAAACAGGCAGCATTTTATAATCTCCTGTCAAAGTTCAAAGTTGGGGTTTTACGTTCCGTTCAAGAGCCAGGGTCATATTGGGACAGGTCCTCAGTACTGCCACTTGTGGGATTTGATGCCCACACAGAGGTGACAGCCTGTGATTAGATGCCAATCTTTCTAACCCACTAGGCCACTGTGGACCTCTATAATCTCATTCTATTCTATTCTGTACTTTTATAGCGCTTAATCTCTGCTAGGCAGACTCTAAGGCGCAACACCAAAATCAAATTCAAAAAATCATCTGTCCATAGCCGTTGCCAGGTCCAGTACCACGGAGACACCGCATAGAGTGTATGCTAAGTTGGAAATGCCTTTTTGAAGAGATACGATTTTAACCTTTTCCTGAAACAGGCGAGAGTGGGGGCAGAACAGACCTCATCAGGCAAATGATTCCAAACCAAGGGAGCATCAAAAGCAAAGCTGTGGCTAAAGTGATTTTTGATTTATGTACAGATGGACAGAATTGAAGAACCTCCAAGAACCTTTTATCTGGATGGTTGTATCTTGTATTATATCTTCCACAACGAGTAGACAAAAGAGGATCAAAGTAACTGGGATAATCACTGTGAAGAAACTTGTAAATTAGAGTGGCAGTTTTGAAGATACAGCGAAATTCAACTGGGAGCCAATGGAGTCGTTTGAGAATAGGAGATGTCATGTCAGTCGCGAGACAATTACCTGAGCACTGGCTTCATCCTCCATAATATACCGCCGCTCCTGCTTGCTCTTGTTGATGTAATTCAACTTGAGCTTGACGCAGAAAGCAGTGGCTCCCCCAGTGGCCAAAATGTGAACTACGTCGGAGCCACATTCATACACAGTGGCCTGGATGAGGCAACTCAAGTCCAGCTGTTCTGTCACAGTACCGTTTATGTCCTTCTCCAGAATAAACCTAAAAAGTTGTGCATGGGATTATATTGTGACAAGAAATAAAAATATTTATTTCAGCTCTTTAAAAGGGAAAGATTCCATGATAAAAACTCTGAGAGTAAGAAATCTAAAATTTGCCACATATTTGAAATTCGTCACAAGTCGAAATACTTATAAAAATGATGAATTGAGGTGAGATTTGTTGAATGTAGAGTAAATCCAGGCTTTCTACACTGGAATATACCAAGTTTAAGACAAAACATGATTGTCTTCACAGAATTAACTAAAGTTTTAGAGGTGGCGAATTTTAGATTTCTTACTCCACTGGATTACAATATTGTAGTATTGAAAGCTCTTATCTAGAGATAAAACAAAACTAAATCACAGTAAAAAGTGACAGCAAATATTCACTTCAGAACAGTTATTGTAGAATTTGGCCTTATTCTGTTGTAGTGTGTCTTTACAACTATACTTCGATAGTCTACAATTGAGCTATCTCATCAGAGGCTGGAGAGTCAGTCTAACCATAAGTACCTTTTGGTGAGTGCAACTCCACTGGTGGTTTTAAGAAAAGGTTGACAGAAAGATCCTGATATTTGTCACAGTACACAGGTCATGCTCCAGTTTAAATGGTAATAGGGATTGTATATGAAAATCCCCAGATATTTCGCAAACCCATAGAAAAACGGCAGTGGTCGGACCGGTTCTGAAAATAAAAACCGGTTTCCAGGGCTTTGAAACCGAACGAAATCCGGTATTTCGAAAGTGTGCGGATATGGTAAAAAATTTTACGCGAGCATACATGAGCAATATTTCTCAAGAGGAAATATGGATTCGCGAGATAGTTTGAAGTTTGTAAACTTCGTTTATCATGAATATAAAGTAAAAATGTAAGCTGTTTCCTCAAATATATACATTCTTTATTGTTTTGACAAAGTATTAACCAGTAGAAAGCCTAAGATAATAATAATGACGTTTTCAATAACCGGTTCTTAAATATTCTTTGCGGATTTCGTCATTTCTACCTAAACGAAATGAAATGCGGTATACCGGTTTACTTTTCACACCACCAAAAAACGGTGGGGCAAAGAAAGTTTTCAACTTAAAAATCCCCAGTACGATGCCATATACAAATGTTATAGTGTGTTTTTATTTATGATACTCATTAATTATTACAGTTAAAGAGAGTTCAAGGTCACCTTAACATACGATTCCTCTCCTGACCCAAACACATGTGCTAGCCAGGTTTGAATGAAATCCGTGAAAGCGTTTTTGAGTTATCGCCTACAAAAGTGCAAATGTGCACAAGCACAACGGATGTGAAACCAGTACATTCCTGACTTTCGTCTGGGGATATAATAACTTATCAGCAACTTTCATATTGAATAAATTTTAACATATCACCAAAGATATTTTAAAATAAATACAGGACACTCACTTCTCAGCAATCGTGACTATGTAACTCTCGTCGGGATCGTCTTCTGAACTAACAATGAACGGCTCACTTTCTGCCCCTGCAGGAAATTATAAAAACATTTTATTTTAAGTTAACTTTTTGTAGATTAAATACTCACTTTATCCTCACTAGTGCTTTGTCTTGGTGAGAGCAAACATCAAGGAGGAAAAAAAAATTCTTGTTGATAATACTACGCATACTACTACTAGTGCTGCAATGATTCTTCAGTTACTCGAATATGAAACGAGTCAGTTTATTACTCGAGGCAAGAAAAGTGAACTGGGTCTTTGAAAAACAACTAAAAATAGATGCAAAAACTACTACAAAATTTGATTGTTTTCTTTAAAATATAAGAATATATTTTTCCAATGCAAGGATTTTCCGTATTCAGTTTTTATTTTTAAGCATTTCCAAACTTGAAATGTGTGTGTAACAATGCTCTTATAAGACGGCATTTTATAAAAACATATTTCAAAGACGCCTCAAATCTCGCAATATATAAATGGTTAAAGCTTCCTGTATTTTGCATTATAAATGCTTTTTTATTCCAAAATTCCATGAATTATCAACAATCTTTCCTGTTGTTTGCATTTTTTGTTATTTTATAAAATGTAATATGCCTAAATATGACGACGTTTATTTTGTGAGCGATAATAAAGCGATTAACTGAATCGGAGTCGGTTCTTCCAAAACGAGGAATCGCGGCGCATTTTCAGGCTTAATTGCTACTTCCACTGCATCACATTACTAGTTCTTCAAATTTAATTTCGCCAATTATTTAATATTCAAGTTGGCAGTTGATGATTGCTCTCACTAACATGTGGCACTAATGAAGGTAAGGTAGGCCTATTTCAAGTAAAAAAAATAAACATTAAGACATGCAATTCAGAGTTCCACCTGGTTAAGTCAAATCACCAGTGAATTAATTTGGTTAATGTTATGAGAAATTTTTATATTCACTGGTCCCCTGTTTTTATGACAGCATTTTCATATTCTCGCTGTAAATATTGATTTATTGAACATCTAAATCCTGCAAAATGGTGGATAATAAAACTAAAACATCCCTCATCAGACATATACAGAAAAACAATATTATATATCATGCATGAAAAACAACACCAATACAATACTCGTGTAATATTATTATCTTCATTCGTGGTATATTTTTTCTGAATATATCATTCGGGAACTTTTCCTATTGTACAAGCAAGATTGGTGGGGTGGGGGTGCACCTCATCTTTAACCGTGCAATACCCTTATACCCGTATACCCATTCATTGCGGTCCATCTACAGATCAATACGGACAAGGTCGTGAAGCAAAATTCAGATGCGCATTGTTACGACCACACCGGTACAGTGTGAATGGCCCATCAGGGACAACATTACCACTTCTTACCAAAGTCGGCCAGCATTGTTTCACTTCCGCTACTTTTCCACAGTAAAGACTCCTGTTCAGACGATTTCTGCCTCGTTATTCTCTCGGGTGGTTTCTGGGCCTCTGGTTCAACTGTTTCAGTGGACACAGATTTTGGGGAGTTTGGAAACGATTTTATGGATCTGAAAGACCCTGGAGAAAAAGAATAGAAAGACTACCGTAAATTTCCAAAATAACGCCCGGGTTCAAATAAATGCCTGGTTCAAATAAACGCCTGGTACCAAGAACACTGTTTATAATTTATAACACTGTTTTTGTATTTCAAAAGAACGCCTGGTTCAATTTAACGCCTGGTCTGATGGCATTTGAAAATAATGAACGCCCGGGCCATATTTTGGAAAAATACGGTATATTTTGTTTTATTGCTAAACCTTGATTAGCATTGATTAATTGATTGACTGACTGATTAACTGATTAACCATTGATTAATTGACTGACTGATTATTTGACTGACTGACTGACTGATTGATTTCAGTTTAAAGTGGCCTGTAACAAATGAAATGTCAGAACAGGGATAGCGATTAAAACTTCCACATATCTTACATACTCCATGAACTATGTAATATTATTAACTTAGATATTAAGTATTACTTAGATTTCAATTAAGAAATTAACTACAAAACCCGCATCCATGAACACTACAAACTCTACAGTGACCTTAGAATCATCTAAACTAGCAGATTACAACAACAATGACAACAGGTTTCGTTTCGTTGTAAACACATATACCCTTTGGAATCGGGAGATGGTTTTTCCTTACTAAGAGGAACAAGTATTGTTTTGATTCCAGGAAAACCTCCCTTTACTTTGATCTAATACCCCTTTCACACTACAGGTGTTATAGCCCCTTGGTTATAGGTGTCAGACGAAATGCTCCGGTCCTTCAACTACCATCTGACGTCCGTATGCGAGCTTGTGATACAGTGACCGACCGTCCCATTTTCGGGGCATCCCGCAGAAGGTTTAAAATGTGTAAAATTTCCGCCTCTGAATTATTAACCGTTACCGTTATTCACCTCAATCACTGTCTCTTTTCTGCCTTCCGCAGATAATTTTTTTCATACGGTAACTGAAGGCGGGTCCGCGGTCTATGTCAGGTTGTGATTCTTTCTTTTCGGTAGCACGCGTTCGTCCAACGGCTAGCGAAGGTGAGTTGAGGTTAATGGAGGTTGCCTCTGGTTGACCAACATTAGTACTGCTGTCGTCCTGCTGCTATTGACGGTTACACATCGTGTCCCATGTCTGGGAAGACATGAGGCGTCCTGGGAGGCGGTTCCGTTGCTGAGTAAAACTTTTAACCACGGGGTATACTGCCTTTAGTGTGAATGGGGGATTAGGTCACCTTATCTAAGGACTGTTCATGAATAAGGTAGTGGTGTGAACGGTAAACCGGTATACCGCATTTCGTTTCGTTTAGGTAGAAATGACGAAATCCGCAAAGAATATTTTTAAGTATCGGTTATTGAAAATGTCATTATATTAGGCTTTCTACTGGACAGGTTAATATTTCGTCAAAACAATAAAGAACATATATATATATATATATTTGTGGAAGTAACTTACATTTTCGCTTCATATTCACGGTAAATGAAGTTTACAAACTTCAAACTATCTCGCGAATCCATATTTCCTATTGAGAATGTAGCTCATGTAAAAATTTTTTTATCATATCTCTGTAAACTTTCGAAATCCCAGATTTCGTTCAGTTTCAAAGCCCCGAAAAAATGGTTTTTATTTTCAGAACCGGTCCGACCACTAGAATAAGGCCCCAGATTTACACGAAATATTCCCAAGGCTTTAAATGCCTGAAGAAACTATAAACTTTTATCTCATACTTTGTACATTTTCGGGTGTTTTTGAGTAGAATTGCCATGTTTTCAATTATAGTGAACTTCAGTTCCTATTAGTATGTCTATTTGAATGGTGTGGAGGCAGTAAATGTTCCCCCCAATTTTGGCCAATATTCAAATATTTTTAAAGTCTACATATTTTTTTTTTTCACATTTCATATCCTGTGGGAAAATTACCTGTGTTGATAAGGAATATCCACCTTACCTTGGCTTAATTCCTTTTCTCTGTCAGTTTCACCTGACGTTGTAGACTCAATTATAGCTTCAGTGGTTTGCCCGTGGTCTGACGTATTTGGAGACGACCCTACAACACCATAAAAAGATAAAAGTTAGTTAAAGTCATTTTTCTTTCGGTTTTGGTGACTCATATTGCTGGTATTTCTTCCCAGTTGAACTGCTATTCCAAAATGATAGTTCAAATTCCTCGAGAAACCAAGCACAAAGTAGCAAAGCGAGAAACCGAAGAAAATATTAAAACGTGGTTTAAATCAATGAACTACTTGGGTAAACGCTTAGTATTTAAGTCAGACTTCTGTACCTCAAGTGAAAAAGCTGGTAGTTGCTTGCTGTTGGTCGGCAGTTTACAGTACAGAACCCTGACGAACTGTATGTACTGGTTTCCTCTGCCCTTCCAACTACCCGTCGTGATATGACCTGTACAGTGTCGAAAGCGACATAAAATCCCAAATGATTAAATGTACTTGAAATTAGCTTTCAATCTTCCTTATTTTTACCGATGTAACATTCTACTTTTGAAACTTTGAAACTAAAAATCTACTTGTTTAGACTAGCCTATCCCCCACCATAGTACAACTCCCGGGTGGGCGCTAATTTGGATCTGGACCTTATATTTCCCTGGACTTTCCCTTTTTCATCTCGAGCACATTAGAGGATGTTGTATCAATTTTGCCCTATATAAATGTTTCTATTCTATTCTACACCAAGACCACATACTGAAATAGTGATTTTGCTATTTGCTCTCAGTCTGACAAATTACTACATTAGTACTGGGATGGGCGATCGCTTCGGTGTACTACTCGTGTCTCTGATGGCTTTGCAGCTCGCACTAGTAGACCGAAACCAATTTCGGCCTTGTTTAAACTTTACATCTGTAAAAGTTTCATGATAAACACATGCAGGTTAGAGTACAAACTAAAGCTGTGGCCAATGTACAATGACCATTGGATACTACAGTTTCTAAGGGAGGTCGTTTTCTACATAAACTACATCTCACTCAAACTAAAAAGTTACCTGCCACAGCACTGGCCTGTGGCTTTATCTCTGAGCTGTAGCCAGTCCTTGAGGTTTGACCTTGGCTGACCTTCTGTGCTTGTAGCCAATCAGATCCTAGCTCTGTCCTCATCTTCTCAACTTTTTCCTTCAGAAGCTGATGTTCCTCATCTTCCAGACCAAAGCCTGAAACATCAATACCATTAATTAGTGCTGCCGTGACACTTGCTACTTCCGATACTATCGTTTGCCACGGCCATTATAAGCGACAATCGGATTCATTTTTTCGAATCCGATTACAAAGATATTAGCATAGTTATACAGGATTATTCAGCATTTTAAAATATATTTCGGCTTTTGACAACCCAGTTCATACAATCCTAGTCACATGACCTATTAGGAAAGCATTGAACAGTTGCTCAAATGAAGCTTCGGAATTGTATAATTTTTTTTTTCTAGTTAATAAGTCAATATAATTCACTTAAAGCTTTCATAGTACATGTAAAAATATTGTAGTTTTATTTATTTGAGGTGCACATGTTATAACATAGCCAACATACAGCATTTTATATTGTTGGAAATTTTTAAAATTTACTGACGATTTTCAAAGGGTCCCTGCATTTTAGCAGTTGGGGCTGTACCTGTACAGTCGGATTAGTTAAATAGCGCTTTGAGTCCTGTAGTATATGGAGATATTGCGCTGAGTATAAATACATAATAATAATAATTTGACAATATGTAAACAACCAAAAAAAGAGAAAAATATGAAATGATAAATGGTGTATACAGGTGAGAAAAACAATATTACTCTATATATTAATTGAAAAGTTTTATTTTGAGGTGAGTTTATGAAGTTGACATATGTCGGTACTTGGTTGGCCAATGTGGGCGATAATCGATGTAAATTTGCAGTGGCGAGTGACAGAGCTACCATTAATATTGCTTTACTGGTTATCTAAGGAAAGTAATGGATAGTGCTCCCCTGGCAACTTGCCAAATGGGGTTTCATATCGAGTTTGTTCAACTCATGAACACGAGTTCCTTTTAAAGCATAAACAATAGAAGTCCAAAAATATATACATAAACCACATGCCTGCAATAAAAGCTTGTTTACTTAATATTTTACTTCAAATTTACCTATTACAACTCAAAGCCAAAGATTTCTCTCCATACACCTTACCTGGTAAAACAGCCAATCAAAGCGTCCTTTTTATTTATTGACATGACAGGGATGTTGATCCTAATTTTGCAGGTAAATATAACAAATTTTGTTGGAAAATGGTTAGAAATAGATTTTATTATGAAAGGAAGCATACTAGTGCATATATCTTTAAGGGTTTAGGTCTTTTAAAATATTGTTATTGACTCGAGTTGGACTTGAGTTGAATCGTCCATGATGCATGAAACTTGAGTTGGTACTGTGACAGCTCACACGAGCACTTTTAAAGGATTTTAAAATCTTTAAAGCAATGCTAAAGTTTGAGTAAGCAGATTAAGGTGGGTATTTTTTTCCTGTACTTTCATTTTTGTGTTTTTGTTTTGTTTTTTTCTGTATACCCTGCAAAATATTTCCTTTTACCACAGGCCCCAAAGCACTATTTGCCCATCCTGACCAAGTACGGCCCATGTTCTAGTCATGGACATTCCCCGAAATGTAGGGGTGCGACCGAGTAGTCGACACTCGCTGAGCGAGGCAAATTTCAGGAAAATTTGATCCCAACTTTAAGAGTCGACTACTCATGTGCATATAACAACCTATTGAAGCGGTTACGTTTTTTAGGAAATAAAAAATAAATAACATACCTTGCTGGTATTAAATCGCATAATCCACCATTTTTAACATAATATTAAGCATATTATATGATGACATCGGCTAATTCAAGCGATTCAAAGCTTTTATCTTTATATTTTTGTTGTTTACGGGAGCCGCCATATTGGATGTTGGTTCCTGTAATGGTGGATACTAAACTTCGCGAGGGCTCGATGTCGAGTTGATTTTTTGTCCGCGAGCAATCGACCCGAATTATTTGTACTCGTCACACTCCTACCGAAATGAAAGACAGAATCTCAGGGATGACCATATATCAATGTCTCTGGGCTTCTTTAACCTGTCTCTGCTGATGGAAGCCAGTTACAGAAGACCACCATTTTAAGTGGTCATCCAAGGCACCATGTATCCACCTGTAACCCTGATTGAACCCACCTCCTCTGTGTTCCTAGGCGAGTGTGTTACCCACTTGACCATCGTGGCCGCAATAAAGATATCCGGGCGTGTTTATCATTCCGGTTTACACCCTTAGATAAAAGCTTATACAAGTCACCAAAGTCATCGTCGCTGCCACCGCTGCTATCACTGTTAAATCATATTCAAAAAAGGACTGCCATAACATGAATAACAAATACAGTAAAACCTCTATTATCCGATCCTCTTGAGAGGGTAACAATTAGGTTGGATAATAGGAAGGCCAAAATAACAGGCTTAGATGGAGTTGGTAGAGTGGGCTTGAGGTTGAATAATTGAAAATTCGGATAATAGAGGGTCGGATAATAGAGGTTCTACTGTATTTGATATTTGCCTATTAGAATCACTGATTTCCGGTGATTTTTAAGTAGCGCGCTCTAGTGAGGCTCAGGCTTCTAGAGATCATTTTTTTTTGTCTCCGGACTTTCACAAATTGTTGCGCAGCGTGACGAGTATCTGTCTGTTCACTGGGGTTAAGTGGCAATGGGCTACGTTAGTACTGGGATGGGTGACCGCCTCAGTGCACTACTCGTGTCTCTGATGGCTTTGGGGCTCGCGCTAGTAGACCGAAACCCCTTTCGGCCTTGTTTCATCCTTACTTTTAAAGCTGGTTGCATCCACAGATTCCGTCTCCCAGGTAACGGAATCCATGTCGGAGATGTCTGGGTTTCTGGCTTTTTTCAGCGATTTCCCCCTTTTACCAGTCTTCTTTTTCCTGTCAGTTCGGATAGACGTGACCTTGAAAAAACAACAGGAAAACTTCGAGAATACAATAGGAGCATTAGACTGAACATCTTCAGAAAAGATATACAGTAGATTTGGTATAAGTAGAACTGCCATAAGTAGAACATTGCCATAAGTAGAAGTAGTTTCTAAGTCCCAACAATTATTAGTGCAAAATATAAGGATAAGTAGAAGTTCGACTTACAGAAAGTGGCCATAACTAGAACCTAATTTGATGCACAAAGTGTTACTTTTCAATAGGAATAACAAGGTATAAGTAGAACCTATAAATGTTGTGTGTACAGAAGTGTCAATCTCCACAAACGTTGTGACAAAATAGTATCATTGTGACACTCTGTACCTGATTCCTCACTTTTGTGTTTGTAAATCTGACCAGCAAACAAATAAATTTCAAAGTAGAGTGATCACAAAACTGTTAATTATTGCAAGAGACTTAAATTACATAGTATCTTTAGTACCTCATACATTTCTCAAAGTGGGTATAACTAGAAGTTGCCATAAGTAGAAGTAAATGGCTGACATTTTGTAACTTCGACTTAGACCAAATCCACTGTATATGCTTTTGCATATGTCTAACTAGCAACTCTTTTGACAATATGTCGGTCATTGTACTGACCTAAACTTAGAGGTGTCATCGTCAGGGTATACGAGGTCTTAATGGCGTGGACAAATTCGTGAGGCATATCACGGTGCCATTGTTTCACTAATTACACCTACATTTGCTCTTTAAATATATGTGTATTGATAACTTCTACTGGAATAAATAACATTGTACATCTGTCTTGTGCTCACAGTTGTTAAACTGGGCCTGAAGAAATTCGTGGATTCGGATGGTGATCTGGGCCTGTATTCACAATGATTCTTACAATTTTTCTTTGAACTACACTTAGTCTAACCTGTGTACACATTGCCTTTTACTTCTATTCTTAGAATTATTCTTAGCTAAGAATTGTTTTGTGGGTAGGATTTTATTCTAAGAATAAGAAAATTCTTGGCAAAGAATTTTTCTTAGACTTAAGTGTAATTCTAAGAAAAATTCTAAGAATCTTTGTGAATACGGGCCCAGGTAAATATGTGAAGCAATAAAAAAGTAAACTATACTTATGGGTTATTTTTTACTTCCTGTCGGAAGCGGAAGTAGCCATCACAATAGTTACCATCAGAAATCAAAACAAAACCGCATGAAAGTATATCAATTATATGAATACTTCATTATATTTGTATTAAATCCCTCCGAAAATAAGCTTAAATTTACGGTAATTATTGTTTATACACTGCACCGCGGATGATCATTAATTCTCGATTATCGTCCATTTTGTTCTATCACCGGGGAAGCTGCGGTATCGCCGCTCGTGATGACACCACTACCAAAAGTATAATTAATCTACGGCTGCCGCAAATAAGACATTTCTTTTTTGTGAATTGAAGTGTTGAAAAATATAACTTACTTGTATCTCGGATTCACTCTGGGTGGTTACCGAGACTGAGCCTTCATAATTCATCACCAGACTCTGCTCCATGGACTCTTCCATATCTGAGCCGTTGACGAGCAGGTCCCGTCTAGACGGGGGCAAGATCACACTGGGCACCGAATAACTACAGTTCTGCAAATGTGAAACAAAAAGAATAGGTTTGATTTTAATTTTGTGCTTGTATTTAGGGGTGCGACAGTACTAGATTTTCTAGTTCAGGGCTAGCCAATGCAAAACTGTCCCGATTTCGGGATACCAAAAAAAAAAAATTTGAGTTTAAGCATTTACCTAAGCAAATTTTCCTACAAACAGGAAGTGATTTTCCGTAATCCAAAACATGACAGTTTTTTCTCAAAGAAATCACAATAAATGCACTAAGATCTAGTGAAATATGATGTAATAGTTTATAATTTCTTCAGATTCAGGCTTGGCATTTAATATTTCATGTTTCCCAATAATTATATAAGCTGACATTCGAGATTCTGGTTGTAAAAGTGGTCACGGTATTTTAGTAAAATTGTCTCGATTACAGGTATACCGCCACTACCGACTTAGGTTCACTGTACATTAGATGACAGCGTTGGGACAAATACATAAAAATATTTGCATTTGTAAACACACTAAAAATTGTGTATCAGTCTTTGACTTTTTTTTAACTACCAAATATTTGTGGAGTGCATTTCACAGTTGTATTTGGAGAAGTTCTTATTTTTATTATCCACCGACCGCCGTATTTGACCCATATAGAGGGATATACGGAGCGGGATATATTTTACTTGTATACAGCGGCGTCTCCTTACCATGGATAATAGTGCTGGGAATTGGCTCCAATTTTCATGGTCGATTATTCGTCCATTTTTCCAAGCGATGATCGACCCATAATCAATTTATATACTCTGTTATTGTTTATTATTTAAGAAACACTTTCCGAGATAAAGTATAGGTCAATCCGGTAAGAATAACGGTGTTCCGACATTTAGAATCTACCGAAAGCACCCACTTCCTGTAAATATCGGCTATGTTAAAGCACTCAGCCCTTCAGGCTTCGTGGCTTTAACATTCAGCCGCTCGATAGTTTAAAACCATCATAAAGCACTCGAATATGTCTTATATTCCTGCTCCGTAAATCCACCTATACGAGTCGAATACGGCCCGCGGTGGATAATATAAATAGGGCAGAGTTATTTTGAGTACTACCAAGATAACAGGCCTCTATTCAACAGACATAAAGAGTAGGTCATCCACTGTAAATCCACTACATACATACATTACGACTGTAAGAAAAGGTTAGGGATGGATCGGTATCAAAAATGCGTAGATCGGGAGGTCGCCAATGCAAAAACCGTACCGATTCCAGGACTCCGCATTTTAGTCCGTCCCAATCAAACATGGCTGTTTCCTGTTCACAACATCGCAATAAGAGTCCCCAAATGCACAAAAATACGGGATAAACGTGTAGGATTTCTTCAGATTTGAGGTGTGTTCCCACTATTTTCCTTCCATTATATGCGTTGAAAAACACGAATGAGGATATAAAGTGTCATAACCAAAACATGGCAGTTCTGCTCAACATGATGGCTATAAACACCTGCAAATGCTTGAAAATATGGGATTAAAGCTTACAATTCTTCAGATTTTGGGGTACATCTCTAATTTAATTTTTCCTTCCATTATGTGTGTTGACAAGCGAAGTGGCGGTTGTAAAATTACATCACAGTTTTTCATTAGAATGCCCTTGATACCGAGACACCTACCGACCCATCCCTAGAAAAGGCATGAAATTGCAAATTTAATAAGTAAATTAAATTTTTATAAGTTAATACCCTATCCAATGGACAACTGCTAACCGGCCACTGCCATCCGACTATGGCCTTATAAGGGTCTTCTAACCTTAAGTTGACCCAGGCCGGAACAAATTTTGTTAGTTTGTTTATGAGTTCACATAAGTCCCTAGTAACTTACCCGCTGACCAAGCAGTAGTTATTCAGCAATTGTCCATTGGATAGGATGTATTAAAATAATAAAATTGCAAATTTAATAAGTAAATTAAATTTTTATAAGTTAATACCCTATCCACCCTCCCACCCACCCCGCTATCAGCTTACTAGGGGTTTAATAGGTTTAGACAACGAAAAAGATGCTATGACCTCACGCTGTCTAGACAGGAAGGAAGTACGACACGCCATCTGGCAAGTGCACTAGTACTAGGGAGCGGCCGGCCGGTGGAAACACAGGACGTCTTTTTCTGATGTTTGGTGGGCTGGTCTGCGCCGACCGGTTTAGCAATTGTCCATTGGATAGGATGTATTAACGCAATAAAATAATCACAACAAATCTCAGGATCATGTAAGGATACTTCACTCACTATTAGCTTACCTTCTGTTCTTTCTTGCTGAAAGGCTTCCCATCCAGTAATACCTAAAAAGACAGGAAGAAACACGCTAAGTAGAGCCTTCATTTATTTATTTGGGGTTTTACGTCGCTTTCAACACTGTACAGGTCATATCACGACGGTAGTTGGAAGGGCAGAGGAAACCAGTACATACAGTTGGTCAAGGTTCTGTACTGTAAACTGCCAAGCAACGGCAAGCAACTACCAGCTTTCCCACTTGAGGCCGTGCTGGGAATTGAACCCCGGCCTCAGAGGTGGGAGGCGAGTGTTACCACTCTGCCCCCGTGGCTCCCAATTTAGCTTTAGGGTTTAAAAGAAGCGATTGGGGGCCATGGTGGAGCAGTGGTAACACACTCGACTCCTGCCTCTGAGGTCAACGGTTCAAACCCTGGACCTTATGTGGTAAAGTTGGTAGCCTCTTACCGATGGTCGGCATTTTACAGTACAGAACCTTGACACCACCTGTATGTACTGGTTTCCTCTGCTCGTAAAACTACCCGTTGTGATATGACCTGCAGAGTGTTAAAAGCAAAGTTAAAACCCAAATAAAATAAATAAACAAAAGTTAATAAGAAATAGAAAGACGTAGAAAAAGAAATAGTGTGAAGTAGTAGCCGAGTAAGTGACTAAGCAGCCTCCTTGCAGGAATTACTATTCATAGTGCTATTCTGTGTGGCTTATAGAGCAGAGTGTTGACCAACTTGTACGTGCTGCCTTGCTCCATCACTAAAGCTGCTGTTTGTGATTAAGCTTTTCTACGTGTTGAAAGCAACATTAATTCAAAATTTCTATAACTTTAGATTCTTCTTACATAGTTACTTATGTAGTGAAGCATATGATTTTAAAGTAACATTGGTTCATATACAAAGAAAATTTAAATCTGTATACTTGGTGGGGAAAATGTTATTTTAGATTCTTCAAACAAAAAAAAATTAAGAAAGCTATATTTATTAACATACAAAGAATTAAATAGCACCCAAAAAAAAAACAATTACCACAGAGACAGCAGTAGGGTGGATCTGTTGAATGGTTCGCTTTCTGTGTTCACCATGGTAACAAATGGGATTGCTTTCCAATTTCAGCTGAAATATGAGAAACAAAAAGACAATAGCTTATGAAACATTGTGTTGGAAGTGAGAAACTACACTTATTGTTTAGATAAAACTTACAAAGAACAGAATATTGAAGATGAATGCTCATTGTAACCATAATACCATCCTTCGTTAACCTCAACTCGCCTTCGTTGGCCTTCTATACAAGCTAGCAATCTTTCATCTAGTTTGATCATCCAATGTTTTTAAATTAAGCAAGTAAAAATACAGAAATCTAAAAAATAAAATCATATTACTGTGTTGAAAATATAGGAATATCCATTGATATTTTGTGGGAATTTTACCACATTATCAAAAAGACATTTCTTTTACAGATGGGAGAAAATAGCACCCAGTGTGCTGTTGGTGATTTCTAAACATTTTGCGGAGTCCGAATTTCAGATGTTCCTGTTCCCAAATTTGTTTTTGGGGCAGTCAACAAACCAACTATTGAAAATCTACAAATATCGACCCGAAATTAGTTTGAACAGCCCTGGTTAAAACCATGCAAACGTGCCTTACCAGTCTGAGTTTGGCCAAAGGTTTGAGAGGCAACAGCAAGGTGTGTGAGGCGATGAGGTTTCCTCGAACATCTAACTCCTGCAGGTTCCTTAGTTCCTGGATGCCTAAAATGAACGGAAAACTTTTAAATAAAAGTAAATAGACAAGTAGTGGATTGGAATAAACTGACTGGCTGTTAATGATTGGGTTTAGAAGGTTCATCACACAAATTTCACAAACGCAAGTTACTCTTGTCATAATCCAATAAATTACTTCTGTTGCTCTTAATATCTGTATTTCTGAGTCAAGTAAAAATGACCTGGTCCCGGTTTCACAAAACCTCCTTTGAAAAGGCCCTCCTTCATTAAAGTAAGGTAGTTTTCACAAAACCTCCTTTAACTCTCCTTTCCAAAGGTCTTCCTTAAAACTTAAGGAGGGAGTAAATGTTCATTAAAGTTATTACACATTCCTTGAAGAACACTTGCTTAAATTTAAGGTAGGTCCTTAGCTTCTTTGAAATTTAACGGAATTTTCAAGGTCTCTTTAAGGAAGGAGGCTTTGTGATTTTTTACAGGAAGGAGAAATTCAAGGAAATCATTGAATTTAAGGTAACCTGTATCTTAAGGAGGCTTCGTGAAACCAGTCCCTGGTTCTAAACACCACATAGCCATTGGCTAAGAATGATTTGTTGACTCTAGATATGTCTGGAATTCAAGGAATATCATTATAAACTGAGTGTGCATTACAAAGAGATTCTTGCTTCAAATTTAAATGTTAAAAATACGATATCTGTTACAACTAGCTGGTTCATAGTCGGATAATGGACAGTATTGAAAGGGTTTTTTGAAAGTTTCCAGCCAGCATTTTGTTTGCTTAACAAACTCTTGGGCTTTTTTCTGTTGGTACTCTATTGTTCTATTTTTTTCTTGCTCTGTTTTTCAATGTTAGTCGCCTTTCTATAATAAATGTGTTAAGGTAATACATGAAAGGCACACACACTGTATAAAAACTGTTTTTGAAGTATTTCAGGGAACTAGTGCATGCGCAGTCTGCGTACGCTTAGTAGTACCGACAAGAATATTTTCTTTTAAAACATTTGGGTTGGTCATTGTTCTTTGCTCTCAGCAACAACAGAAGCAATAGTGAGGATAAGGTAAGGGTATTTTTCGCAATAAAAAGGCAAATAAAATCATATCCTCCTTGACAGAGACAATAAACAAAGATTTGTGGGGTCACACGCTATAAAAATAGACCTTCATCAATCACTATGGTCCTGGATCACCCATGATTCCCCACGGCTGGATGGTGGTCCACGTTTACAGTGTTACATTTTTACATTCTGTTATTGTGTTACTGGGCTACATTGTGCAGGGAGTCTACTATTGGAATAACCCCCCCCAACCCAACCAAACCACGGTATACACAGAATTTTACATTTTCGTGAGACATATGAAAAAACAACCTCAAACCATGGTAAAATTCTGTGTATTATCTGGGCATTATTCCTACTCTAACATGACAAATTATTTTAAGATGAACTATTACTGCAAATTTTACGGTAAAATGGTTATTGGTGCGACAGCCACAATGAGCGATAATTCAGAGCTACCGGGTTAAGCTGTATTTTACCCGTGAGGTGTTTTGTGGTTTAGCCAATCAGAATCCAAGACACATCTGTGTCCTGTTAAGAGTTCTTACCATCCAGGTGTGAGAGCTGGTTGTACTTGAGCAGAAGGACCTGTAGCCTGGCCTTACAAGTCACAGAGAGACAAGGGATCTTGGAGATCTTGTTACAGTTCAGGTTGAGAACCATCAGCTCAGTCAAATACTGCAACGAAAGATAATAGTATAGCAGAAAACAATCTTTGCTTACAAAACTGAATGGTTGTGACGAACAATTGGGTTGAAGCCGTGAAAAGTTTTAGAAATATAAGGTTAATAAATAGTCTGAAACAGCTTTATGAGGCTTCAATCAGTAATTTATTTATTTGGGTTTTAACGTCGCTTTCAACACTGTAGAGGTCATATCAGGTAATTTTGTGGGCAGATGAAACCAGTACATACAGTTGGTCAAGGTTCTGCATTGTAAACTGCCGCCCATAGGTAAGCAACTACCAACTTTCCCACACTTTGAACCGCAGACCTCAAAGGTGGGAGGTGAGTGTGTTACCTCTGTGCTAGTTAGGGATGTCATCGTGTAGAATTTGCTGTCTCGATACAGTGAGCCAAATAGTGGGCGATATCGCGGTATTAATCGCTAAGTCAATATCTATATTTCAACTTCATATTTATAATTCAAAACATTATAAACCCTGTAAATGCTCTGAAATAACATACATTTTTACTTTATAAAGGGCTAAAATCCAAGGATCTTCACTTTAGAATAGACTGAGAGCTACTTCCAGTTACGACTTCAGGCTCATGTACACCCATGTATTTACTTTTCACTAACATGGTAACTAAACCGGTGATATCACGGTACACGATGATGTCCCTAGTACCACTGTGGTCCCTTGCTTCAATCAGCAAAGTAAAATTGACATTCATAATGACTCCCACACAACTGATTTCAAATATAATTAACTCAACCATTTGTACAAACCTCCAGATAGTTCATGGTCTCTTCAATAGCATTGCAACTCAGGTCCAGAATCTTCACCAGAGGGGTCAGTCTCTGAAAGGTGCCAGCAATAAAATTACATCAGAGCAAGAAACGTGTGAAATTTGCAGTTTGCGAAAATCGTCACTGACCATACTCTTTGTCCTTGACACATTGAATACTCAATATTAGTTTTTACTGAAACTACAATGCTCTCACATTTTGACATATTTTGGATTACCGTAAATTTCCAAAATAACGCCCAGGTTCAAATAAACGCCTGGTTCAAATTAACGCCTGGGTACCAAGCACACTGTTTACAATTTATGACACTGTTTTTATACTTCAAAAGAACGCCTGGTTCAATTTAACACCTGGTCTGATAACCATTTGAAAATAATTAACGCCCGGGCCATATTTTGGAAAAATACGGTACTTTGGAAACAAGACATCATTATGACATGACTGTTTTCTGTGCTAACCCACTAGGCCACTGAGGACCTCGAAACAAAGTTAGGGTTTTTGTCCATTTGTACATTTGAGTATTTCTTTAACTTTTGCTAGGTCATGTGATTCCATTTATAGACTGGGATGTTGAAAAAGCTGAAATAGTATCAACAAAACACACAAAAATTTATCATTATTTTAAAAAGTTTAGATGGGGGGTACTGAGTTAAGTGATTTCAGAATCCAGATGTAACTTCTATTCGTAATCTTTTTCTGTGGAAAATTTGAAGTCTGTAGCTGTAATTTTAAGGTCACCTAGAGGTCTCTAAATTGGCCACAGAGACCCAATTTATTAACTTTTTGCAATTTTTAAGTAGTGTTTGTTCTCAATGGGTATCCGGGTAGTCAGACTTATTATTTCCAAGTTCCAGGGCAAAATCTGTGAAAAATGTTGCAAAGGGTTCCTTGGGTGGGTGTTTATGGTCCCCATACACAGGTTAAATGTCTATTTAAAGACTTGCTTTTTGGCACATGTAAAAGCACATATTAAAATATTTCCAACTGAGATTTCAGCTCTATCAGTCACATAGTATGACAGCTATAGGGCTTAAAAATGGCAAAAAAGTCCATAAATTTGGTCTCTGAAGGCAGCTACAGGGCTTAAAAGTGGTCAATAGTCCATAAGTTTGGCTTCTCTGGGCAATTTCGAGCCCTTAAAGTGGCCTTAAAATTACAGCTACAGACTTTGAATTTTCCACAGACAAAGTTTACATATAGAATGAACACAGTTTGAGACTTGTCAGACTTACCATTTCCAAGTTACAGGGCAAAAATATGTGAAAAATGTCAGGGTAGGGTCTTTATGGGCTTCAAACACAATTTTATCCTCAACATAAAGTCTTCATTTTTAGCACATGTAAAGAGAATATAATAATGTGTTCTCGGATAAAATCTGTGCCACATGAGCCATATAGTTTTGGACCTAGAGGGCATTAACTGGCAAAAAGTCAAACTTATGAACTTAAGGTGGCCAAAACTTCTTTATAAATGGGAGTTTAAGGTCACCTTTAAATAGGGCTCCTCTCCTGACCCAGAAACATGGGTGTGCCAAGTGTGAATGAAATCAGTGGAAGCGTTTTTGAGTTATCATGCACACAAGTCAAAATGTACAGCGGCAGTGCGACAGTCATGAAACCAGTTTATCCCAGACATTCGTCTGGGGATACAAATATAAATCAGTTGAGAAGTACAGAGACAAATACTCACAAGAGAGGGATCGAGTGCCCTGATTCTATTCTCCCTGAGGTATGCGGCCTGCAAGTCAGACCAGCTCATGGCCGAGGACTTGTCACCCCCACTCTGTTCAAACAGCTCCTGTAACAATCACATGAAAACTGCAGTAGATCCTGGGTGAATAAATTCCAGGATCGCAATTGCATAAATTCACTTGAATTTTCTAGCTTTGCAAAGACCCTGAGGATATTTTCACAGAGATTCTTTATCCATTCTCAGTTTTAACCAAGAAAAGTTTCTTAGGAGGTTATGTCATTGGTGGGTGTGTTTGTTTGTTTGTTTGCAAAATAACTAAGCTTAGATTTTGGTGACGATCCAGACCACCATCTGGATCCAGGAATATTTTAAAGGATTTTTTTACCACTGCACTCATAAACAACACTGGATATATTGTAGAAATAAAGTCCGAGGGTAAGCACTTTATGTCCTCTATAAAAGGATGGTACTTTCGGCGGATAAGGGACGAGCGTAGCAGTGAGAGCCCATTTTGCAGAAGATCCCTCCTTTCATACAGGTCATAAAGTACAAACTTGAGGACTTTCTGTCTATTATGGTTAAAGTCAGGAGTCCATAATATTATTATAAACATTAATTTTTTACACACGTTTCTGTTGCAAATGCTCAGTTTTGTCTTACCTGCAATGATGCAATGCATCTTGTACAGGAAATACTCTCCAGGTGACCTTGAACTTTGGAGATGCCATTCACAAGGTGGATGGGTATCCTCTTTATTTCTAGGTGCTTCAGAGAGCGGAATGGAGTCACATCAATGGCCACCGGATTGTTAAACCTATGACTCACCTGTGTAAAAAAAAACAGAACTGAAAACACACATGAGGTGAGGATCGACATGAATAAATACTGTAGACATGGGAATTTTCACTGGGTATTTAATCTTGGGTATTTCAATTAATGAGTAAGGACAGATGAAATTAATTCAGAGAGAAACTATAAATTTGTGTTAATGTCTTAAAGCATATACAAAAATCGTTTATTTCTCTGTCATGTGTGATGTTGAAAGAAACACACTAACATATATATGACGTGGTTCTTACAGTTTACACATTTCTCAAACGCATCTGCTTTGCACAGAATTACTTACAAAGACTTTCCTGTTGAGCATTAAAACACCAAAAGGTAGGTTATATAATATATGAATGTATGCAGTATATACAAGCAAGTTGTATATGTCAGATAAATGCGACCAAAATTGAGGTTTATTTGTGAGTAAAATCTGATGTTCCAGATATTGTCAATAAATATGACAAAACATACTATTTAGTATGGAGTATCAATTGTTTTTTCTGCAATAATTTTACTTATTTCGGCTTTGTGTGTTTGTTTGCAAAATAACTCAGAGAGATACGGATGGATTTCGATGAAATTTAACAGGAAATGTTATCACTGGCACAAGGTACCGATGACTTGATTCTGATCACTGTCTCAATTGCAGAAGTTTTTAAAGGATTTCCTATCTTAACTAGGGCTGGGACAGGTGCTAAAAAATAGCCCCGAGTACCCGCACTATGACAACCAGCTGGGACTAGTGTCGGTATCGAATAATAATATGCATATCGATATCAAACCATGTTTTTCCCCTCCGTATCGATCGATATTGAAATATCGGGGCATGAGATGCTTTCCTTTGGGAGACCTTCCAAACTCTTTCGCGAGGTTTAGTATTTCCCGAAACGTAAACAAATATGGCGTTTCCGCTTTAGCGGTAAGTAAAAGTTGACAAAAATAACCTGAAAACCAATGCATTCTTCAAATGTTGTCCTTTATTTGCATGAAAAACCCCATATTTGTACCTGTTAAGCAGTATATTTCGATATAGATATGGCACTCTACATTATTGATATCGACAAGCTTAGCGTGAATTGATAAATATTTCAATATCGATAAACAATACTAGCACTAGCTGGGACGGGTGCTAAAAATTAGCCCCGAGTACCCACACTATGACAACCGACCCAAATTCGAGTAATTTCGAGATTTAGTATCTACTATTAGAAGTCTTCTGTAAACAAATGGTAACGAAACTTTGGAAGAAAAACGTCTTCTATTTAACCAGGTATTATAGAATATTGAGTAAATTATACATTTTTTTAAAACTGAAACCACAACTTTCGCTGATATTATGTGGCAGAAATGTAGCATATTGTACACATAAATTTCATTTTGCGGGCGATAATACAATACCTAGCGAGTAATCGAGTAGTTAAAATGGACTCGAGTCCTGGCACAAACCGAGTCATCAATCGAGGCTCGAGTAACCGTTCGCAGCCCTAATCTTAACACTCGCAGCAAGTTAGCGACACTTGAGGTCCTGAGCCTTGGGAGTGATATGCGCTCTCCGAGAGTTCTTGTGCAGAATACAAGTTTATTACAACCTCTTATTATCCGACCTGCTATTTTCAGAATATTTGAATTTATTGTCGGTTTTCCACTCTTCAAAATTTGTTTCATTTCACTTTAATTTCCTGTTAACCATTGATACGCCGGCACAACAAAAGCTGTAAAAATTATTATTATGTATTTATACTCAGCGCAATATCTCCATATACAACAGGACTCAAAGCGCTATTTAACCAATCCGACTGTACAGGTACAGCCCCAACTCACAAGTAACTGACATTCCCCTAACTGGAAGATAGAGGCTCAAGGATGACCATTTATCAACGTCCTTGAGGTTCTTTAACCTGCCACTGGGGATAGGACCCAATGACAGAGGACCGCCATTTTAAGTGGTCATCCGAGCCACTATGTATCTGCCTGTACCTGGCATTGAACCCACGTCCTCTGAGTTCCTAGACAAGTGTGTTACCTGCTAGGCCACAGTGGCAGATAAAAAACCAGACTTTCGGGTAAATGAATAATTCGATTGAGTTCTAAGCCACAGCTCCAAGGATCAACTCCAAATTGCTCTATCTCTTACCATTCCTGAGATATTTGCCTTTTTTAAAACATTCCATAGAGTCATAAAGAAGTTTGCCCAGCCTTTAATGTCCCTTTAGATTTCAATAACAATTATTCAATTTTAGTGGTCCTATACCCCACTGACCTTTAATCTACTCAGCTTCTGAATAAAGTCGTAAAGTATCTGCACTTCGTGGTAATGTGGCAGTTTTGTTGTATTTGCGGGAGTCGCCTCAAAGGATGACTCAAAGTCAGAGTCCTGGACTGACTCAAAGGCACGGTTGATAAATGACAGTGCAGTCACTGGTAAGGTTAACTTGCCAGCATCACTGAGTAGCACTTCTCCTGGAAGAGAGAGACAATACAAATGGAATAATAATTCAGATTTGTTTTTGTTTTTTTTTTGCAAAATATGGGATATATTTCAAAAGTCAGATATTATGATAGAAACATATGTGTATTGCTGTGACAAAAATTATAATTTTTGGGAGCATTTTCTTTTTCTTTTTTCAGGAGCACTTTTTGGTGTGGGAAAATACACTATAGCATTAATATCTAATATTTCAAAGCAGCGAGGACTGATTATTCAGTTTTTATACCCAATAATAATTGTCTCAGTATTGTTCTAGTCTCAAGACAATAATATTTTACAAATATTCAACCAAAAGTTGTCACATTTTTCTGTTTCAAAATGGAGCCTGTATACTGCTATTTGACTGCTTGTTGCTGTTGTAGTAAATAACTTGTAAACAGGATATTTGGAACAGCCAATAAGGCAGCCAAAGTGACTAGTGGTGGTGGACCAATTCACGCCCGGGTACCAATTCAGGCCCACCCTCAATTTTCTTGAAAATTTATAATTTTTCAGAGAGAAGATGTTTACCACATCATAGATAATCATCAAATTGATCATATACATTTGTAATTTATTGTTTAACTGTGTTTAAACTGTTTTGGATAAATTTAGGGGTGGGCGTGAATGTGTACACGGGCGTGAATTGGTCCACCACCACTATGGACATAATACAACTATCTTGGGAAATTTCTGAATACCAAATCTGAGTTTTGTGCCAAGTTGGGGTGCTCATTTTAAGTAGAAATTATACTATCGCTCCTTAGAAACCATTCTAAAAGGTTTAATGTTTTGACTTTATGTCAGTAAAATGCATTTATAATTTACGCTTATGTCAATGTATATTTTAATCTAAAGAAATCCCAGATACCATTCTCAAAATAGTGGTGCGAACGATAAACTGCAATACATTTTTTGGTTTGTTTCTGGCTACACCCATGTTGCAAACTCAGGACACTTTTTGAACAAATAGCATAAATACACAACAAAGAAGAATAGAATATCTGCTTATCCTTATCATATGAGAAGAAGAGTGACAGTATAGCAGTCACTGAAAATTATCTAGTACAAAATGCCTCCTTGTCAACTGAACAACAACAAATATGTATTCCGGGGATTTTCATTCTATTTTTAACTCAGGACATTTTTAAAAGATATGCTAATTCCCTAAATCAAAAGTTAAAGTGATTTTTATTATATCCTGTATTTATTGATGCTTTATAATACATTCTATGTTATATAGCACAAAACATAGCACAAAATAATATGGATTTAAGTTGTGCACAAGTGACATTGCTTTCAGGAATGTCATTGTATATATGTACTGAGTGACATCTTAAAATTGACTCTATCATCTCAGGAGTAATATTGTAAAAATTAAATCGAAAAGGGGATTGTTTTGGCATGTTTATCACAACTGTACTTGTGTATTGTTGATACGTGGGTGGTGCAATTATTTTTATCAAGTTTTTATCATTTTTATATATGGGTGTCCTGAGTTAAAACCGTCTCGAGTTTACAATACAATTTACGTTTAACTCGCGACCACAGGATCTCGCTACCAGTAACTTGCTACCATATCTTGCTACCAATAAAGTGGTTAATTATAGCCGTCTGCATGAATGTGGGAAAATGAAGACTATATAAAGAATACACAGAAATCATTTGTCAACAGTTTAAAATATTCTGTGCGGTTTCTTAGAAATATGATAAAATAAAATATGCAAATTAGAAAACATGAGGTCAAGAACTCTGTGGGGTTTCCTAGAACTATTATAAAATATGTGTAAAATAAATTATGCAAATTTGAAAAAGTGAGGTCATGGAATTCTGTGGTGGTTTTTTAGATATATAATAAAATAAAATATGCAACTTAGAAAACACAAGGTCACAGAATTCTGTGGGGTTTTCTAGAACTATTATAAAATAAATTATGCAAATTTAAAAATGTGAGGCCATGGAATTCCGCGGAGGTTTCCTAGAAATAAAATAAAATATGCAACTTAGAAAACGTGTGGCAGTGCAAGGATATGTATTAATTGGTAGCGAGATGTGGTAGCGAATTACTGTTAGCGAGTTCCCGTGGTTGCGAGTTCTATGTCTTCCTACAATACAGGTGTAGTAAATAGTGAAATCCACAAAGAATATTTGGGAACCAGTTATTGAAAACACCATTTGACAGTTTAAACCACTGGTTTTAACCATGCCCCCTCAAAATCCTGCTAACCCCGAGTGATAGCGAGATGTCATGGTAGTGTGTCACATATAAATCCAATTTATGGAATGGAGTCAGTAGTCACAAATGGAGACAAGTGAAGATACAGGCACCGCTCGGCAAACTGATGGAAAATCTCCCCCTCGACCCATGTTTTAACAGCGTTTTGACTAAGGCTATGATCGGTTACCCGGTTACCCCAAAACGGTCCGAATTTTTTAAGAAACCGAGTACAAACTGGCAAAGCGAGTAACCGAAAAATATTAAATATACCGTAAATCAATGAAATACTTGGACAAACCTTAGTATTCTGTCAGATTTCTTTAACTAAGATTAGTTATTCATATAATTTTCCTTATTAGTTATTCATATAATTTTTCTTATTTATACCAATATTTAACATTATTTTTCTAATGGGTTTGTTTACATCATCCGCCATGTTTGCTTCTCTGCTACTTCCACTGGGCTACAACTAAACATGGTTACCCGAATTCGGATCGGTTCTTTTTTAGGCGAATATCCGGTGTCATTTTTCTAACGAAGTCACAGCATTAGTTTCAACTGAGTGAGCCTCTCTCTTCACTTGATCCCACAAATGTGTAGTCACTACTGGTCGGCCAGTGAATTTCGTCATCCCAGTGAAGTTCGTCACCTGCCGTAAAAAGGCTCAAGGGCAAGCAATATTCACATTTAAATAAATGGAATAGCTTCTTTCATTGGTAAGGTATACATATATGCCGTAGGTGGAAAGTAAAAACTCTTTTAACATTGTCATAAAATGCAGGTGACGAACTTCACTGGGGTGTGACGGGTGTGGCAGTTCTAGAGACTTTTACCCGAACCGTTCTACAAATCTGTTTAAAACCGTAAATGGAGGCTGTCAAGCTGCAGAGAAATGCTGATCTGGTAATTTGGGCTGGCTGATGGATTGTCTGAACTTGGAACGCAACAATACCTTCATTTTTGAACAAAGTGACAATTTTTCGCAGAATTTGTTCATCGTCTGCCACAAGTTCCATCCCAGAATAAACTTAGCATACGAGCATTATATCCAATCACTAGACCACCAATATTATGGTTTTAATGCTACGAAGTCACCAATAATTGAAAAATTTACAGGATTTTGACAACTCAAAACACTAAACTTGTTCACATGACTTTGTTTACGGGTTTGTACTAAAATCCAAAGGAGTCGGAACACCGGATATCACTAAAATCTCGAAATGGCAAGAGTATCATACATTTATTTAATTTTTCTGGAGAATATGCATGGTCTGAGAACTTTTGGCAAAATGTGGAATTAATAAAGCACCTGACCTGATGGGAGTAAAAGAGTATAAAATAAAAATAACGAATGATATGGACAAAAACTAAAAAGAGATAACTGACATTATGTATCCTCTTACGTGGAGTAATTACAGTGATTTGTACAGAAGAATTGCTCATGACCATGGTGTACCCATGGCCACAAAGTCTCCATGATTTGAAAATTAAAAGTATTTTTGCAGGATGATTAAGTATATGAGAATTGAAAGTTGCACAAGGTCATATTTCGATAGACCATCACTACTTAACACATTCATTTTGATCTTCATTCAAACCTACAATTAGAGATGCATGCATAGTCATTTGCAAAATTTGATAACTACTTGGCCACTGAGGTCAAGTTTGAAGTATTTATGACGTTTTTGTGTTTTACCATAATTTTTGTATATGTGTATATTAATGTATGCTGGACTACAATTCCCCCATCTCAAGTCACAAGTTTGAATTAAGGGGCATGATTCTTGGGTATTTTTCATTGCCCCGTGGTTGATAGTACATAATCTAGAAAACCTAGAAATGTAGACACAAATTTGTGGGCCTGTCCCAATATAATCCTTGCTGTTGGATATGACATTAACCTTAAATATAACTTGACCATCTTCAACCATCAAAACTGCCCAATGTACATAGTGCAATCTGTTTGCAATAAGTCTAAATAAATCAATACAATTCATATGGCATGCAGAGGGAAGCCTGTTAGATATATAAAGTCAAAGTTGGGTTTTACGTCCTGTTTAACAGCCAGGGTCATATTGGGACAGGTCCTCAGCATTGCCACTTGTGGGATTTGAACCCACAGAGGTGACAGCCTATGATTAGATGCCAAACTTGCTAACCACTAGGCCAATGAGGACCTCGTTAGATATATAAAGAGGCCTGGTGTTATATCAAAGGTAATCATCGCATGGGGTTCTATTTCCCTTCCAAAGTCATTTATTGCATGCTTTCTGGTTTTCTCATGTTACCATGAGCTAGACTGAAAGAACAACTACAGAGTTCAGTAATTGTAAATACCAAACTATTTAACCATTCTGCCACCCTAACTGTTGCATAATAACTGATAGGCACTGCTTTCTTCCATCACTATAACTGTCAGTCACAATGATCTATATACATTTTCTTAAAATTTTAACCTTAAATAAAAAATAAAAAACACACAAAAAAAAACATGCATGTAGTTTCAGCAGCATGGTGGTATAGTGAACACTTGCCTCCCGAATTACCGGCAAGTCGCGACCAAAACAACTCGCACCCAACAACTCGCACACACAACTCGCACCCCAAAAACAAAGAAATGATATTTAACATACGTCTATTCGAAAATATATACAGTTTCACACTGATCCAGGCAACCAGTCTACTTTTTCTAGACAAAGTTTTCTCATCTGCAAACGTGATTAATTTAATTTCTTTATTTAACATACATCCATGCGAAAATATATACATTTTAACATTAGGATTCCTAGCAATATTTTATAAATAAAAAGCAGCTTATACATAAGGAAATATGAAGCCACGGTGGGTTTCCAGCCATAACAAACAGAAGATCCAGGCAACCAGTCTGCTTTTCGTCTGCAAACGTGATTATTTTAATTAACCAATGAAATCAAGCCATGCCCTAAATAAAAGTGCAAATACTTCAATTTTGGGTGCGAGTTGTGTGTGCGAGTTGTTGGGTGCGAGCCGTTTTGGTCGCGATTTGCACGCATACCCTTGCCTCCCACCCCCACCAGGTTGTGGGTTCTATTCTCAGCCTGGCCTGATGTGGAAAAGTTGTTTACTAGAGCCCAATATTTTGCAGTAAAGAATGTTGATCAATTGGGAAGCATTGTTTTACTCCATTTTCTCATATGCCCTTTGTGGTGTGAACTATACAATGTTTTGAAAGGCATGTTAAATCCCCAAGATCAATTTGTTTTACAGATTAGAATTAACTCAATCTTTCTTTGGTTCTCAGGGGCCGCTTTCATGAAAGAACTTAAGTCTGGTCTCAGGCTCAAATCTGAGACTTTGGGCTCAAATGTTGTAAATATTTTGCTGAGTCTGTGAACTCAGACTCAAAGCATTTCACAAACAGGCTCAACTTGAGATTTGGCTCAGTCATGGGCTCAATTTTGAGCCCACCAAGGAGGTGTCTCAAATTTTGAGTCGAAAGTTTGTCATCCAAACACTTGTGTATAAAGCAATATAATTTGCATGAAAATGAATTTGTTGAATCTTGAAATATTATATTTTTATTTTGCTTACTAATTACATCTACATATTCAATATTCATAATAAGAAAAGTCAATTGAATTGACATGCTTTTTTGATCGTTGTCAAGTGAATAGTTACAAGAGGGGACTCAAAGCTTGACTCGGTCTCAGTTGAGTCTCAAACAATTGGCTTGTTACCAATAATATTATATCAATTTTTTTTCATGTGTTATCAGCGTTAATACAATTTAAATCGATATTGACCATGAAATAAATGCACTTGCATAAAAAACAAACCAAGGAAGTGTCTTAAATGAAATTTAAAAGTTGAGACTATGACTTGAGACCAGTCTCAGCTGATCCACCTTTTGTGAAATCCATTTGAGCTAAAAACTCAGCCGAGACAAAAGTCTCAGATTAGAGACCCAGACTCAGCCCAAAACTGGTCTCAAACTGAGACTTTTTATGAAACCGGCCCCAGGGAAAATAGGATTGAGTTCTGCGGGATTTTCATCATAGTAATTTGTGCCTTTTCAATGAGGTAGAAGTTGCACCTGTTGAATTGTACGAATATTTTGTTTCTATCGTACCTTATACGTAGGGTTTCATTGATAAATTATCATGTGCTCACAACTGATTAATTTTGAGTCTGGTTTGCGCAGTATTTTCCTCCAAAATAAACAAATTTGGCAGAGAATTATCTTCTTAATCGAAGTACCGATTGTTAATGTGTGATCATCCCTGGATTCTATGATTCAAGGTAGGTTCCATGTATAAATATGGGCATTATCAAAGATTATGAAACATACAAAAATTAACTTTTTAGGACAAGGGTCTCCGATTATTTTTTGCAGAAAACAAAATGGCGCCAAACCAGGAAGTGTTTTCCAGGATTAATAAAGTGTAATTTTTGTCATCTTCCATTCTTTTGAAATGATTATCAAGATACTAATATTGCTCTCTTATAATTTCTTAACCCGTAAACCGTAATATTTATCGCTGTTACACACGTTAAACGCGTGAAATTTGCCATTTTTGGGTTTCTCAAAATGTCAAATCTTAAACAACAAAGATGATGGAGTGGCCACGCGCAAACTCGAGCGCAGCCGCAGCGCCGAAATTGTCAAAGGGTTTGTGATGTAAACAGTAAACAAAAATAATCAACATAACCACGACGCATGCCCTACTACACGTAGTAAATGGCCAATACTATAATGGACATCTCTCGTGTTCAGAATGTTTCATTTGAGTTTGTTGTCACCTTAAATACATTCAGTTTTTTTTTGTGAAAAATGCCGTTTGTCATATATATTGATTATGTTGGGCTTACCTTTTATTATTATAGTATACAGTATCACTACAAAGTATATAATGCACTGGAACTCCATTCATTCATAAAAAAAAATCCAAATTCCAGTGACCTTTATGCATGGATAAGCAAGAGTTGATTTTCACTTCACTTACTTCTGACACATTTGACACCTGCAGTTAAATGTACAACCCCAACCAATTTATCACATTTGTAATTTTTGTGAATATACATTAACCAGCACCCAGCAGGCACAGGTCCAATTCTTGACATCATGTTTTGGTCATGCTAGTATATGACATCAAGTAACTATCACTCGGACATGATTTAAGGTGGTCACGTCATCTGACACAAATCTGACATCCAGTTTATGTGACATGACATGACTTTATGTCAATAACATACCTACAATATCAACTAGATGACAAAATGATAACCAGACCTAATGTGATTGTATTATCCTATTCAATGACATAAAATTGACACCATCCCAACATGACTTTTTGTAGTCATGTCAAATGATGAAAATATGATGTTCGAATAATATGATGTGACCTGATATTCTACTCGGGCATTGTTTCTGACATCTTAATGATATTAATATGATGTCACTTTGTTAAAACATTTCAAGTGGAGTATCATCATATCATTTGAGATCGGATTAACATCAGTATTCTATAAAATTATATCATTTTTAGGAATATTACAAATGTAATATCATCCTGTACACCAGCCAGGGTCATATTAGGACAGGCCCTCAGCTTTTTCACATGAGTAGGGTCAAACCTAGGCAGAGGTGACAACCTTTGATTAGATGCTGAACCTACTAACTTGGTCTCTAGTCTCTGTGATGTTGCTTTGACAAAAATAATTAAGTTTTGGTACAGACAAAACAATTATGTTTAAAACTGTAACTAAAATGCTGTGTGACAGCAAAAATTTACAAGAAATATGTTGTTTTGTAAACAAATGTATACTTTAGTGTTTGCAACCAAGCCAAAGATTGAATAAATAAAGATAAAAGTTCAGAAAAAGGGCTTCTAATATTCAAACTTTTGTACCCATAATTTGTATCTTTACAAATGGTATAAATTTTTGAACTGGTTCCCACTGAACATTAATTATTTTCTCCCATGGAATAATCTTTATAGTACATGGAAATCACTTAAGGCTGTGTCAGGTAAGTGTACACAAATGGTAGTTAAAGCAATGTAATGTGATAATAACTGTGAAAACAAAATGTTATTAACCAATATTTTTATTACTGAAAATTAGTTTCAGCACTTGTGAAATGATGTCAATCAGATTTTTATATCAGTACATCAAATTGATGTCAGTTTCTGATGTCATATAGACATGAAGTCAGTCCAAATTGGGCGATCATATTGATGTCTTATGCTGATATCAAATTTATATCGGCTACTAGATGTCATTTTTATGGCTTTTGGAGATGTCAAATAGACTAGGCTACTAAAGATCTGTTTGACATTTAACATATGATGTCATTTCGAATTTCAAATAAGCATCAGTTTCTGATGTCTTGCCCAGTGTCTTTTTGATTTCTTTTTGATATCCTATTGCCTGCTGGGAGGGGCCGATTTCACTAAAGGACTTAAACTAAGTCCCTTTATTGGCTAAGTCTAGGACTTAAATCATGTGACCTTTTTATATCTATTCAAAATATCATATTGGTGCCACATATTCTTTATTTGATGTATTTTATCTAAGGATAAGTGCTGTTTTGAAATGGAAAACCTTGTTACCACATATAAACTTCCCAAACACTACTTTAGTGAGGTATTATCTGTAATTATACTTTATTTACATCCATTTCAAATTTTGACGTGAAGAAAGAATTATGGCAGCCATATTTGAGCCTTTGTTTACAAAACTTAAACCCACTTTCTACCAGTCTTAACATTTGAGCCAATGGCTCAGCCAAAGCTGAAACTGAGACCTTTTGTGAAATCCATGTTAAGGCTGAGCCCATGGGCTCAAGTAACATATTCCAATAATTTGAGACAAAAGTCTCAAGTTTGAGTCTGAGACCGGGTTAGACCTTTCATGAAATCCGCCCCAGGGTTTTTTATTCCATTTCGGTCAGTGGTTGTTTTGACTGTTTCCACTGGCTTCCAAAAAAAGATGCAGGACTCCCGGTCCGAGTGGAGACAGATTTTCCTGACCCGACCATATATTTGCCGGTCTGCCACGGATTTCCCATACTGGTCACTTTTCCCCCAAAATGTAGGATGTTACTCTGTGGATTATATTCAATTTCTGTTCAGTCATAAAGTTACTTTCATAATGTTTTTATAGGTAACATACTTAATACATGTACTATATTTGTGTGTCATAAAGAGTTTGTCAAATGCAATTGTAACTTAATAGTAGCAGTATATTCTGATGTTGTTCTTTGTACTTCAATAAATAAATAAGTAAGTAATTTCCCAGGGTTTTAATAATAACAGAAGATATGTAATTTGATGTGAAGAAAATTAGAAGCATTTTGGCAGTCCCTGACTGACTATAGTGCACTGTTTTTCCTCCTGCCATTAAAACGCCTCTTGTAGTATGACCAATAAATGCATTAAAAATGATCTCAATAACCAAACATGTGATCTCTTCACAGAAAGCCTTTGGAAAAGAAGATCTGAGAAGCCTCGGCTGTAGAGATGATGAACCGAAGCATGAACCCAGTCACTATTGTTACCCCTGGGATGGGCAGCGGCCACCTGTCTGAGGTCATCAGTGAACCAAGTTCTCCAGAAAGTACATTTGAAGACTCTGATTTGTTCCAGCATGCCATGGCTGATGATGTAACTGCACAACTTGCGGCTGCAGGTATGAATTCAAGACATCAGGGGTTTGAGTTCTAGCCTAGGGGCCGTATTCTACAACAATACTTAGATCATTTTCTCACTTAAATTTCAAGTATTTCTTAGATTTCAAGTCAGAAATTATGAAACTGAACATTCCATGTTTTCGTGAATATAAAGTGCAAGAAAAAACTTAAGTGAAAAACCTTCCTTTACTTCGATCTAAGGTCACCTTATCTAAGTATTGTTGTAGAATAGGGCCCCTGACTTCTTAACTTTTCCAGTCAGGGTTGATTAAAATTCTTTTTTGTATTTACAGGTTGGGTAACTAAAAATGTGTATTTCAGGTCTAAGCTTTGAGGGAATATACAGGTACAGGAAAAGCCTGTTGTTTGAATTTGTTACAATAATGGGATTTTGTTTGCAAAAACAGAAAGTTCATGAAGTAAATCAAGTATTTTTACTGTAAAATAAACTTCAAAATAGGAAACAATTCATACGGGAAAATAAAGCTATTTTCATAAAGTTGAATTTTAAATGGAAGAAGTTGTGCTTCCTGAAAAAATGATTAATGCTTGTTCATCATAACTGCAGGTCCAATTGGGGTTGCTGCAGCTGCTGCCATAGCTACAAGCAGAAAGAGGAAAAGACCGCACTCCTTTGAAACGAATCCGTCAATACGAAAACGCCAGCAAACCAGGCTATTAAGGTACTTTTTGCAACAGTTTTTCTACCAATTTATGCTTGTACCTAAACTTGTTCATTCTCATTTTATCTTACCAAACCAGCTAAGTTTAAAAAAAAAAACTATAAAATACTTGTACTGTTCAAGTAGTTATAATTCCTGCATTCCTACCCAATCATTGCACGTGGTTAAAGCTGATTTAGTTTAAACGCAACATATGATAGTCAAACTCCTTTATAGGATTCTGTTAAGCAGTATCATCTTTTTATGTTGTTGTAAACGTCAAATGATTGAAGAGGACCTGTTCTGAAGTGATTTTCCCTGTTTTTTTTTCCTTTGGGGGTGGGAATACTTGATTAAGTAGAATTTTTTTTTTCTGGTTCTCCTAAAAATGACTTAGCAGTGTTCACCTCTGAAAGGTGCCCAATTATGTACTAATTCAGAACACATCCTATATGTGTGCAAAATGTCATCTTGTTGAACACTACACCATTGGCTTTTTGTTTATTTGGGGTTTTACGTCGCTTTCAACACTGTGCAGGTCATATCACGACGGGTAGTTGGAAGAGGAGAGGAAACCAGTACATACAGTTCGTTAGGGTTGTGTACTGTAAACTGCCGACCAACGGCAAGCAACTACCAGCTTTCCCACTTAAGGCCGTCACGGGGATCGAACCCCGGCCTCAGAGGTGGGAGGCGAGAGTGTTACCACTCTGCCACCGTGGCCCCTCTACACCATTGGCATACAAAATATTATTCTTTGGTGGGCTCTAAATGTCAGAAAATTTTAGGCAGTGGTAGCCAGGCCTGGGCAAAATGTATTCGTATTCGTATTCATAAGTATTTGAATACATTTTTTAAAGTATTCATATTCGTATTCATGGAAATGAAAAGTATTCGTATTTGTATTCGAATACTTTTGAAAGTATTCGTCCCAGGCCTGTTGGTAGCACTGGTACCTTTGTACTGAGACCATTTCACTGTAATACTGTGACCACACTTTACAGCCTGCATGTCAATTGTCGCCACATAAAACTTGTGGGGGAAAACTATTTAGGAACAAATCCTAAATCTTAAAAAAAAAAAATTCTAAAAAGCTGTTCTGCCATATTTTTTGTAGATTTTAAGACTTCTATTGCGAAAACACTTTGAACAGAACTACCATGTGTCTTTTTCACGAACTTTCCCTCTGGTTAGTGGGCCTATTCGAGTGGGGATATGCTAGAACGCCATTATTTTCGGAATCTCAGAATCTGAATGGTTTTGCACTGACGCGATAGCAAAATGGAAAATGTGATACCGACGAATCCCAAGAAAATGTATATTAATATTGTTGTTTTGAATTGCAGAAAGATGAAGGCGACCATTGAAGAATATTCCACCAGAGTGGGTCAGCAGGCCATAGTCCTGACATGCACACCAGGGAAGTCCAACCAGTCCTCACAGTGCTATAAAGTGTTTGGTTCACAGCCCTTAGAAAATATTGTAAGTTAAATTCCAGTGGTCCAGTACAAACTCTTTTCGAACTGTGGCCTAGCGGGTAACACAGAGGACGTGGGTTCAAACCCAGGTACAGGCAGATACATAATGGCTCGGATGACCATTTAAAATGGCGGTCCTCTTGTCATTGGGTCCTATCCCCAGTGGCAGGCTAAAGAACCTCAAGGACGTTGATAAATGGTCACCCTTGAGTGTCTATCTTCCAGTTAGGGGAATGTCAGTTACTTGTGCGTTGGGGCTGTACTTGTACAGTCGGATTGGTTAAATAGCGCTTTGAGTCCTGTAGTATATGGAGATATTGTGCTGAGTATAAATACACAATACAATACAACTGAAATGCTTTTCAGAACCTAAAAGTAAGAGAATAATAATGGATGACAGCTTACATAAGAATTAAATGCATTATACACAACTGTTTACGTTATTTCTGCACAGCTTTACAACGATAAAATATCTTTAACCATGTGATTGCTACAGACTACAAGTAACTAAAACCAATGTGACTTATGCATTATTTAGGGCTGTTAAAAGAGTACTCGAGTACTTGTTAAAGATTAGATTACTAAATTATTTGGAGTACAAAATGAACAAAGAGTACTCTTTTATACTCAAACAGTGGCCTTTTATAAACCATTCTTGATAAAAGTAACATAAACTGGGTAAATTTCTGTTAATTTTCAGGGGAAAATGGCACATTTTGTTGTATTTATCGCTAAAAAGAGTACTCTTTATAGAGTACAGTAATAGTGAGAGAGTACTCGAGTACAAAATTTGCTACTCGTGGAAGCCCTAGCATTATTGTCATTCTTTCATTCCCAGATTATAAATCACATAAACCTTGATAGCTTGGCAATTATTTATCATCGTTTGCTGTATTTATCTTACCAGATGAAAGATTAGAAGTAAAATAATTTTAGTACAAGTAAGAATTAAAGAATTGTCCTGTCAAATATCTCGGAACTAAATTATCAAGTGAATCCCGCCTGTATTGTCATTTTCAGATTAAAAATTACAAATCCACGATTATGGCCGAGTTGGAGACACAGCTGGCTACTCAAATGCCGCAGACGCAAGAGTTACAGAACTCCCATCTACACGAGCTCCCGCCATTAACCATCGATGGAATTCCCACGCCAGTGGACAAAATGACACAGGTGAGAAAAAAAAATCGTACCACAAGAAATTGCATGTTAATATTAGTGTTTTTTAAATTAAATTTATCCACATTTGTCAAACATATCTCCTCGGTACAGTAAAATCCCTCTTATGACTCAGTTGGAGGAGGACCATTATGTTTGGATACTAAAGGGTTGGTATTATAGACATGGCGATTCTGACAACAAACAGAAAATGGTGATTTGTGGGGAAGACCTTCCAATATATATGACTGACAAGTGCTGTTGCAAATTTTCATCTTTTCTTTGTATTTGAAGAACTTACGTGTTTTGTTTTTATTAGTATTAAAGTAAAATATCAAATTTAACCCCCCAAGTGGTAGTTATGTTTTTGAGTCTGTTTCTTTTTGAAATATTTTATGTGGGCTGGGTCTAGCAAGAAGCCGTTACATTTTGGAAAAGAGCCATAATATATTCTTAAGATATTGATCAAAGCTTTTTTTTTGGAAACATGGCCTGGTGGAGGCTTTGGCTAAATGAGTACTCTAGTTAGACTTTCTTTCAATCTACTGCATCATTAATTGCTTCTCGTAGCTTAACAATTACCGGTAGCTTCAAAATATTAAATATTATGGGAATAAATATGGGGATAGCAGATGTTCTGCTTAATTCACAAGAGTTACAGTATGATAGCCAGTGTTATAGAAATTTGTTGACGAAAGCACGGCCCCCCCTACACGGGTGGTCATTAAGATAAACGGTCACAGAGATGAACAGTCTTCAAAATTTTCAAATTTAAATAGGAAAATCGCACAAACTAAATAACAAAATAGACGTAAACAAAGCTTTCCATGACATTTGGTTTGTCTTACATTGTAGTTTAAACCTTTTAACCGTTTTATGTGAGAATTTCTGAAGAATATTTATCTCTATGACCGTTTATCTCCGTGACCACTGTGTACCATTAACCTCTGCTTTAACGGGGCATCCAAAATATACTTCAGGGATTCACAAAGATTCTTAAGTAAGAATTCTTACTTAACTACAACTTAAATATAACCACAAATGTTGTACCTAAGAATTCTTGTGAATCCCGGCCAAATAAGTTGTACTTAAGTGAGAATTCTTACTTAAGAATCTTTGTGAATCCCGGCCCTGTACATTTCGGATAGTAATCTTAACTTGATCGATTTAATACTTGAGATAAATTCTGGTTTCTGATTCACTGATGAGGACCTTAAACATTTGCAGGCACAGCTCCGAGCCTTTATCCCAGAGATGCTGAAGTTTTCTACTGGCCGAAGTAAGCCTGGCTGGGGCAAGGCAGAGTACAAGCCGCTATGGTGGCCTGATGACGTGCCCTGGGCAAATGTACGCAGCGATGTCAGACCAGAGGAGGTCAAACGGAAGGTGGGTAGCAGTTGTAACTGTGTTTACTGCTATGCATTGTCAGAATTCGAATAATGACTTGATTATGGCCGATTATTTGAAAGGTATTTGGACTGTGTTTTCCCACAAAGAGATGTAGCATTACAAAGGTATTACAAACACCTATAACAAACTAAAATGTCAAATATCTTTTAATACATGAAAATTTGTGAAAAAAAAAAATATATATATATATATGTTACAGTCAATCTGTGAAACCAGTCATTACGCGTAATGACTGAAACTTTCAGTCATTTCGCGTAATGACTGAAATGGCCAGTCATTACGCGTAATGACTAAAATTTTCAGTCATTTCATGTAATGACTGAAATCTATGGTTCATTTTTACACAGATTGACTGAAAAGATTTCAGTCAATCTGTGTAATTAATTTACGAGTTGTTTTTCATTGAAACATTTTTATTATTCAAAACCTTTGTACATTGTTCCCCTTAACTGTGAACATTTGTGTGGTAGAGAACTGTTATGGGTATTAAATATTGAACTGGTTTAATCAAATTAATAACTTTGGAAGTCTCACAAACTTTCTGAATTTATATTCAGAATTTTTAAACCTAAACCCAGACTTTTGTAATAGAGTCTATTGTCATTTTCCAAAGTATTATTTAAATATTGAATTGTTCAATGTATTTAATTACTTTTTAATTCATAATTCATTCATAAATCCTCCTCAGCTTTTGGCTGATAGATTTATTGAGTTTTTTACAGAAAAAAATTGAGAATATCCACTGAACTTTCCCTGCTTCCTTCAATGCGCAACCCATCTCCCCTGACTCTCCTCCCCCACGCTTTCCACGTCTCTCCACTGTTCCAGAGGATCAAGTCGCTAAAATCATCACGAACTCTCCAAGTAAATCATGTTCCCTTGGCCCACATTTCTCATCCTTGATTATCTGGCCATCCTCATCATCCTCATCACTTCAATAATCAATGCCTCAGTTGAACAAGTAAGTGTCCTGTGTTTTTCAAGCAGGCCCATGTTATTCCAATCCTCAAAAAAATCAACCCATTACTTCAATAATCAATGCCTCACTTGAACAAAGTAAGTGTCTTAAGTTTTTCAAACAGGCCCATGTTACTCCAGTCCTCCAAAAATCATCCTTAAACAACTCCTTCCTGACTTCCCAATCAATAATCTTGGTAATTAAAGCTAATTTAAAGCTATTTATCTCAATTCAGCCATTACACGTAATGACTGGACCTTATTTTCAGTCATTACGCGAAATGACTAAAAATTTTAGTCATTACGTGTAATGACTGACCATTTCAGTCATTACGCGAAATGACTGAAACTTTCAGTCATTACGCGTAATGACTGGTTTCACAGATTGACTGTAACATATATATGGACAATCAATTTATGGGTTTACACTGCATTTTAAATTTTTTTTCCCCCAAGTATCTGGTTCATAACTTCGTATTCTGATTTCTCAACACAACTGGACGGTTTTCAGGTAACCAGGGAACATATCACATTCTTAATCACGACAGCCGATTTCAGTCATTTATTTGCAATGTGTTACACAGGTCAACTGGACCCATGCTCTCCGGACCATTGTGAGAAACTGTTACCGTCACCACGGCCGCGATGACCTACTCCCGGAATTCCACGAAGAAAACGGACAGGTGAGATTTTAAAAGATTTTTTAGGTTTGGTTTATTTTGCTTTACATGTAGGTTATTAATGATCAACAATTTTCTGTCTTTCTTAATAAATGGCACTACTATCTCATTCCTTCACTGGTGGATTTCAATGCCACTGACACTGCTGCTAGTTTTCTGAAAGCCCATTTTGTATTTGTTTTTTATACCCAGCGCAGTATCGCCATGTACTACAGGACTCAAAGCGCTATATGACCCATTCGACTGTACAAGTACAGTCCAACTCTGAAATTACTGACATACCCCCATCTGAAAGACAGAGGCTCAAGGATGACCATTTATCAATGTCCCTGAGGTTCTTTAACCTGCCACTGGGGATAGGACCCAATGACAGAGGACCGCCATTTTAAGTGGTCATCCAAGCCACTGTGTATCTGCCTGTACCGGGACTGAACCCACGTCCTCTGTGTTCCTAGGCAAGTTTGTTACCCGCTATGCCGCAGTGGCAGAAATGCGAAATGTGCAAGTACATTCTTTTAGCTCTTGTTTCAGTCACACCACCAAACACAACCACAGACACACCAGGGCACAACCATACACATCCCGGGACAGACAGTGCTCCAGACCATCAGCAACCCCGACGGATCCATGAGCATAATACAAGTGGAAACAGGGGATCAGACGCAGCCGCAGATCGTCACATTACCGGACGGTTCACAGGCGCAGATAGTACATGCTGTAAGTAGGTCAGGGTAAAAGTTTGGGTTTTACGTCCTGTTCAACAGCCGGGGTCATATTGGGCAAGGGATTTTTGTAGTGATGGGTCTGCACCAAAAAATATGTACATCAGGACATCGCCAGTGCAAAAAAGTACCAATTCTCAGACTCCGGGTTTTAGTACACCCCAAACAAACATGTTTCCTCTTCACGCCATCGCAGTAAAAGTGGCCAGATGGAAAAAATATGAGATAAAAGCTTATAATTTCTTCAGATTTCTTGTTTCTTCCCAATATTTTAAGTTTACATGCTGTTCAACAGTCACCGTTGTATTGGGACAGGCCCTCAGCATTGTCATTTGTGGGAGTCAAACCCACAGAGAGATGAAAGCTTGTGATGCCAAACTTTCTAATCCATGCGGTCACTAGGGACCTGTCGGTAGCTCAATGATTTACACTATTTTGCAGCCGGGGACCTCAGTAGTAGTAGTAGTAGTAGTGTGGTTATAGAAATCATCCTTTATACTTTATGGAGGGGGTCATTACGAAGAAGGCAGTCTCTATATACTAAATTTTACCATGGCTCTGGGCCAATCAGATACACAGCCGTGTCATGTAAGAATATGGTTCCGACAACCGACCAGATGCTACAAGTGCAGTAGGGCCTCTGTCATATCTGACCATAATGCAAAATCAAGAATTTGCTCGGGTAACAAAAGAACCATAAAATAGAAGAGGTAGTTTAGTGTAAAACAATAGGGAATAATAATACCCCGAGAGCCCTTAAGCGCTGCAGATTAAAAACAAAAGAGGGAGTATAGAATTGAGGTTACAAAAATGCAATGTTTGGATAAGAGAAGGTCAGAGAATTGAGGTTGTGTTGTACTGAAATCACTCTTCTAAAATACCCCAGGGGTGGATTTCATGAAAGGTCTCAGACTTAGCCCAGTCTCAGGCTGAGCCACTGGCTCAAATCTGAGCCTTTTGGCTCAGGTAAGTCTTTGTCTCAAATGGTTTTCACAGAAGGGGTCTCAGTTGAGACCAAGCTTATCAAATAACCACAGTAGTTTTCTGTGTCATGTGACCATTTTTTGTAGTCAAAATATTCTACTGATGGCATATATGTTCCTTGTTTGACACATAATATCTCTGGTTAAATACCAGTTTGCAATGGGAAACTTTGTAAACATGTAAAAACACCCAAAGACTACTTCAAGGGTTGTTTTATATATGTGTACCCTATTTTCAGCCATTTCAAGTTTTGAAGTGAAGAAAGAATTATGGCGGCCATATTTGAGCCTTTGTTTACAAAACTTAAGCCCACTTTCAACTAGTCTCAACATTTGAGCCAGTGGCTCAGCCAAAGCTGAGACTGAGACCTTTTGTGAAATCCATTAAGGCTGAGCCCATGGGCTCAAGTAAAATGTCCCAACAATTTGAGACAAAAGTGTCAAGTTTGAGTCTGAGACCGGGCTAAGACCTTTCGTGAAATCCGCCCCTGGCTTATAAAAGGGACATGTAAAAACCCCATCTATGACCCCCCCCACTTTTTACAACCAACATTAATTGTAAATTAATTGGTTGGTCGACGGTTAAAACAAGTGGGCTACCAAAATAATGCTAATCGCTTCAGGCTTAACGACCAGAGAAATTGTTAGTAAATGGTTCTGTATTGGGCATACATATTTGATCCCATGTGGTATACTGCGTGGTGAATTAACAATTCGTTCACAATTGGATTTGTGTACAAAGGGAGCCCCCGTTTGGTGTATTTACAGCAAACGCTGATGCAAGGCTTACATTCAGTGCAGAATTCATCGAGTCAGGGAGACCCGGCAAGCTCAGTCGGCAACATTCAGCACTCACAGAACACAGGAGGTATGTGTAATCCTCTCTAGAACACATTGTTAAAATATCAACTTATATTTTGATTAGGGCTGCGAATGAGTACTCGAGCCTCGGTGTACGAGGCGGTCTTGGCTTGTACTCGAGTCCATTTTAAAAACTCGGTTACTCGTGACGTATTGTATTATCGCCCACGTAATCAGACGTTTGTGTAAAATATGCTACATTTCAGCATTTCCGTCACATAATATCAATTAAAGTTGTTATTTTCGCTTCAAAACATACAATTTACTCCATATTCTATAATATATGGTCAAATAGAAGACGTTTTTCTTCAAAAGTTTCGTTTCCGGAAGCGACTATTTGTTTATAGAAGACTTCTAATGGTAGATATTAAATCTCACGGTTACTCGAATTCGGGCTGGTTGTCAGAGGGCGAGTACTCGATGCCGTTTTTCAGCACCCGTCACAGCCCTCATTTTGATAGTATTGTAATATATGGAGAAGTTTACTTCGCATATATAGAAAAACTAAAAGTTTCGTGAAGGTGTCTATTTTTCTCAGAGTACTGCAAGACGCAAATTCAAGTTTAATTCACATGTATAGTGTTATCAGTCGCCTGGTTTTCCAGTTGTATTATAGTATAAAGAAATTTATTTCAATTGTATAGCAATACTTAAATGCATAGCTGTCACTTTTTTCTCATTGAAATATATTGTAGTGTACAAAGGAGGTTTAATTCAATTGTGTGACAATACTTCAACCCACTGAACTCATTTTTTCTTGCAGTTTTTTGTATACAAGACATTTGATATTTAAAGTCACCCAGTTTTCTTTTACTTTTGCAATATTGAAGGATGTTCCAATTGATTTGTATAGCAAGACAAGTGAAGTGGCCTATATTGTCATTTCAGTGATTTCAAACGTGGACATCCGTGGTATCAGCCAGAACACTGGGATCAATGCGACGGGTCTGACCGAGGCATCCATCAACCAAGATGGTCAGATAGTCCTCACAGCCGACCCCTCGGCACTCGGTGGTCAGTGGCTTTTTATAAAGACCGATAAATGAAATTCCAAGGTTGTTAAATAGAAAAGTGGTTCGTCCGCTCATTAGTTATTAAGGCTCCAAGCGAGGCTGGTTTTGGAATAAAAGACTCGGACTCAATTAATCGCTGGATTATTGCCAACGAAATAAACTTCATCATATTTCGACATATTACACCTTATAAATGGTTAAAATACATACTACAGGGAAGAATGTTGATAATTCATCGAATTTTGAAACTAAAGACGCATTTATAATGCAAAACACAGGAAACTTTAACCATTTTTGCGAGATTTGAGGCGTCTTCAAAATATGTTATATTAAAATGCCGTCTTATAAAAACATTATTACACACACTTTTAAGTTTGCAAATGCCTGAAATATGAAAACTGAAAACGGAAACAGCTCATATTCGAAAAAATATGTTCATGTATTTAAAGAAAAATCAAATTTTGTAGTAAATTTTATGTCTAATTTTTAGTTGTTTTCGAAGACCAGGTTCAGAGTATAAAACTGAATTGTTTTGTTTCCGAGTAACTGAAGAATCGTTGCCGCCCTATAAGTTACATTTGATTTTTTGTTTTCCCTCTTTCGCACACACTGCTCTGAATTATTGACCAATTATTTCCCTTGACTATGAGTTGTATCCATTATCTGGGTTCCTGAAAAAACCTTAACCCGAAAAACCTGGAAAATGTCATGGAAAACTTGTGGAATTTGAAAATTTTATAAAGTCCTGGAATTTTAGTAATATACAATGCATTCGCCCACCTCCCTAGGTATAGGCGCAAAGTAAACCAAGCAAGTTCCAGTTCTTTCTGTATGTATTAACCTGATTTGAAGGTTTGTGTGCATAATTTAAAATGTTGCCCACAGAAAAAGTCCATATTACATGAATTTCAGTCTTTATGAAAATATCTGTGATCAGATCAAACTGTAATTTTTCTCATCAACACTAAATTTCCAATGACAAAGGTTAACCTTTTCATCTGGAAAAAATTTTTCAAACGTTTTAGTGTGGTTAAATGCACAACAGTTTCTCGTTGCTTAATGGCTGGGATTAACAGCACCAGTTAGTGGTGTGAACGATAAACTGGAAAGAATATTTGGGAACTGGTTATTGAATTAAAAACGTCACCATTTTGGACTTTCTGATGGCTGATACTTCATGAACATAAAAACATAAAATATACATGTTTTGTGAAACCTGTCACAATTTTTGCTTTATATTGAGCAAAAGTCATTGTTTTCGTACTTAATAATATTTCGCAAAAGCCATTTCCAGTTGCAAGTTCAGGGACTAATTACAGCGACTAATTGCGCTTTCTTACGCTTGCGACTAATTTTTACTGCACAGTAACAAGCATACGAAATACCGGATTTTGTTTCGTTTCAAAGCCCTGGTAACCGGTTTTGATGCCTGTAAACAGTCCCACCACTATCACCAGTATATCTATTTTTACAGGTGTGGTGTCGATCCCTGTTTCCATGTACCAGACGGTTGTCACCAATCTTCCCAACCTGCAGCAGAATTTGCAAGTCTTACCGACGTTCGCCTCCGACCCCTCATCCATGGTGGCCAAACAGGAAATGGAGGACGGCTCGGGCGACAGCGAAACTCCGGTCGAGGTCGTCACAATCGATTCATCTAGCATCATAGAGGACGCTAAAGTCGGCAACTCCTGATGGGGTTTTTGGAAAAAGACTTGAGATGATTGGAATAATGATGGGGGAATGAAAATGCAAAATGCTGACTCGAGCAGAATACAAGTAGAGAGTGTAACTTGAGTAACAGTTGCAAAAGTATACAGTAATTAGGGGATGGGTCAGTGGCATATTTTCCGTTTCGGTATCCTGCCAAAGCAAAACTGTTAGGTTTCCAGGATTCTGAAAAAAAAAACATTACGTTTTAGTACATCCTCGGTCGAATAGCCAACGGTGAGTAAAATAAAGCATGGAAGTCCCACGCATAGTAATCTTTAAACATATTAAGATCCACATTAACATTAGGGATGGGTCGGTATGAACAATTTGTAGGCCCGGTATATAGCTTCTTCAGATTTAGGGGAAATTTCCAATATTTTACGTTTTGTAACAATATACTGACAATCAAGACAGCAGTAAGCATCGTAATGGTATTTCATTGAAATGGATGCAATACCTAGATACCAGTGACACTGAACCATCCTTAACAGAAATTGTTTTTTGGAAGAAATCGTGTAGAGTTTTGAAAATGCGAGAAGAATAAAGTGCAAGTTAGCAACTCGTAGTTTCAGAGATGACTTAGTTAGCACGGAAAAGTGTTGAACGGCACAAGTTTGTAGAATTTTGGAAAGAAGGTTCACAAGGATGGCTTGAAAAAAGAAGGGCAGACAGTCATTTTTGAGTTTGAATAGTAAAATTCGTACTTCAGCATCACACCCTTCAATAATTGGAATAAAAATGTTGGCACTTCAAAAATGTTTAATACAAAAACCTGACAACGGCCTTTTGGAATTATGAATTTTACGAGCACTAAAAAACTTTTAACAAAATTTGTTCGTCAAAGGATGTTTCAAATAGTTTGTCAGACAATCGAATAACAAATATCACAGTCGTTCAGCACAAAATGTAAACCCACCTCAAGTCTAGTAACTTGAGTAGCCAATTAAAAACCTATGAAAGAAGTGTAGATGGTTCAATTCAATAGAAATTCACACTATTACAGATTTGGAAAATGCAAATAATTCTTTTGTGTTTACCAAGTTAAGCTGATTTACTGTGACAAATGGACAGACATTGTTTTGTCAAAAGGTTATAAGAATAGACTTACTGTGTTTTATTAGAATGTGTTTTTTTGACTGCTGATACCAATGTTATGCTTAAAAATAAAAAAATAAATGTCTTAGTTTGTTTTGCCAGCAAAGCATTTAATAATATTACGTTGATCTGTAAGCTCGGTGTACATGTGTAGATAGGTTTCAACTTTTATTCCATTGCACTAGATGTTTTTCTTCTGGGCGGTTTTAAGTACTGGCGCCGATTTCGAAATGGCAACCCCCGAGCCATTTCAGTACACCAGAGAAATACCACTGGGTGTTGAAATGGTGCAGCCATTTGAACCCCCAATGAAAGGAAACTGCAGAACTTAAAAAATAAATTGGTTCAGAAGTATAAAAAAATAAATAAAATATGCAATTTTTATGCAAAATAACAATTACCAAATTGATTGTATAAATTAGATTTGACAGGGAATCTTGTCAGTAATGTTTGTCATGGTGGCTTTAAATGGCAAGCAGGCATTTTTCTCCCCCCGTGGATCACTATACATAAGAGACCTGATGAAGTGTTGTAACGGCTAGTGTTCAACCGTGCACAGTACTGAAAACAACCCGTGACATTTTCACTGAAGTAAACTTTCTCTTTGATAAGGTTGTAGCTTGTTAAGTAAAGTCCCAAGGTAAACAGTAACAGTAATTAGAGAAAAAAAATAGTTCTGTTTAAGCAGGTTGTTCAGATAACTGGGGAAATTTTCAACGGATAATTTCATTGGACAATGCTTCAACCAATCAGGTGCATTGTTTAACATCGACACATTGCATATTCTTTTGAATGTATTAAATTGCACACACCATGGCCTTTGGGGTTTTAACCTCAAACCATGGTAAAATTCTGCGTATACCGTGGTTTGGTCAGGGGTTATTCCTATATTGACACACAAATGCAGTGCACACACACCTGGCAAAACAGCTGAATTGTGTATGTTTGAATATCGAGCTAGAAATTAGGGGGCACATGCCAAGATGAAATGTACTGTTTCTTAAGGCTATTAATATATTTATATGCTCAAGTTGTTGTTGTTTTTATAAGTTGCAAAAAAAAAATACGAGTTACTGCAGTAGAACCTACATTTGTCTTGCCATCCAGTATCTTACCTTTATGGCTTGTTTGTAATGTCTTTCGGCGAACTAAACCAGCAAAACATTGTGTACAATATTCAAGGGACATTCTAGGTCACTAAGTAATGCAGGGTTGTGGGTGTGAGCGAGGAAAAGATCCCAAGTCAGTGGGGACACGCGGGTTGAAGAAATGAGTCGAAAGATCCTTCCTAAAGGATATTACTTATATCAAGAATAAGAGAGTTCCAAAAAGTTGGTACATAATGAGTGAAAGACTGAGAAAATTTTTTTAAATGTTACTGCATTCGTGGAATTTGTAGTTGAAAAAAATGGGCCTTGAAGGAGCTTAAATATTTAGACAACACTGATGTTCTTAGGTCACGATTTTTTTTTTTTTTGAATGAGGTTTACTGGTCGGACATGTGAATTTTAGCCTATCCCATCAGCTGGACGAGTACAGGCCTCAACTCTTCTAATACAGACAGATGTCGGAGGTTCTACAGCATGACTTGTTACTTCTGTATTCCTGTTGATAAAATATGTGTAATGTATATTATATTACTTTATGCAACTCATTCCCAGGTGACACCTTTCCTTACAGTTGTTTCTGTACGTCCAGTAGAACCCCAGTTATCCCACCCCCTTTGTTGAGTTACAAATGGGTCGAATACTTGTGAGGATAAGGTAAGGCTATTTTACACAAAGTGTATGTTTTAGTACAGGTCATGAGGTCGCAGGAGGTACGACACTTTCAAACCTGTGTAAAAATTCCTACCCAAATGCAAAGCCCACCTATTTGGTCCTTCCAAAATACAAAACGGAGCAAATGTGGCTGAACAATGACCGAAGGTAGGCGAGCCCGGGGCCTGAAAATCATAACCTTTGTTCTTCCCATGAATTTGTTAGCTCTTGGTTAACTATAAGTTAAGAAAACTCTTGTGTAAATCTAAACTTAGCTTACTGTTGGGTTATATTTTCGTAAAAAAAAAACAAAAAAACCTCAGATTTAAAGATAACTAAGACCCTGTCATTAAGTGTTAGTTATTTAAACCTTTATTTCTGTACATCCGACCAACTGTAAAGTTTTCATTATCGTATAAAACAAAGTTATTCAGGTGTTGTACAGGGAGGTGATGAGGTAATTTACCCAAATTTTAGAATGATTGAGACATTTCAATTGACATTTATGATCTGGAGGGAACCTCCAACGACAAAGTGAAAACTAGTGAGAGTACTACTCAAAGAATCCTTCTATTTACACCCTGAATTCTCTAGTAAAAGTGTCGTTCCATTGTCATTAAGTACTAGTTTGCTATTTTACGAATGTTTCCATTTACAGGCCCCTGTTTGGTTGTACCTAATGACCCCAGCACAGAGAGGTGTGACTTGGGTTATAAGCTTGAAATAATGTGACGCATTTCGAACAAATCCTTGCACAGAAATAATGGGGCAAGATTTTCTGATTTATGTTTGTTTTGTAGAAATCATGAATTTATTGTTATTAATATTATTATTAGAAGTAATCCTGTTGTGTAGAAATGGGGTACACCGTTGTAACGATGTGATGCAAAATAAATTCTCAATAATTATTTTTTTCTTGTTTTCATTTTCATGTAAGAGTTTGTTTAGTAGATCAAAATACACACAAATGGAGTACGCTTCTATTTATGAGAGACCTCCTTATTAGAATAATACAAGTTAAATTCCAAGCTTTTTTGAATACACCAGGGCTATTGCACAACTTGCCTTGCAAAAAAACCTGTCTAAGCTTCTCAGTGAGCCAAGTGGCCTTGATCAGTAACTGAAGTCCACTGTTAAAAATGACTAAACAGGTATAGTCCAGGGATGATCATGGTCAGTGATCCAGGATTCTGGCTGTGACATGAGGGAAGAGTACTAAATGGGGAAGCTTGGGCTATAGGGGTGAGTCTTAAGCCATTTCCTAAAGAATGTAACAGAGGGGCTATTTGTTGTATGGGAAAAGAAGAGAGTTCCAGAGGGCTGGGGCATAATGACTGAAGGAGTTACAAAAATGTTTGTGTGATTTGTAAACTTTATGGTCAAAAGAGGGGATAATGAATTAAGTTAAATTTGGGTCGATATGTCTAGTAAAGTGACAAGAAACACAATTCTTTGGAAATTCTGCAAACAAGTTCGACAAATGGCCTCGCATTGTCACAAAATAACTAACGGTAGAAGCTTTGGATTCCATTTCCTCGTGTAAAATTTACAACTACAAGTTAACAGCATTGCAACTAAGCAAACCCCATCAAATGAAGTGAAAAGTGAAATTCAATGAACATTCTAACATGACATGGATCTGTCCACGATTGTTATTGGCTAATCGAGGAAATACTTCATCTGTAAAACCAGCATAACCTGTGGTTCCTATTATCACTCATTATGGCTGTCTCGACAATTGTGTCAAAAATGTAAATAATAAATAGTATTTATAAAATTTAAACACTTGTCATGTTAATATAGGAATAACGCCCTCCAAAACCATGGTATAAGCAGAATTTTACCATGGTTTGAGGCGATAAACCCCTCAAGTTTTGCCTTTGGGGTTTATAAAATTCAGTGTATACCATGGTTTGGTCGGGGGTTATTTCTATATTCTGCAACAAGTTAGAAATTAAAACAGTTCAAAATTGTCACAAAAAATGAATCCTAACATTGTACACTACAAAGCATAAACTTGACACCATTTCTGTAAAAAAATTTACCAAAACATGTCAAGAGTATAATGTCTTCTGCACAACGCTCCAGATCAAGCAAGAGCAGGGGCCAATAATGGATAACATATTGAAAAGACGATATCCATGGCTTTAGTGGTTTCAAAACCTCATGCCCTATTCACCCCACAGGCGGCATCCCCCGCAGTGACCTGTGATCCTAGGCGGCGGAACCCCCTCCCAGATCGCCCCATTTCGTCCTAGTTGTTCATACTACAGGCAGACGCCCATGGATTGGACACGGTGTTTTAACCGTCAATAACGGTCGGATGACAGTACTAAAAACGTTGGTCACCGTGAAGCAACCTCCATTAACCGAAACGTCCAATACCTTATGTCGCTGTAATACACCAAAAGACAACCGAATCGCAACCTTATGTACACCATGGACCACACCTTCGGTTACTGTAGTTAGAAATCCATAGGCGTATGCGCAAAATCGTCTGCGCATGCTCACGGTATCAAATTCATAGGCGGAAATTTCAAATAGTTTAAAACTTCTGTAGGACTGGCAAGGTATTGGACAGTTTGCCACTGACTCACAAGGTCACACACAGACTTCAGACGGTGATCCAAGGACAGGGATGTTTCCCCAAATGTGGCCTACTATGGGTGATACTGCCTGTAATGTGAATGGGGATGAATTACAACAATACAGCAGAATAATGTTGGAATTTTTTCTAAATTTACTTTGAGAAAGGTTCAGAAGAAAAAACTCGACAGCCATTCGAGCACAGGTATAAGGCAGATAATGCTGTATTGTCCAGGAACTTACTAGTGAATTGAGGTCAAAAATATGGTCAGTATGAAGAAGTGGCATGGCTTTTTTGCAAAAGAGTTTGCACCGATAAAAAACACCTCAAAATAACTACCCCATGTTACACTACTCTGCATAAAACGATCTTGAAGTTAAGGTCAAACTGAACAAACTAAGGTAACTATATAATCTGTAAATTTTATTCCCAGAAATTTGTTTACCGTTTCTCTCTCGGGGAAAAAAACAAAACAAACAATTTCATTGAATAGCCACGCCATACATCGGCAGGAGTGATATGTATACACATCAGATAGCAACAACTCGGCCATATATATTGAGTGTTTCTCTATCTCTAAATTCCTGATTTCGGTATGTTCAAACTCAACATTTTAAATCTCCCTGGTGATAAAGGTCTCGACGCTGGTTCCTGTAGCCACACATTTGTTTGACAGCAAACAATATGGCTTGCAACTTTCATTTCACCCTGATTACATTGTATTGTACTAACTCTAACTACGCATATGCAACAAATACAATACATACAATATCACATTGTGTATTACCTATAAAATTATACAATGATATTTCTTTCCCAAAGAATCATATTATTTTTTTTCCTCGATATGTCACATTAAACAAACACACCAAAAACCACTATCACAAATGTTTGACAAAAAAAATCTATGTTGCATCACCTTCAGTATTATTCAAAAATATATCACTTTTCCCGTTGATAAATACTGCTAAAGTCTGGACCAGAAAAAATACTTCTACAAAAATATTTTCATTCCGGAAAACTGGGTCACTTTCACGACTAACCTCTAATGCATTTACGTCCATTTTAAAAGGAAGAATCTAGTAAACAGAGTTCGATTGTAAACCCCTCAACCACAAAAACAAAAAATGGACAAATTCTTGATTATGATGAAATACTGAAATTTATTCGAATACTAGGGCAGGGCAGCATATTTTTCATTCATTATCCCACCAGCGCAAAACCGTTCCGATTCCGAGATTCCAACAAAATAGCTGTGTTGAAGCATCTCTCCAACCAAATAGATTCACTAATAGGGAGTGAAGTTCATGAAAACTAAAACATGGCAGTTACGCTGAGAGAAATCGCAATAGAAAGTGAACCCAGTAGATGAGAGGTTGGTAAGTTGCCTGTCGCCATGACTCCTACCAAAATTTTGAGGTCTTCTTTTGTGTATTTGTGAAAAACTCTTGATAAACATGCGGATACGTTGATTATGCACTTTATTTTAACTGAGGAAAATACAATATATTTTTATAAAATATATACCGCCAATAGCAAATGGTACTATCCACAAGTTTAGGCACACTTTTGATACAAAACTCTCGTGTGGTCTGTTTTATCTCAGATTAACTGTTGTAACTCAGATTCGCCAGTTGTTTTACATTTTCATTATTAATATTCATGTCATGCTTCGTTAATTTGTATCGGCTATTCTGTGACAGGAAGTTGGAAGGGCGGAGGAAACCAGTACATACACTAGGTCAAGGTTCCGTACTGTAAACTGCCAACCAACGGCAAGCAACTACCAGCTTTCCCACTTCAGGTCGGGCTGGGATTCGAACTCCGATCTCAGAAGTGGCATGTCTTACATTTAAACACCCCTTCCATTTTGTGAAACCTTGTATTATTCGAACAAAGCTCATTCATACTGTAGACAATAACAAATACTATGCCACACATTTACATCTAACCCTTTCACAAACATACACAACTATAATTCCGGAGATTTTCCCAAGACAGTTTGCAGGATAATGCCATTTTCGTGGCACCTTACAAACAGCTTTAGGAAGTTTGACTTGTACACGTCACACACACAAAAAAAAATCCAATACATATACTTATGTTATATTAAGTCAAAATGAACACAATGATTCCATCTTCCACCTCAATTGTAAACCATTTCTTGTAATTCGACTTTTCCCCAAGTTAAACTCCAATACTAAAAAGGTCAAAGTGCATTGACCCCACTCATGAAACAACTCTGTATGTCAATAATATACTCTTTCTATCCTGTGTGTCTGCCTTAATACTGCAAGATGACTCGACCACAATGTGGCTGTTAGAGTAAGAAATCTAAAATTCGCCAGGAATCTAAAATTCGCCACCTCTAAAACCTTAGTTAATTTTATGAAGAAAATGATGTTTTTGTCTAAAAATTGGTATTTTTAAGTTCAAGAAGCCTTAATTTACTATACATTCAACAAATCTCACCACAATTCATTTATTTTAGTAGTATTTTCACACGTGGCGAATTTCAGATATGTGGCGAATTTTAGATTTCTTACTCTACTTAAGACTTTATCACAGTTGGTTAGCGAGGGATGTTAGTCTGTACACGCTAATTAGTTCTATGTAACTCAGGTATTTATATTGTTAGCCTTAGTGTTTCAAAGTTAAGTGTTAAACGTGGCTTTAGATGATGTCATGTGTGTTGGGCAGTGTTGGGAACCGCCCCCAATATTCTGGGTCAATTAATCTCCCACTATACTGACTCATGTTCAGGCCAGAATCGATTGTTCGACCTATTTTGCTACATCGTTGGTCACTACACCAAGAAACGCCTTCCGGGATAAAGTTTTTAATTCGGCAAAATTTTGGGGGGTTTTTGAATGGATGAATACCAACTTCTGTTAATTATGACACCAAACATAGACAAAACAAAGATGATAAACATCTATCTTCAAGTTAATGCCTAAACACTGCACGAAATATATAAAAAGCTTTGTGGATATTAAGTTATATGTAGAAGGGTCAGGTTTCTGTTCAATAATCAACCATATAAATTGGTCAATGATTGATACAGATGGCACTCTATCCCCGACTATTTACTGACCCCATACGTCTAATCACCCCAATCTATCGTGTTTTGCTAACCTAAAGCAATATAAGACGAGTGTTCTGTTTGGGCCAATTGTACATCTGCCAAAAATCTGGAATTTTGGTCAAGTATACTGTACAGTAATCATCTAGCGTTGAAATTCGTGAATCTGACAAGTCTTCTACTAATGCCAGTTAAAATTAATTTACCATATAAATTCATTAAAATAAAATATAATCAAAATACAGTCAGTCACCTATTGGAATTAATTAGTTTTGTAAGCAAAAACACAATTCACATAAAAAAAACCAACACAATTACGTCACACCAATTGTCACTACACACTATTTTGTAACACCGTAAAATAGAACTGTTTCCTGATTGCAATATTTCACGGCTGAGAACTTCACCAACTATATGCCACTTGTACACAACCCATCAGTTATTTCTTCTCCGGGATTCAGCACACATGAATATAGACTATAGGATAAAGCTATAATTCATCATCGGTTACTCGCAAATGAACCGATTCAGTTTCAAACTCGGGTCAAAGAAAGTGAAACCAGTAACAATAGATGCCAAAGAATATCATTTTTGTTTAAATGAATGATTTTATGATTTTGTGTGGCTTTTTTTTCCAGAGAGTGTTTCTGTATTCGGTTTTTATTAGCTTTCACGGTTGCAAATTTTGACTTCATACATAAACCCATGATATTTTTAACGGCCAGTATTTTAATAAGGCTGCGACCACTGGTTAAAATCCACTCGGTAACCGAGCTACCTAAATTTGTCTTGCAATTCGGTATTCTCGTGGTTTAGTATGCACGTTTTTTTCCTCTCCATAAACACAAGGGTCTTTTCCGGAAACAATGTTTTTGCATTGAAATAGTTCTGAAAGGTATTCACAAGTTATTATATTGTCATAAAATGAGGAATATTATATGAAAAACTCTAATGTGCAAAGTATTCTGAGATTTTGCCGTGTTGTCATGTTTTGTCTTACCGAAAAATGCAACCTTGTGGGCGACAAATGACAATATAATATATTGTAGTAGTTAACGACTACCAAGTGGACCGAGACGTGCCTAAATCAACCCCTATCGCAAATACCAACCACCCGGTCACAGCCTTAATTTTGACATCACATATTTCTAAGAACACTCAAATCTCAGAATATATATACACTTGGCTAGAAGAGTTAAACTTTCTATATATGTGTCAAATATCTTATAATTGAACGAATTATTAACACTGTGTGCCATTTCATGCATTTTAGCCATTTTATTAGTTGTAATAAGTAGCAGTTTATTTCACGGGCTACAATCAAGAGATTAACGATGTTTACAGTCCGAGTTGGTTTTTCCCAAATCAAGGAATCGCGGCAAATCTTCCGCCTCACTTGCAGTCTTAGTACCTTACATAACATGACCTCATCTATTCCAACGATAAATCAACAATATTCTCACTTCTAATTGAAAATTATGTACAAATTGAGACAAGTCGATTTAATCTGTGTTCTCCATGGCGTTGCCAGTAATAAGAACATTTTATTGTTGTTTTAGTAAAATTACCTAGTGCACCACATGAACTGCCTTTGTGTCCCCCTTGTGGCATTCATAAAGGAGTTTTTTTTTTGTGATTACAAACATAACTACATCTGTAGGTCTACGTACACATGTATGCAGCTTACGACATCTGACGGCCGATTTGCGAGAGCGACTTTTTCCCTCCTTCTCATTTATGTTTGGTTGTTTACATGGATCCGACTCCGATTTGCGACGTCCGATGTGCGACGGCGATTTTTTCGCTCAGGGACCCAAAAAATCGGATGACAAGTGAATTTAGATGAATATCTACAGAATATTGGGAAGGTTGACCAAAATTCCCCATCGCAAATCGGCCGTCGGATGTCGTAAGCCGCATACATGTGTACGTACACTCTTTTTGTGTGCACTGAACGAATATTTCATTTGGTACTGTTCAGCTACACTATAGAATTTATATTTACAGGAAAAAGAAAAATACAATTGGGACCTCTGTTATACCAAAAAACATCATGCAAAAATTTATATATAACCATTTTCAAAGTCATTTATCTTTGAGAGTCCAATAATATTTATAGGGTAGAAAATCTGACGTATATAAAGACAGACTTGTATCGATATATTATTCCCTTGCACAAGTTTGTTTTAACCCAGCGTGTTGACCAATCATTGATTCTTTTCAATGACCAATATTTCCGCTTTTTAATAATGATCTTAGGGCACTTTCTGAAAGGAGAAATTTGTCACAAGTGCTATTGCAATCTTTGCCTGACCTACGAGTGCTCGAGTCCAGTATTTGCTAAATTACTGGGTAAGAATTTTAGCAAGAAACAAAAGTCACCAATTTTTCATTTTTTAAGAAATTCACTAGCATTAATTTTTGCTAATGACTAGTTCCTACTTGAGATATTAAAACAGATTTAAAATTTCACTAGGAATTAATTCTCACTATTCAAGTTCATTAGCACAAATAAGCTTCAATGCCTAGTGAAAATTTCAACGTATAGGTACATTGCAAACCACTCAGTGGAAGAATATATTACATTTATGACTAGGGATGGGTCAGAATAAAAAAACTGTAGATCGGGAGGTCCCCAATGCCAAACCGTACTGATCTCAGGACTCTGGGTTTTAGTACACCCCAACTAAACATGGACGTCGACGCAATAAAAGTCTTCAAATACACAAAATGAGGGCTAAAAGTGTGTAATTTCTTCAAATGTGTGGTCTGTTTCCAATATTCTATGTGTTCCTTCCATTATATGTGCTGACTAGGGATGGGTCGGTAGGTCCGGTATCTCGGTATCGAGAGCATTTTACTAAAATACCGTGATGAGATTTTACAACCGCCACTTTGCTTGTCAACACATATAATGGAAGGAAGAGTTAAAATATTAGAAACATACACAAAATCTGAAGAAATTATAAGCTTTTATGCCATATTTTCGTCCATTTACACACTTTTATAAGCGATACATTGAGCAGAACTGCCATGTTTTGGTTACGACACTTTATAACATCAATTTCGCTTGTCAACTCATATATATAAAGGAAAACTTAAAATATTGGAAAGAAACCAGAAATATGAAGACATTATACGTTTTTATCACATATTTTGTGCATTTATGAGCTTTTATTGCGATGTCGTTGAGGAAACGTCCATGTTTGTTTGGGGTGAACTAAAACGCGGAGTCCCGAATTCGGTACGGTTTTGCATTGGCGACCTCCCGATGTACATATTTCTCATACCGACCCATCCCTAGTGCTGACAAGTGAGAATAAGGTTATAAAGTGTCATAACCAAAACATGGCGTTTCTGCTCAATGTATATCGCTATAATAGTCTGCAAATGCAGGAAAATATCCGACAATAGCTTATAATTTCTTCAGATTTTGGGTAGGTTTCTAATATTTTTAACCCTTCCTTCCATTATACGCGTCGGAAAGCGAAATGGCGGTTGTAAAATCTCATCACAGTATTTCAGTAAAATGGTCTCGATACCAAGATTATCGGACCTACCGACCCATCCCTATTTATGACTGATGTTTAATGAATTGAGGTCTCAAGGTATTCTACACACAAAATAAATGTATTGCCTAAGTTATAATTTTTTTTATACACACAAAAAAAAAACCCAACAAAAATAAACAAGAGATCTCTTATCGGTGAGCACATTCTGTAAAGCTGCTAGAGATGAAAGCAATCTTTCCATCGCCGTGGAAACCAACGTCCTTGGCAACAGAAGTAGCAGCTTGCTGCCTCGAGGATAAAGCTCCTTGTAAGTTAATACCTAAAAAAGAGAGAAAAAAATCCCACATAAACAAGAATATATTTATAGTCCATTTTTTTTCTTACTGTAAATAGTGACTTATGATTACAGGACAGTTGGGGATAATGAAAGTGAAATAACCTTTCTTTTGAAACATTTTGTGTAAGTTTTATCACTCCAAAAATACAGAATTGAGTTAATAGGTACAATGTTTATTGATATTGGTGATATTTATAATTGTTTTGGGGCAGGGTTGCCAAAATCGATGTCTGAAGACGTATATCAATATCACCAATTTAGGTAAAGTTAGGTAAACTTACACTGCAAATATTTGAAATAAAGCCTAAATCTGATGAAAAGTGTAGACATTTATCTCGCATTTTTGTAGTTTTCTCTGTTTTTGATGAAAACTGCCATGTTTTGTTTTGGTAAATTTCACTTCCTGTAAGCATTCGGGGATATGTGATTTGGGGGAAAAATATTTTTGATATCCGGATTCGGTCTACTTGGTAGACAATATTTTACCAGTAATATTGTTGTTATTATTCAGTAAACACACTTGACTTAGCAAATTTTAGCTCCATTGTTCGATTCCTGGACTGTCCTGAAATTGGCAAAAATTTCAATTGGTATTTTCGGGTTTTTTAGTGCAGAATGTCAACCACCTAGTATGCACTGCTTCCCTCCATCCTCCTCAACTCCCAGTGTGACCCTGTTGTACAATGTGTGTTAAAAGTAGTGGGTGGTAGTGTTGCGACAATGTTCGTAGAAGTTCGATAGTTCGCTCGTTTACTGCCGCGAATTCGAGGGTCCGGTTCAAACGTCTGACATTCAGACTTTGCAAAAAAACGTTTGGAAATCACCAACATCTTAACGAATCCTATTTTCGCCCATCTACCAAACATGTTGTTGTTTTTTTTAATGAAAATATGGGGGAAATTATTAAAAATATACACAGATTTTATATTTTTTACTGCATTCTCAACAAAGTAACACGAGTTTATGTCAGATTTCTACGTTTTAATTAGTTTTGAAAACGTTGTTTCAATGATTGAACTAGATTGGAGTTAGCTAGTTTGTACAGATACCAAACATTGAACCCAAAATTCGAAGCGGTTTCACAGCAATAGAATACTTAGTGGGTGGAGGATTATACTAGTGCTGGTAAATTGTTTCACCATATTGTCGACAAAATACAAATTTTATAGATGAGCAAAAACAGTAGCATCCTTTGTGATATTGATGATTTCTAAACATCTTAGTAGGAGTTCAATTTTCACACATTTGACGTGACATTCATTTTTGGGGGGCCGTCAACGAGTGAACTATCATCCCAGCAGTAGATTTCCAGCACAAGATGAAAGCGATGTTAACCCGAATCAATCAACCATACCAAGATAATACCTCACCTGTAATAATTTGGCTTGAAAGGTCCAGCTTTGTTTAGTCCCAAGTAGCGCGCCTGTTCCTCCGACAGTTCTGTCAAGTGAGCATCGAAGGCAGGCAGATGGAGACTCGCTACGTATTCGTCTGAAAATACAAAATAAACAATTGACCAGTGTTGTCACACTTCTGAGGGGAAAGTTCCGAGACAAAAATTAAACTCTACTTTTGACATCTTTAGACTGAGGTGTTTTCTGCAAGATGAAAGACAGTTGTGCTGGGAAAAACATTTGGGCCTGTATTTACAAAGATTCTTATTCTTAGAATTAGTCTTATTCTTAGAATTTTTCTTAGAATGGCTTTTATTCTTAAAATTTTTCTTAGAACAAGAAATTGCTATATGCACAAAACTCTTATTCTTGACACCAGAATTGTATCCAAATACAGAAAGTCACTTCTTGGCCTGTATTCACAAATATTTTTAGAATTTTTCTTTGAATTACACTTAGTCAAACCTCTGCACACATTTCTTTTTACATCTCTTCTTAGAATTATTCTTAGCTAAGAATTGTTTTGTGAATAGGTTTTTATTCTAAGAATAAAAAATTAGAATTCACAAATTAGAATCAGAATTCACAAATATTCTTAGAATTTTTCTTTGAATTAAACTTAGTCAAACCTCTGCACACATTTCTTTTTACATCTCTTTTTAGAATTATTCTTAGCTGAGAACTGATTTGTGAATAGTTTTTTATTCTAAGAATAAGAAAATTAGAATTCACAAATATTCTTAGAATTTTTCTTTGAATTACACTTAGTCAAACCTCTGCACACATTTCTTTTTACATCTATTCTTACAATTATTCTTAGCTAAGAATTGTTTTGTGAATAGGTTTTTACTCTAAGAATACGAAAATTCTTAGCTAAGAAAATTTCTACGAATTTTTTATGAATACAGGTCCAGATCCTGTTCTGGATCATAGAGAAGGTAGACTGCAGGTAGACCCCGCTAGGGGTGGAAAGAATCGAAAACTTGCAAACAAAACTGATCTGACTCACAAAGCCTGATTCGCGAATCGATTTGACATCATATAACCTGTGAAAATGGAAATAAATTGAATAGAATAACAAATAATAAATTTCCAAACTTCTGATCTGAAGCATGCAGGGACACTGACAACTGTCTGTTAAACAAGCCACAGTGAATATATTAATGACTGTCAAGTGGACCAAAAAGCACTCAAGATCTTCCAATATCGACCACAATCGGGAATACCAACCACCCGGTAACGCCCTTAATTAAGAGCATAGTGAAATTAAACCAAAATATCTGATAGTAGCAAAATATTATAAGTAGCAGGCAAATAATAAATGAATTTAGATTTATTTGTTGTTTTACGTCGCATTCAACAGCCAGGGTCATATTGTTACAGGTAGTTTACGGGTGGAGGAACCAGTGCATACTAGTTGGTCAAGTTTCTGCACTGTAAACCACCGGGCATCGGCAAGTAACTACCACCTTTCCAACATGAAGCACCCGGCCCGAGATTCGAACCGGCGGCCTCAGAGGTTGGAGGCGAGCACTCTAACCACTACACCACCGAGCCCCCAATATTATATGAAATACAGTAAAAAGGGAATAGTTGAAAATAAACTTGTAACCGTTTTAAGGAATACCTGTGAGGAATTTTGCATTAACCAAAAATCCCTGGAGAAAGGTTTTGAAGCATATAATTATATTGCTGGCGTCTCATGGCACAAACCTAGTCTTGGCTCAAACTGGAAGAACAGTTGTCCTCTATCGCCCACACACTCGTGCTTTTTCACATGCCTAATACGGAAGTTAAAGTGATGACAGAAATAATTTAAATATCATCGGTAATTTCCGTATGCAAATGATGCCAAGTTGGGGCGCTGATTTCTGGTAGAAATTACATTACTGCCCCTTAAAAACAATTCTAAAAGGTTTATGGTTTTGATTTTTTATGTTGATAAAGTACAGGTATAATTTGCGCTTGCGTCAATGCATATTTTAAGCCAAAGAAATCCACATAATTACAGTCGAAGGAAGAAAAAGATAAGGTTTATGCGTCCAAGTTGGGCCAAGTTATGGCGGAAGGATGCATCAATTGCTGCCTTACTAATTTACAGAAATTTCAGTCTCTCTGCCAGTATCTCTCTAATACATGGGGGCTGTGTATGCATTTCTCTCTCCGATGGCTATTCCCACCATTTGAGAGGATCTATGTACAATGGCAATCCATTATGAACTTCATTAGCCAATTATCTACACAACCACTAAGTGAAGTCCCACCTAATGCACTCTGGTTTGATGCAAATAGCTGAGTGGAAACAAATCTTAGCATTAGAAATGCTGTCGGTGTCTAGCGCAAGGGTTTCTGTTTGTGGGAAATTTGAACTGAAAATATACTTTTGTCTATTTATTTTATTCGTTTTAATTGTGCTCAAGGCACACACATAAATACAGTAGAACCTCTATTATCTGACCGTCTATTATCCAAATTTTCAGTTATCCGACCTCAACCCCACTCTCCCAACTCCATTTAAACCTGCTTTTTTAGCCCTTCTGTTATCCGACCTTTCCATTATTCAACCTTATTGTTACTCCCCAAAGAGGGGAGGATGACAGAGATTCTTCTGACGTTTTTCTTTTAATACATGTCAGCCTATGAAAACAACCAACTCTGGGAGATTATAAACTGCAAACCCAATTGAACACGCATTCAGTAATTGGCACATTAATTATCAAAGAAGTTGTGCAGCAGGGTCGTGTAAATGAATTGATCCCTCCCCCACTAAAACAATGGTAATAAAGACCAAAGAAGTTAGGCGTTTCTGTGGACAATGCATTTTATAATGCACTAGAATTAATGGTTTCCGAGAATCTGTAAACTGTTGTATTATCGCTCATGGTAGACAGTGCTTTTAAACTAAATGTAGGGAGACAAGGTTTCGGATCGGTTAATCCGGAGATTCGGATCATAGAGGGCCGGATAATTGAGGTTCTACTGTACACGGTAACAAGACAAATGATACAATAGTCATAAAGAAAAGAAGAATAATTGGCTACTCCTGCCATTTCACAGGATTTATTTAAAATTGTTTATCTATTGTTTATTGTTTATCAGCAAATTATCAACAAAGCCACCGCCATGTAAGTTTCACACCGAGACTTGACTTACATGCAACAGTATATTGGAGATGTAAATCAGTTTTCCCAGTCTTATAACTTGTTCTCTCGTGTTTTCATTATTCTTGGAAAATGATGACTGTTGAAAAAAGTAGAATGAAATAATGTGGCTATTCCTGCCATTTCACATTCATTATTTGTGAGTCTTTCCTGAAGCACCCAGCTCAGCTACAACAGCTTAGGAGAAATAATACAGTATTTTTTATTGTTGTTGTTGTCTAGGCTTGTGAGAATTTTTCTTCCGCTTTTTTTTCGCTTTTGACCTCCGAGGTCGGCAGGTCGAACCCCAGACCCGAGCCTATGTGGGGAAAATTTGGTAGTTGCTTACCGATGTCCAGCAGTTTACGGTGCAGAATCTCAAGCAACTAGTATGTACTGGTTTCCTCTGCCCTTGAAATTACCTGGGGCCATATTTACAAAAGGGATCAAGCCCAAGATGAGCCAACAATCAGCTCAGGTTTTTGTATTAACATCTGTAAATTTGAGCTGATTTTTGGCTCAACTTGAGCCTGATCCCCTTTTGTGAATACGGGTCCAGTTGTGTATATCCTACATAATGTGTTCAAAGGGATGTTCAACCCAAATATAAATCAAAGCCAACTCACCCATTTTCTTGGGCAGTAGGTACACATCCTGTTTGTAGCGTCCCTGAGGAGCATTGTACAGCTCAATAAGTGCAAGGGCCTGAAGAAAAAGTTACAGACTCGAAGGTTTACAAAAGTTTGAGTTAGTTAAACGCAGTCTCAAGGTGAAAGTCACTCAAAAGTCTCAAAAATCAGTCAGTCCCACGTAAGATAAACTCAAGTCAGCATTCTTGAGTGAAATATTACAGTAAGTAGTAGAGTAAGAAATCTAAAACTCGCCAACTGTAAAACCTTAGTTAATTTTATGAAGAACATGCTGTTTTGTCTTAAAATTGGTATTTTTCAGTTCAAAAAGCCTTAATTTACTGTACATTCAACATATCTCACCTCAATTCATTTATTTTATTAGTATTTCCACATGTGGCGAATTTCAGATGTGTGGCGAATTTTAGATTTCTTACTCTATACGCTGAAACTCAAATTAAAAACATGGTCGAACAACATAAATGCAGCCGTAATCTCAAATATTTAAGACTCCTTTCATGCAAACTTAAAGATAATATCTCTAAATATTGAGTGCACAGAAATTTTGGGCCCGAGCTTATATTAATCACTTGAGAATAGACATTATAGTTGAGATTGAGTTTAAACTCAAACTGGTGTTTCTAACCACTAGGTTTATTTAGAAAGAATAAGGGGCCAGGGTGGTGCAGTGGTAACACACTCGCCTCCCACTTCTGAGGTCAGCGGTTCAAATGCCGGACCTTATGTGGGAAAGTTGGTAGTTGCTTACTGATGGTCAGCAGTTTACAGTACAGAACCTTGACCAACTGTATGTACTGGTTTACTCTGACCACAAAACTTCCCATCGTGATATGACCTGTTCAGTGTTGAAAGAGACGTAAAACCTCAAATTTGGAAAATTTAATAGTATGAGAATATTCGAATATTACCATGTTTTTGAAGATTTAAATATATATATATATTAACTTCTGTATCATAAGTGTTATGAAAGCAGAAAAAAGAACACTATAAATTCTGAGAAAATAAAGTAAAACCCTGACAAACTTCCTTCATTTCCCAAAGATGTCCTCACTGCTGTTGGCCAACAAAATAATGAAGTAAACAATGTGGTCATGTGACCTAATTGGCGGGAGGATGGTGGACTACAGTAACCCAATGGCTTGGTTAAGGTCGTTAGATAACCTTGGAATGGCATTACTGCGTTGGCCATTGGCTTGGATGGCTCCAACAAATAGTTAGTCCTAGGAAATGGTATGGGTATTTTCGCTATAAAAAAAAATCAATTTAGAAAGAATATACAGATGGCATATAGAAACTTTTTTGCACTTCCTTGCGCTACACACCTGAGTAGCTGAGGTGACAGACACCACAAAAGACGGGACACTGGAAGAGGACAGATTGACTAGCCGCCCTTCTGCCAACAGAATAATTCGCCGCCCATCTGGCCAGATTATGTGGTCTACCTGCGACCTCACACGCTCCCAAGTCAAGTCTGGGGTGCGGATGCCATTCTGTGAAAAATATAAATTTACATAATTTATGTTTCATTTTTTTCTTACAAATAATTCTGGGGAGTTACAATATCATTCACTATTTCATGAAATTGGATAACATGTGAATTCATGACCTTGACCAGGGAAACTTACAAAAACCAAAGAAACCCACCTGGCTGTTGAGATATTTGCATCTGTGCACCAGTGAAATCCTCTATAAATGCTTGTATATGTATGTTAATTAGGTGTGGGTCGGTGCCATAAATGTGTACATTGGGAGCGCGCCAATGCAAAACCGTACTATACACTATTATATACTGACATTCCAAATACTGGCTGTAAAGTGGTGTCACAGTATTCAAAAGAGTTGGTCTCGATACCAAGATACCGGTGTTATGCCCTATTCACACCCAAGCGGTCGTCCCACAGTTAGAAGTTTTTCTCGGCGGCAGAACCGCCTCCCAGGTTGACAAATTTCGTCCGAGTTGTTCACACTACAGGTGGACGGCCACTGACTGGACACAGTGTTTTAACCTTGAATAACAGTCGGATGGAAGTACTAAAAATGCTGGTCACTGTGAAGCGACCTCCATTAACCATTACTCACCTTCGGGCGAAAAGTCCAATACCTTAACTCATCTTATGTTGCCATATTACACTGAAGGACGACCGAATCACAACCTTATGTACACCGTGGACCACACCTTCGGTTACCATAGTTAGAAATTCCTACGCACAGCACAATCGTCTGTGCTTGCTCACAGTATTGAAATCAGAGGCGGAAATTTTAAACAGTTTAAAACTTCTGTAGGACTCGCAAGGTAGTGGACGGTTCGCCACTGACTCGCAAGGTCGCACACGGACTTCAGACGGTGATCCAAGGACAGGGACGTTTTCCCCAAATGGCTGATATCGCCAGTAGCGTGAAAGGAGTATTAACAAACCTGCCCTAAAAAATTCATCCACTCACCACGTCGATCTCGGTGTTGGAATGACCCATGTTGGACACGATGCATCCGTTCTTCATTTTGTCCATGTGTTCCCGCGTCACCACGTTTTTGTTCCCTGTACACGTGATCACGATGTCTATGTTCTTCACGACCTCATTCAGTTTCACCACACGGAAGCCGTCCATGCTGAAAGTTTCAAAATATTGTGAAGGGCCTGTATTCAAAAACAGGGATTAGAGAAAGATCAGCGAAAAATTAGCTTAATTTGATCCAAAAACTGGATTAAGATTTGTATTCACAAAGAAGTTGAGCTCATTTTTGGATTATCTTTAAATCTTTAACTTTAAATCCACCCATAAAAATGGATTAACTTTTGGATTAAATATAGTTCAATACAAATATTAGCTTAGCTTTGTGAATCCCTCATTTAATCCAAAAATTAGCTAAGCCATTTTTTTTCCACAAGAGTTAAGCTAATTTTTCACTTAACTTAATCAGCTTTGTCAATATGGGTCGAGACAAGAACAGCTTAAGCAGAAATCTGCAGGGTCTGGGGCCGGTTTCATGAAACCTCCTTTGGAAAGGACCTCCTTTAGTAAAGGAAGGCATTTTTTTCCCTTTGGTACGGCCACCTTAAATTTCAGTTTCACAAAAGCCTCCTTTAACTCTCCTTACCAAAGGTCTTCCCCGAAACTTATGGAGGGAGCAAATGTCGTTTAAAATTATTAAACATTCTTTGAAAGACACTTCCTTACATTTAAGGTGGGTCCTTAGTTTCCTTGAAATTTAAGGGTGTTTTCAAGGTCTCTTTCAAGGAAGGAGGCTTTCTGAAACTGAGATTTTTTTAAAGGATGGAGAAATTCAAGGAAATCCTTAATATAAGGTGACCTATATCTTATGGAGGATTGGTGAAATTTTGGAAAATTCTTATTCTTAAAAATTTTCCTTTTGCAAGAATTTCGTACTAAGAAAATTCTATATTCTAAGAACAGGATTACATAAATTATCTCTGTGTGCAGCAGTGTAACAAACAGTAAGTTGTAGTATCCACTGGCTGCCTTCCTTGGATGTGATTAAAAATATTATTTTTTTTTCCTCATTACTGGATAAAAAACAACGGGTGCATACCATGCTTGCAGGGCACAAATTGGATCCACTTCTGTCACCATGACGACAGCACCCATCCCCTTTAAGGCAGCCGCACAACCTTTGCCAACCTGCAAAATTTTCACATTTGAAATCATATAGAGTGAACAATAACTAAAGCCGGATCTATCCGTCTTTGGACTGTTATTATTTGAAGTCAAGTTTTTTATTTATTTATTTGGGGTTTTACGTCGCTTTCAACACTGTACAGGTCATTTCACGACGGGTAGTTGGAAGGGCAGAGGAAATCAGTACATACAGTTGGTCAAGGTTCTGTACTGTAAACTGCCAACCAACAGCAAGCAACTACCAGCTTTCTCACTTGAGGCTGTGCTGGGAACCGAACCCCAGCCTCAGAGGTGGGAGGTGAGAGTGTTACCACTCTGCCACCGTGGCCCCCTTTATTTGAAGTCAAAGGAAATACTTTGTACTTAATTTATAATTTACTTCTATATATACCCTATATGATGGTTGGAACAATCAAACATTGCTATTTAAACAGCCCTTGTCATTCTGTTTACTTTGGTATATTATAGAGTGAGTGATGTAAATTCGCCAGTTTTTTTTGCACTTTTGGTTCTGCTACATCAAATCACAATTTTTTTTCAATTTTTTGTTTTAAAAAATATGGCCCATCCTTGCATTATCCAAACATGGAAAAAAAATTAACTCACCTGGGGCCGGTTTCATGAACAGACTTAAGCCTTGAGTCAGACTCAAAAGTTGAGACTTTGTCTCAAATTTTGGAAATATTTTGCTGAGTCTGTGAACTCAGACTCAATGCATTTCACAAACAAGCTCAACTTGAGACCTGGCTCAGTCACAGGCTCAAATTTGAGCCCATGAAGGTGTCTCAAATTTTAGTCCAAGCTTTGATGCCAAAAAACACATACATAAAGCGATACAATTTGTTCCAAAATGAAATTGATAAATCTTGAAATCTTCTATTTTCATTTTATTTTGTAATTACAGCCACATATTCAATATTTACTAATAACAAAAGTCAATAGAATTGACATGCTTTATAGGCTATTATCAAGTGACAGGCCTCAAGGGTGGACTCAAAGCCAGACTCAACCTCAGTTGAGTCTCAATCTTATGGATCACTTAGAATAATATATTATCATATAATTTCTTTGTATTATAAGTATTAAAGATATTTAAAATGATAATAATCATGAAATATAACTTTTTAAACTAAAAATAAGCCCACTAAATACATTTGAGCCAAAAACTCAGCCGAGACAAAAGTCTCAGATTTGAGACCCTGACTCAACCTTGAGTCTGGCTCAGTTTGAGACTTTACATGAAACCGGCCCCAGGACATAGGTATTTGTTAAAAATTGCATAATTTACACTCTCTAAAGTCACTTGTAAAAATGTATTATTCAAAAATATACTAAATACTGTGAAAAAATAAAAAGTTGGACTATGAAATCTTGTAGTGCATTAGATAAGTATTTTTTCTATTTATATTCAATAAAATTATGACACGTTTTACATATTTGTGCTGTAAAATTGACAAAAACCAAAAAGTGGCGAATTTACATCCACTGGAAAATTTACATCACTTGCTCTATGCTTTAAAATGACTAAATATGAGGTAACTAAAGTATGTATATCAAAATTCAATAGATGTCATTAAAAATAGCCAGTCTGTGATATGCACAGGCCTGCCAGGCAGTCAGCATTAGGGACGTCACAATTCTAAATATATCATGTCGGCTAATCGCCAAGTATTATTTGTGTCAACACCGAATAACCGTCAAATTTATAAAACTACCACTAACATTAAGTTTCATATTGTAAAAGGCAATGAAAATGTTGCATATGTGAAATAAAATGAAAATATATGTATACAATCTGTAAGATTGAATAAATTTGCTGTTTTCCTGCGACTTCTGATGCATTTTTCTCATACAGGAAGTGGGTGATATAAGAGGTATATGGTACTTCCAGTTTTATGTGAATGTATAAACAGTAGAGAAAACATGGCTGTTGTTGGATTTTAATTTATTTTCTGTGACAATATGGACATATTTGAGGGATTTAGACCTTTTGCCATCTTTTACTACATTTAGCGATTATTCAGACATAAAAATATGAACCAGTAAATAACACTATTCTAACCGTTGTCGATTAGTCGGCTAGTCGTGCAGCCCCTAGTCAGCACTACAAGATTTGAGGCATTTGGAACAGCGGTGAATATGTCACATAACTTAATCTACAGAGAAAACAGTATCTGACCTCTCCGTATCCACAGACAACGATCTGCTTCCCCCCAAACATCATGTCCGTTGTCCTCTTTAATCTGAAAACATCGTAAAAAAAATTTATTGTAATTTAACTTTTTGTAAGTCGAATACTTACCTTATCCTCGCCATTGCTACATGTTGGCATGAAAAAACATCCTCGACCAACTCGACAAAAAAAGAAAGAAAAATAGAGAAACATTCTTGTCAGTAAACAGCGGATATGTGGATCATGAGTAACAGTTCACGTATCGGCAGTTCACCGACAAGGATATTTCTTTTAAAAATATTTGAGTTGGACGTGGATGTTTGTTCTCGGGAAAACATAGCAATAGTGAGGATAAGGTAAGGGTATTTTACGCAATAAAATACTTTATTAATTTAAATGCTCATTGGGAAAAAACCACACAAATCAATCCCTCCAGGCAGTGAGCCTCTTGTAGGTTCAAATATTATAAAGCAGCCGGGTTGGGTTGGATTGGCATATTCTCTATTAAAAAAGTTATGTGTTCTGGGACATCCCCAACTGAAAAGGTCCGCGAAGGCACTTACAGGAATCTTAGGCTTAAGTTGGGTATATTAGTATGCAAAAGTTAAGCCTAAAGACTTGGCTACGACCTTTCGTGAATACCGCCCCAGATGTATAGTTTTCTAGATGGGTATGCGGATATTTCCGATCCAGATTCGAATCCGGACTGTGACAGGCACAATTTTTTGTGGAGAACTCGGAGACCTCATCTTGTATGAAAATATGACTCCAATCTATTATGCATAGTTTTCAAGTTATGCACACACACACACACAAACAAATGGACAAATGTATGCGAATACAATATCCTTACCCCTTCCCTAATGTGGGACAAGGTTTAATATCCAAATGGCGATTTCACTATTTTCAGCCTTCAAATGACGACAAGCTGTGGTCATTCTATTTTTTTACTTCTTTCTTTTTTGATCATAACTGTTCATCATCTGACATCCTTAAAGGATATTTGATTAATGACAGAGAGCATGAAAATATTATGTGCATAAGATGGTCTTTTGTCAGTCAATTTTTTTGTAACAATAGGCCAATTTGGATGGGATATCAGGTGCCACTAGAACAGTAAAGAGCTTTGAGATCATCTATTATTATGTAAAAATCTCTTGTAAAGAAATATCTTGAAAATTTTCACTTGCTTAAGCTCAAAATATATCACATTAGGTATGTTTGGATGGGGGCTAAAAAGTTGTGACCTGAAGCAATCATAAATTTGATCATTTACAATGTGATCCTACAATGTTTAAGGATCACTTTGCAAATGATTGGCATCACACAAAAATGCCATCAAATATAGAGTATCACTTCCCAGCACTACTGATCATGAATTTTCACCACATCCCAATCTACCTAAATGACAACACACACAACTTCAAGCATCCTCTATATTCCCTGTTGACCATAAACTCAGAAACAGAAATTAAGACAAAGTCCATACTAATTCCCGATGTCATTCCCATGACAAGTTAATTCAATAGCGCATGCAAGGATAATGTTTTAATTTTAGGTTTCCACCCAATACACTTTTCTGGGTTTTGTAAGTAATGAAATTCCGTGGCTCTCTGTCTTGATAAGCTGGGATAATTTTTTGTTCTTTCAGGAATCCTGACGGGGCTAATGAAATATTCAAGGCAGGATTGAGGGGTATAAAACAAAGGGGAAACACTGAAAAAACTTATTGCAGATGGGCTCGCCAGCCTCGTAACGCATTATAGTCAAAAATACGGGAAAATATAGGAATGTTATGAGGTCTGCGCTTCTCCCGAGAGACAGCGGGGGGGGGGGGGGGGGGGGGGGGGGGGGGGAGAAGTATTGGGTGTGATAATAACAATTGTAGTGAAAAAATCCCAAACATTAGATGAAGTCTCATCATTATTCCCAAATATTTCCAGGGGTGTGGGTGGATGGGGGAGGGGGTTGGGGCGGTGCAACAACTGTATCCCTGGTGAGGAGGTTATGTAATCATTGGAGTTTGTCTGTATGTATGTTAGCAGGATTACAAAAGAAACTTTTGAATAGATTTACAACAAATTTTTACAGAAAGGTCTTGGGCAGAAATAGAAACTCTTTTGGGGGGGTGGTCTGCACTCTCTGACTACTCTTGCTTTCTATGCAAAGGTGCCAGATGACACTGATTATAAGTAGAACCAGTGTAAGTCAAACTTGGGTACAAAAGGAAACAAATGAGCGGGTCACAGTATGAGGAAATGAGAAAAGTCAGCCAGGGTTTCATATCCCATTCAACAGCCAGGGTCATATTGGGACAGGTCCTCAGCATTGCCACTTGTGGGAGTCGAACCCACACAGAGGTGACAGCCTGTGATTAGATGCCAAACTTGCTAACCTACTAGGCTACTGAGGGACTTGAGAAAATCAAAGTCCAAAACATTTTCCAGCAGAATTCTTATGACAGAAAGTATTTCAATAATTATTATGATTTTTTATTTCAGAAAAGGTGAATTTACCACTAAATGTTATGAAAAACCTTTATCAAAGTAAGAGGCTCCTCATTTTACTTAAAACTACAAGCCTAAAATATTGTGGATATACATGGTACATATTATTATATTCCTTTCACATGAGCCTACTAAACTGTAGGGTTTGCAAGATTACAACTGTCCTGGGTAGAATAATGAATCATTGAAACTAGTCCTGTTTTGGCATGATATATAGGATTAATGAAGGATTAATGAAGTGGCTATGCTTCAAGAAAAGAGGCTTCCGGTTTCTTTCTGAAGAAATATGGGAGGAGGCACAAACCTCATCAGGCAATTCATTCCACAGTGTATGTAAATCAAAAGCCAGACTGTAACCAAACTGGTTCACTAATTAATATAAGAATAGATGAACCACACTGTAGAACCACAAGACGTTTACTGTAACCTCAACGCTGCCCAGTACTGCACAAAAAGTTTTAGTATCACCTTGATGCCACAGAATATTGTATGGACTGGTATAAGGAGAGAGACATGCATCAGAATATTTAGGGTAGCCAGCTCGAAGAAACTTGTACACCAGTCAGGTATTTTTGGGCATTGAACGATATTTCAGAGGCAACCAATGCAATTTCTTGAGAACAGAAATGATGCCAGTTTATCTGCTTGTGTCAAGTACTAGTAGATATACTAAGTATACTTTGAAAGTTTGTTTACGACTGTAGCCGGCACTAGCAAACTAGAGAGGTGAACATTTGAGCAAAGGTAGAGATCTCCAGTCTGATGTATAGACTTGACATTTGGCAGAAAACGGGGCCAAAAGTTTTTTTTTAAAAAAAGACCACGATAATATATCAGCCATTTCGATGGCTCATAAAAAATAAGCCATCTATATATTTTCTTTGTGTAAAAAAAAAAATAACTTGAGAATTTGGTATGCACTGGTTCTTCAAAAAAACACACACAAGCTACTGTCAGAAACATTATAGAAAATTATGTGTGGTCATATGCCAAAACACTCGGCATAAGAACAGCGCTTTTCATACAGTTCTACCTCTGTAATCATGGGAGTTAAGTAATGAAAGGAAAAGATTGGAGGCTTCTGTTTATTTATTTATTTATTTATTTGGGGTTTTACGTCGCTTTCAACACTGTACAGGTCATATCATGACAGGTAGTTTTGTGGGGAGAGGAAACCAGTACATACAGTTGGTCAAGGTTCTGTACTGGAAACTGCCGACCATGAGTAAGCAGCTACCAACTTTCCCACATAAGATCCCGGGGTTTGAACCCCCGACCTCAGGAGGTGGGAGGCAAGTGTTACCACTGGGAAAATGTGGCCCCCATTTGAGGCTTCTAGCCAGTGAAATATAATCAACTGGACTGATAACTTTGTCATCTTGTATTAAATGACACACTGGCTTCCCACTGTTTTGATTTACATTCGATTTTTCTGTTTTGATTTATAGGGAGTTATTGGGGTGTAAATTTATATTATTTTATGACTCATATCCCGTCATTTGGCTACGACAGAATGACTGCATAGATTTACCAAATATATCTGTTTTAACACCCCCTCAGTATAAAACACGCACCCCCCGACCACTCCTCTCCACCTTTACGATATCGGGATTCTAAAAACGGTGAGTTTTAATACACCCCCAATCAAATAGCTGCTAACCCGAAACCAAAAACACGCACAAAAAATGGGTAATTTTCTTCAAATTTAAGGTGTCTTACCAATACATTATGCTCCCCCACAATCATATGTACTTATTTATTTATTTGGGGTTTTACGTCGCTTTCAATACTGTACAGGTCATATCACGACGGGTAGTTGGAAGGGCAGAGGAAACCAGTACATACAGTTCGCTAGGGTTCTGTACTGTAAACTGCCGACCAACGGCAAGCAACTACCAGCTTTCCCACTTAAGGCCATGACGGGGATCGAACCCCGGCCTCAGAGGTGGGAGGCGAGAGTGTTACCACTCTGCCACCGTGGCCACTTCATATGTACTGGCAATCAAGATATATGTTAGAAAGTGTCCATTATCACACACTGCGACCGGACTAGAGAGTTGGCTTTTCATCTGTAATAACTGCCCCTCTTGTTAAAAATGCATCATCGCCCCCTGGGGAATTAATACGAATAAGTATGGTAATATTTTATGGCATGAGTTAAAAGCATTTGGAGGATGGCTTCAGTGGTCTATGTCTGTGCAAAGATTAACGAGTAGACGGTTATTGTGTGAATAATAAGTGAGATCTAGGAATGGATGGGTTCACCTGTGATATTGAACCTCAGAGGCATTCAATATTTTGTCTGGCCAGACAGCCCAGCGTCTAGCAGTTTATAAGGCTGAAAGATGAACAATGAAATCACTATTCCAATATTTGGTTTTAGAGTTTGGAGAATATTCGAATAGCTGGGATTGGCATTAAAGTTTTTTTCTAACTCAGCCGGTTTCCAATAATCAATATTTAATTTCAAGTGGCTTATTTTAAGGGCCTGGGTATCAGAATAATCCCACCCTTAAAGCTACTCTTATTCTTAGAATTTAACTTAATTTAATGACCACCCTCAGCCAACCTGAGTAGTCGCTGATCCTCTGGGAAATAACAAATGTTGTTAGAAAAATCTCTTCTTTTTTTTTTCACTGAATCGAAAATCGCATCAAGCAAACACAATCAATTATTTACCCTAATTCCATGATCTGCCACCTTTCATATCAGCAGTTATAAATGATACGCTTGGACCTCTATGTTTCTGCTATTTGCTTCACCTTGGAAATTCTAAACACTTTAAAACTTCTAAACAGGTAATGGATGTTTCACCACTGGGTCAAAAGGTCGCATACGAACCTCTGACGGTAGTTGAAGGACTGGGGCATGTCGCCCAACACCTAAAACTGCGGGACGTACCGCCTGTAGTGTGACTGGGGTTTAAAGCTTTATTCCTAAGTTTCAGAGTGCCGTATTTCTCCATATATCCTTCTTGAACCAGAATCCGGTCCATTCCACTTTCCGGTCTAAACGGTTTTAAAGTCAGACGTATGCATGTTTTTGTGCAAAAAATATTTAAAGAAACTGTATATTCTTATAATAGAAGTGTTGTTTGTTAGACAAACGATATTTTGGAACAAGAAAAATGCACTAAAATATTTCAGAAGTGACGGCTAAATGATATTGTCCAATTTTTGTAATAGACTGGAAATAGGTACAACAATCATAAATGCCCCGGGGGCGATGCATTTTTCAAAAGGGGGGGACTATTATTAAAGATAAAAAAAAATCAACTCTCGAGTTCAGTGGCAATGGGCGATAATGGACACTTACAGCCTTGATCTCGCTTGCCAGCATATATAATAGCGGGAGAGCTTAAAATATTAAAAACAAACCTTAAATCTGAAGAAATTGTAAACTTTTATCTTGTATTTTTACAGATTTTAATGCGTCTGTGATCAAAATTGCAATGGTTTGTTGTGATTTTCTTTGTTTCTTGTAAGCGGTATTTGATTGGGGAAGTACTGAAATGCATCTTTTTCGGTATCCCGGAATCACAAGGCTGGTGGCTGTTGAGAGGGCTGTAAAACCCCAAAATATGAACTTTGCAAAGGTTGAGAAGGGGGGGGGAATTAATAGGGAGGGGGCGTTTATACGGATAAATACGGTAATCACAAAGACAAAGAAACGAACACATGCACCCAATAACATAACTTTCATGGCACAGCTAATCAGTTGACTAAGGCAAATACTCACGCATCCAAGATGGATTCCCTGCAGCTATAGAGGTTGTCGAACTTAGTCTGCAAAACGAGAAAAACAAAATCGCAAAGTAAAAACATGTGGGACTGAAACAAAAGTAAAGAAAGGCTTGAATGAACTTGAAAAAAAAAATCAATTGTAATTTAAATTTTCATTTCAGCGCTTTACAGATGCTTTATACTTAATCTCAGGCAAATTCACAAAAATTACATAAATTCACAATCTCAGGCAAATTCACAAAATGTCATAAATTCACAATCTCAATAAAATTTAAACAATCTCATAAATTCATAATCTCAGGAAAATTCACAATCTGTGGCAAATTCAGAGGCTATGGCAAATTCAAAAATTGTGGCAAATTGCACACTATTTATTAAGTGGCCTTTGGCGAATTTGCCAGTTAAAATGTTTATCTTTGTGGACCAGACAGTTTTATGTCTCAAACTGAATTGTAACCTACCATAGAAAGATTAAGTATGTTTCTTACAACAATAAATCGAATCAGTGTGAAATGCCCTTAAAACCTACAGCCTTAGAAAAGGCTAGTCAGATGCACCACACACAAATCTAATTGCCCAGCAAGATCTTCTGACATTGGAAAACAAGACTGACATAACAAGTCTTGTGTAGACAGCTGAATTAAAAACAAACCCACGTTTGCAGTAATTCCAGCAAAAAGACAAGAAAAAATAAAACAAAAAGATACAACATCTTAGTTTCGTGTTGTTAAAGGTCTTACGTTTTGAGTAGGTTGACTGAAGTATATTTGTCTGTTTCTTCTAAAAAAGGTAGATTACCGTACATATCTGAAATAACCTTGATGCTCAAATTTCCTAATTTTTCATATAGGAAGAATTGTGATTTTGCTGTTTTTGGAGTTTTTTTTAAATTTTTACCTAGAACGCACTCGCAGAGCACAGGCCTCTACCTTTAAGTTTAGCGTAACATATAAAATAGGCTTCGTAGACCACTAGTATTTAGGAGGCTAATCGGTCGATAGTAGGGTCTTTGTAAAAATGGCCCCTGACTCCCTGTCGATTCACCCAAGCGAGGCTTGATCATATTTCTAAAGGGGCATGTCCAACAGTGGCCAAAATTCTTCAGAGGCAAAACTTCTTCCCTCTTTCTCTATAACCTTTCAACACACTTTTATCACGCAATCACAATTTATAGCCGGGCTCTATGAAGGGCCCTTTAGGGTCGTAAAACAGAGCCACTTAGAGTATCTCTCATAACACCATTGATGAAGGGATCTGTAGTCATGATGTCGACCCCCTTGTGTGTATTTTTATCTGTATCAGGGATCATTAAATAAATTTGCCCCTTTGCAGAGGCGATGGGGTTAGCAATCTATTTTCATCTAACCAATACAAAACAGTGTTCCAATTCCGAGATACTGAAAAAAAGGTGTGTTCTGGTGTGATCTCGACTGTTTCTGTTTCAAATGAATCCTTGTCCAGAAAAATCACACAAGGTCTGAAATCCATACGGCATTTCCAGTGAATGTTTGCTTGGCAAAAAAAAAACAAGCAATCAGTGACCAAATGAACTGGTCACACATATCTAGAGTTGGCACAGACATTGATACTTGATGACTACACAACTGCAAAACAACAAATTTGGACCCGACTGCATATAGTTCTCATTACTAGTGAGTGTACAAGCGATGAAATATGAATATCACCTAATATATGAAATTGAGATGGGTCGGTTTCAAAAATTGAGTAGACCATTAATGCAAAACCATTCTGATAAGACTTCCTCTAAATATAAAGTGTTACCTTGGTGACAGAGTCGTTGACATTCATGGCAGGAACTGTCAGCTGACCCGACTTTGACAGTTGGTAGAGTCGGTGCACCCCCGTCACACTCTCTTCCACTATACCTTTGACCTGGAATATTCAGATATCACACAAGTGGTAACTTTCAATAAGTAGAGTAAGAAATCTAAAATTCGCCAGGAATATAAAATTCGCCACCTCTAAAACCCTTAGTTGATTTTATAAAGATAGTGATTTTTTTGTCTTAAAATTGGTATTTTTCAGTTCAGAAAGCTTTAATTTACTATACATTTAACAAATCTCACCTCCATTAGTTTGTTTTATTAGTATTTCCACATGTGGCGAATTTCAGATATGTGGCGAATTTTAGATTTCTTACTCTACTAACTTCAACTATCTTGGCCAATGATGACGAACATTATTTCTTGGTAAAAAATGTTAATTCTGTATTAATATCTAAAGCAGAAATTGTAATTATATTGTATTTATACTCAGCGCAATATCTCCATGTACTACAGGACTCAAAGTGCCCTATCACCCCATCCGACTGTACAAGTACAGCCCAATTCTCAAGTTACTGACATTCCACTAACTGAAAGACAAGAGGCTCAAGGATGACCATTTATCAATGTCCCCAAGGCTCTTTAACCTGCCACTGGTGATAGGACCCAATGACAGATGCCCGCCCTTTTAAGTGGTCTTCCGAACCAAAGAGTATCTGCCTGTACCTGGGTTTGAACCCACGTCCTCTGTGCTCCTAGGTGAGTGTGTTTTTCCCTTCTAGAAACTGGCCACAAGTGCAAATTAATGAGCTTGTTGTGAAATAAATGACAGCTAAAAGCGGGGCTCAGTGGGGCATTGGTTAACACACTCGCCTCCCACCTCTGAGGTTGGTGGTTCGAACCACCGAACTCGACCCTATGTAGGAGAGTTATTATTTACTACATCATACAGTTAAGATCTATATATAGATGATTACTCTCATTTAACATCATCTCACCTGATTGAACATGGCCGGGTAGCGCTTCAACATCAAGTGAGTGGCGTCTCCTCCATCATCAAGAATCTGTGGAAGCCAAAAAGAAATTGTATTTTTTTAAATATAGTTTCACACTTTGGTTTAATCTTTAAGCTTTTTACGTTCAAGATTTGTGATAAGCAATCGATTTATGTAAATCAATGGAATCGCCAAGCTTGGCTGCTAGCTATCTGTATACGGATGCTTTTCAATACCTTGTCTTGGTATCGAGACCATTTGACGGAAATACCGTGATGAGATTTTACAACCACAACTTCACTTGTTAACACATATAATGGAAGGAAGAGTTGAAATATTAGAAACATAAACAAAGTCTGAAGAAATTATAAGCTTACATCACCAATTTTCGTACATTTGCAGAATTTTTGCAGTATTAGCGATTACGTTGAGCAGAACTGCCATGTTTTGGTTACAACACTTTATAACCTCAATCTCGCTTGTTAACAGATCATCATAGGAGGACATCTTAAAATATTGGAAACAAACTACAAATTTGAAGAAAATTTCATGAGTTTATCTCATATTTTGTACATTTTGGGACTTTTACTGTGACTTCGTTGAGAGGAAATGTCCATGTTTGATTGGGGTGCACTAAAACGCGGAGTCCCTGAATCGGTACGGTTTTACATTGGCAGCCTCCCGATTTACATATTTTTTGATACCGACCCATCCCTAGTATCCACTGGATACAGTTAATTACTTAAACTAGAAATAGGCCGCCCTGTTGATAGTAGATGCGAATAGAAACAGGATAGCATAGAAGAACACACATTATCATGTGTAATGTCCACCCATGAACCTTTTGCCCAAATTGTACAGTAGTCTTACAAGACCCTGTTTCATTTGTAAAATATATCAATGATGCTTAAATATTTGTTAGTGTAGATGTAAATTATTTCAGCTTCATGCCTTTTTGCATTGGTTGGGTTGAAAATTTTGACGAAATCACTCTATCTTGCACGGTTAAGAAGATAGAAGCAAATTCCTGTTTTTCTATTTTTGGCAAAAATTTGAAAATTCAAAATGGCCGCCATTATTGGGAAAAGGAAATTTTTTTGAAAATTGCCAAGAGTACATTTCTTAGATACCCTATGGGTCGAAAATTTCAACAAAATAACTCTATTTTGCACGGTTAAGGCCAGTTTGTGTTTTTCCATTTTGGGCAAAAATTCGAAAATTCAAAATGGCTGCCATTTTTGGGGAGGGGAAAATTTTTTGAAAATTGCAAATATTACATTCCTTAGATACCCTGTGGGTCGAAAATTTCGACGAAATCGCTCTATCTCGCACGGTTAAGGAGATAGAAGCAAATTTGTGTTTTGCCATTTTTGGCAAAAATTTGAAAATTCAAAATGGCCGCCATTTTAGGGGAGGGGAAATTTTTTTTTAAATTGCCAAGAGTACAATGCTCAGATACCCTGTGGGTCGAAAATTTTGACGAAATCGCTCTATCTCGCATGGTTAAGGAGATAGAAGGAAATTTGTGTTTTGCCATTTTTGGCAAAACTTCGAAAATTCAAAATGGCCGCCATTTTTGGGGAGGGGAAAATTTTTTGAAAATTGCAAAGATTACATTCCTTAGATACCCTGTGGGTCGAAAATTTCGACGAAATCGCTCTATCTCGCACGGTTAAGGAGATAGAAGCAAATTTGTGTTTTGCCATTTTTGGCAAAAATTCGAAAATTCAAAATGGCCGCCATTTTTGGGGAGGGGAAAATTTTTTGAAAATTGCAAAGATTGGATTGCTTAGATACCCTGTGCGTCGAAAATTTTGCCGAAATCGCTCTATCTCGCACGGTTAAGGAGATAGAAGCAAATTTGTGTTTTGCCATTTTTGGCAAAAATTCGAAAATTCAAAATGGCCGCCATTTTTGGGGAGGGGAAAATTTTTAAAAAATTACCAAGAGTACAATGCTCAGATACCCTGTGGGTCGAAAATTTCGACGAAATCGCTCTATCTCGCACGGTTAAGGAGATAGAAGCAAATTTGTGTTTTGCCATTTTTGGCAAAAATTCGAAAATTCAAAATGGCCGCCATTTTTGGGGAGGGGAAAATTTTTTGAAAATTGCAATTATTACATTCCTTAGATACCCTGTGGGTCGAAAATTTCGACGAAATCGCTGTATCTCGCACGGTTAAGGAGATAGAAGCAAATTTGTGTTTTGCCATTTTTGGCAAAAATTCGAAAATTCAAAATGGCCGCCATTTTTGGGGAGGGGAAATTTTTTTAAAAATTACCAAGAGTACAATGGTCAGATACCCTGTGGGTCGAAAATTTCGACGAAATCGCTCTATCTGGCACGGTTAAGGAGATAGAAGCAAATTTGTGTTTTGCCATTTTTGGCAAAAATTCGAAAATTCAAAATGGCCGCCATTTTTGGGGAGGGGAAAATTTTTTGAAAATTGCAAAGAGTACACTCGTCAGATACCCTGTGGGTCGAAAATTTCGACGAAATCGCTCTATCTCGCACGGTTAAGGAGATAGAAGCAAATTAGTGTTTTGCCATTTTTGGCAAAAATTCAAAAATTCAAAATGGCCGCCATTTTTGGGGAGGGGAAAATTTTTTGGAAAATTGCAAAGATTGCATTCCTTAGATACCCTGTGGATCGAAAATTTCGATGAAATCGCTCTATCTCGCACGGTTAAGGAGATAGAAGCAAATTTGTGTTTTGCCATTTTTGGCAAAAATTCGAAAATTCAAAATGGCCGCCATTTTTGGGGAGGGGAAAATTTTTTGAAAATTGCAAAGAGTACACTCCTCAGATACCCTGCGGGTCGAAAATTTTGCCGAAATCGCTCTATCTCGCACGGTTAAGGAGATAGAAGCAAATTACTCAAAAGTAGTACTGAAAATACACAATGAAGTACCTAAATGGCTATTACTCATGTACTGACAAAGCTATCAGTCCCAAATGCAATACCAAGCGAGCTATGGACATAACAATCTTGTATTCAAAATTGTAGTAAAATATCTTTAATTATTTTGGCTTAAATGCACGGAAACCAATGGGTACTGAAAATAGCTGTACTTAAGTATTACTCAGTAAGCAAAAGAGGTACAACAGCCAAAAGCAATCCCAAGCAAGCTACTGACCCAATAAGCCTGCATACCAAATTTGGTGACAATAGCTCTAATACTTTTCCTTTAAATGAGCGGAAACCATGCGTGACGCCGGACATCGGACGCCGGACGCCGGACAGCGAAAAAAGCAAAAATAATATATCCACCCCCCAGGGGGGTGGACATAATGACTGACTTACTCACCATGTTTGGCTGCCAACTATCTGTTGACACACACTTGTCGATACACCACCAGAAATCCTCCTCACTCTCTCCCCGCCATGCATACACAGGGACACCCTTCTCGGATAGGGCGGCTGCAACCTCATTCTGTAAATATTCACCAGGGGCCGATTTCACGAAATGTCTTAGCCCGGTCTCAGGCTCAAATCTGAGACTTTTGTCTCAAATTATTGGAACATTTTTCTTGAGCAAATGGGCTCAGCCCTTTTGGATTTCACAAAAGGTCTGTCTCAGTTTTGGCTGAACCAATGGCTCAAATGCTAAGACTGGTGGTGGTTAGTGGGCTTAAGTTTTGTAAACAGAGGCTCAAATATGGCCGTTATAATTCTTTCTCCACTTCACAAATTTACTATGTCTGAAAATATGGTACAAATACATAAAACAATCTCCTGAAGTAGTCTGGGGTTTTTTACATGTTTGCAAGGTTTCCCATTGCAAAATGGCATTTGACCAGAGATATTAGGTATCAAACAAGGAACATATACATGTACGTCATCAGTAGAATATTTTGACTACAAAGGGTCACATGACACAGAAAACCACTGTGATTATTTGATAAGCTTGGCCTCAACTGAGACCCCTTCTGTGAAAACCGTTTGAGACAAAGACTTAAATGATCCAGAAGGCTCAGATTTGAGACAGTGGCTCAGCCTAAGACTGGGCTAAGTCTAAGACCTTTCATGAAATCCGCCCCTAGAATATTACCCAGCTATATGGATAAAACATTGAGATTCCACTATCTATTCTAGGGTCTAAGGGTGTCGTGACTCTATATAAAATAAAGTCAAAATACATGTCCCCAATCTGACACCCTTCTCGGCTAGGGTGGCTGCACCCTCGTTCTGTAAATAATCATCAGGAACATTATCCAGCTATATGGAAACATTGAGATTCTACGATATACTCTGGGTCTAGGGCGGTGGGGTGGGGTGGGGTGGTCATCACTTTGTTTGTATTAACTTTGTTAATTTCTTGCAACTTTTCATGCATTTTTTTCTGATAGGAAGTGGGTGATATAAGATCTACACGGTATGCTTCCTGTTTTACGTGAATGCTTAAAGAGTACACAAGACATGGCTGTAGCTTAATGTTAAGTTATTTATGTAGCAACAGGCCAGACCTGCCTTCTCACCACCATAACTATCTTTCTCGCAGTGGATGCGGCTTCTGGAGCCGATATGTCTTTTTTTAACTATCCCTTGTTGGACTATCTGTGCCTTTCGTGGCGATTAACATTAACTTGATGCTATAACGAATCATTCAAATCATATTACTCCAAAGATAACGGGGGAATTCAGATGAAGACAAACAAAATAGACCCACCTGTGTGGAGTAGATATTACAAGCGGCCCAGCGTATTTTGGCTCCCAGGGCAACCAGGGTTTCAATCAGCACCGCAGTCTGCGCGGTGATGTGAGTGCAGCCCACGACACGTGCGCCCGACAGGGGTCTGTCGTCCTGGGCGCGCTTACGCAACGCCATCAGGCCCGGCATCTCTGTTTTAAAGTGGAGAAATCGATAAAGAGTATGAAGTAATGTAAATTAGAAAGCATTCATAGAGCACAGACCTGTGCCAAGGTCAAACTGATGTATCCCCATGTTGTAACTTTAACCAAAATATTAGTGCTGCAACAATGTTGGTAGAAGTTTGAAAATTTGCTTGTTGACTGCTCTGAAAAGAACTTCGGTTGAAATGTCTGAAATTCTAACTCCGTAAAACTTTAGAAACCACTAACATTGCACAAAGAATGCTATTTTTTGGCCCATCTATAAAACTCGCATTTAATAGAGAATATGGTAATTTTTTTTCACAAAAAATCTCTGTGGATACTATGTTTTACCATATTTTTAAAAAAAATCTAAAGTGATGAGCTTTGGTATTAGATTTCAGCATTCCGGCCGGTTTTAAAATATGAACCAGAACACTGGTTTTTTTAGGTACCAAACATTAAATCCAAAATTATAAAAGAACATACTGCTTTTTTCACTTTAACCCTTACAGTGAGATAGCATGAGAATCATTGAAAATAGGACTGTTGAAAATTTGCAATTTGTCTGTATCAAGATTATGATTCCGGATCTTCCCCCAAAATTCAATCAGTTCTTCCTTCGGTCAGGCCCCACCCACATAAATGTCCTGAAGATGTGTTCACTAGTTTCAGAGTTATTGCTAACACAGACAAACAAACAGACCCAAAAACATAAGCTCCTTGGTGGAGGCAATAACAGATTTACCAAAACTTTTGGTAAGCATAAACGGTAACATTACCCCTGGAGGGAGCTGAAGGTTTATATTGATAATAACTTGAGAGCTGAAACTTCCACAATATAATCTACATGAAAAATAAACTTAAACTCAAAAACAAAAAAAAAGGTTTTTCCTTTTCATGTGAGAAGTAAGGTTGAAATTACATCAATTACCAGTGATCCTCTATCTGGCTATCCTAAATATTTTACGGCTTTTTATGAATGCTAGAAAAAGTGTTTTCAATACTCCGATGGTGAAGTTCTTGATGAGCCACAGTTTATTCCATCTGAACATTAGTCTAATTTTAATTCTAATTCTAATAGTACTTTTATAGCGCTCAATCTCTATCTATTGACAGACTCTAAGACGCATAAAGCCAAAAATCAGAGATCGTAATCGTTAAATCAGACATTGCAGGGGTCGGCACCACGGAGAAAGACGAAATGAAAACTGAGGAAAAAACTAGGGTGGGTAGGCTTTTTCAAAGAGGTAAGTTTTCAACTTCTTCCTGAATGAGGAGAGTGATTTAGCTGAGCGTACGTCATCAGGGAGATCATTCCAAATCATCGGAGCATCGTATGCAAAGCTAAGGCCAAATTGCTTTTTTGACTTGTATATTGATGCAAAATGTGGGACCTCAAGCAAAACACCCTGAGATTGACTTCTACGCGTTCTATACATACTGTGTCTAGGTTTAAGGAAAGGTTCGAAGTATTTTGGATGGCCGCTATGTAGAAACTTGTACACCAGAAGGGAGACCTTGAAAATAGAGCGATGCATGATAGGCAACCAATGAAGACTCTTTCTTACAGGAGTGATATGTCAGTACTTGGTGGTATTCGCCACAATTCTAGCTAGACTGTTCTGAACACATTGGAGCCTACGAAGGTCAAGAGCAGAGAGACTTCTGAAAAGAGAATTACAGTAGTCAAGCCGACTTCCAACCAAGGCATTTGCAGCCAAGAGAGCAGCTTCACGTGTAAGACACCCTCTGAGTCGCTTTAAATCCCTGATATGAACAAAACAAGCCTTGCAGATATTCCTCACATGGCAAGAGAAGGAAAAATCTGAATCAAACCAGACACCAAGGTTCCTGATTGCCTCAGCAGGTGACAGGAGGGTACCAAGTATATTGACTGGGAAGAATTTGCCAAGTTTTGTACGGACATTTTTTGAACCGAACAGAATAAACTCTGTCTTATCAGGATTAAGTTTGAGAAAAGTCTACAAAGCAATTTGGCTTTAGTGCTGCCAATGATGCTCCCATGGTATGGAATGAGTTTGCCCGATGACATCCACTCTACCATGTCTCTGCTATCATTCGGAAAGAAACTAAAGGCTCATCCCTTTGCAAAAGCCTTACCCACCCTAGGTTCATGATATTCTTCCAATTGTCTCTGGTGCCGACCTCGCCCCAACCCTTTTTGTTGTTTGATGCTCCTTAGAGTCTTTCTTTTCATGGACGTTAAGTACTATAAAAGTCAAATTAGAATTAGAATTCGCTAGATTCTCCAATAAAGTCTAATGTCTATGCAACACTCCATTCATTTTTAAACACGAGCTCTGGAGAGGCTTGGGCTTCTAGAGATCGCTTTATTTTGTCTCTGGACTTTAAAGAATTGTGGCATAGCGTGATGAGTACCTGTCTCATCACTGAAGTTAAGCAGCAATGGATTACGTTAGTACTTGGACTGGTGACCGCCTCAGTGTACTACTTGTGTCTCTGATGGCTTTGCCACTCACGCTAGTAGACTGAAACCCGTTTCGGCCTTGTTATTTACCAGAGCATTCTTTGACAGCCCTGTTTTATTATTTCTGTGATCTCACCTTGTTCGGCGATTTCAATCTCCCTCCTGCCAAATGCAGCGTGCTCAATATTCTTCACGCAAAAGTCTGTGAACCCTTTGGACGTTTTCTGAAAGAAACATACAAGAGAAATGTAGAATGCAATGCTGTAAAGTTAGTTAACCCCAGGTGAACCTCTACTGCAGAAAAATCAATCCCCTCTAAGTCTACATGTACTTAGTAAACTTCTCTCATGTTTATCTAAGACAGATCAGGGGCCGATTTCAAAAAGGGACTTAAGCCTGTCAAAATTTAAGACCAAAGTCATAAATCTAAGTCTTAGCCTGAGCTTAAGTCCCTTTGTGAAATCTGCCATAGGGGTCAGTTTCAGGAAGCCTCCTTTGGAAAGGACCTCCTTTAGTAAAGGAAGGTCATTATTCTTTCCTTTGTTAAGGCCACCTTAAATTTCAATTTCACAAAGCCTCCTTTAACTCTCCTTACCATAGATCTTCCTTGAAATTTGAGGGAGCAAATGTCGTTTAAAATTATGAAATATTCTTTGAAGGACACTTCCTGACATTTAAGGTAGGTCTGTAGATCCCTTGAAATTTAAAGGAGTTTTCAAGGTCTCCTTTAAGGAAGCAGGCTTAGTGAAACTGAGGGCGATATTCAAGGAAATCCTTAAACTTAATCTGACCTTTATCTTAAGGAGGCTTCGTTAAACCAACCCCAGGGCACATTTTCACAGTCGTATTCTTAGAAGAGGTTTCTTGGATTTTTTTACTTTTACCCTCAGACCCTTTGATTTTATTAGAATATAGGTATTTCTTAGTAAACATTCTGCGAATAAGAAAAATTTCTAAGCCTTAAACTTTAACTTTCATTGACTTCTCGGCTTCCGCGAAAAGTTAAAAGTTGGGTTTTACAGCCTTTTTTATGGCTTATAGGTCACGTGTGAACTTAAGGTCTTCAGTGACTCATCCCACATGTTTTCACGAGCCGGATTTAACACAAAAGCCTGCTAAAATTCAGCTGCCATCTTTTTTTTAAAAATGTTTTTCTTTCACTTTCAGAATACCATAGATTACTTATCCTATAATCTTATATTATAGCTGATGTATATCTTTTTTCAAATTAACCATCAAGGGAGGAAGGAGGAAAGGTAGTAGTCATGTGCCTTCATTGTTATGTAAGAAAAAAAGAAAAACGAGAGGTGAGCAATGAGAGATCATAACGTATCATCAGCAAATGGCACACACCTCCCTTTATTATGCCTATAACATATTTCTCCCAGGCCCTCCAAAGGGGGAGGGGGGGGGGGCGCGAGTGTATTTCAACTGGGTCTGTTTGTGCTTCTTTTTTGTCTGTTCTTTTAACCTTCAGTTTTATTTTCCTGACAATCGTATAGTGGTCACTTCCAATATCACCTCCTCTGCATACTTTAGTGTCTATGATTGATATATATATATATATATTAAATTTTTATTATGGCATTGTCTGTCTGATTTCGTGTTTTTTTTTTTGGTCTTGTAACACCCACATTTCCTTGTGAATGTTCCTTTTGTTGGAAACCTGTTGTCACTATGTTGTATTCGCTGCACATTTTGTACCAGTTTTTCTCCACATTTTCTTTCTTCTACTAGTCTGTCTGTAATGTAATCATATCTGTTTGTCTGTCTGTGCGTATAACTCGAAAACCATACATCCGATCTGGGTCATATATTCACACAAGGTGACACCTAACCGTGGCTCAGTCCTCAAAGAGTCTGCATCTAGATCACGAATCTAGACTGTTTTTGTGCATTTTTTTCAGCATTACCCAACGGAGAGGGTTTGTGTGTTCTCTGTCTTTGTATATATATATATATTTTTTGTATTGTACACAAAAGTGATAGCACAGAAGACTATTTATTATCCACCACAAACCGTATTTTGCCCGACTAGGGGGATACACAGAGCGGGACATATTTTTTGTATACAACGGCGCCTCCGTACCATGATAAGACACGTCAATAACTTTCGGGTTTTCACTAATATCTCGGAAACTAGATAACCTACAAATATGTATTATATATCACTAGAAAGGTCTTTTTCTTATCATTTTCTTTAGCTTGAAGAGGATCTGTGTGTCTTTCGGTGTATGGTATTGGATTGCACTGCACTGGTTTGACCTTTAAAGGTTCTACAGAGCCTAATATGTATGTACAACTATATGTTCTGTCAACTGTCCCCACATCTCAATGTACCACTGATTAATTAATGGTATCGTGTTACACATTTTACCTAAATATAAGTTAACCTGAGTCTAAATACCAATCACCTCCAAAAGATTTTCCAATTTTCCGGCAGAAATGTTATGTGCCTCATAACTAAATGAATAGGCTGGGGTTTTTTAATGTATTTTGCCAAATAAAACTAATTAAGTCTCTGTACAGCTGTCCAAATGTCAAGATGGGAGTATTCACACATAATAATATGTGTCTGCCAGCCAAACTAATAGAAACTCCGAGCGATCGCTATTGACAAAAAACATCAATATGGGAGGGATCCATCAATATATTGGGCTGGCATTTTTTTGTGCCATTGATAAAAAAAAAAATTTGTACCACATCATCATCAATTCTGTGGGAAGAATCCAGACTTAGGAAAGGTCGTAATCTGTATGTTAAATTTGCTTCAAAGGTTCACAAAGATTTCACAAAGGGACTTAAGCCCAGACTTAGACTTAGATTTATGAAATTTGGTCTTCAAGTTTGTCAATGGAAAGTCATAAATTTAAGTCTAAGTCTGGGCTTAAGTCCCTTTGTGAAAATCCTTTTCGGTCTTGTTTTTCTTTGTCCACCATCCCCCCCCCCCCCCCCCCCCCCCCACCCTCAAACGTTCATCACTAGAAATATTAAAACTTTTTTTTATTATCAAAACAGTTAAAAAGAGAGTTCCAGTTATGATAGCTATACCTGAACTGGCTCTGAGTATATCTTTTGGCTCCGTGTCATAAAATTGACAACAAAATAGTCCAAAATATGCAAAAACTGGCCAAGAAACAGCAAAACACAATCATAGCTTTGGCTTGTGGGGAGTTCTGGATGCACTACAATTTTATGCGATGAATTTTTTTTTATCTTAGTTTCTCTCCCCTTGTAATATCATAACACTGGTGTCAATAACTCAATAATGTTGTTTTTTAGCTGTGTCTATCAATGATGGTTTGCAATTACAACCCGTCTCGTGAAAATGCCAACGTTTTCTCTGGAGAGATAGAAATGAACGGTTGTTTTTGTTGTACTTTTTCTGATCTAATAAAGCTTCATATTGAGAGCCAGCATTGCCCAAACTTTTTCACAAACTTGCTTTTGAATCTGGTGAATCATTATTACTTGCCAGGATTCAAACAAATCTCAAGAAAAAATAAAATGAATCCCTGAATAAATTCACACCAATTTCCAAAGACATCCACACTGTTGATGCCCACTAAAATTAATGAAGTAAACAACATGGTCATGTGACCTAATTGGTGGGAGGACGGACTACTGTAACCCAATGGCTAGGTTAAGGTTGTTAGATAAACTTAAAATCGCATCTCTGCATTGGCCATTGGGTTGGTGTTGGGAAATGATAAGGGTATTTCACTATAAAAGTATAGTTTAATTCCCAAAGTAACAGTGATACTTACAGTAACATGGTATTCTGGCTTTCTCTTACTATTAGAAACATAATATTTAGAACGGGTTAATCAGAAAACACTGATACAGGAGACCTTTCAATGGTTGATATCTCACTAAAACAAAGCCAGTAAATTTGGTTAACCATATATGCTACATTTTGTCTTGATACGGGGCAAAACTGCAGATAAATACCTTTTAAATTTCTGGCATAGATATTACCAGTTTTCAAACTAATTGGCTCATGTTCGCTTACTACTAAGTTTTTTGACAATATCTGTGACAATTGTGTGAAACACTGAATCGCGTTTGTTTAAAAGCCTCCAAAATGGTTTTGGAGGTCTGAAAGCAATCTGACCACTTCAAAATTGAGAAGTGTCTTGGAGAAAAATTGATTTATTTGGGTCTAACATTGGTTTATAGAGCAGTGGGTAAAAACACTAGCCTCCCACTTCTGAGTTTATGGGTTTAAATCTCAGTTTTGACTTTAAGTGGTAAAGTAAAGTTGTTTGCCAATGCTAAGTGGTATTTAGTTCAAATTTGTCTTAATACCAGACAGTATGAACCTGATGGCTATATTTCTATTATAAAGATTGGCTGCATTTTGGGACAAATTGCACAAAAACATATGTTCTGTAGGGTTTTAGTTGCGTTTATAATTGAAAATAGCTAACGAAAGCTGAAGAGATGAAATTCCAGTGGTTTGCCTGTTCTACTATTAGCCATTGAGATTACAAGAAGTGAAAATTAAATTTTTGGCCTTTTCACCACAAGTAAGTAAAAATAGAGGAATTAAAGTCAAACTGTTTACACACTCTCCTATCAGCCCATGAGATTTAAAATAATGAAATTGTAATAGTTCACCTGCTCTTCTTAAGCCAAAGAGATTTGAGGGAATAATATTCAAATTCTTTGCATGCCATCACTCAGCCAATCAGATGTGTAAGAATGAAATTCAAATTAGTTATCTGCTCCCAATAAGCCAATCGGATTTGAAGGAATGAAATGGAAGTAAATTCGAATGGTTTACCTGCTCCCCATATTTATCCCTTGGATTCGAGTCATCTTCATCTGAGGAGCTTCCAGTGTAAGAAGCTGAAAAGACAAGAAAACAACATCAAAGTTTAAAACTTTGTCATATGAACTCATGAGGGGCTTTAATGTCCTTCCATATCTGAGGTGTTAACCGGACAGGTTTTGAATATCGAGTAAGTTCTTTGAATCCGTAGCAGCTCATGTGTGAGCCAAGAGGTCACTTGGCAAAAATCATAATCATTTACCTCTGCTGTGCCTGGCAAGGAAGGTAAAACAAAAACACATAAGTATAAAGATTCTTCTTTTTTTGGCAAGATTTGATATGGGGGATATATCACAGCAATCAATGATACACACAAATTTAGGCCATGAATTTGGGAGCCTCTGGAAAGATTGAATGAGAAATTGAAACAACACTGGTATGCATCGTTTCAACTGTCAGCAAATGGAAAAAATATAAATATAAATAGTTTATAATAAAGGTGATGTCTATAAAATAATACTATAAAAACACACAAAAATACAATGGTTACTGTAATGCAATCCCTACTCATTTGCATACAATAAAACTGAAGTCACAAGAAGAAAGTTAGCCAAAACTAGAACCAAATCTTGTAGATATTGGAGGCTCCAGTTAAACATAGTTCACTGCATAGAGTGGATGTTAGCCATACCTAGAACTAAATTCTGTGGATATTGGGGGTGCTATTTCTTCAGAGTCTACAGTATTTTGTGGATGTTAGCCATACCTAGAACCAAATCCTGTAGATATTGAAACATCTAGTTACACAGAGCCTACTGTACATATCTGTGGAAGTTAGTCATAATTGGAACCAAATCCTCTGAATATTGGAGGTTCTAGTTATACAGAGTCTACTGTATATAGTGAGAGTTAGCCATAACTGAACCCGAAGCCTGTGGATTTTGGAGGTTCTAGTTATACACAGTCTACTATATATAGAGAAAGTTAGTCATAACTAGAACCAAATCCTGTGGATATTGGATGGTCCAGCTACACAGAGTCTACTTTCTGTTGTGGAAGTTAGTCATAACTTAACTGGAAACAAATCTTGTAGATATTGGAGGCTCCAGTTAAACATAGTCCACTGTATAAAGTGGATGTTAGCCATTACCTAGAACTAAATCCTGTGGATATTGGAGGTTCTAGTTATACAGATTCTATAGAAGAGCAGTCTATAGAACATTACGGCCCAAGAGGCCCTACGTTATAACATTTTCCGATGTGCTGATTCAATGATCCCTTCAAAACTGTCTAAAAATACCGCCAGACTACTAAATCCCATTAAAACTCGATGTTATTATTCTGTCCCCTTGAGCCACTCCGCTGGAGAGCCCCTAGTACAACTTTTTTTGTTGCATAATAAGAAGAAATGTGAAAATTTGCCACAGACTACAAAATTCGCCAACAAACAATAGACGCTATTTACCACCTCCACTAAGGAGGTTACCAACACATTTTAAGTAGTGTGCACTCGTTTGTTGGTTTGTTTGCCAAATAACTCAAAAAGTTATGGATGGAATTGGATGAAATTTTCAGAAAGTGTCAACACTGGCCCAAGGAAAAGATGACTTGATTTTGGTATAAATCCAGATCTTCATCTGAATCCAGGAATTTTTACCGGATTTTTTTATCAATACACACACAAACAAAAAAATTGGAGGCGTTGGGCCTTGGCTGATGTATGCACTCTCCGAGTGTTCTTGGTTTTGACCAATAAGTTAAATGACAACACAGTGTTGGGCAAATCATTTGGCTGTGTGGATATTAAGTTTTAAATGTTCCAATATCGGCCAATATCGGAGGGGGTTATATTGTCTACCAAATAGTCAGAATTCGGGATGCCGAAAAGGCTTTTGTTCTGGGATATTCCCAACTGCTAACAGGAAGTAAAATTTACCAAAACAAAACATGGCAATTTTCATCAAAAACTACAAAACTCCGAGATAAAAGTGTACAATTTTTTCTTTTCAGAGTTAGGCTTTATTTCAAATATTTGCAGTGTAAGTTTACAGTTTTATCTAAAATGGCTATACTGATATATGTCTTTATACATCGATATCAGCAACCCTGTCGCAAAACAATAAATATCGCTAATACAGTAGAACCTCTCTTATCCGAACCTATTGGGGGAGTAACAATTATGTCAGATAATAGACAGCCTAAAATAACAGGCTTTATTGGAGTTGGGAGAGTGGATTGGAGGTCGGATAATTAAAAATTCGGATAATAGAGGGTCGGAGAATAGAGGTTCCACTGTATCTATAAAAATGTACCCACTACAAAACAGTGTTGCTGGCACTTAAAAGAAAACTTCTAATGAAATAAGCTGAAGGGATAAAGTCAGTTGCTCATATTGTCTTCAGTGCAAATAAAATGGCGGTCCTCTGTCATTGGGTCCTATCCCCAGTGGCAGGTTAAAGAACCTCAGGGATGTTGATAAATGATAATCCTTGGGCCTCCGTCTTTCAGTTAGGGGAATGTCAGTAATTTGGAGAGTTGAATTGTACTTGTACAGTCGGATGGGCCATATGGCACTTTGAGTCCTGTAGTACATGGAGATATTGCGCTGAGTATAAATACAAAATACAATACAATAAAAGAGCCAACATATATCATCACGACTAACTTCATTATCAGACTTAAAAGCTCCACTGATTGACACACACCAAGTGAACTGAAATTATTGTGTTGAATTCTTAAACTTAAAAATATATATCAGCATTACTCAGTGGTCTACTGGGTCAGCCAATTGGGCATCTAATTACAGGCAGTCACGTCTGTGTGTGGGTTTGACTCCGATAAGTCACAAAGCTGGGGATCTGTCTCGATATGACCCTGGCTGTAAATGGATGTAAAACCCCAACTTTGACCTTTGACCTCTGTGTGTTAGTCAAAACGTGACGATTTGATTGGCTAGAGGTTTCGGAAAGACGTGACTTTCAAATTTATTGAAATAAATATAAATTGTATCATATCGGGTCATATCATTGAATTGTTTGTGTATACGGAAGATGTAAGTTATGCTGTGTAGATGTATCTGATCAGGTTTCATTATCTAGCATGTGGAAACTAAGTAGCATCACCCATTGCTATTGAAAAGAAGCAGAATTCTAGCAAGGAAATCCTCAGAGAGCAAAATTTCATCGCCTGCTGAACCTTCTTCAATAAACAAGAATAGAGAAACTATTTAAAGTGTGCTGTGGTATTTTCTCTTTTACAAAATACACGGGAGGGGGGGGGGGGGGGGGGGGGGAAATAGCAGCAAAGAAGCAGGGTTTACTGTGTATAAATAACCCAACTGCTCTTTGGAGTATCTGAATCTACCTCCCTGTTAATCTCTGATAACACTTTTTGTTTTTTTAAATCCTCCGGCAAGTTTTATACTTTTACATTTCTCTCTTTGATGGCCGTACCTTTTTTTTTCAAAAAAGTATTTATTGGTATTTTATCTCCATTGTGGTTTTCCCCCTCTCTCAATACAGAAAACAAGCATGCGAGTGTTTTTCTGAAATGATAACTGGTTTAACGCGACTGTTGTAAGGCGCTGCTAAAATGGTTTGGGCAAAAGAATACTTACTTAACCTACAGTGAAAACAATATGGATTGGTACCTGGTAACCGGTTGCAGAGCAATTTAAATCTTAAGCCGTCACAGATCTGAATGGGTGATAAATGGGGATATCGGGCAAACTGTAATACTTTAGGATTTTTTTTTCCACTTTGTAATTAATTATTATCTCAGCCAAGGAGGTATTACATTCATGACCGTTTGTCTGTTTGTTTTTAAGGAAGATTACATAAATACTACTGGTGGGATTTTCATGGAAAAATAAAATGAGAAGATGGGTCTTGGTCCAACTTAGATCCCAGCAAATTTTGAGCGATTCAGAAGTATTAAAGATTCAGATTTTCCCATTTACTTATAAATTTCGGTTACTATTCATCTGTTTTTTAAAAAACCATGCATGACTTGGCGGAGTTATGCACTCCCCGAGTGCTCTTGTTAACCTTAGTTTACATAACCGTAACTCCCTTCAAAGATGTTTCACACATACACTATTATAATAGTTATTGATTACCCTTCTGTTTCTCTGAATGTGTGAAACAACCTTTAGTAGTTAAAGAAGTCGCAAAAATTCAAATTTAGTAACAGCTTGATTGTGATCATTTCCGGTTAGCCTTAGCAGTTAAAAAATTATTTATTTATTATTTATTGCTGTAAAACAGAAGTTCTTCAACGTTAGCCTTTTTTAATTGATACACAAGAAATGTGTAGCCAGTTATCTTTATTTCTTTTATATCCTTCCATACACACATATTATCACAGAAACGCGACCTCTACCCTCTCAACTTCTCCCAAATGGGTTTACAAGTGCACAGATACCGAGAGTGTAATGCTACCAGGTACAAATGGACAGATTATCGTGTTTACATGGCAACTAAACAAACCCATCTGAAAGCTATAACAGTCTGGATATATTTCTCTTCTGGCCCGGGGCACAGAAACATACACTGGAGTAATACAACGGCTCTGTGTTTGATATGGGGAAAGTTTTTGTTCTGGGATCCAAAAAAAAATCTTATTAAATTACAATGCTTGTTGCATTTCAAGAGCTATTTACCTAGAAATACACCACTGTTTGCATTTTTATTATTATTATTATTTTTTTTTGAAAAATTGAAAGGGCATAAGGTCATGGTCATCAAGCAGAATTCAACGTTTTGTTGACATGACCGCGTGGAAGAGTGTAAATGGGCCTTTAACTGCTGAAAGAGATACAACACCCCAATTTAGAAAATCTTTTCACCTCTCTGTGGATTGATTTACAAAACAGAGTTTCCGTATGCATAAATGTTGGATACTGAGAAGGTATATTTTGACAGCATTAACTTCACTTTCCAAGCTGGTTTTTGTAAACGGACAATATCAACACAAGGGGGCTTAAGTACAGCACCATAAAATAAATTTGGTCAAATTACTCGGTGGCAAATCTAGGCAGAAAGGAGATGTATTACCTCGACAGAATTAATCTCCCAACGAGTCGGTAATATATTTCCAGTAATTCCAATACACTATCACATGGAAGAAATAACAAGCTTTGCTAACGTTGGCCCAATCTCAGTGTAGGGTTTCCATAGACACGACTGGCGATTTGCAACTACTTGTTTTCTTTTTATTTTTCGGGAAATTTGGTTTTTCATTTATATAAATATTTGATAAATATAATTAATATAAATTTGAATCGACGAAAGCCCTTCAAATACATAGATGTATGCGGGCCAAAGATAAAACATACAATATTGCATGGTGATATGTAAATTTTTCAATCCTGGACGAGTGTTATTCAACTGACTGATTTTGGATTTGTGTCGCTTTCAACACATTGTTTTGGGTCATACTGTGATGGGTAGCTGAGAGGCTGGAGGAGAGCAGGGGATCGAACTAGTCAATCAGTTTTCTGCACTGAAAATCATCAGGCACTGGCAGACAACTGCAATGTTCCCACTACAGGTCGTGCTGGCAATAGAATCCAAGAGGTAACAACAAGTGGAAAGAGAGTGTCCTGCTTACTATGCCCAGGATTCATTCAAATACATCTGAAAGTTCGACCAAAAAAAAAATCACGCCACTCTACAAGTATAGCAGTCGAGTAATCACAAGTCACAAATCACAGACATGTAAACACTTACAAGCACAACACACAAATTGATGGATCGGACATGAATAGTGCTCAATGGCCAAATTACTGCGACATAGTGAAAAGCTCATTAACTCATTAATCAGACGACTTGAGAAAAAGATGGGGATTCCAGTTTTCTTTTTTTTTTCTGTGTTTCGTCAAACAGAATTGGCCCTGACCTTTCAATATGGTGTTTTTAATGGACATCTGAAGTCGTAAAAGTTGTTTATCTAGTTAGTGGTTGTTCTGTGCATGAAAACAAACAACTAGTAAATATCTTTTTAAAAGGGGGTTTTGGTTGTAAGGTTTAAATATAAAATTCCATCCAAGTTTCTGTGAAGATTTCAAATTAAGGTACTGTTAAAGATTCCACAAGGCTACTTACTCAGTGAAATACCATATTAATTTTTTTTTATCTTTTTAGCCATTTTTTAAAAAAACAAAACAAAAACTCAGAAATTCACCAAAGTGATAAAGCTGTGTGTTTCATTTAGATCACATACAACATACTCTGAATCAGTTATTATTTCTTGTTAATAATACAACGTAATCTGAAAGTAATGAGTGCTTTCATAGTGCTTAATCTCCATCATGACCGACTCTAAAGTCTAAAAGCCATAAAGGGAGAAACAGAAAATCAGAACTCAAAAACACATAGCAGGCTGTAAGGGTGAAACAATTTACCAAAATTTTTTGCTGACTGGGTAGTCGCTTGCATTAACCGTCAACTAACCGATTAACTGGTTCCGAGGCTTAGCATGTTTGAGCAAGTACCGAAAACGTCACAAGGACATGTGTTCCCGATATAAACAAACAATTTGGCGGATCGTGAAATGCTGGAAAGGCAAAAAAAAGTTACACAGGATTGTTGGGTAATTAGCTAAATAATATACTATTTTGATATTTTAAACGTAAAATACAGATAAAATGCTTTGAGACCTTTTAGGGAGCTTAACTCGAAATATTCATATTTTTAATGATCGTATAAAATCCCATGTGGGGTGATCTATATAAGAAAACAGTTAACTGGTTTAGCAATATTGGCGCTGAGTAGTCCTTTGACAACCTAATAATGGATTAGTTAATTGTTTCAACTTCAGCAAGCTGACATCCCAGATGCCAGGAAGGCAGGACGCTAAGAAGTGTAGCCTTTACTGAAGTCGTAGGTCTGCACCTTGCACCTGAAAGATGACAGAGAAAATGCTGTATACATGTTCTGAGGGAACTCATTCCACAAAGCTGGAGCATCAAATGCAAAGCTCTGGCTAAAGTGCTTGGTAATCTAAAATTCTACAATGAAACACATCAAATGTTTAATTAAAAATTTCACAAAATATACAACATAAATTTTTAGGCTGTAACATAGGGATATTTGTTTTAAGCCTCACACATAACAGAGGAATGATCGAGTAACTTAAAACAACTGCATCCCATTATAAATAAGGAAGTTATCCTTATGGGAAGAAAATCTTTCTAAATTTCATTTTGGTATGTCTAGACGTCAACAAGAATCATCAAATCTTACTGGCTGAGGAGATATTTGCATACGTCAACTGTGTGAGATAGAAATTCTCTACAACATCCCTCATATACTCACAGCAAAATTGCTAATTTGATATCATCCAAATGTTCAATTATCCAACCTCTAACCCACTGCTCTCCCAACTCCATTTAAACCTCTTATATTAGCTCTTCTGTCATCAGAGTTTTCTATTATCCAACTCGTTACTCTCCAAAGATGGTCGGATAATAGAGATTATACTGTATATATCAATTATATGGCGCTTGTAGGATATGTTAGGATGCTTACATTAGCATCACATTTAACAGAGGAACGGGGGATTTCAAATGGTCTGTGACCTCTCCACTTCTAACTATAAGACAACCAAGTGTCCCCCATGTTCCCTTATCAACCTCAAACAACCTCACTTACTGTAGGAATCGTTGCTGACGTAACTTGATCGTCTGTCCGACTCAGACTTTGTTTTCATACCAGGCGTCACCAGGATGCCCACGGTACTACGGCGACGCTGCCTCGATTTGAACTCCTCCCTTTCTTCCTCGAGGATTTTATCGGAAACTTGCGGGGAGCTTCCATTTGTGGTGACACTCTCCTGTAACTTGGACATGACGCTGTGTGGGTTTTTGGTTTTGTGGCAAACTGTCAAAGTTCCTATTAATTTGAAATTGATCTGACCAGAGAAAATATTTCAGACCTTAGCCAGGCAGTGCAGATACCAGGGTGGATTTATCAATAGAAGAGAGCCTTCCAAGGGTCCTGATGTATTCACTTCCACTTAAAAGGGGATTTCCACGTTCCAGTGTTTCACTTACAAAACAGCAAAATGACTGTACATTCAATGTATCGAGTATCTATCCTTGTTTGTTTTCACTAAGTAATTAGAATCCAAACTCTGTTGAGAACAATATCTTTATTAATCCCAAGACTTTTATTTCACACTAAATGTTCCTCGTCAGTTTGTGTTGTCGTGTTTGAAGCTGTACAGCATGTATTACTAGTATTTTCCAGAATTCTTTTTTCATTTTAAATCCAAAGCATATATTCCAACTTTTGTGTATTTATCTTCAATCTCCAGAGCAACTAATAAGCTTGAGCTTGTTTCATCTTCAACTACATTCTCAAGGTTACACGGATATTTTTTTACTAACAGACTTCGAGCATTCTGTCTATCTGTAGTTTTACAAACCAGTTCAACAGTTTAAGTATTCAATAATTGCACTGAAGCTTGGTCTCCCCTTCAATCTGTACAGACTTTATCAGTGATTTTCCTTTGAAGCAGCTTTCGACAATAATTATTCCAGTACTTTTTTACAAATATATTCCGAGCACTATTGTTTATCTACACTTTATTTGTACCAGCTAATGACCTGGTATGTATATTTTCAAGCTCTGTATGTAATCCAAGAGGCTACAGACAAAAAAAAAGAGAGTTGATCCCGTCTTCAGATTCTGTGGACGTGAGAGATCAGTGTAATAGATGGTTTCCTGCTGTTGCTGCACAACTGGAGTATTTTTACAAATAATTATTCCATGTACTGTGTCAATCCCTATTTGTACCAATTACATTGCAGCCGTGGTAAAGACAATATATATTCTTAATCCCCCAGAGGTGCACCGAAAGTTAATTTTCAATTTGTATGTGCTTCCGCAGTGCTAGTGAGTTACGTGTAATGAATGTTAAAAATGTCACAGCATACAGTGGGGTTACACCCTTTCAAATTGATACAAATTTATCGAAATCTGTACCAATTTCACATCAGCGAAGATCAAAGGCCTTAAAATCTAGTCACCAAAATCATAGGTGTGTCGAAGAATTTGGCACAAATCGAGCAAATAAAAGCAGTTTCCACATTGGGGATTTCATATACCGTGGCGACTTTCACATTCCTTTACATATATATATTTTTCCTCGTGTATGAGCAGCAGTTTATTTTCTTTTTCGTTATTTTAGACAATTATTTATCAAGGTATTTTCCGGTGAGCTTAAGGAGCATGTTTAATTTATTTCAATAATCTAGTAATTCGGAAGTGAATTACAGGTAATTTTTAAAAGCTGTGATCCTGTGAAAGCTCATTCATATACTACTTCCTCTAGTGAGAATTTTCGCAAAGCGACAAAAAGCCTCCAACATGTAAATCTCAAGCCTCAAGCCTCTAGCAATTTCCACACTTTATATGCTTCTGTAGTTAGGTAATGATTATATACGATTTCTCTCATCTTGTACAAAAAAGTCAAATAGATCCTTCTACTTGTTATGCTAGCATTTCTCCAGGTGTTACGCCTGTATTTTCCAAAAAACCCATCACTAATTTCCTTTACCTTTTCAAAAAATACCCAACACGCGCTTCTGAGATTTGAACAGTTAAGCCACTTGCACATGTGAGCGGTCTGATGTGGCACAGGGCATATTTTAACGCATACCTGAACTCGGCTGTGATATGGGGAGAGAAAATTGGGTCTTATTCATTTGACAAGAGTCAACCTTGACCCAGGTAATGCAATATGTGGGCAAGTACCAAAATATGAACATCTGGAGGTTGCCAATGCAAAACCGTACCAATTCCAGGATTCTGCATTTTAGTACACCCCAATGAAACATGGAAGTTTCCTCTTAATGACATCGCAATAAATGTGCCTAAATGCACAAAATATGAGGCAATAGCTTATAATTTTTTCATATTTCTTGTTTTTCCAAATATTTTAAGTTTTCCTTCAATTATACGAGTTGACAAGCGAGACTAAAGTTTTAAAGTGTCATAATCAAAACATACATTTCTGCTCAACACAATCAATCGCTCGTACTGTATAAAGTCTGCAAATGCATGAAAATTGGGGTTAAAAGCTTATAATTTCTTCAGATTTTGGGTATGTTTTTAATATTTTACCTCTTACTTCCATTATATGTGTTCACAAGCGAAGTGGCGAATTGTAAATTCTCATCACACTATTTCAGTAAAATGCTCTCCATACCGAGATAATGGCCCTCTGTCTCATCCCTTGAATGGAATTTAGCCTACACCGCTCATATCTAAAAGCCGTGCAGTATTTGTTTTGTTTCACCACACTGCTCACATGTGCAATGACCTTAACCACATTTCTTTTGCTACTTCAATGTTTATTATCTAGGATCATGGTTTCTGTGTTTCCTGAAAATTTTTATCATTATTATTACTGGGAAACTTCCCCTCGGTAAAAATTTCTAATGAAAGAAGGATATGTTTAGCTCATTCTTTGGTCTTTACCTGTAATCAATCTATGGGTACAGTTTGTGACAATGTGTATCTGAATTAAAGAACAGTCATCTGACCACCTAGCTTACTGAACTTCCCTGTCCACGATATCGAAATGGTGTCCTTTTAATTGGTCAATGAATAATGCTACAAACAATGGTTTAAGACATATAGTGTATTATAAGCAAACTAAGTATACAATCTTCAAACTAACTTGGAACTATTTCAGCCCTATCACTTCACTTAAGCTAATTTTCCCCAAAACTGTACTTACTTGACCTACAATGATGGCTTTGGCATCCTACACTACATTTCTATCATCATACAAAATCATTACCAATCACAAATACCAGAATTCCTTAATCCAAACATAAAGACACACAACAACTGCGAACCAGGTAGTAAGTTGTCAGGTTGCATGCTTAACATGACAAATATCGACACTACTTTACTACATAGCTCAAGTCTTCAACTTTACAATGCTATCCTTTGGCGAAAGGTCATTCTCTTCTCCATCAAGTCTCTACCTTTTGATATTTCTTCCCACTAATTCTAATCGTTGTGTTTTCCTTGCTTTTAAAAAACGCACAATCGCTCTGACAATATTTCCGTACACAGGCCCTCAATCTTTGCAGGGTGGATGCTATCACATCAACGTGCAGTATTATTTTATCACCTCACCGGCTATTTATTTCACATCATTTTCGAAAGCCCCCCCAAACACATATCTCTGCCCAGTTTACCTGACAACAGCAGACCAGCTCATTACCAGAAAAGACACACTCAGAAACAGCTGTACACTGACAAAGTTATTATCACTGTGATTACAGTAATTAGCCTTTTCTTTGTTAACAGAGAAGAGCCAGTGCCCCCCCAACCTCCCCCCACAACCCACCACCTCATCTTCAAAATCCCCCACGTCTTGTAAACAAGCTAATGCTAAACAGCTAACACTTGTGTGTCAAACTAAACACCCAATTCAGATAAAGGTCCGGGAAGAGGTGCAAGCAGTAATTAACAAAATTAATGGAAATTCTGGGGGTGTTTCATTAAAAATCAATACAAATATGTTACAGCTCCACTTATACAAAGGCAATTTCCAATAAGCAAGAATACATTTTTCTGGCTTGCTATTCTATTAACGGGAACTCTTTTATTTAGTAGCACAGTATCCAAATTTGGCATATTAATTTTGCATTCCTTTTGTCATATATTACTCATTTGAGGGCAATTTTGGGGAAACGTTCTGTAAAAAAATGATATCTCCAATTTTCAGGGAATCATATCGTAATCCTTTCGGCTCCAGAATATTTTATGAAAAGATCTTTTCCGTGTGTATTTATTGTTGGGGGCCATCATTAGATATACACCGCATAAGTCTAACTTTTAACTGGGGCCTTAATTTTAGCTACTTTATCTGTGACCCTGAATGGTAAAAATTACTTTTTTTTTTTGTAAAATTTAAACTCTATACTTAACTATTCGTGAAAAAGTGACCATTTTTGAGAATGAAGTCGTGTGAATTTCTTAAATTATTAAAATTAGTGAGACATTTCTTTAGCTAAAATGTCCACCTATATAAAAACTTGTTTGATACAGGATTTCTATAAATTCAATTGCTCGATATATTTAAGGCATATTTAGTGGCATTTTATATGCTGGGGTGAATTTCAAACGTCCTGCTACGCTGTTACTTTCGCCCATAACTTAATGATCACAAAAGCCTCAAACTCTCCTGAGCTGCAAAAAACTTACAGACAGTACTGTCTGATGATAGTTCTATTGTAGACTGTTAAAATTTTTCAAGCTCGGTGACCTTTTCAGAACTCTATTAAAATGTCATGTTTTTACCCCATATCCAGGTCTGGGTGTAAACAATAGCCACAGAGAGACGTACAGAATGAATAAACTCGCCCTTGTTATAAATCATTACAAGAGAAAACTAGCATTCTATTATCCACCATTATGAAGGTGTATTTGGCCTAAATACTGGAACATACAGACTGGGTAATATTTATTTGTATTCCCCTGGATTACTTACTATTATGATGGGATCATATATCAATCAATCTATTTCCTAAATTTCAATATCATTGCTAGCACGTGCCAGGAAGAATTTTCAAAAATAGTGTGGCAGCTTATCAATTCCCTGTGGTTTGATCATCCGTACTGATACATTAAAAGACTTAAGAGATTTTCATGAGATTTAATTGCTTTTACAGGCAGGTTGTATTAAATTTGTGGTCTCTTTTGTGGATATGTTATATGTTTGCAAAACGATTTTTGATAACCGAAGGATTAGTAGGTCTAAAATAATGCATTTTACGGCAAGAAACAATATTTCCGATCAATATGCAAAGCCAATTTAGAATTTGATATTGATATCGAAATTGCATTTCAATCCCTACACTACAACTTACCATAGTGTTTTTACAAATTCGTAAACAGAGTGCCCATTTTCCATGAATACTTCTAAAACTATGTAAGAGTGGGACACAGTGCCACAGTTAAGTAACACACTCGCCTCCCACCTCTGAGATCAGAGTTCAAATCCCGGCCTGACCACATGTGGGAAAGCTGGTAGTTGCTGGTCGCTGGTCGGCAGGTTACAGTACAGGACCTTGACCGACTGTATGTACTGGTTTCCTCTGCGCTCCCAACTACCTGTCACAATATAACCGATACAAGGGACTAGCCGTGATGTCAAATACTAAATCAATAAATTAAACTATGTAAGCTAACAAGGCTGAAAGGGGTTTCAGTCTACTAACTAGCGCGAGCCACAAAGCCATCAGAGAAATGAGTAGTGCACTGAGGCGGTTACCCATCCAAGCACTAATGTGGCTCACTGCCACTTAACTTCAGTGAGGCGGTAGGCACTCGACACACCACAATTCATGAAAGTCCGGAGACCCCAAAAAAGGCGATCCCTAGAAGCGCGAGCCTCGTTAGAGCTCACGCTTTAAAATATAATGTATATTATATAGATCATTGCAAGAGTACTATTACACAGCTTCTGCTTGTTTTTATTGGATTTAAATCTATACACAAATGCCACACAAATACGAAAGTTAAAACCGATGTTCTTATATCCATTCATTCCCCTTACTACAGATCTGTCTCATAACTGATTTTCTTCGCAATTTTCAGGCGCATATTGGGTACTTAACTGAATAAGGGCAATATATCAGTAACTCACGGTATCTACTGCACTACATACCTCAAACTACAAAGGGGGTGTTATTTCTAGGGTAGCCTTTAATAAAATTGGCTTCTCTCTTTCTACTTATTTATTCCCTCTGAGGAAAAATCTCCCACCCACCCCTAAGCAGCAAAGTCTTAAGACAACAAAAACTCAAAGTCCAGCCTGTAAACAAAATCTTGTATCAACAGAAAATAAATTACACCCAGCAGTCTGACATGCTCAGACATCTCAATTGAAAGAACAAGAATTCCTTGCACGGACAAGACTATTATTACCATTCGCTAATTACTACAGACATGCAAAAACTGGGAAACTATCACGTTACTGTCGAGATAGTTTTTCTTCCGGCAGTTAAACCTGTATCAGCTGACTCAGTCTAATTATCACAGAAAGGCCACACAAGCTATGTTTCATGCAGGCAAACAGAATATGGGTGGGAGTATATGGGCTATATTTTCCTGCACTTAATTTCCCTCACAAAGTCCTTTACACAGTTTTAGTGCTTACCCTCGAAAGATAATGTGCCACTCTTACCAGATACAGCAGTGGTGGGATTAAGTCTATGAAAATTATATTTGTTTCCGGAGTTTTGAAACAGATTAAGGCAGTCACAAAAAAAAATCAAATCAATTAACCCTGCTGCGGTGCTTTTAAATAGGCTATAAAATCTGTCGGAATCTGTCTGTAATCACTTCGGCTACCTTATATGGTATCGATACATCCTTGGAAATGCCGAGTGCGGCCAATGAGAAGCACTTGTTGATAGGTATTGAGTCTGTTTTCCAGGATTTTTTGCCCAATCTGTGGCGTGTGCCATATAAAGACACAATGCAGTAAGTTAATTTTTCTCCCCGAACTGATACTGCCTATCCTATTGCCTACGATGAAGATTTTGAAACCTGACATATTACCAGCCAATATCTAAAGAAATAATTAAAAGTTAAAATATAAAAATAACGCTGTTGGGTATTTGTTTGTTATTTACTCATTAGTCCCACAAGTTAAATTCGAAGCCATGGCAAAAACTTCAGACAAGTCGGTCAAGCAATTCTTGGCCAAACTTGTCAACCACTCTGGGCTGATTTAAGACTAAGATGCACTCAGAGAGAGTAGAACGCTCAACTTGATGTAACCTGATTCGCAAGTGTTATAAAGTATTCTATTATCGCCCATCTATTGTGCTTAAAATTTAAAACTGTGCAGGAATACTGGGACCAAACAGGGTTTTCGTAGCTTGCATGGTTTCCGAAATATTAATGATAAAGAGCACTTGTGCTATATCCTTTTTGCAAATATCCCTGCAAAGAAATAATGAATGAAGTGACGTAATTATGATACACTGCACATTGCCTACGTCACAAGCCAGTCAAATTTTGATTGGACAAAAATTCGTGAAGAGGAAATCCTGTCACGATATTGATTAACGTAAATGACAAAGAGAAGCAGATTTCACTGTATATGCCCAATTGAAAAAAGAAAAATTATCTACTAACTTTAATTTTAACTCAATTTTCACCAAATTTGGAGGAATCTGTGTGTACCCATGATGTACCTGCCCACCAAATTTGAATTGGATTGATGTTAAGCTTTTTGAGTTCTAAGGGCAAGAAGATGTACAGACAGACTGAATGGCAGAAGGACAGAACAAAACTGATCACAATAACCCTCTCCTATTGTTCAGCATTAATAAAAAGCAATTGACAAAATTCTATTCCATCCCAACCCCACACGGCAGAATATTATAGAGTAAGAAATCTAAAATTCGCCACATATCTGAAATTCGCCACATGTGAAAATATTAATAAAATAAATGAATTGTGGTGAGATTTGTTGACTGTATAGTAAATTAAGGCTTTTTGAACTGAAAAATACCAATTTTTGGACAAAAACATCATTTTCTTCATAAAATTAACTAAGGTTTTAGAGGTGGCGAATTTTAGATTCCTGGCGAATTTTAGATTTCTTACTCTATCAAATACGGCAACACACATGGCAAATTATTCATGTCCCTCTCTTTCAAAGCAGTCTTTTCTGTATTTTCAATCCATCACTGTAACAGCTCCCCACAAAAGCCAGTGATTTGCAGGCTGTTCACACCTCCTTGGTGTTATTTATCTCGGCAAATCTCGCAAGACAACCGGCTTAAAAGAAAGAGTCCAACTGACCTTCATAATATTAAGCCTAGAACAAACCGTCTACCACTACTGTGGATACTCCTACACAGGGACAGTAATTACTGAGATTCTGACTGTATTAAATACTCTGATAATTGTACCGAATCTCGCATCAAAGCTTTGTCTTTGTTGTTGTGTTCCATAAAGGATGGACTGGTAAACAACCAACTGCGACGGCGTTACACTGTCATCAGTGAATGCGACAAATATTTGAGTGCACATAGAATCATTTCACCACTTCAAATAGATGCACAAAAGAGGATAAAGTTTTCAAGAATTTGATAAGAATTTAAAACGACTTTAAGCAAAATAGGGAGAAAGACAGCTCATTTCAAGTAATTCTACAAACTCGAAGTTTTGGAGACTGGACAATTTACCTTTGGCTGTTCCACTATCATGGATCATTTGGAAGCACTCCTGAATGTATGGATTTCTGTAATTTTTGCTCGTTCCTGTCTTATCTGGAGCACATTTTAACATACCAAGACTAGAACTTTGGAAGTTTTATCATAATTGTAGCTTTTTTAAGGGCGAGCTTTAGAGAGGCTCGGGCTTCTAGAGATCACTTTTGTTTCTAGCATAATCAGTATCTCTCTGTTCACTGAAGTTAAGCAGCAATGGACTACGTTAGTACTGGAATGGTTGACCGTTTCAGTGCACTACTCACGTCTCTGATGGCTTTGCGGCTCGTGCTAGTAGACTGAAACCCCTTTCGGCATTGTTAAGATACAAGCTCACCCCTTTGCACTCACTGCTAATCTGGAGTCTCACATTCTGATGGCCAAACCTCTCACGAAAGAGGTTTTAGCACCCACCCCAGGCATCGATAGGCTAGGTGTCGTAGCATGTGCTTCTTGTCAATGTCAGGACAAGGCAGGCCTAGCAAACTGGGTGGATACTAAAACTTATTTTTAAAGGGTCTTGGCCACCTGAAAGGCAAGGCTCTTCATTACTATCGAGTCCTAAAGGATTAGCTATTGTAGCACAATAAAATACTCTCTGCAAACTACTCCTGACGGCCTCCCAAATGGTACAGAATTGGTACAAAAATACTCCTTCTATCTCATGAACTTTCTACCATCCAAACCAATCTCTCACTTTCCTACCAGGGTTTTCCTGTTAATAAAATTCCATTATATAATCTCCACTTCACTGTTGCAAAAGTAGGCTTACATATTAATTCTATTTTCAAGAGGTATTGTACAATCTCCTTGCTTCACCAAGTGTTTGTTATCTTTCAATAAAATACTTCCTAAATAATCCTTGCTTAACCATACTTTATTCCTGCGATATACGTCACTGCTACTGTAAATCTATCCTCACTTGTCACACCATTCTATGAAAATTTAACCCCACATGAAGCTGTTATTCACAAACACTGCAAAGCCCCTCAAACTGGCTGAACTTCTATATTCTAAATATTTTGCTTCAAGAACACAATCTCCCTTGTGTTTTAACCTAAATTACTCACTCTAGCTTGCAAATGATGTATTTTAGTTTGTATTGTATATTTATACTCAGCCTAATATGTCACCACAGGACTCAAAGCGCTATTTGACTCATCCCCACTGCACAAGTCCAGACTATTGGCATCAGTGACTAACTGCAAATTACATCAACTAAAAGACAGATCTTATTATTATTATTATGTATTTATACTCAGCGCAATATCTCCATATACTACAGGCCTCAAAGCGTTATTTAACCAATCCAACTGTACAGGTACAGCCCCAACTCACAAGTAACTGACATTCCCCTAACTGGGAGATAGAGGCTCAAGGATGACCATTTATCAATGTCCTTGAGGTTCTTTAACTTGCCACTGGGGATAGGACCCAATGACAGAGGACCGCCATTTTAAGTGGTCATCCGAGCCACTATGTATCTGCCTGTACCTGGGATTGAACCCACGTCCTCTGAGTTCCTAGACAAGTGTGTTACCCGCTAGGCCACAGTGGCAGATACTCAGAAATCGCCATTTATCAACATCCCTAGGAGTCTTTCAGCTTGCTACTCGGGATAGAACCCAATGACAGAAGATCACTATTTTAAACGGTCATCCCAGCCACTCACAATGGATCTGCCTGTACTTGGGTTTAAACCCAGGCCCTCTGTGTTTCAAGGCAAGTGTGTTACCCACAAGGCCACAGTGGCAAGGCTCTTATCCACACATAATCTCACACTCTAACCCCCCCCCCCCCCCCCCCGCCACACACACACACATATAGACACACGTTTGGATAATCTAATCTAATCCTACTTCTATACAGCTTAATCTCTGTACCAGCGATTCTAAAGCTGTAGCCACTGACCATACACGGACCATAAAGCAGAGATGTTTACGAGGCTCTAGCTGCTCTACTATGGTTAATTATTTTTAAAATAGATTTTAAATCTATGGCCTCTGCCAAAAGGAGAATATTCTTTCCGGCGTGTGTGTTTGTCAGTTTAGTCTTATAATAAGTAGGAGAGTTGGGGGACAAATTTTGATGAAATTTTTTGGAAACATTGACAATGGCATAGGGAATATATGATTTGATTTTGGTGATGACACACAGAAACCGACTGGATCCAAGAATTGTTAACAGATTTTTTTTATCATTCCACTCATAAGCAATGTAATTGCAGGTGTTGGCTCTTGGAGGAGACCTGTACTTTTAGAATACGCTTGTTTTCTCTTTCAAAATACCGTATTTATCCGTATAAACGCCCCCTCCCTATTAATCGCCCCCCCCTTCTTCTCAATCTTTGCAAAGTTCATATTTTGGGGTTTTACATCCCCCTCAACAGCCACCAGCCTTGCGACTCCGGGATTGGGAAAAAAGATGTGTTTTAGTACTTCCCCAATCGAATTCCGCTTACGAGAAATAAAGAAAATCACAACAAAACATGGCAATTTTGATCACAGACACATTAAAATATGTAAAGAACGAGATAAAAGTTTATAATTTCTTCAGATTTAAGGTTGGTTTCTAATATTTTAAGCTCTCCCGCCATTATACATGCTGGTAAGCAAGATCAAGGCTGCAAGTGTCCATTATCACCCATTGCCACTAGACTTGAGAGTTGATTTTTTTATCTGTAATAGTAGCCCCCCTTTTGAAAAATGCATCGCCCCCCCCCGGGGCATTTATACGGATAAATACATTAACTATGCATCAAAATTATGTTTTCACAAATATATTTCAAGATAAAAAAAACTTTCTCATTTTTTGTGTCCTATTCTTAAAATGATATCCATGTTACTCGATCCCACTCTTCAAAAACTACACTGGCTCAACATTTCATACCGGATCATGTTTAAATTGAATCTCCTTACATTTAAGGCCATTACATTCTCCCAACCTACATATACTTATCATCCATGATCAAAACAAGTAGCCTCACTCGTGGAAATCGGCTATCTCTTTCCTCAGCTTGTCCCAGAAAGGCCATTGGTAGGAGAGGTTTTGCACTGAATGGAACAGACTCCCACAATCAGTCCGTTCACAGCACACAATAACAGGTTTCCAAAGCTGGTTAAAAACGTACGTGTTTACTGTTTAGACAAGCATATCCTCCACCATACTATATCTCCCCCGGTGGCGCTAATTTGGATCACGACCGAACATGCCCCTGGACTTCTCCTTCTTGACCTCAAGCGCATTAGAGGATGTTGCATCAATTTGGCGCTATATAAATAATTCTATTCTATTCTATCTCAGCAATATGATCAAACACTGTTATTTCTGCAATCTCTTTAATCGAATCAGGTGTATCCGTTTGTAATTAAGCTGATTAAATTCCCACAATGCATCCTATTTCACCGATATCTCTCCACAATAGCGATGAACTACTCCACCATTTAAAACATTCTTTACCTGTCCTTCTTTACAAATATTTATCAATTATTTTTAACAAAAATAGATCACCATAACACGATATATAGCCAGCTGTCTTTGAAAGACTTAGTACACAGAGACATAAATGATATCTGTTCACATCTATTTCTGTTTAATGACGTTTGTTGGATATTTCCTTCAATGAAACTACTTTAATTTCTGTATCATTTATCCCATCAGATTATCTTTCAGTAAAACAGGAATAAAAATCCCCAATTCAGTTTTCCAGCTTTATCTGTTCAAAACTCCAAATTGCACCTCAAGCATCACACATTTTTCCTTTATATATGTACACATGTATCATACTTTATAAATATTTATCAACTGTCTTTTTATCTGAGACATCAAAGACCCACCACAGAACAATACCGGTTGGCTGATTCTTAATTTTACATTTTCACTGATTTTTCCTTTCCAACAGACACATGGGTCTATCTTGTTTCTGTTTACAACACCGCAGCGAACTCTCTTGGAATTTTTTGTTTACATCGACAAAAACACCCCCTCATTTCCTCATAAATCTCCAATGGATCTCAGGGAACTGCACTTCAGATCCACCTGTGTAGCCTGGCTTCTGGGCGTAAAGTTGTGATTAGATTTACCTTGATTTGATGTGACTGGGTTCCATGTCGCCTTAGACCCGGGGTGTCAAACAAAGTCAGAGTCTGGTTTAAAAGGATTTAGCCCAAGGTTGGTATTCACAAAAGGAATCAAGCTCAAGTTGAGCCAAAAATCAGCTCAAGTTTGTAGCTGTTTATACCAAACTTGAGCTGATTTTTGGCTCAACTTGAGCTTGATCCCTTTTGTGAATACCACTCTGACTTAGACTTAAAGTGCAGAATTTTCTCTTCAACTTAGGCTAAGTCTGTGGTCTCAGACGTAAAAGATTTCACAAAGCAGATAATTTCTTAGCTTTGGCCAAGTCTTGGGCTTAGAGGGAAGTCTACATGGGAGTGGGCTTAACTTTTGTACATGAAGACTTAATTTATTTATTTAATTGGGTTTTAACATTGCTTTCAACACTGTACAGGTCGTATCACAACGGGTAGTTTTACGGGCAGAAGAAAACCAGTACAGTTGGTCAGGGTTCTGTACTGTAAACTGCTGGGCATTGGTAAGAAACTACCAACTTTCCCAAATAGGATCCGGGGTTTGAACTGCTGACCTCAGAGGTGGGAGATGAGTGATCTGAAGACTTCCTAAATCACCTCCCTAAATTAGTCTTTGGACATTTTTATGTGGAATATTTGGACTTCAAATCTGGACACCTATGCTTTGGTAATCAACTGACTGGCAATACTGCTAAAAATCATTGGTCAACCAAGAACAGACCGACTACTTGCAAAAATCTCCACAAAAACATGATCTCAGCTTTTTAAGTATATTTCTTTTTCTCTTACAAAATTTGAGCCTTACACTAGGCTAGCCTCTTTACACTGTCCACCTTTTTGTGTTGCATTGTTCTATTTATTGTATGGCCTTTCCTGTCATGATTAATGATTTTAAAAAGCCAGAATATTACTTCTGAATAAAAGAAACATGGACCTTCTCTTACTGGAGTGGGATCCTGAATGAATGTATAGAATTGGCTCTATCACAATATGATATACAAAAATAAGACCTGCCAATTCTGCCACTGCGTGAGACATTGGCCATGAAGGAGGAATAATACTTACACTTATTTCATTTTGTATTATGTGACATTTTAGTTGACTCTTCTGATGTGTGCAACGATTTTGCAGACCAGTACGTGTAATAAGTAGCAGAATTTCTTGCATTTTATATATATATATAAAAAATATATATTGTATCTTCTAGTAGCTCTATTTTTTAATGGCAAATTTTCTCATGTTGTGGCAAAATTTCATATATCCCTACTCTATAGAGGCTGCAGGGGCAAAAGTAACAACAATAAACTAAAAGCTTTGCTGGACAGTTTCCAATCGAGTTCACATATTGCTTCCTAATTGAATTTTCTGTGACCAGAGACTGAGTTTACCGTAAAACTACAGAATAATTCCTCTGGTTACCCTTGCCCATCATTTTCTGTCTGTCCCTTCGTATAACTCGAATGCTATACATTGGTTTATTTGTTTATTAGGATTTTAGGGGGCCACGGTGGCAGAGTGATAACACTCTCGCCTCCCACCTCTGAGGCTGGGGTTCGGTTCCTGGCACGGCCTCAAGTGGGAAAGCTGGTAGTTGCTTGCCGTTGGTCTGCAGTTTACAGTACAGAACCCCGACAAACTGTATGTACTGGTTTCCTCTGCCCTTCCAACTACCCGTCGTGATATGACCTGTACAGTGTTGAAAGCGACGTAAAACCCCATATAAATAAATAAATATTAGGATTTTAACGTCGCTTTCAATGCTGTGCAGGTCATATCATGATGCGTAGTTTTATGGGCAGAGGAAACCGGTACATACAGTTGGTCACGGTTCTGTACTGTAAACTGCCGACCAACAGCAAGCAACTACCAGCTTTCCCACTTGAGGTAGGACTCAGAGGTGGGAGGCGAGAGTGTTACCACTCTGCCACCATGGCCCTATCAAGGTTTTAATGTTACTTTCAACACTGTAAGGTCATATAATGACACATAGTTTTTACGGGCAGACAGTACTGGGTTTCCTCTGGCCTTCCTACTACCTGTCACAACATAACTGATACAACAGAACTTGGCATGACGTAAAACAAAAAATTAACAGACAAGCTAATGAATCCGGGACAATTGGCCGGCGGACAACTGGCCGGTGGACAATTGGCCGGTGGATGTTTGGCCGCTGACTTTTTTGAGGGGTAGGACAATTGGCCGGTGACTTTTTAGATATTGTTTTAATATTGTTCCATATTGTAGTAAATGTGATGTTCATAAAAGAACCAAAAGTCCTTTGATTCCTACTCAGAATTTCTAATTGCTGCTAAGTTTTGAGTCTCTGATAACAGCTCAGGATTGCTACATTTAATGCAAAAGGCTTTAGGATTAACATGTTCATGAAAGAACTTGAGCCAGTATTTGATACCCAGGGCCCTGCTTTGAACAAATACGGTAAAAGCCAATGTGGTCACACTAATGACCAGCTCCTAATAAGGTCAATATGGATTTATAGGATTCTTCTTGTCAGCAGTGAAATACAGTGGCTCAAAAGGAAAGAGCTTTCATGACAAAATCACATGATACAGTCAGGAACAACAACACCTCTAAATATTTACACCATATATAGGGACAACACTATATTATACAAGAACCTTTCACTGGGAAAAAAACCAAATCAAAGGGCTTTTGGTTCTTTTATGAACATTACATTTGATACAATTTGGCACAACATTAAAACAATATCAACATCTAAAAAGTCACCGGCCAAATGTCCACCGGCCCGTTGTCCACCGGCCAATTGTCCCGGATTCGGTTCCAATTAACACCTTGTGGCTTGCAAAGAGTTTCCTGCACCTGTTCCATATTATTAGAACCACAGGGTGACATGAATTCTTATAACTCTCTACAGGAGAATAAAACACTCAGATACCACAGCGATAAACCTTTAGATCTCACACACAACAGATTTGCTCGGCAAAATCAATACCCTTCTTTAATGAAGTGTCCAGCTTTTATGGTCTGCAGCTCAGAGTTTTATGATTATTTTCCACCACGGCAAAATTCTTGTGTGACTTTCCCTGCACACGACCTGCATACCATCACTTGTTCTTTCCTCCTTAAGATGAAGTGTTATTTTGAAAAGGTAATGTATTTTGATTATCAAACACACACCTGTTGTCACATGATATCTTGTTTTTGGACAATCCTCCATGTATTCACTGTTCCTATTTAAGCGTGAGCTCCAGCGAGGCTTGCGCTTCTAGAGATCACTTTTTTTTTCTTTTTTTTTTTGTCTCCGGACTTTCATAAACTGCAGCATGAGGAGTACCTGTCTCTTCCCTGGGGCCGATTTCACTAAAGGACTTAAACTAAGTCCCTTTTTTGGCTAAGTCTTGGACTTACATCTAAGACTTTGGTCTTAGCTAGAAAAATGGATTTCACAAAGGTGACTTAGCTAAGTCCAGGCTTATCATATAACCACAGTGGTTTTCTGTGTCATGTGACCTTTTGTATCTATTCAAAATATAATATTGGTGCCACATATTCTTCATTTAATGTATTTTATCTAAGGATAAGTGCTGTTTTGAAATTGAAAACCTTGTTAGCACATATAAACTTCCCAAACACTACTTTAGTGAGGTGTTCTGCATAATTATAATTTATTTACAGCCATTTCAAATTTTGAAGTGGAGAAAAGTTTATGGTGGCCATATTTAAGTCCTCTTTACAAAATTTAAGCCCACTACCTCCCAGACTTAAAAGTTAAGTCCACTGACTTAGCAATTTCATGGACTTAGCTGCTTTGTGAAATCCGCTAAGTCTAAGACCACAGACTTAGCAGTTTTTTGACAAAATTTAAGACCAAAGTCTTAGATTTAAGCCTAAATCTGGACTTAAGTCCCTTTGTGAAATCGGCCCCAGGACTTAAGTCTCTTTGTGAAATCGGCCCCAGAAGTTCAGTGGTAATTGACTATGTTATTACTGGGATGGGTGACCGATTCAGTGCACTACTCATTTCTCTGATGGCTTTGCGGCTCGCGCTAGTACACCGAAACCCCTTTCGGCCTTGTTCAACTTTGCAAAACAGAGTTTAAAAAGGTTTCAACGAAGATTTAAAATGCTTTTAAATTGTTTTATAAGAATATATAATACACAAAAATAACTTTTTATTGAAGCCATTCCTCTACTAATAGCAGCAGTTTGCTAAACGTAAACCCGAGTACTACAGGTAACAGTTCACCCTTCCGATTTGGCATTAATATTATATCTCTTACTCCTCCCACCCCCCGTGGATGGCCTTGCTACTCACCCACGAATCTACTTTATAAAAATTATGTTTCCTCTCGCCTTATAGCTTTCCTTTTTCACTGGAAAACTGGATATGAAAATGAAGCCATTCAAAGTCAAAGTCAAAGTTGGGGTTTTACGTCCCGTTCAACAGCCAGGGTCATATTGGGACAGGTCCTCAGAATTGCCACTTGTGGGACTCGAACCCACAGGGGTGACAGCCTATGATTACATGCCAAACTTGCTAACCACTAGGCCACTGAGGACCTTATGAAGCCATTCAAGAATATTTTCACTCCCCTGAACAGCATACCAGTGTCGGTTGCAAGAATTCCTCCCCAGCCAGTGTTGGTAATGGTGTTGGGATAGTGGGTGATTTCTGTAGACTGAGCAGAGAAATGGAGGGAGAGTCTAGTTAATCAAGGCTAAAGTTGTTAGCCTAATAGGCCACTGAGGGGCCTAGGTACGTTTCCACCCACAAAATAGTTAAGCTTATGAACTTAATGTGAGTGAGAATTGAGCAAGAATGTGATCCAAGTTGTGTAATAATGCACTCAACAACAACAATTTACCCCTGGAAGAAATAAACTTCACTGGACCAAAACAATGTCTCCACTCAGAACATTTGTACCAGGCGGGAATCTGGTTCACCTGGTGGTTAGTTGTTTCCGCGATAAAAAAAGTATTCAGTATTAAACACAATTTTTTTTTCCAAGTTCCTTTAAAGATTCCAAATAAAATATTGTCAAAAGATTATAAAAGGGCCTGGTTTTTAATCAGAAAATAAGACTATCTTTACCCTAAACTTCTTAATATCTTTCAGCAAAAAGTCAGATATAAATTTCCTATACAGATAAAACTAGATGCTACATTTTAAGCTTCAAAACTGGTTTGTAACTTCTTTGTTATCAGTTATTTTCAGTGACGAACAAGCGGTTTAGGTAAATACAAACCTACTTTAACATTAACCACACGAAAACTACCTTATGCTATAATGTACACATACAAGCAAAAATATGACTGCATTAATTTCTGTTCCTGTTGCTCATAAAACCTAAAATATTATTTGGCCAATGAGCTTATAGCAGGGTTAAACCTACCAGTGGTGGAGTTGCAAGCTACAAATGAATATAAAATAAGTTCAGGAGTTTTACGGAATCTTCTGCACAATGAAAACTTAACAAATATGATGTGTTGACCTTTGCAAGGTCAATATGTACCCAAAAACAACTGCTGAAGGGGACAAAAAACAAAAACAAAGGCTTGTTTAACCGATGTAAACAATAGGTAAACATACAGCAAAAGGGGTTATTGACTCGTTATTGAGGTGTTTCTCCTTCTGGACTTCTGCAATTAAGAAATAAAGAGGCAGTTTTCAGTAGCCTCTCATATATCTGCAAAAACAAAGAGTTGGGACCCTGCAAAACCATATTCATACACCCAGAAGAATGGCAGAAATATACTTCTACTTAACTGGCATTTCAAGGTATTAGTCCAGTCTTCAATGGGACCCTGGAGGAATAGATGCTTAGCTGTATTTCAAATTAGGGTTGGGTAGGAAGTGAAACACATGAAACCAAGACACTGACCTTTTCAACGAAACTGTAACAAATGGTCCCCGAATGTACAGAAACATGAGATAAAAGTTAGGAATTTCTTCAGATTTGGGGTTTGCCCCCAATATTTTAAAGTTTCTCTTCCATGATGTGTGTTGACAAGCAAGGTCGCAGTTGTGGAATCTCGTCATGGTATTTCATTAGAATGCTATTGATACCAAGATATCAGGTGCCCGTGCTCGTTTTTAATACAAGAATCTAGACAATCGAACAACACATATATTTAAAAAAAATATATAAAATATTTGAATGCTTCATAACATAGTATAATACAATATTTAAAGTTTAAAAAAAAAGAAACGAACTTTTTTTGGTCTTGTTAAATATTTATAAGTTACAATTACTTCTTAATGATAGTTAAATAACATTAAAATAATGATTCAATATTGCAACAAAGAATAAAAAAAAGGAAGTTTTTTAATGAATGTTAAACTTAAACAATATTTTACAATTTTTTTTTACAACAACTATGAATATGTCCAATACTGCAAAACATCAAATTAGTTCCTTTTATGAGTAAAATTACAAGGTTTATGGCACTCTTTGTTTATGGCGGAATTTATTTAAAATATACATGGATTTTATATTTTCAACAAAGTAACAGGTTTCTATATACAGATTTCTGTGTTTTAACTGGTTTCAAAAAAAATGTTGTTTCAATGATAGAACTAGATTGAAGTTCGCTGATTTGTACAGATACCAAACATCGAATCCTAAATTCGAAGCAATTTCTCAGCACTAATTCATTATAATCTTGGTTAATGTTACAATAATTCTACACCGAACATACTTATCACAGACACAGAGCTAAGGTTAACAAACTGCAATTATTACAGAATCAGTAAGGTTTTATTATCAACACACTGAACTGGTGCACGACATACCTTGAAAATTTGGTGAAAATCAGTGCACAGGTTTAGGCTGTGGAACACCCACAAACCTTAAGACACAAAAATCTTAAAAGTGTTGACATGGCAACAGTTGCTGTTGGATACCCCCGAAAGCCTTATCAGCTCTAGATCCTCTAGGGGTAAACATATCTTGAAAATTTGGTGAAAATCTGTGTATGGGTTTTGGCTGTGGAACACCCACAAACTTTAAGACCCAAAAATCTTAAAAGTGTTGCCATGGCAACAGTTGCTGGCAGATACCGCCCAAAAAACCTAATCAGCTCTAGATCCCTTAGGGGTAAAGGTACCCTGAAAATTTGGTGAAAATCCATGCATGGGTTTAGGCTGTGGAACACCCACAAACTTTAAGACCCAAAAATCTTAAAAGTGTTGCCATGGTAACAGTTGTTGCTGGAAACCCCCCCAAACCTAATCAGCTGTTTAAGACTGTTAATTATTCAATTATAACGTTCTTATTAATACATGTACTTCAAAGATTATTTTACAATTCTTATAAATTAAACATTTTAATGTATTCTGAAATAATTCTTACAAATCAATTGAAGTCTGATTTAATATTTCTTGTAATCTTGTTAATTTTTCCATTGATTAATCAACAAAAAGGGGTCAATTATTATTCATTATATCTTTAAAATATTCTAACAAATCGTTAAATATTTATTTTTTGTGGTTCAATTGTTATTCAACATTTATGGTTAATATTCTAATTCACACTTCCAAGATTTCTTGTCAATATTCCAATTACAAATCTATTAAAAATAAAATCAAATCGCAAACACACACATATAGGCGGGGTGGGGGTGGGGTAGGGGGTGTTTCAACATTAATGGTTAATTCCAGTCTGTTATAATTCTACATTTTTGGTTAATAATCCAATTTACAATTCCATAAGCACACAATCAAAAATCAAATTAAATCACACACACAGAGGGGAAGCAAGACGTTTATTTTTCAAAATTAAGCACAGTCAAAACTACAACAGAAATCTCTACAGATTAAGGTGTGAGTCAGACAATTAGCAAAAACTAATCCACACAGATCCCTCTTCAAGTCTCTCACCAATCTCCATTTTTTCTCTCCTACCTGTTTCCGAATACTCTGTACTCCCATCCTCGGATTTCTTGGATCCAGACCTCATTCGGCCGCCGCTCTTGAGCTGCTGGATTCGCCGGGGCGGAGGTTTGGCATCCAACTTGCTTTCGCTGTCTTTCAGGATGCCCGGGATTCTGATGGGGGCGGGATCGGCGGCGTTCTTGTCGGAGAAGGTTTTGGGTGCCTCCTCAATAAACAGCGAACTATTTGTTTGTGACATGTTGCTTTTCCTAATACAATATGATCCTTTTTAAAACCTTCTTTTATTGAAGATGGTTATCTTGTATATATATATATATATGGTCTTCCTTTTGTCAGGATTTTTCTGGGTTCTTTTTTAACCGATTTGTTTATGAATCCTTTATATCACACCACAAGACTTGTATACAATATCCTCAAAGTCTTGTGAGGTTTAATCTGTGGCTTTATTTTACTCTTTTCTGTTTTTCTCTTATTGAAACTTTTGATGTATCACATTTGCTCAGTAAGTTTTTATATCCTAGGTCTCTTGAAATGAACATAAAACAGTTTATCGGCAGCTAAATTCTTTGAAATTACTGACTAAGCAGTTGTAATCAGCAGTAATAAGGCATCGGTTTATAGTTTCTACCAATAATACTAGTAGTCTCATATATTTCTCTTATTAAAACTAGTTCACTTATTGACATCTACAATCCTTTCTTTGGAGTAACTGCAGTGGTATATATTCTATATTTGATGTTGGCCAGCCAAATGAAAAGCCCAACCAGTCCTTTCTTCTTCGACAATGCAAGACGGCATCTAATAACAGAAAGACGGAGTAAGGGGGGTTTGTGATGTGCACGTGTCCTTTAAACAAAAGTAATCTTCCTTCTACAATGTCCTGAGACGAGGAAATACCATCAAGCTCTTCTTGGAAGGGAGGACAGAGATTATGTAAACTGGGGGATCTCTAATTTCCAGCCTCTATATCTCATATATGATCATATGACGGTAGGGCATGTATCTCTCTCTTTCTGTCCAGAGACACAGGCCATTAGGCATTTGATGTTCAGTCTTGTGACAGTCTGTTAAGCTGCTGCGACGTAATACTGTCTACAAACAACGAGCGCGAACTGAAGAAGAAATACAATTTTAAAATCATAAGATGATACCAGGCCCGCAGAAGACAGTGTGAAACAGTTGAAATTTCTATATAAATATATGTAAAATACTGACTTTGTGTAAAGTTACCCTATGCTTCCTCAATAATCAACTGCAAAATAATATGGGGGTATGAAGTGGGGGTATGAAGTACACATGTACCAACAGTTTTAATAAACTAATCCACTAACGCAATTTAATACACTCTAAAAATGTACTTTTATAACGTTAATACATCTAACCTAATGGATAATTAGCTATATTGCCGGCGCAAGCCCTATACATAATTGTCTATAAGGTAAGGTATTAACTTAGAAAAATTTAATTTACTTATGAAATTTCCAATTTTATTGTGTTAATACATCTTACCTAATGGACAAATAGTGACATGGCTTGCACTGGGATTTTAGCGAATTGTCCATAAGGTAAGGTATTAACTTGTAAAAATTCAATTTACTCATTAAATTTGCAATTTTATCATGTATGTAACATGTAAATCTGTTTTAACCTTTAAGATTGGTGGTCGATTTATACTGCCTACACACATACACATATATTCTGATTCTGCACTAGAAGCTATTGGGCACTGAAATGCAGCAACTGACTTTCCCACTTGGGAGTCGCAGCCGGGATTTGAACCTGAGCCCTGAGGTGAGAGATGTGTGCTACCATAAACCTGAATTTCTGGGAAATATTTTCATGGCTACAGCTAACCAGCATTAATGACTGTTATTCCAAAAGAGTTTCCCTGTCAAACCGGGTAAACATACACTGCCCATACAAGTATATGACATATAAGGTTACCGATTCATTGATTTCTTTGGCTTTGTTCTCTTGTACTCGTTTAATGAGGGGGTTATTAATGTCAAGTATAGACCAGAGAGATGATATAACTATACACAGTTAATGTCGAAGGGTTTTTTTTCCTTCCTGGGTGACATTCCTATTAAATTTCACTCCCTGGGGGACTTGGAGAGACATTACCCACAATAATCAACAAACCTAGCTGTCTTCCCTGTGACAGTCAATGCCTTTATAAATGCTTATGTTTTCAACAGGAAAATTACCTGCGATGCTTATTTTAAAATTTTATCACACAAGACAAAGCAACACAACCCATAAGTTTAGCGAGAATTCTTTTCTGCGATAAAAAAGACCAAAATGACTCATTAATTTTACTGTGAAATATTTGTCTGTAATCGACTGACTTTACAGTTTACAATATCTGTGGCTTATTATATCATTCTGTATAGGTATCAGAATGAAACTAAAAAAAGGTATTCTTCTCTTTGTTTTGTAATCTACAATACACTTTACCATTACTGGACTACTGTGTATTATAGCCTTTATGAAATAGAATATCTGGATGACAGATAATTGCTATGTTTTCCAATTATTATTTTGCTGTCAGTAATAACGTAGTTGATTTGTCAGAGGGCTGAAGATTTCCCCTCATGTGAAACCAATACGGAGAATTAAAAATACAGTGACCCTTTTTTATATAAATGCTTCCAAATCTTCTTATTATTATGGAACTACTGAGTGCACACAGATAATATTTAAAGCTAGCCTTTGCTCGGCACTGTAGATACGAGGTACACTGTTAATGCAGCTAATGTATTTTTATAGTAGTTCAGTGCTGGCATTGGTGAAGGGTACATAGTGAAACCGTCTTAGTAGTTATGCAGCGTTCTTTACGGCCGTAAACACAACTTCACAGCCTGTAAATTGGTCAAGAACGGTCTCATAGGTGGTATATACCACTCGTGAGTTGGGTGCCTCCAGAGACTTTCCAAACTTTGACCTTCACCTCTAATGACAACAAAGATGCAGAATACACGTGCTTTCGTTATAAAAAACATGTTAAATGAAGTGTTTCGGTACTCGGGATTTTGACAAATAACCTCAGAAAATGTATAACAAATGAAATATATATGTTTTGCATGGTGAATAGCGAAACATAGTGATTTCTTTTATTTCTTTCTCTTTGTGATTTGTGCTTGTTTACATCCACAAATAAACACACAGGCGGTGGATTGTTAAGAACGGCCAAAACTTTCCACTGGTACTCACAGGTCGTGTGCACGGGCTCACCACCTCTTCTGAACGCAGCATTAGTACTGAGACCATTTTGTAGAAAAAAAAATATTTTTTTTTTAACCAGCACTTCAATTATGAGCCACTTTCTACAAAAATGGGAGCCACTGAAAATTAAATTGTGACAATTCCATCATCTTACAAATGAAAACTGCGTGGAATAATTTTGAAACCCTTGGATATTAATGTTTGTACTGAGGGTTAGTATTCGCAAAAGGGATCCAGCTCAAGTTGAGCCACAACTCAGCTCAAGTTCACAGCTGTTTAATACTAAACTTGAGCTGATTTTTGGGCTCAACTTGAGCTCGATCCCTTTAGTGAATACGGCCCCAGGGAAAGACCAATATCAATCGAGCTTTGCCTAAAATTTTGTGACGTCATCAACACCGAGCTCTGTGACCTACATTACTAAGTACGCCGAGAGACTTTGTAATGCTACGTGGGAAATAGATTCACTAGCACAGAGGCTACTCGAAATAACAACACAGTTGCTTCTGAAATCAGAGTTTAAACCACAGCCCCAACCTGAAGTGGCAAAGCTGCTAGTTGCTTACCACTGGTCGGTGGTTAAAAGTACTGAATCTTTATCAATTGTGTTTGCTAGTTTCCTCAGTCCTTCCAGCTACAACTGAACCAATACAGAGATACTAGGGTGTGATGTAACACGAATGAAATAAATAAATAAATACACCACTATGGAAGCCGAGAGACCTTGCAAGGCTACATGGGAAATGAACTGGGTGTTCAATGGCCCAGAATCTACACCACAAAGGGAGTAAATCCTCTCAAAAAGAATACACAATGCAGGAAACACACAGTAACACGTGTGTACTCAGTTGACAAAAAGTAGGCTTTGATATCAAGAGTTAATTTTTTAATAATTTTTTTTAGCTCCACCACAGAGCATATAAGTATAAGATTTTCTACACTGAAGAAATTTAAGATATGCCCTGTTCACTTTTACCTAAACAAAGTTTTGCAGGAACTTTTAAACAAAGGAGTTTGGATGCCCATAACACTTCAACATCTAATCAGCTGTTAGCTGTTTTCAGTATATATTTTCAATATTAAGGGATGCATGAAGTTCATATTATGACTAGAGATCAGGGATTATATTTCAACATTTCAATGCGGACTGATCATGCTTTATGGATTTCAATTCAGACATCAATGTGTCAGTTTTATTATCCTATTTCATACTTCAGGCATCAATATTTCATACATCGGAAAACTTTTCATTTTAAAATTTTGCGAAATGTAATAACTTTAACAGCCATCATCTTATGTTTTATATGTATGATAATTTCAAGTAGGTATTTTAACATAAATTTCTTACAGGAAATGTGACATTACTAGCTCTTAACCTTCATGTTATCAATTTGAAAGCACTGGTCCTCGGCTCCTCGTCAATATTGCTAAATCGGTTAACTGTTTTCTTAAGCATATCACCCCTTACGGGATTTTACGTGACTGTTATAACTATGAATATTTCGAGGTAAGACCTTAAATGGTATCAAATTAAAGCATTTTAGCTGTATTTTATTTTTAAAATTTCAAAAGATTATCTTATTAGCTAATTACCCAACAATCTGGTGAAGTTTTTGCTTTTCTAGCATCTCACGATCCGCCGTACTGTTTGTTTACATCCGGAACACATCTCTATGTGACGTTTTTGGTATTTACTCAAACATGCTAAACCTTGGAAACAGTACACTGGTTAGTCGACGGTTAATGCAAGCGGTTACCAGATTGTGCTAATCGTTTCAGCCTTACCTCAGGTCCTAGGTTTGACTCCCCCAGCCCTAATCGGAAGTGGGAAAGTTGGTAGTTGCCCGCTGGTACCTCAGAAATGGTTTTCAGTGCAGAATGTCGACCAACTAGTTTGTACTGCTTCCCTCCATCCGCTTCAACTATCTGTCATGATATGAGCCTGTACTATGAGTTGAATATGACCTTAAACTCATTCAATTGTTACAGTTTTTGAAATTAAATTAACCTATTTTGTTTGAACTTCGAATAGCAAGGAAAATACCAAAATCAGACAAAAATGCTCGAGTAATTTCAAGTAAATATGAGAATGCACTCAGTCTTGTAAACATAAATTTTTCTGTCAACAATAAACAATAAATTAAATACAGATGAAATACTCACCAGAGTTAAAAACCATTGAGAATTTTGTTTGTTAAAGGGATAAATCACCACTATCCGTAAAAAATAACAATCCTAGAAAATGTAAGAGATGAAATCCTAATCAGTTCCAAAAAATATAAGTTTTCTACCCGTTACACAAACACTAAGAAATGGTTAATTTATAACAGAGAGAAAAAAAGAATGATCAATTGCTTTGTTCTTCACCATACACACAAGTGTACACAAAATGAAGTAAGTGTGTGGCTTAAACAAGATACAATTGCTAAAGCACAGTTCAGACTTCTTTGGTGTGTAATTTTCAATTCTGACTGGGCCTTCTTAGTTGATCTTAGTTTGCTGTATGTTAAATGTCTTTGTTGCCAAATAAGGAAATCGATTTTCAAGTGGAAATAACATTACTACAGAAAAAGGTAGAATTTACACCATCATAGAAATTATATTTTTGCCTCGTAAAAATCACATTTTAAACTTGTACTTCGGTAACCATAAATTTGACTGCTATGCTTCATTGTTTTAGCCCTTTCTATTGTACATATTTTTTGACTATGTTGTAACAATGGAGATAATCGTCATGTGTCATTTATCCGCATTAGTGTAGGTCACACAATGACACCATGGTTGCGGCGTACAAAACTAACACGTGTCCCATTGTCTGATACTGATAGGTCTTCTGATGGTCCTGTATCTTATGTAGAGTTACAACTCCTGAAGGTCCTGTAACTTCAAAGAAATCCTTCAGAGAAATAATTTTGGGGGTTAAGGGCCACCTTTTAAGATATTGTTGCTTGCATTAAGATATTGTTGCTTGCATTAAGATATTTTTGCCATTTATTCAATAGAGCCACTTGCTCAATTTTGAAAATCGATATTGCTTTAACCTATACTTGAATCCGGACAGATACCTATTCCTACGTACTTGTAACATTTTGCAACTGCCGGTGTAATGGTTAATCTTCCCCCCCAAAAATATTCCCCCCGGGGGTAGGATTTTCCGGGGGGGGGGGGGGGGGGGGGGGGGAGATTTACTTTTACACCCCACTGTGTTGTTGTAAGTTGTAGCGTAAAAAATCTAAAATTCGCCACATACCTGAAATTCAGGAAATTATGTGACATGGTCTCAGTCGTTGAAGACATATTTTCAAAAGGGGGTGTTCAGACCGATTGCGCAAATCAAAATCAGTTTCTGGGGCGGCGAATTGCAAAACCAAATGAAATCCAATATTTTGTATGCTTGTTACAGATATAATTTTAAACCTTAACCACAAACTTTGAACATGAAGCATAATTTAAAACAAATTAAAAACAGGAAATGTGTTTGTGAGATGTTTTGAATGAATGAAACTTCATTTTTACCTATAATAGAGTCCAAATGTGGTACATGTCCCAAAACTTTTATGTTTTATATTGTTTTGATGAAATATCGGCAATCAGAAAGCCTAAAAATACCCTGCTCGTAATTTTTAGCACAACATTGTGAATAACCATTTTATAATTTTCTAGCATAATGAAATGGGGAACCCCAATTTATTGCTAACATCACCACTAAACGAATGGTGTATATTGGGACTGTCTTACCGGACACCAGTCATACGCCACCAAACCAAAACGCCACCTCCATGATGCCACCATATATAAAATGCATTTACTTTATTTATTTCTAGGAATGAACAGTGGCATCTGATTTGTTTGGGAAGCAAACTTTATAAAATCATTTTAAATATACATTAAAGCTTAGCAATATAAATGTATTGTTACAACTTGTTACAATAACATATACTTGTGAGTCTCTGTTTACAAAAATTTAACAAAAATATTATACTTTACAAAAATAATGTTTTCCTAGATATCATGTGCTATCGAACTATAAACATCACTGAAAAAAAACTAAAGAATCTGAGATAAGACAGTAAAGGTACAGCCACTTAAAGACAATAAACACAGCAAATATCCATTTTTAAGCACGAGCCTCGAAATAATAGCCCTTCTAGAGATCACTTCTTTTTATTTTGTCTAAGGACTTTCGTGAATTGTGGCACAGCGTGGTGAGAAAATGTCTGCTCACTGAAGTTAAGCGGCAATGGGCTACATTAGTACTTAGATGGGTGACCGTCTGAGTTCTAGGCCAGCTGTGGGATGTGTCCGAGTTGGAATTTCTTTGTGTCCCCAGACTTTCATGAATTCTAGTGCACTACTCGTGTCTCTGATGGCTTTGCGCTGGCACTAGGGGACCAAAACACCTTTTGGCCTTGTTTCTTAATTGGCAGTTGTGACACTGAACCTGTATAGTGGCACTATGGAGTGGCGTCATGGGGTGGCATTGCGGCTTGGTGGCGTTCTGACTGTATTTCATCTTACCAGACTAGTTTGAACTAGGTATAACTTGTATACACACAGACAAGACATTAGTCTTATATGGAGATCCCCCCCCCCCCCCCCCAAGTGTACATATCTCCTTACTCCTACTTTGGACTAGTTAAATGTGTATGTATCTCTAAATATAATGTATATTCACATACCGTGGTTATACCACGCAAAAACCCACAGGAGAGTTTGTCTGTCTCAAATGACGAGGCATTACATCGCTTATTATAATATACAGTGTTTGTACTCGCACGGTGTGAACAAAGTCATATTCTGTCACGCCAGGCTTTGTGAGCAAATATAATGAAAAGTCAAAGGAGGAGATCAGCTATTAAAATATTTCTAGGTCAAAGAATGAGCTCTAAAGATTCCAATATCGATACTACTCAAGTGTCACTTTCATTGTTAATTTTAGTAGTTCACAGATCATCTTCAAAAAAAAATATAATAATAATCTCGTATTTTGAGCAACTTTACAATTCTTTAATCTTCGATGTTCAGACATTGGAACATTTATTTCAAATATTCAATAGGTTTTTATAGTTATCTGTTCTCAGTTTTCTGTGTTCTTAGATTTTTTGAACGGTTTGACTCCATTATTCTGTACAACTGCAGTAGATAGTTTTACAACTAAGCCATCATTGACTGGCCTTGAGTGCTCCCTTCCAAGTCACTCCACTGTTTGGGATGTTATTTAGGTTAAGAACTCCATCACTACCTCTGCCCAGAGAGCTATGTTTTGAGGTGTGTCTGTTGGTTTGTCTGCTTGTTTTCACAATTTCTGTGACCCAGTCCTGGACGTTAAACATTAGCAGCTGTTTATTTAAATTTCAAACTGAGCATTCACTTTTACCTAGACAACATTCCGGAAAATTTATGATGATATTTCATTGACCCACTACGACAAGCCAATCACAGCCGATCCTAACTGACTCTATAACATTGCTCCGGACCCTCGAAAAATCCACAGTTACGGAAAAGATGGCCCCAATACAACACCCCTATTAAACTAATTACAACTTAATGTTACTTTAAGAGGTGGGCCATACTTTTTGTGATAATATGGTATACTGCATCCGCATGCATTGTTGAAGATGATGTTCTGTATCTTCTTATGAGACCACTCTTCTCTTAAATGGCCGCACTCGTACAATGCTCAAGTGATGCTATCCTGGCAAGAGTTCATCCCTCAAGGGCCCTTTTGTGTCATCACCCTTATAAATTCTTTGTCCTCATTTGTTTGAAACCAAACTTAAGCTTCAGCTTACTCTACATACAGACTATATCTCAGAAATATGCGTTACCAATTACTTGTTTACATCTATTAGAATCTTATAAACACATTGTATACATTATAAACCTTCTGTTTTTAAATGTAGTCCTCTATTTCATAGCCTTATAATGTTTTCAAGGTTAGTGAATGGTCATAAAATTCAAGTTTGCTTTTTAAGATTCAGTGTTTCTATACATCAAATTTTTCTTAACTTTTACAATGCACTATCAAAACTTACACAGGGGTGATTAAACGTAAAATGAGGCCATCTATTCTCTGTAGGTGAAAAATAAGAAACCTCAGTTCTTGCATGAGAGACAAACATCATATGCTTTAAAAGGTGTTGTCAATTATTCCCGTTCCTATTTGGACAACATTTTCTTGAATGACCAATAAATTGTCAAGAAACAAGGAAGCTTTCAAGACAATAATAGAACCGTGCATCTATGTATATGTGGTGACAGAACTTCAAATCTGACATCTTGAAAATCTGAATGTACACACCAGTTCTGCAGATTATTCAGTGTTTCGCAGTTGTATTCTGAGTCGTTTGGCCTCAAACTTCTCCATTCCCAAATTCCCAATCTTTCAGTCTAATTATGAAATATTTACACCTGTGAGCCGATTGCTACAAATCTAAGTCGAAAAAAAAGAAAGAAAAAATAATAAAACTAGAGGATTGCTCGCAAAAAAAAAAGATAATGTTTTTGCATAGCAAAAACAAAGCGTCCCGAAAAGGCTATAAAGGTGAGTGCTAAAGTATTAAGAAAATGCTTCGTTTCTAGCCTTATACTGTTGTGGCAACCAAAGTCAGCGCAGTCTGCTCTATCTAGCACAGTTTTCAAGATATAAGCATTTTTGTGTTTTGCAAAAAATAAAAAAATTAAAAATGTCCGCTATATTTGGTGAGACAAAAATATTTTGAAAATTGGCATGGCTACTCTGCAGAGATACCCAGCAGGTCCAAAATTTTGTTGATTTCGCTCCATATAGCACGGTTTTCGAGATATAAGCATTTTTGTGTTTTGCAAAAACTTTGAAAATTCAAAATGGCCACCATTTTTGGGGAGACAAAAATTTTTGTCAAGACCACTGCCGCGGTGTGTATCTCCCGCCGAGCATTAAAGCAGAAGAAATAGCTTTTCCGAGATATTCACAATTTTTCATTTTCGTGTGTGAAAGCTCTTCCAAAAGTAGGTGAATGAGTTATTTGAGAAAAATTGGCTATCTGCAATACTATTAAGAGATAATTCACATTTACTCATTTTGAGTAGGTGAATAATTATCTATGGGTCTGAAACTTCACCAAGTGAAAGCTCTCCCAAAAGTAGGTGAATGAGTTATTTGAGAAAAATTGGCTATCCGCAATACTTTTAGAGATAATTCGCATTTACTCATTTTGAGTAGGTGAGTAATTAGCTATGGGTCTGAAACTTCACCATGTGAAAGCTCTCCCACAAGTAGATGAATGAGTATTTGATAAAAATTGGGTATCCGCAATACTTTTACAGATAATTAGCATTTACTCATTTTGAGTAGGTGAATAAATAACTATGGGTCTGAAACTTCACAGAGTGAAAGCTCTCCCAAAAGTAGGTGAATGAGTTATTCGAGAAAAATTGGCTATCTGCAATACTTTTAGAGATAATTCACATTTACTCATTTTGAGTAGGTGAATATTTAGCTATGGGTCTGAAACTTCACCAAGTGAAAGCTCAGCCAAAAGTAGGTGAATGAGTTATTTGAGAAAAATTGGCTATCTGCAATACTTTTAGAGATAATTCGCATTTACTCATTTTGAGTAGGTGAGTAATTAGCTATGGGTCTGAAACTTCACAGAGTGAAAGCTCTCCCAAAAGTAGGTGAATGAGTTATTTGAGAAAAATTGGCTATCTGCAATACTTTTAGAGATAATTCGCATTTACTCATTTTGAGTAGGTGAGTAATTAGCTATGGGTGTGAAACTTCACCGAGTGAAAGCTCTCCCAAAAGTAGGTGAATGAGTTATTTGAGAAAAATTGGCTATCTGCAATACTTTTAGAGATAATTCGCATTTACTCATTTTGAGTAGGTGAGTAATTAGCTATGGGTGTGAAACTTCACCAAGTGAAAGCTCTCCCAAAAGTAGGTGAATGAGTTATTTGAGAAAAATTGGCTATCTGCAATACTTTTAGAGATAATTCGCATTTACTCATTTTGAGTAGGTGAGTAATTAGCTATGGGTGTGAAACTTCACCAAGTGAAAGCTCTCCCAAAAGTAGGTGAATGAGTTATTTGAGAAAAATTGGCTATCTGCAATACTTTTAGAGATAATTCGCATTTACTCATTTTGAGTAGGTGAGTAATTAGCTATGGGTGTGAAACTTCACCAAGTGAAAGCTCTCCCAAAAGTAGGTGAATGAGTTATTTGAGAAAAATTGGCTATCTGCAATACTTTTAGAGATAATTCGCATTTACTCATTTTGAGTAGGTGAGTAATTAGCTATGGGTGTGAAACTTCACCAAGTGAAAGCTCTCCCAAAAGTAGGTGAATGAGTTATTTGAGAAAAATTGGCTATCTGCAATACTTTTAGAGATAATTCGCATTTACTCATTTTGAGTAGGTGAGTAATTAGCTATGGGTCTGAAACTTCACCAAGTGAAAGCTCTCCCAAAAGTAGTTGAATGATTAATTTGAGAAAAATTGGCTATCTACAATACTTTTAGAGATAATTCGCATTTACTCATTTTGAGTAGGTGAGTAATTAGCTATGGGTCTGAAACTTCACCAAGTGAAAGCTCTCCCAAAAGTAGGTGAATGAGTTATTCGAGAAAAATTGGCTATCTGCAATACTTTTAGAGATAATTCACATTTACTCATTTTGAGTAGGTGAATATTTAGCTATGGGTCTGAAACTTCACCAAGTGAAAGCTCTGCCAAAAGTAGGTGAATGAGTTATTTGAGAAAAATTGGCTATCTGCAATACTTTTAGAGATAATTCGCATTTATTCATTTTGAGTAGGTGAGTAATTAGCTATGGGTCTGAAACTTCACAGAGTGAAAGCTCTCCCAAAAGTAGGTGAATGAGTTATTTGAGAAAAATTGGCTATCTGCAATACTTTTAGAGATAATTCGCATTTACTCATTTTGAGTAGGTGAGTAATTAGCTATGGGTCTGAAACTTCACCGAGTGAAAGCTGTCCCAAAAGTAGGTGAATGAGTTATTTGAGAAAAATTGGCTATCTGCAATACTTTTAGAGATAATTCGCATTTACTCATTTTGAGTAGGTGAGTAATTAGCTATGGGTGTGAAACTTCACCAAGTGAAAGCTCTCCCAAAAGTAGGTGAATGAGTTATTTGAGAAAAATTGGCTATCTGCAATACTTTTAGAGATAATTCGCATTTACTCATTTTGAGTAGGTGAGTAATTAGCTATGGGTGTGAAACTTCACCAAGTGAAAGCTCTCCCAAAAGTAGGTGAATGAGTTATTTGAGAAAAATTGGCTATCTGCAATACTTTTAGAGATAATTCGCATTTACTCATTTTGAGTAGGTGAGTAATTAGCTATGGGTCTGAAACTTCACCAAGTGAAAGCTCTCCCAAAAGTAGGTGAATGATTAATTTGAGAAACATTGGCTATCTACAATACTTTTAGAGATAATTCGCATTTACTCATTTTGAGTAGGTGAGTAATTAGCTATGGGTCTGAAACTTCACCAAGTGAAAGCTCTCCCAAAAGTAGGTGAATGAGTTATTCGAGAAAAATTGGCTATCTGCAATACTTTTAGAGATAATTCACATTTACTCATTTTGAGTAGGTGAATATTTAGCTATGGGTCTGAAACTTCACCAAGTGAAAGCTCTGCCAAAAGTAGGTGAATGAGTTATTTGAGAAAAATTGGCTATCTGCAATACTTTTAGAGATAATTCGCATTTATTCATTTTGAGTAGGTGAGTAATTAGCTATGGGTCTGAAACTTCACAGAGTGAAAGCTCTCCCAAAAGTAGGTGAATGAGTTATTTGAGAAAAATTGGCTATCTGCAATACTTTTAGAGATAATTCGCATTTACTCATTTTGAGTAGGTGAGTAATTAGCTATGGGTCTGAAACTTCACCGAGTGAAAGCTCTCCCAAAAGTAGGTGAATGAGTTATTTGAGAAAAATTGGCTATCTGCAATACTTTTACAGATAATTCGCATTTACTCATTTTGAGTAGGTGAGTAATTAGCTATGGGTGTGAAACTTCACCAAGTGAAAGCTCTCCCAAAAGTAGGTGAATGAGTTATTTGAGAAAAATTGGCTATCTGCAATACTTTTACAGATAATTCGCATTTACTCATTTTGAGTAGGTGAGTAATTAGCTATGGGTGTGAAACTTCACCAAGTGAAAGCTCTCCCAAAAGTAGGTGAATGAGTTATTTGAGAAAAATTGGCTATCTGCAATACTTTTAGAGATAATTCGCATTTACTCATTTTGAGTAGGTGAGTAATTAGCTATGGGTGTGAAACTTCACCAAGTGAAAGCTCTCCCAAAAGTAGGTGAATGAGTTATTTGAGAAAAATTGGCTATCTGCAATACTTTTAGAGATAATTCGCATTTACTCATTTTGAGTAGGTGAGTAATTAGCTATGGGTCTGAAACTTCACCAAGTGAAAGCTCTCCCAAAAGTAGGTGAATGATTTATTTGAAAAAAATTTTCTATCTGCAATATTTTTAGAGATAATTCGCATTTACTCATTTTGAGTAGGTGAGTAATTAGCTATGGGTCTGAAACTTCACCATGTGAAAGCTCTCCCACAAGTAGATGAATGAGTTATTTGATAAAAATTGGGTATCCGCAATACTTTTACAGATAATTAGCATTTACTCATTTTGAGTAGGTAAATAATTAGCTATGGGTCTGAAACTTCACCATGTGAAAGCTCTCCCAAAAGTAGGTGAATGAGTTATTTGAGAAAAATTGGCTATCTGCAATACTTTTAGAGATAATTCGCATTTACTCATTTTCAGTAGGTGAGTAATTAGCTATGGGTCTGAAACTTCACAGAGTGAAAGCTCTCCCAAAAGTAGGTGAATGAGTTATTTGAGAAAAATTGGCTATCTGCAATACTTTTAGAGATAATTCGCATTTACTCATTTTGAGTAGGTGAGTAATTAGCTATGGGTCTGAAACTTCACCAAGTGAAAGCTCTCCCAAAAGTAGGCGAATGATTAATTTGACAAAAATTGGCTATCTGCAATACTTTTAGAGATAATTCGCATTTACTCATTTTGAGTAGGTGAGTAATTAGCTATGGGTCTGAAACTTCACCAAGTGAAAGCTCTCCCAAAAGTAGGTGAATGAGTTATTTGAGAAAAATTGGCTGTCTGCAATACTTTTAGAGATAATTCGGATTTACTCATTTTGAGTAGGTGAGTAATTAGCTATGGGTGTGAAACTTCACCAAGTGAAAGCTCTCCCAAAAGTAGGTGAATGAGTTATTTGAGAAAAATTGGCTATCTGCAATACTTTTAGAGATAATTCGCATTTACTCATTTTGAGTAGGTGAGTAATTAGCTATGGGTGTGAAACTTCACCAAGTGAAAGCTCTCCCAAAAGTAGGTGAATGAGTTATTTGAGAAAAATTGGCTATCTGCAATACTTTTAGAGATAATTCGCATTTACTCATTTTGAGTAGGTGAGTAATTAGCTATGGGTGTGAAACTTCACCAAGTGAAAGCTCTCCCAAAAGTAGGTGAATGAGTTATTTGAGAAAAATTGGCTATCTGCAATACTTTTAGAGATAATTCGCATTTACTCATTTTGAGTAGGTGAGTAATTAGCTATGGGTGTGAAACTTCACCAAGTGAAAGCTCTCCCAAAAGTAGGTGAATGAGTTATTTGAGAAAAATTGGCTATCTGCAATACTTTTAGAGGTAATTCGCATTTACTCATTTTGAGTAGGTGAGTAATTAGCTATGGGTCTGAAACTTCACCAAGTGAAAGCTCTCCCAAAAGTAGGTGAATGATTAATTTGAGAAAAATTGGCTATCTACAATACTTTTAGAGATAATTCGCATTTACTCATTTTGAGTAGGTGAGTAATTAGCTATGGGTCTGAAACTTCACCAAGTGAAAGCTCTCCCAAAAGTAGGTGAATGATTTATTTGAGAAAAATTGGCTATCTGCAATATTTTTAGAGATAATTCGCATTTACTCATTTTGAGTAGGTGAGTAATTAGCTATGGGTCTGAAACTTCACCATGTGAAAGCTCTCCCACAAGTAGATGAATGAGTTATTTGATAAAAATTGGGTATCCGCAATACTTTTACAGATAATTAGCATTTACTCATTTTGAGTAGGTAAATAATTAGCTATGGGTCTGAAACTTCACCATGTGAAAGCTCTCCCAAAAGTAGGTGAATGAGTTATTTGAGAAAAATTGGCTATCTGCAATACTTTTAGAGATAATTCGCATTTACTCATTTTCAGTAGGTGAGTAATTAGCTATGGGTCTGAAACTTCACAGAGTGAAAGCTCTCCCAAAAGTAGGTGAATGAGTTATTTGAGAAAAATTGGCTATCTGCAATACTTTTAGAGATAATTCGCATTTACTCATTTTGAGTAGGTGAGTAATTAGCTATGGGTCTGAAACTTCACCAAGTGAAAGCTCTCCCAAAAGTTGGCGAATGATTAATTTGACAAAAATTGGCTATCTGCAATACTTTTAGAGATAATTCGCATTTACTCATTTTGAGTAGGTGAGTAATTAGCTATGGGTCTGAAACTTCACCAAGTGAAAGCTCTCCCAAAAGTAGGTGAATGAGTTATTTGAGAAAAATTGGCTGTCTGCAATACTTTTAGAGATAATTCGCATTTACTCATTTTGAGTAGGTGAGTAAAATGGCCGCCATTTTTGGCAAGAGAAAATTTTTTTGAAAATTGGCATGGCTACTCTGCAGATATACCCTGTGGATCAAAAATTTCGTCGAAATCGCTCTATCTTGCAAGGTTTTCGAGATATAAGCATTTTTATGTTTTGCAATTTTTGCGAAAAATTCGAAAATTCAAAATGGCCGCCATTTTTGGCGAGACAAAATTTTTTTCAAAATTGGGATAACTACTCTGCAGAGATACCCTGTGGGTCAAAAATTTCGTCGAAATCACTCTATCTAGCACGGTTTTCGAGATATAAGCATTTTTGTGTTTTGCAATTTTTACGAAAATTTCGAAAATTCAAAATGGCCGCCATTTTTGGCGAGACAAAAATTTTTTGAAAATTGGGAAAAGTACTCTGCAGAGATACCCTGTGGGTCAAAAATTTTGTCGAAATTGCTCTATCTAGCACGGTTTTTGAGATATAAGCATTTTTGTGTTTTGCAATTTTTGCGAAAATTTCGAAAATTCAAAATGGCCGCCATTTTGGACGAGACAAAAATTTTTGAAAATTGGGAAAACTACTCCGCAGAGATACCCTGTGGGTCAAAAATTTCATCGAAATCGCTCTATCTAGCACGGTTTTCGAGATATAAGCATTTTTGTGTTTTGCAATTTTTACGAAAATTTCGAAAATTCAAAATGGCCGCCATTTTTGGCGAGACAAAAATTTTTTGAAAATTGGGAAAAGTACTCTGCAGAGATACCCTGCGGGTCAAAAATTTTGTCGAAATTGCTCTATCTAGCACGGTTTTTGAGATATAAGCATTTTTGTGTTTTGCAATTTTTGCGAAAATTTCGAAAATTCAAAATGGCCGCCATTTTGGACGAGACAAAAATTTTTTGAAAATTGGGAAAACTACTCCGCAGAGATACCCTGCGGGTCAAAAATTTCGTCGAAATCGCTCTATCTAGCACGGTTTTCAAGATATAAGCATTTTTGTGTTTTTCTTATTTGGAAAATTCGTAATGATTAATTAATCATTAATTACTCGGCCATTTCTTGACCAATCAATGCCAAAATCTAATGATTTCCAGATTTTAATAGAATGAATGTATTTGCCAAGTTTCAGGTGAATTGATAAAATTGCTTTCAAGTTATCATCCGGACAAGCTTCCCCATCGAAAAAAGACATTTTTGGTCATGTGACCTCTCTGATTGGTTGAAATGTCACTGCAGCATATTCAAAAAAATTCCCCAAGGCTACTGCCTAAACCTGCCAAATTTGAAAAGAATCCGCCTAACGGTTACAGAGTTATAAGGAAAACAAAATGCGGAGCCGGCGGAGCCGCCGGAGCCGGCGGAGCCGGCGGAGCCGGCGGAGCCTGAAGCTCTCCCATACACAAACAAGCGTCCCTTGCGGGACGCTTAATTATTCAAATTAACCGCAGGACCTGCAACCCTCAAGCTGGGCCTGCAACTTTTTGGTGTAGCAGGTAACCGCGGGCCTGCAGTAATTTTCAACGAATTTCCTACACTGAATTTAGGGTTTGTTCCCAATATTTTAAGTTTTCATTCCATTATATGTGTCGACAAGTGAAGTTACAGTTGTAAGATCTTGTCAGTAAAATGCTCTGGATACTGAGACACCGGGCCTACTGACCCATCCCTAACATTTGTTCAAAAAATAACTCAAAAAGTTTTGGACAGACTTTGATGTATATTTCAGGAAATGTTAACAATGGCTCACATGATGCACAGACTTACTTTTTAATGGGAATAACAAGGCAATAAGTAAGGACTTTAAATTCTTCTGTGTATAGAAGTGCCACGATCCTTGAAAGAGGTGACAAAATTAGACGGAATAGTACCACTGTGTTACTCCATACCTAATTCCACATTTAACAATAGCTTGCTAAAAAAACACTAATGTGTAATTAACTCTGAACAACCCAATACACAGATTACCTAGCTGACCCGTTATAATACGCCCTCCATTGATTGATATATTTTATTGAAATCTTGAAAGAAACCGCATATTTTCTACTGAAGGCAACAACTTGTTTTGAATGTTTATAATTGTTCTTTGTTTGTTGTTGTTTGTTCCCCCCCCCCCCCCCCCCCCCAACAAAACCTGCTTTCCATTTACAACTTCAGCAACTGGCCACCAGCTGTCGACATTTGGGAAACACGGCCATAGATTAATTTGTACACTTATCAACTGGTTTTCATTGATGACAAATTGTGCTAAAGCTCGTCATCAAAAGTCCTTCCGTTATCTCAATCTGTGTTTATTTATAGAACCCCCCTGCCTTTTTTTATCAATTAATATCATTCCCACTGTATACATATATATATATGATATATATGTGCTGATATTTACTGATATATTTATATCCACCGACGTCAACTGCAAATACGCACATAAACTAGAAGGAGATTATCAATGACTGAAGCTTATCTGACAATGATATTGTACATTTTTACTCCAGTAACTTTATATTTTTGCGACTGTCATACATTGTCATCTCTTGCACATTTTTTTTTTGTCAGGGATTTTCCTGGTTCATTCTTCAATGCACAAAATGATTTTTGACAAAAAGAAATTTTTTTTTTTTGTCAAATATAATCAACTGTTGTTTTATTTTTGGCTTTTGCTATGATTACCATATACTTGCTTGGAAGTCTTTTAACTTTTTTTTTTTCTTTTAAGAGGTCCACGGTGGCCTAGTGGTTAGCAAGTTTTGGCATCTAATCACAGGCTGTCACCTCTGTGTGGGTTAGACTCCCAGAAGTGACAATGCTGAGGCCCTGTCCCAATATGACCCTGGCTGTTACACTGGACGTAAAACCCCAACTTTGAACCCACTTCAACCCTTTTTAGTATTAAGTTGAGGAAAATGATTTATTCAAGGTCAATATGTGAGAAAGTTAAGCTGTCTTTTTCACCCTCGTAACCATAAATACTATCGAGATGGTAATACTTTGTCACTGCATAATTCTTTCTGATAAAGAATGGATATTATCTCATCACTAGTTGAGACACATTTATCTGGATGTAAGAAACACACAATGTTATCTCAACAACCAACAAAAACAGCCCCCCTGAATCTACTAGGTTTTATCACGACGTATCAAAGGACTGTTTTAATAACACTACTTAACCCTTGCAAAAACAAAACATGATTAAAGAGTGTTTTCACTATGAGTGGCCATACAGATGCGTGTGTGACTACAAACTGGACCTGCATACTGACTTTCATTAGATAATAGCAAGGTCATTGATAAATAATAAAACAGTAGACATCAACTTAAACAATGTTCAAGGAGCTTCTGTTGATGTTTAAGGTGGAGAGAACTAATTGCTTGCGCAAATTTAAATCTTATTTTAACGTAGCCCAGTGCTAGTCAGAATATAATAGCCACAAATGACCGACAAAATAATTACAAAATGACCCCACAGTAATTGTCAATATTCTTGTCCACTATCTTTACTACTTCCCTTTGTCAAATTTCAGTGGATATATTCCTACTCTAACCAGAAAGTTACATAAAATAGACTATGACAGTTTTTAAAACCTAATCTTTTTTATGTGGCAAATAGGTCAAAGGTCAAAGCTAGTGTTTTACGTCCCATTCACTGGCCTTGGTCATATCGGGACAGACCCTCAGGATTGCCACTTGTTGGGAGTCAAACTGGCACAAAGGTGACAGTCTGTGAGTAGATATCAAACTTGCTAACCACTAGGCAACTGAGGACCTAACACTTCAGTCACACAACAGGTGGTATCCCCCCACCCCCACCCCACACCCACCCCCCACCCCCCGCGGTCATACGGGTTTGGTAAAATGTCCCTGTCCTTCGAATATTGACTGAAGTCTGTTTCCAAACTTGAGAGTCAGTGGCCCACTTTCCCAATCCTTGAGTGCCCACTGAAGTTTTAACCTGTTCAAAATTTCCACCGCAGACCGCCTCACCGTGAGCATGCGGAGATGAATGTGAGCATGTACGGATGAATTTCTTGCTACGGTAACTGAAGGTGTGGTCCACAGTGTAAATAAGGTTATGACTCGGTCGTCTTTCGGTGTGATACGGCGACATAAGGTGAGTGGAGGTAAATGTATGTTTTGCCAATCGCATATGAACCTCAGACGGTAGTTGAAGGACCGGGGTATTTTGACCAACGCCTATAACCGCGGATTGTGATGGATACACCAAATCTCGGAAGGTATGAGGCATCCTTGGAGGCAGTGCCGCTGCCAAATAAAACCTCCAACTGCAGGACAAACCGCCGGCAGTGAGGCTGGGGCATTAGTCATACATTTCTTACTAAACAAACGGTGCACAATCTCATACAAAATGTGTCCTGAAGCAATATCTCAATATCGACTTAAATTCAAAGTCAAGTTTATTTATTGATTTATTTGGGGTTTTACGTCGCTTTCAACACTGTACAGGTCATATATCACGACAGGTAGTTGGGAGGGCAGAGGAAACCAGTACCTACAGTTGGTCAAGGTTCTGTACTGTAAACTGCCGACCAACAGCAAGCAACTACCAGCTTTCCCACTGGAGGTCAGGTTGGGAACCGAACCCCAATCTAAGAGGTGGGAGGCGAGAGTGTTACCACTCTGCCACCGTGGCCCCCTAAATTCAAGTCCAATAAATAAGACTTTGCTATCGACATTAAATTTGCCATCCACTCTGGTCACCAAGGTGTACAAAATCGCACATACTCACTTGAACTGTAGCTATCTGTTGAAGCGGCTGACACTGAACGACTGTGGATGCGGGTTCTTTTCTGGGGTGTTAGCTTGTGGAGTTTCTGGGAAATGGCAAAAAAAAAATAAGGAGAATCCGAGTTATATACACACACAAAAAACACCCTATAATCTACATTCCCGTGTACGCGAATCACGATCAGTCATCTGACTGTTTTCAGGGTTAGAACTACCAGAGATAAAAAAGTTGTCCTCAGTTTTGTTTTATTGTGTCTTGACCTTGTTTAGTCATTAAGAACCATTATATGATAGTCCTTTTTCCAGATTTATGCACATGGGATGAATTCCTATCATACAAGCAACAATTTGTTCTCACCAACAGTCTTGACCAAATGTAGAATTTCCAAACTTTTTTCCCAAAGACTGTTGCTGGTCACTTTAAAAGCCCTGGATTTAAAAAGTGGTTTCTTGGGTCTTTGGACCACAACTGAGTGAAACCCAAAACACTTGAATACCAGGATCTGGGAGTTCTGTATAGAATGTGTACTCATGTAACCGAATAGTTGGCACAAGAATACACTTGGTATATATTCCACAACTGCTGAAAAACACACACAAAATCACAAATACCTTAGCGATTTTCCCACTTCAGCAAGACTGAAACTACAGCCATATTACAAAGTGGGGTCTGTGTAACTGGAACCTCCAACCTTACAGTTACGTGGTTCCAGTTATGACAAATTTCCCCCACATACAGTAGACTCTGTAAAACTCTGAATTTACTGAAGCTTCATCCACTTCTAAAGAGAAGATGCTACATTTTCTAATGTTGGAACCTCCACTTAAAACTATGCCTTACACTGTTATACTTATATGCAGTCTGCTATACATAAATGCCTTCACATTTGGGGGCATAATCCTCTGTTCACCTGTTCACGCACTGCAATATGCCGTTGTATATTTACTCACATATACTGTACAAGTCTTCGAATTCCTGCATCGCTGCATGAAAACTAAATGGCCAAGCGTGACTATTAAATGTCAAAACTACTACTTCTAGGAAACTTTGCTGCAATTCTCAGTGAAAGCAAATGTCCAATTCCTGAGTAGCTGCGTGATGAACACAAAATTCCACAGCAAACTGGAAAGCAATTTGACTGTAAAAGCTGCCGATATCTACACTATTAAAATTAGAGAGGCCACAGTGAGCTGTTGTGCAAATAGATTAGAATCAGGGGGAAAGCTTTTCCCCGTTTTAATGCCACAATCAAATCTAATAATCTACTCAATCCCATGATGGTGATTTTTATCTCTCTATTGGTTAGGTATTAGTGATTGTATATGTGATTTTAATGTCTATGTTGAAGTAATTAAACTCTGTTTCAGTCTTGCAAATCAATCAACACTGAATTTATATTTGATATTTGGTTTGTGAAGAGCACTTGTAATGTAAAAAGTACTGTATTGGACACTCTAGAGTGCAGAATAAGTAAAAAGAGTACTAATATATTTTTAAATTATGGCATTACATGTATTCTTAATATTTTGACAAATTAAAAGTTGTCTTATAATGATAAATTTTTTTGGACTTCTTCTCTAAGCAAAATGGTCCATTTTTTATTAACACTGGTCATCACAAGCATTCGACCATTTTTACTGTGAACCAGAAATACCATTGAATGCCAAGTTTGTTTACATACAGAAGCATTTGTTCTTGACCTCTAACAAAGGATGTAATGTAGGCATTGACTGACAGGCAGGCATTCACTGGTAGAATCCCAGTGACATAAAGATGTGTTTCGTAAACACCCAATATAGGTAATTGAGAATCATGTTTGATGATATTGTTTTGGACAAACCAGAATTGCTAGGAAAGCAGTGTGTTTGTTTCATGTTATTTCAACACATTTCAATGTGACAATAATTGTGACTACCAACACTAAATATGGAACATAACTATACCTTGCTTATACGGCAGTTGTTTACAGATAAAATTTGCAAGATCAGTCATCTCTTTATTTTGTGTAGTATATTTCCGGGAAACAGCCTGGTGCTATTTCAGACTTCAACAGTGATGAGTTTTAGCAACTGCTCATGCAGAGCAGTTGGAATGGAACTGGAGTTTAAGGAGCCACTTTGAAATCAACTCTTCTACTGTATACACATGTATGAAATGTGGCATACGTGCAGAATTTGTAAGAAAGGGCAGTGCTTTGTACAGACATTAGTCAGAAGTTGTAGAAGCTATAATGCTCAGTGCTCAGCCAGCGAATTTTGCCACCCCAGTGAAGTTTGTCACTTGCATTTTGTGATAATGTTAAACAAAATTTTTTTTCTGAACTTGCAGCAAACACTTGTACCTTGTTGTCTACTCTAAAGTAGTTATTACATTTATTTAAATGTCAATACTGTTTGCCATTTTTTTTTTATGGTAGGTGACAAGCTTTACTGGCTGACCAGTATAGTGTGTAGAAGATAGTTACAGCATGTAGAAGTTAGCTACAGTGTCTAAAAGACACAGTGTATGGAAGATAGCTACAGAGGGCAGGACTTGGCTAGCACTCCAGACAGTAACAGGACAAGTCACCCCATATTTTCTAAAGACCAATTCATGCCCATGTACCTATTCATGCCCCACCCTCGATTTTCTTGAAGATTTATAATTTTTCACAGAAAAGATGTTTACCACATCATAAATAATGATGAAATTGATCATATACATTGGTAATATATTGTGTAACTGTGACTGTGTTGGATAAATTCAGGGGTGGGTGTGAATAGGTACACAGGCCTAAAACTGGTCCACCCCAACAAACTCTTATAATATACACATTCTCTGATTTGTAATTGTAGACTCCAAATGGGTATAATCTTTTAACTTTATTTTATTTCAACCTACAGGTTTTTATAATGTATCAAAGTATTCAGTGTTAATGTGTTGCTTTTGGAATTAATTTTGGTATATTTGAACTCTTTTCTTCAAAGAATAGCTATGGGGTGATTAGTCCTATGGGTGAACTGTTGCATGGGGTGACTTGTCTTTTGAAAATCTGGGGTTACTTTTCATTAAAGCACCCAGACAATTTACAGTATTTTACACCCGTCGACAGTAGTGCTGGTATTGTTTATCGATATTGAAATATTTATCGATCCATGCTAAATATACTGATATCGATAACGTAGGGTACAATATCAATATCGGAACATACTACTAAATAGACGCAATTAAGCTGTTTTCCATGTAAATAAATCATAAAATTTGAGAAATATATTGGTTTTCATATCATTTTTTTGTCAAATTTCACTTACCACTAAACCGGAAATGCCATATTTGTTTACGTTTCGGGAAACTTCTAAAACTCATGGAAGCGTTTGGAAGTTCTTTCTTGGAAAACACCCATGACCCGATATTTCAATATTGATCGATACAGAAGTAAAAATATGGTTTGCTATCGATATACATATTATTATTCGATACCAACACTAATCGACAGTCAATTGGACAGCACAGCCGTGTCGGACACAGAAACTGGAGTTCCATTTAAAAACCTGTTGGAAACACAGACATACTCCTTGTGTTTTTATTGTTGGTGTATGTCTGTATTTCATTTTAACACTAATATTCAACAAACATGCATCTGTCATAATTTATTTGTGCATTCCACAGGACTGTCCTGCCAGATTCACTCGCCACTGGTGTAGGGGTCACTAAGCTGGCAGGTATCAAGACGATTCGCCCCAATGTCCAACTCGCCCCATTTAAGAAAAAGACAACTCACCCCGTATCAAGTTTTAGCACCAAAAGCTAAAGCTCAGTGGAAGGGGCTGCATCAGTGGAATTATAATTAGGAAATTTAAAGGGAGGCTAGGCTAGGACACGATGAATTGCCCATATTATGAGCAGTGGAGCTATTGTTGTATTTTTTTTTATATACAATTTGTAGTCATGTTGTACTCATTTTAATGATTTATAAGTGAACTCAATTTCGGAAGTTTTATTTAAAATTTTAAATTATTAAAAAAGTGAACTTAAGAATTTCCTCATGAATGTGGCATACTATAGGGACCAATTTTCACAAAAGCTCAAGATGAAGTTAAACTTGGGATAGATTTAGTGGAAGCGAGAATTTAATTAACTGACATGTTAATATATTATATTCAACTATAATTATGAATTTTATATAATGTACTTTTATCTTATAAATTATAAATAATGTTATAAATAATGTACTGAATGTCTTTTTACGCCATTGACTTAATTTGTGTTTGATATAAGTGTGGATTGTTTCCTGGGACCAATAATAATATGGGGCGAGTTGGTACTTGGGGCGAGATGTCCTGTAATGCCTTGTTACCAATTATCGTCGAGTACCAATTATCGCCAGACAGAATTCAAAAAGATACAACTTCACCAAAGTAACATCCCAAGTTTAGCAAATAAGGTGAAACTATTTCCACAGTGAATGGAAGAAATACACAACAAAAATCTTTTAAAATATATGACCATTACTGAAATATGAATGTTTTGTTTTCTGGTGACAATAATTGGTAGCAAGGCAGTAAGTAGACCGAGTTTCTGTCCCTTGGCCAATGGCTTCTGATATACTGATGGAACGCAATGGCGAGGGACAGAGCTCACATGTACCCGTTTTCTGTGTAAATCTTGAACGGCATGTTTCTACACATATTATCAGAATTGTAAAGTGTTACATTCATTCTTTGAGATATATATATGTGCCGTTCACTAATATTTAATGCTTATCAAACTGCACACACATATTTCAGCTCATTTTTTAAAATGTAAATAAAACTTCACCTTTCCAAAGTTCTTTGCTAAAGAAATTTCTTGCTTGTAAAGGTGGTTTAGTGTTGCAAATTATGTATTCTAAACTTGATACACTTGTTTAATTACTGTAAGGACATTTTAAGTACATTGTACATGTAGTGGTGGTGGACCAGTTCACGCCGCCCGGGTACCAATTCAGGCCCACCCTCAATTTTCTTAAAGATTTATAATTTTTCATAGAGAATATGTTTACCACATTATAGATAATCACCAAATTGATCATATACATTTGTAATTTATTGTTTAACTGTGATTGTTTTGGATAAATTTAGGGGTGGGCGTGAAATTGGTACCCAGGCGTGAACTGGTCCACCACCACTAATAATTATTTGCAAATTCTAGATTTACACAGAAAACAAGTACATGTGAACTCTGTCCCTCGCCATTGCGTACCGTCAGAAATATCAACAGCAATGTGCGACGGGACAGAACCTCGGTCTAGGCAGTAGGCAGCTGGCGCAAGGTTGGTAAGAATACTTATTTTGGATTGAAATTTCAATATTTTCGCCCAATTTTCATCTGCAGAGTATGATAGCTTGCAAAGGTCTTGATACGTCGATATAACATTTCACTTCAACATATAGACCGAGTTTCTGTCCCGTCGCCAATTGCTATTGATATGTTGATGGACACAATGGCGAGGGACAGAGCTCACATGTACTTGTTTTCAGTGTAAATTTTGAACGGCATATTTGTACACATATTACAATAAGTATAAAGTGTTATTTGAATTCTTTAACTGATGTATATGTGCCGTTCATTAATATTTAATGCCAATCAAGCTGGTATATATGTATTTCAACCTATTTTAAAATATAAACAAACCTTCAACATTACATAGTTATCTACAAAAGAAATTCCTGGTTTGTAAAAGCAGTTTAGTTTAACAGCATATGTACTGTAAACCGGATACGGCTATATGGACATAATAATTACTTTTTAAAGTAAATAAAATAATTTCCCATAGTTTGAGATTTACACTGAAAACCAGCACATGTGAGCTCTGTCCCTCGCCATTCTGTCCATCAACATATCAATAGCAATTGGCGACGGGACAGAAACTCGGTCTATTCAACATACAACTCCCGATCAGCTGTTCACTCACTGACTGCAGTGGAATCACTGCCACCCAAACCCACACATTACGCGCGTTTTAAAGGCAAAATTTTGCAGAAAATCCAAACAGGAGGTGATACTTACACGTGTTCTACTCTCGGTCTCAATTATTTCTTGATCTTTGACCTCATCTCTGGCAAGTTTAGATAACTCAGCTTCTGACATGATACGGGACATGGTGGCCGCTCGTGTTTTGTTGACCCAGTTAGTGCATTTTGAAACTTAATGCCATTTCCGGGATACCTGGCTGAAAATATAACTGCAAAATGGGGGTCTGGGACTTATAATCAGGTACTGTGCTTTGCTTATTGAATAAAAAGTGAAAATTGTTGCTATTTCTAAAGTTTGGGGTTTGTTGTTTATATTGGTGACGTCATCACAACACCCGTCTGCTAACTTTCGGGGAGTACTAAATTCGAAAATAACCGAAAAGTGTGTATATTGATAAAGCTTGAGAGCCCTAATAGTTATCGAGAAAGATAGTTTTCTTATTATTTTGGGGGACCATTTTATGGGAGTCAGGGTTGTTTAGCTACTCATTACCCCTTTTAAATTGATACAAAATGTGATTAAATAAACATCATTACAAATAAATCTATTGTATACATTTCAGAAACAGTCAAAATGTCTAAGTATACTATTTTTATTGGTGGGACGAAATTATTAGATTTAGTGTTGCTGCAACTCCATTGTCTAGGTCATATCATGATGGCCAGGTTAGAATATTCCAGAAAGCAGCACATACTAGTTACAAGTTGTTAAGGATTCTGCACTGAATATTATTCAAAGGAGTAACAATTACCCACTTTTCCCTCTATGGGGTTGCGGCTCGGATTTTAAGACATCTGGAGATGTTTAAACTATCATGCTCTCCATCAGTGATGAGAAAGGTATTTATAAGCAATCTGCTTTCAACATAACTGGATCTGGTTATTGCATTTTCAAAACTGGACAGACCTTTAGTGTACTCTGCAGGATTGTATGAGCTGGATTCAAACTCACGACATTAGACCTGAAGGACAGTCATTATTTTCACATAATGGGGAAGGTGAAGTTGCTTTTATGTTTCCTTTTATATAAATCTATCATAAATTGTTAACCAGAATCTGTTTACAGTTCAAACTTACTCGAGTTTACATTCAAATAATATGTTTAAACCCGATTTGCCAACTGTAGTACATTGTTTATGGGCATAAAGAAATCTAGAATAACCAACGTGACCCAGATTCCAAAGAACTAGACAGAAGTATATACAAGTTATCTTTAGTAAAGTTTGAGGCTGGTCAAGTGTTTCATTTCCAGGTTCAAAGCAGAATATGTGAAAAAAAAAGCAGACAAAAGTCCTCCAGGGGTGGTCTTTATGAGCATCATACACCCGTTAAATGTCAACATAAAGTCCCGATTTTACCGTATGAAAAATATATTAAGCGGACGATGGACATAGTTTTAGAGCTATAGGGCTTAAAGTGGGAAAAAGTTAAAATTGGCCCATGCAGTCATATTTCGAAGAATTGAAATATCCTTAAAATTAAAACTACAGACCTCAAATTTTCGCAAAGACCACCTATAGAAGTTATATCTTCTATAGTTTGTGTCTGGTCAGCTTTGCTATTTTCAAGTTATTATTTGGGGTTTTACGTCACTTTCAACACTGTACAGGTCAAATCATGATGGGTAGTTGGGAGGGCAGAGGAAACCAGTACATACAGTTGGTCAAGTTTCTGTACTGTAAACTGCCAACCAACGGCAAGCAACTACCAGCTTTCCCACTTGACTTTGGGCCAGGAACCGAACCCCGATCTCGGAGATGGGAGGCGAGTGTGTTACCACTGCTATCATGATCGAAGTCCAGATGAGCCACAGTTTGTGACTTAGAGGCTTTTAAGTGGCCAAAGATCCATTTCTAATGTTAAGGTTGACATAACCTCTTTATTATTGGGAGTTCAAAATTACCTTAAAATAGGGGTCCTCTCCCGAGACAAATGCATGTGTGTGCTAAGTTTGAATGAAATCCATGAAAGTGTTTTTGAGTTCTAACACACACAAGTCAAAACATACGGTGGTGGCAGCAGTGCAACAGATATGAAACCAGTATATCCCACTTTTCGTCTGAAGATATAATAATGGATATCTCGCATAGGTAAGAGATTCTATAAAACAAAAGCAAATGCACTTAAATATTCCACAAAAACATTTATTCAAAATTAACAGGATGAAAGAGTTTCTTATGCATAAGAAATGAAGGCAACATTTCCCAAAGAACACTTCTGACTAGGAAAACAATACGTGTGCTACTGAACAGAAACAGAAAAATCACAAAGCTCTTATATAATAGATAACCTACATTCTCGCCACCCAACTACCCCCAAAAAATTAGTTTTCTCGGAGCAGGGCTAGTTGAAATTTAACGAGGCTATTTGCATTCTTCATTGATATACACTTTGGTATTTTTTTTTAAATCCAATAGTTACATTACTGGACACATATGGCTATGTACATTTATCACTGCTCTAAGAAAGCAAAATAACATGTAATGTTTTTGAAGTGTATAATCAACTTTTGAAAACCCAGCCAAACTCTCCCATTATCTTTGTTCTGAAGGCTATTGTTGGCTCATAAGTTTGAATGTTGATGGAGAAAGAATTTAGCTGGTTTAAAACATTGAAAAAAGTGTACTGTGGTACTGTATAAGATCACATTCCCCTAATATAAGGGATGGAGGTAAATCAGGTAACCAAGCAGAAAACAGTTGATTTACCATACAATAGGTAGCCTCAGCTAGCAGGAAGCACAGCCCCCAGGTATAACTGGAGAACATATGACACATTTAGTAAACTGCCCCCTACTTTAACTGTAAAAGAAATTTTAGTAAAACACCAATACATGGGTTTGACTTTAGAAGTCCAAGGAACAAAAAGATATTGCCATGTGTTGGCAAAAACATAATCAGTGCTAATTCCTCTTCAGATAAACATTCTCTGAAAATTTGGTGAAAATCCATGCAGGAATTTGGACTGTAGAGTACCTTCAAACCCTACGCCTGCCACAGCTGGCCAGTAGCACGAAGGACACAACAGACCCAACCTTTATGGTCTGGGGATAAAAATGGATAACTTGGATGAGACTTGCGTGTTACAAATGGGGAAAAAATATTTCATTTTCACTCGATGTGAAAAGTTTGAAGTTTCAAATCGGAATTAGAAATTTCAATTCAGCACAAACACTAGGTAATATGTCTTTCCTATTTAGAATTTTCACCGCTAGGCAAATATTTTCATAATTACAGTGTAACCTTCTCGATGGCTTCATGAAAACATGCAGCTATGGTGAATACATTCACTTCTTAAGAAACTTCATCAAAGTCTATCCCTTTCTGCTATTATATAAAAATAAAATCTTGCCACTATGTACTGTAAAATGAATTATATTTACACAAAAGCACACTCATATACAATGGAGGATTGATTAGAATCCATAAAACATTTGCTTGATATTTGACTCATAAAGACATTTACAAAAATTCAAACATGGTTTCTGGCACTTGTTGATTCAAAACATGACAATAAGCACTCCATGTTTTCTCTTTTTTTAGAAGAACAGTGATGAATGCACATCACTAGTAATTATAACATATATAACATAATTGCAAATTCTTCCAGTAGACTTTTAATGAAAGGCCTCCCACTTTATATTGCTTAGAAAAGGGGCACAGACACCCCCCCCCCCCCCCCCCCCCAATAATCTGTTTCTAAATAAGCACGATCATTGTCTAAAAATATCACATTCACTTTTTTATATTTTCTTGGCTTACATAGTGGTATAAAACCTTGACAATAAAATCAAAGCTTTCAGATAACTCTGCACTGAAACAACAACACAAGACAGGTCATTAGAAAAGACAATCAGGTTTTGAGAACATCTCTGAATGATATCACTGGTCTACTGATGCCATAACATTTATCCCCGTCGGCTGAACTTCATGTAAGCTTTTTCCCTTTTGTAAGTAGATCCGATATCAATATGAAATTCACAAGCAGAGTGCAAGGCCAAAAACTACCTATAAATAACACCAGTGCTTTCCACTACTCTCTAAACAATCGGCGAACTTCTAATTATGTTGAATTTTAATAAATAAAGGATACATAGCGTGACATTTGCCAACATACATGTGAAATTCCCCACTGCAGGGCCACCCTTTAAGAATAAGAACCTCCCCCCCCCCCCCCCATCAAAAAAAAAAAAAAAAAAATTGATCCAATTCTGCATCAGGGGATATTAAAGGCCGGATATGGTCGCAAAGATCACAAATGCGTAAAAAAAACTGCAAATGGAAGGAAAATTTCGTGTGTTGTGGCCAATTTTATATTGTTTACTTTATGAATTAGCGACACTCGCAATACAGAAGAAGTTTTAAGCAGAAGTAAATGATCGATCCCCACAGAGGTCGTGGTCGTTAAAATCTACCCAGTAATATAGAAATCCCAATCATGCAGAATTATCTCTCTGTTTTCTGGGCAGTTTGGCTTTAACACAGTTCACCTGCACATAAAGTAGACCCTCCATTATCCGACCCTCTATTATCCAAATTTTCAATTATAAAACCTCAAAACCACTCTCCGACCACTATTTAAGCCTGTTATTTTAGCCTTCCCATTACCTGACCTTTCTATTATCCTACCTAACTTTACGCCCCCAAGAGGGTCGTATAATGGAGGTTCTACTGTATTAGGTGGCATAAGAATTCAAAGCCGCAAAGGATGCACTGTAAAGAGGTCACTATTACATGCCAGAGAATACGTTGCATGCCATATTGGGAAGAACAAACAGCGGAAACCTCTAAATTTATTCGATCTTTGATTGCCTGTATATATTCACTTTCACGAACTTTTTTTCACTCTCCAAAATGTGTGTGTCCTCGCTGTTCTATACACTGAGAGACCTCTTATGTCTCAGATGCATGCATTTTGAGGACTTCCCATTAACAACTCACCCACTCAACTAGCAACCAGATATGTCTTCGAAAATCAATATGTCAGTGACTATTTAAGCCACGAATGTGAAATACATGCTATTTTGAAGGCACCTTACCGGAGATTGCACTGCGTTTGAGAAACTTTGGTCAAATATATTTGCTATAACATCTCAGGAAATGCTGTGTACACAAAGAGACAAATGAACGGTACCTCCTTGGCGGAGGTAATAAATTTTGTAGCTAGCTGTGAGGGCAGAGTTGGGCATAGCGAGTTTTGCAGTAGCGTGTCCCTCGTACGTTTTCTACCTTATGAACACTTCTGACTGTTTATGAACCTTACTCGCCCTGCATGGATGAATAACAGAGGTTTCACTGTATACTGTATAAAGAAGCACTATATTATCAAGATAAAGGATTCTAGAGCACTTAGATGAAAAGTTTAACTGACTAACAAACCAACCCACATGTCGTTATGACGTAGATTTCCACCAAAAAAACCTTAACATCAAAGGTCGCTTAATACATTCACATTTTTTAGTATACACCCATTTTTCTGATTTCTTCAAAGGCATTTTTTTTACTGGTTTTAGGCATTACAAAATATTATAAAAACAAACTTCATAATGAAAAAAAATACAGAGAACAAATCAGCAACTCTTAAAAATGCAACTACTTGACCCATGTTTATAAAGCTGGTTTTATCTGTGGATTTTTTACACAGTAAAGTTTCAGACGCAGACTTGACAGAATCCTAACACACATATCTTTTCAAGCCACACATGTGCAATATGCTAAGATATGACCTGGTAAAATTGTGTCAATTCTTGTTGATATTTTATTAAAATATTTTAAATTTTTTAACTCTTTGGTCTTTATCACAGAGCGGCAAGAGGACTCGATAGACTGTTGATCCATTTTGTGTTTTCGGGCTCTGTAATGTCATTCACAATGATATTTTTTAATCGGTATATAAGACTAATGGACCCGTGAATTAATAGTCTTACATGGATAAGTGGTAAACACCTGGTTAAATTGAAGAATTAACCTCCAGGAAATCAGTGAAAAATGGTTCCGCCCATCGACTATGAATTAGGATTTATTATAGGTATTCCTGTTTCATGTATACAGAGGCAATCTCGAAGGCAGATTGACAGGTAGACAAGCTTGGGAGATACACAGGTAGAAGGTTAAATCTTTTAACTCTTTTGGCGCTGTTAGTGACTGCCGTTGACACGATGATACAACCCTATACACAACGTAAATACTACTAAATAGTGAACGTTTCAGTGCGGAAATATTTTGCGTCACATATATGTCAATCAAAATGGTTTGCAAAGTACAAGGGTCAATCCATGATAATGTATTTCTCTTTTACTGTCTAGCCATGAGTAGTACAATAGCCAGCCAATTAAAAAACTAATTTCTCAGTTGCCATGACTACATATGTGTATGTCAATCTTCTGCAGTCCACGCAACATTTTATTGGATGAACATCAGGCCAATTAAAATTAAGTTTACTGTTGCCTAGGCGATAGTCAAGGATATAGATGATGTGGGTTTTTTTTCTGCATTTCAGACAATATTTGATTGGATAAACATCAGGCCAATTAAAACAAAGTTTCTTGTTGCTTGGTTTTCCATTTTTTACATTAAAAATGATGTCATTAGTATAAGTTCTACACGTCATCTTTCCTGTTTTGTGATTCAAGACGTCACGGCGATTACCATCGTCTTTCGCGCTTTATAACAATGTCGACGTCAGTCGACCACAGTATGTCCAAATACGTTTATTGCGTGAATGTCGCGGTGAAAGAGTTAAATGTGTTGGGACTGGCCAAAGAGAGAAGTAGATCAGATTTTGGGAAAAGATCCAGGTTGTATTCTGGAAACATGAAAAAATTCCCAAACTTTCGGAAATACGCCCTGACAGAGGTCTGCACTCTAAAAGTCCTTTCTAATTCTAACTGTACTGATATCACTCTGAACATTTTGTAATACCACGAGTCACATGTGTTGATAATTTTTTTTTTGTTTTATGATAACCTCTTTACTTTGACAAAAGTAACCCTTTTAACAAGGGTGAATTTTATGTAGCACTAAGTTTAATCTGGGCACATGTGCACAAACTTTCTTATTCTTAGAAATACCCATATTTTTAAAATTTATTAAGACAACAGAAAGAGACAAAGAAAAGAAAAATTTATAAGAATAAAGGTTCCTTCTCAAATTACCTTAAACATGTATTTTCAATACAGCTTTGGACACAAACAACACCTTCAACTAAAATACTGATGTTACTTAGTTCCTTCACACATACTGCATGTAATGTTTCATGGCTATTATTTTTTTACGTTTCTAAAAAATTTTTTAAGGAATTAAAATTTTTTTATTTTTACAAACTCGTCTTTTACCCCAAGGAAATTCCAACAATGAGAGCAATTCTAAGAATAAGAAGGTCAGCAATTGCGACCCTCAAATCAATCCAACTTCCAACATGTTCCATTTCTTTTTGAATTCTCTTCTATCTCCACTGCTGCTGTTGATACCCTGGGTATCCAGGGTACTGCTGCTGCTGAGGATATGCGGCTGGCTGCCCAGGCTGCACCTGGGGGTGTTGGGGTGGGTAGCCGTACTGCCCGTAAGGATTGAAACCCTGGGGCATGGGAGGGGCGGCGTAACCCGCAGGGGGGTATCCAGGGTAGGCGGGAGCCCCACCGTAGGCCCCCGGTTGAACTGGATATGGCGGTTGTTGAGCAGCGGCGGGCTGTTGTTGACCTGAGGAATTAAAAACAATAAAAATTTGTAAGATTTTTTTTAGAACTGGTAATTTTAGCAATAGTCAAAGATAGAAGATCTAATAATTGGGACTTTTTTGTTGTCTTTTTTAAAAAAAAAAAAAATAAAAATTTGAATCATTTTGCTATTTCTGCCTCTTTCCCATCAAATCGCAATTAACTATGTGGGGGTCGATAGAGAAGGGATTATTTACCCAGAATATGGAAAGTTCAATATCGATCAATATAGTTCCTAAAATTGAATATTGATACTCATTGTGTCAGTTTCAATATTGTTTACAATGAATCAACAGGAGTATCTGCAAAATACCGCATAAGTTGATATTTTCAATAATTTTTACTTTTACAATACTGTTCTAGTTCCTGACCACTTTATATTTTATTATCAAGAAGATTTAAGGCGAGACAGTATATGAAATTTTCGAGGCTTTCAAACCAAATACATCATATAGTCTTAAATTTATAACCTTATCAAGGTCAAATTTAGCGTTTCAACAGACAGGCCCTCAGCATCTGCCACTTGTGGGACTTCAACCCACACAGAGGTGACAGCCCGTGATTAGATGCCAAACTTGCTAGCCCACTAGGTCACGGTCAGCCTTAAGATTGCAAATATACTTTGTCGAAATGTAATTTTTTTTGTAATTTGGCCATTTCTAGCAATCAAGTACACCTTTGAGACATGAAATTATGCATTTGATGGAAACACAAATTTTCACACTATTAATCAGAAAGATGTACAGAACCCTAGTTAAACAGAAGTTGACTGAGGACTTGTGCGAAATTCTCAATATAAACAATGTTTTTTAGTTACAATAAGTGATGAACTCATAACAACGTAAATATGAAATGTAACAGTGTAAGTAAAACACATCTTGAAAAATATTAGGCAACAAAATGAGGGCGGTATATGGTATAACCCAAAGCGAATTTCCAAGTTTTAAATTGGCTGGCTAACAAAAATTCAATTTTCAACAGAAAAACATCAAGACATGGGAGAAATGGGGGTTTATTCTAAGTTCTAACTAGAAGGTTCATGCATCAATGCCAATTCAAAAAGATCATGGGTTGATGTGTTTACGTGAGATGTCTGTCCAGCTTTAAGTCAATGGACTACGATAGTATCTATCTTCTGGTACATAGTTCAATGCTATACCATATTTTGTACTGTATTGTATATTTATATTCAGCATAATATTTCTTTGTACTCATAACTTGAATCTGACCAATCCTGACTCTGAAACAGAAATGCTCAAGGATGACCATTTATCAACACCTCTGAGGTTCTTTAGCTTGCCAATGGAGCAACTAAAAGACAGAGGCTCAAGCTTGACCATTTAACAACGTCCTTGAGGTTCTTTAGCCTGCCACTGGGGATAGGACCCAATGACAGAGGACCGCCATTTTAAGTGGTCATCCGAGCCACTATGCATCTGCCTGTACCTGGCTTCGAACCAACATCCTCACTGTATCTAGCTGGGTGTGTTACCCACTAGGCAAAAATGGTAGATACCGTATCAACTGTATTGTTTCCAGGTATTTGGATTTGTTTGAATTGGTATTAGCCCAACTATAAAATGTTTACTGCGTGTGCCTGAGACATGACAATACACTAGAAAATGCAATTTATTTATCTGTGAGTAAAATGAGCTGTATTGAGTATTAAGAATTTATGTGCAAATATTTTACGCATTTGTTGTTACGTATCTACTTCTTCAGATACTGCTTGTTTACATCTGTGGCTGGATTTCTTTTGTTCATTATTTTTGTATAGAGCAAGAAATGTAAAATTCGCCACATATCTGAAATTCGCCACATGTGAAAATACTAATAAAGTACATGAATTGTAGTGAGATTTGTTGAATGTATAGTAAATTAAGGCTTTTGGAACTGAAACATACCAAAGTTTAGACAAAAACATCATTTTCTTCATAAAATTAACTAAGGTTTTAGAGGTGGCGAATTTTAGATTCCTGGCGAATTTTAGATTTCTTACTCTAACTCAAATGGAATACAGGTACCTAGTTTGCTGCACAGGTCTGTAGATCTGTAACTTTGAAACATTAAAGTCCAACACTTATCATTTATTTGGTGATATAAGTTGATGTTTCAAAGCCTTCTTACAATATTTTTTCCAAAGTTATGATGATATTTAAATATCTTTCACAATGTAGCATAAAATATTGCTACATTAAGCATAAGTTAAGGTGTAAACTTTTCACTGTTGCATTTTATGGTTGAGAAACGAAATAAAAAGCTTAAGTTGGATATCGATGGTGACATTCTAATTCAATGTCAACACATAACTATACTGGTTCAGACCACAAGGCAAAAACAAAATGGGGGTAAATACACTGCACAGAACGAAAACACACAAGTGAATAAAAAAAAAATGGTTTCAAGTGCACAACTATTTAACATGCCAAATAACATTCTAATGTAACCAGAGAATTACCCTGATAACTGTACAGCTGTGAAGCCGCAGGCGGCGAGTAGGCTGTGTAAGATACAATATAGTAAATAGTACTGGGACTGGTCTTATTCAGTAAGACTGAAATAGGCTGTGTAATTCTGTGGTAGACTGTTTAAAGAGCCCAAATATCTATTGGTTAATCACAAACTTGCAAACGAATTCTAATCAATTTATTTAAAGCATGTATCTCACACTAAAAGTATCTAAAACACTGGCTAGAACCATACTTTGTCATAATTCTTGCCATTCACTTGTAAAAATCACAATATTTAAACGTAAAACAATTTATTGATGTAAATGACAAGGTGATAAGACAAATCTTGGATATTTTCCACTGTTGCTAAGGTAACCATGAAACTAGCTAATCACTTGTGAGGAAAGATAAAATACAGCATAAAGACATTGCAAAGATTTTGAAAAGTTTTAAAGTGTTTGGTTAAGTTGTTATTTATGTATATTTGTATATGGATTACTTGTTAAAGCTTAATATTAGATTTGAATTTGCTACGTATGAATTCTTATAATGGTTAGCCCTCTGCAAAATGTCTGCCTCGGTTTCCATTTTTGTAAACCCTAAAAGCCAAGTGCAATGCACAACCATTTCACCTTTGTTACTGGTTTTACAAAATTGAGAAAATGTAAAAATTTTATTGTAATTTTTAACTTTTTAGAAGTTAAAGATTTCCCTTACCCTCACTATAGCTATGTGTTGGGGGGAACAAATACACATGACCAAACAAGAATATTTTAAAAGAAATATTCTTGTCGGTATTACAACGCATATAGTTAGTGAACATGGGCTGATACCCAGAACCCACAATTCGCTTCAATTTTTCAATTTTTTTTTCGGTTTTCCTTTTTTTTATCAACTTGGCAGTTTTCATATGAACCTCGTCAGTAAAACCTACGAGCCACAGCTCTGGCACCTCCCTGGCGTCTGTTGCCACCGAGATTAAATGCTATCGAAGTCCAATTAGATCAGAGCTGTAGAATCGTTTGATCACTTACCGTAAGCTGCAAGTGGCTGACCTTGTGGGGCAGTGGGGGCTGACTGAACTGGTGGTAACGTTGGACTCTGAACTGAAAAGAAAAGAACTTTCTTTTTTTCATAAAAAAAGTTAGTGATGACATCTCAGTTGGTATTCACCAAAGGGGTCACGCTCAGATCGAGCCAAAAATCGGCTCAAGTTTACAGCTGTTTATACTAAACCTGAGCTGATTATTGGCTCAACTTGAGCTTGGTCCCTTTTGTGAATACGGCCCCTGCAGTGGCTTTGTCTAAAATAAGTGGACGCTGTATTAAGAAAAGACTACACCAGTGGTCATCTTGTATTAGTGATTTTCGGAACGTTATTTACACATAAACTTTCGTGTCATTACACATACAGGGAAACTTGATGAATCCGGGTAGAACAGTTTTCCTGTTTGGAGTGTTATAATGAAACCAATCTCTCTGAACACTGAGCGATGTAACAACGTGTAATCCAATAAATATGATATTCAAGGAAATTACCAAGGCGACCATCTTGTTTGTTAATTTTCCAAATGACACTACTTTTAGTCACAGACAAGATCTTATGGTAAGGAACCTTTTGCAAAACTTTGGACAAGCTAAATGGAATAGTTTTCATCTAAGAGTGGTACAATGAAAGAAAAACTCTCTCAAAGTCAAATCAAAATCAAAACGTACCCAGTATGAATTTTTATGGAAGAAAATGCACTTGTCCAAGTGCTGCTTATGATTGTGTATTTGATATCTCACTGGTCTCGATAACACATTTCAAATTTTGTAGATATGAAAATATTTTTTTAAAGTATTTTGTAGATATGAAAATAATTTATAAAGAGTACTTTAACAGATTTCAGAGATGTGCAGATTTCTCATAACTGCAGCACTTATTCTCATAATGAGTGGAAACTGTTTTTAAGATCATCCAGTTGAAAAAATCTGTAAAAACCTTTTAAAATCCTTTTCAAAGCTGTTCGGACAAAGTTTCGCAAAGCTGTTTCGCAAAGATGAGAAAGTGTCAGAATTTATATCACAAATTAACCTACCAAATAGAGCTCATGTCACAGAACATATATATTTCATGACAGAAGTACACTGCTGTGCTAAAATAATTTCATTACTATTTTATGTCTTTGAATACAAGGCTAACGTGTGCTTGTTACAAGAATAATACTGCTGGAAAACAGTGATGAACAAATTTTTTGACACTTAATCGGTAAATAGCATGGCACTTCAAATGGTTATCTAACCATTTCACCCTTAACAACAACAACACATTTATCAATAAGTAAACCATACAAGAAACATAAAACCTCCATTCACCTTGGGTGGGGGGTCTTGTAGGGGGAGGAGGTCTAGAAGGTGGAACAGCCCTGCTCTGCTGGTCTGCTGTACTGCCCCCTGTGCAACACATAATTTCTACCTTACTGACAATATTTACCAAACAACGACAACAAAACCTACATGTAAAAGTAAAAGAAAAATGACACCTCCTCGGCGGAAGTAATAAACATTAAAGAACTGTTAAAAGTGAAAAAAAAAAAAAATTCTTGTATCTCAGTCCAGGTCTGGGGCTGTATTCTTCAACAATACTTAGACTGTTCCTAACTTGGATTCTAAGTTTTTCTCAAGTTTTTCACTAACTTACATCAAAATGGTATTCATCAACATTCCTAACTCTAAGGTCACTTTAGACCTCTACTTAGATTTCAAGTTATCTTGTGGTTTATTGATATTAAACTGTGCCACAATAGTAAAACTACATTTTCCCTCAAGAAAATGAGCTTTTTCACCATTTTTAACATAGCAGATGATTCAGTAAAAAACAAAGGACATCTTACATAAGAATTGTTGTGGAATAAGACTCTTCCTAACTTAGATAATTTTTTTTTTATTATACTGAATTCCAAGTTTACAGTTACAGTACAAAGAATATGAAGTTTTCCTAACTTAGAATCTAAGTAATACTTCACAATGTAGAGGTTGATGAATACAAAATCTAAGTACAGTAGAACCTCCTTTATCCGACCCTCTTGGGAGAGTAACAATTAGGTCGGATAATAGAAACATCTGACAATGGAAAGCCTAAAATAACAGGTTTAAATGGAGTTGGGAGAGTAGACTGGAGGTCAGATAATTGAAAATTCGGATAATAGAGGGTCGGATAATAGAGGTTCCACTGTAATACTTTGGTAAGCTAGAAAACCATTCCTAACTTGGATGTAAGGTGACCTTAGTTAAGTACTGTTGAAGAATACAGCCACAGATTCATATTTGGGGATGACCAAGCTACAATCCAACCCCAGCTTGTATAAAAAATGTGACTAAAGTGTAGGGATGGGTCTGTACCAAAAACGTGTACATCGAGTAGAGTAAGAAATGTAAAATTCACCACATATCCGAAATTCGCCGCATGTGGAAACACTAATAAAACTAGAGGATCGCTCGCAAAAAAAAAAGATAATGTTTTTGCATAGCAAAAACAAAGCGTCCCGAAAAGGATATAAAGGTGAGTGCTAAAGTATTAAGAAAATGCTTCGTTTCTAGCCTTATACTGTTGTGGCAACCAAAGTCAGCGCAGTCTGCTCTATCTAGCACGGTTTTCAAGATATAAGCATTTTTGTGTTTTGCAAAAAATAAAAAAATTAAAAATGTCCGCTATATTTGGCGAGACAAAAATATTTTGAAAATTGGCATGGCTACTCTGCAGAGATACCCAGCAGGTCTAAAATTTTGTTGAGTTCGATCCATATAGCACGGTTCTCAAGATATAAGCATTTTTGTGTTTTGCAAAAACTTTGAAAATTCAAAATGGCCACCAATTTTGGGGAGACAAAAATTTTTGTCAAAACCACTGCCGCGGTATGTATCTCCCGACGAGCATTAAAGCAAAAGAAATAGCTTTTCAGAGATATTCACAATTTTTCATTTTCGTGTGTGAAAGCTCTGCCAAAAGTAGGTGAATGAGTTATTTGAGAAAAATTGGCTATCTGCAATACTATTAAGAGATAATTCACATTTACTCATTTTGAGGTGAATAATTAGCTATGGGTCTGAAACTTCACCAAGTGAAAGCTCTCCCAAAAGTAGGTGAATGAGTTATTTGAGAAAAATTGGGTATCTGCAATACTTTTAGAGATAATTCGCATTTACTCATTTTGAGTAGGTGAGTAATTAGCTATGGGTCTGAAACTTCACCAAGTGAAAGCTCTCCCAAAAGTAGGTGAATGAGTTATTTGAGAAAAATTGGCTATCTGCAATACTTTTAGAGATAATTCGCATTTACTCATTTTCAGTAGGTGAGTAATTAGCTATGGGTCTGAAACTTCACCAAGTGAAAGCTCTCCCAAAAGTAGGTAAATGATTAATTTGAGAAAAATTGGCTATCTGCAATACTTTTAGAGATAATTCGCATTTACTCATTTTGAGCAGGTGAGTAATTAGCTATGGGTCTGAAACTTCACCAAGTGAAAGCTCTCCCAAAAGTAGGTGAATGAGTTATTTGAGAAAAATTGGCTATCTGCAATACTTTTAGAGATAATTCGCATTTACTCATTTTGAGTAGGTGAGTAATTAGCTATGGGTCTGAAACTTCACCAAGTGAAAGCTCTCCCAAAAGTAGATGAATGAGTTATTTGAGAAAAATTGGCTATCTGCAATACTTTTAGAGATAATTCACATTTACTCATTTTCAGTAGGTGAGTAATTAGCTATGGGTCTGAAACTTCAACAAGTGAAAGCTCTCCCAAAAGTAGGTGAATGAGTTATTTGAGAAAAATTGGCTATCTGCAATACTTTTAGAGATAATTCGCATTTACTCATTTTGAGTAGGTGAGTAATTAGCTATGGGTCTGAAACTTCACAGAGTGAAAGCTCTCCCAAAAGTAGGTGAATGAGTTATTTGAGAAAAATTGGCTATCTGCAATACTTTTAGAGATAATTCGCATTTACTCATTTTGAGTAGGTGAGTAATTAGCTATGGGTCTGAAACTTCACCAAGTGAAAGCTCTCCCAAAAGTAGGTGAATGATTAATTTGAGAAAAATTGGCTATCTGCAATACTTTTAGAGATAATTCGCATTTACTCATTTTGAGTAGGTGAGTAATTAGCTATGGGTCTGAAACTTCACCAAGTGAAAGCTCTCACAAAAGTAGGTGAATGAGTTATTTGAGAAAAATTGGCTATCTGCAATACTTTTACAGATAATTCGCATTTACTCATTTTGAGTAGGTGAGTAATTAGCTATGGGTCTGAAACTTCACAGAGTGAAAGCTCTCCCAAAAGTAGGTGAATGAGTTATTTGAGAAAAATTGGCTATCTGCAATACTTTTAGAGATAATTCGCATTTACTCATTTTGAGTAGGTGAGTAATTAGCTATGGGTCTGAAACTTCACCAAGTGAAAGCTCTCCCAAAAGTAGGTGAATGATTAATTTGAGAAAAATTGGCTATCTGCAATACTTTTAGAGATAATTCGCATTTACTCATTTTGAGTAGGTGAGTAATTAGCTATGGGTCTGAAACTTCACCAAGTGAAAGCTCTCCCAAAAGTAGGTGAATGAGTTATTTGAGAAAAATTGGCTATCTGCAATACTTTTAGAGATAATTCGCATTTACTCATTTTCAGTAGGTGAGTAATTAGCTATGGGTCTGAAACTTCACCAAGTGAAAGCTCTCCCAAAAGTAGGTGAATGATTAATTTGACAAAAATTGGCTATCTGCAATACTTTTAGAGATAATTCGCATTTACTCATTTTGAGTAGGTGAGTAATTAGCTATGGGTCTGAAACTTCACAGAGTGAAAGCTCTCCCAAAAGTAGGTGAATGAGTTATTTGAGAAAAATTGGCTATCTGCAATACTTTTAGAGATAATTCGCATTTACTCATTTTCAGTAGGTGAGTAATTAGCTATGGGTCTGAAACTTCACCAAGTGAAAGCTCTTTGGGATAGCTGCTCTGCAGAGATACCCTGAAGATAAAAAATTTCGTGGAAATCGCTCTATGTAGCATGGTTTTCGAAATATTAGCATTTTTGTGTTTTGCAATTTTTGCGCAAAAATTCGAAAATTCAAAATGGCCGCCATTTTTGGCGAGACAAAATTTTTTTGAAAATTGGCATGGCTACTCTGCAGAGATACCCTGTGGGTCAAAAATTTCGTCGAAATCGCTCTATCTAGCACGGTTTTCGAGATATAAGCATTTTTATGTTTTGCAATTTTTGCGAAAAATTCGAAAATTCAAAATGGCCGCCATTTTTGGCGAGACAAAACTTTTTTCAAAATTGGGATAACTACTCTGCAGAGATACCCTTTGGGTCAAAAATTTCGTCGAAATCGCTCTATCTAGCAGGGTTTTCGAGATATAAGCATTTTTGTGTTTTGCAATTTTTGCGAAAATTTCGAAAATTCAAAATGGCCGCCATTTTTGGCGAGACCAAAATTTTTTGAAAATTGGGAAAAGTACTCCGCAGAGATATCCTGCGGGTCAAAAATTTTGTCGAAATTGCTCTATCTAGCACGGTTTTTGAGATATAAGCATTTTTGTCTTTTGCAATTTTTGCGAAAATTTCGAAAATTCAAAATGGCCGCCATTTTGGGCGAGACAAAAATTTTTTGAAAATTGGGAAAACTACTCCGCAGAGATACCCTGCGGGTCAAAAATTTCGCCAAAATCGCTCTATCTAGCACGGTTTTCGAGATATAAACATTTTTGTGTTTTCCTTATTTGGAAAATTCGTAATGATTAATTAATCATTAATTACTCGGCCATTTCTTGACCAATCAATGCCAAAATCTAATGATTTCCAGATTTTAATAGAATGAATGTATTTGCCAAGTTTCAGGTGAATTGATAAAATTCCTTTCAAGTTATCATCCGGACAAGCTTCCCCACCGAAAAAAGACATTTTTGGTCATGTGACCTCTCTGATTGGTTGAAATGTCACTGCAGCATATTCAAAAAAATTCCCCAAGGCTACTGCCTAAACCTGCCAAATTTGAAAAGAATCCGCCTAACGGTTACAGAGTTATAAGGAAAACAAAATGCGGAGCCGGCGGAGCCGGCGGAGCCGCCGGAGCCGGCGGAGCCGGCGGAGCCTGAAGCTCTCCCATACACAAACAAGCGTCCCTTGCGGGACGCTTAATAAATGAATTGAGGTGAGATTTGCTGAATGTATAGTAAATTAAGGGTTTTTGAACTGGAACATACCAAGTTTACGACGAAACATCTTTTTTTCATAGAATTCATTAAGCTTTTTAAGAGGTGGCGAAATTTAGATTTCTGGCAAATTTTAGATTCCTCACTCTATAGTTTTCAAGGTATGGCACGGACAAACCAAGAGAGACCAAAACCCTTGCACCTACTCTTAAGGAGGTGAGGGGTTACAAAAAAAACCCCAAAACAACACATGCACACACACACAAAAAAATACATATAACAACATTTGAGTCTACTAAAGAGAAAAGAGATGATTATGGGCTATAAAGACAAACTGACACAACACCAAGAAGTCAAACTAATAACTCTGTCTATATCTTAAGTACTCTGAGGCCGGGGTTCGGTTCCCGGCACGGCCTCAAGTGGGAAAGCTGGTAGTTGCATGCCGTTGGTAGGCAGTTTACAGTACAGAACCCTAACGAACTGAATGTACTGGTTTCCTCTACCCTTCCAACTACCCGTCGTGATATGACCTGTACAGTGTTGAAAGCGACGTAAAACCCTAAATAAATAAATATATCTTAAGTATGATTGTTAATATCAACCTCCAAACTTACAGCTGGTTGTCAGTTTCTGGAAGAAACAGTTTACAGGGGACCAGTACAGAATACTTGGTAGCAAGCCTTCTCTAGATAATAGAAAATCGAATTTATGTGGATTATATTGTGGGGAAATAACTGATTATCTCTACTGGGACTCATATCCAAGTGCTTTTAGATTAAAGTAAGTAAGTAAGTAAGAAACACTTATATAGCGCCGAATTTGATGTAAACATCCTCTAAGGCGCTGACGTGCAAAAAGGGATAGTCCAGTTCCAGAAAGATGTCCGTTTCCATATTAGCGTCCGGTAGGGGAGATAGGCTATGGTGGAGGATAAGCCAATCTAAAAAAGTATGTTTTCAACTGTTTCCTGAAACCAGAAATGCTTTCTATGGTTCTGATGGCTTGAGGAAGCTTGTTCCACTCTGTGGGAGCCCCTGTTATGAAACTGCATAGCCCTGAGCGTTTATTTGGTTTAGATGACGAAATTGATAGGCGATTGCCCCGTGTGAGATCACTCCGCCTAATTAGAGCGGAGAGATATGGAGGTTGGCTCAAATGTATTGCTTTATAAATGAGGAGATTATATTTGAAAAGGGAGCCAGTGTAGTTCGTGCAGGAAGGGTGTAACATGACAGTATTTATTTAGCTTGCACACCGTCCGACATAAGGCATTTTGAACTCTCTGTAGTCTGCTAGTATATGCCTTTTTTGTGTTGTAAAGCACAGAAATAAACCCAAGTCTAACTCTTTAACCAGCTAATCTCAAGGGGAATCCCCCAGAAGCCCCCCCCCCGTGTGTCAACAGAACTGAGATATGTGAAGATATTACATACCACCCCCACAAGAGGGGGGCACGAACCTTGAGGCCTCTCCCACCTGTATTGTACAACAATTATTGATTGCCTCTGATGGGACTTAACCAGCTGAGATAAAGGGGAATCCCCTCGGAAGCCCGGGTGTTAACACAGCTGAAGATACATGAAGATATTACAAAATGCAAGACAGAGGTGTTATAGCACTACTCACCTGGGGGCTGCTGATACTTGGGCGCGGCTGGGGGAGGGGCCGAGTTCTGTCGTGCTATGGACGAGGATAAATCTTTCATCAACTCGTCTTTCTCCGTTTTTCTGGCAAAGCAGAAGTCATTGACCTTGGTCTGGAACTTTACCAGGAGCTGAGTAAGGTCATTGTAGAACTGAAAGAGACAAAAAGGTCAAGATTACCAACAAAATAACAAACAAAGAGTGTCCCTTGCAGGACGCTTAATTTTCCTATTTTGATGTCTGGAAAGCAGATATTGCTCAAGGTCATTGTAGAACTGAAGGACATAGAAGGTCAAAGTTACTGACTGAATAATTCCCATTTTGAAAAAGCAGAAATTGCTCGAGGTCATTGTGGAACTGAAAAATATAGAAAGGTCAAGGTTACTAGAAAGTAAAAGTCATTGTCCTTAGTTTGGAAAGTTTCTACAAGTTGTGAGGTCGTCAATGTAGAAGGTTAAAACTTTTTAAAAAGCCAGACGAAGTTCAAGGTCATTACAGAATTGAAACACAAAATGGTGAAGGAATTAGATGAATAAGAAAATAACAAATTTCAGAAAAGTAAGTATTTGTGTAGAAGTGAACGTGAAGAAATGTCAAAGTTACTAACAAACGAAATTTAAGGAATGTTTTTCAAGGAGGTAGTTGTACCTCTTTTACATTTTAATCATCATTCAAAGTTAGGCCTGGAAGTTTAAGCAGGAACTGACAGATGTCATTATAAGAACTAAAAGGTAGAAAAGGGCAAGGTTTCCAACAAAATGATTTTGAAGTTTGATGAGGCGATTTTACAACAAAAAACACTGTAAGGGAAGTGTTCAAAGTTGCTAAAATGATAAAGTTTTCAGTTTTATACTGCAGTCACTTTCTTATTCAAACATTGGGAAAGGCAGAAGTTGATTGAGGTCATTACAGAACTGAAACTTAGACACTTAGACAGGTAATACGGTTACTGACAAGTTTTAACATATCAAATTTTGTGTAGAGATGAATGATAGAAGAGTTCTAAGGTTATAAAAAGGTGCATTTTTACAGCTTGAAGTAATATTTTAATATCAACTGATACGTAAAGCAAAACAAGAATTGCATTTTTATCTCCCCAACCAATTCTGAACAATGGTTTTGTGATTTTTGATCTTTCACATTAGAGGCGGTACATCCCGCGGTAGAAGTTTTACTTGGGTGGCGGAACCGCCCCCCCCCCCCAGGTCACCCCATTTTATCCGAATTGTTCACATTACAGGCGGCAGCCACTGATTGGTCACAGGTTTTTAACCGTCAATAACAGTAGAACGACAATACTACAAATGTTGGTCACCGAGAAGCAACCTCAACTCACCTTCCGTAGCCGTCAGACAAACATGTGGCGAAATGGCCAATATCATATTATGTCACCTTATGTACACCGTGGACCACACCTTCAGTTACCGAAGTCAGAAATTCATATTCGCATGCGCGAAATCATCTGCGCATGCCCACGGTACCGAAACCAGAGGCGGAAAAGTTAAACAGTCTAAAACTTCCGTAGGACTCCCAAGGTAATGGACGGTTCGCCACTGACCCGCAAGGTCGCATACGGACATCAGACGGTGGTCCAAGGACAGGGACGTTTCACCAAATGCAGCCACCATGGGCGATACCGCCTGTAGTGTGAAAGGGGTATAATAATCTGCTCCCACACAAATTAGGCCTCATAAAAATATCTGATTACATTACCTTTGTCCCTTCCTCTAAGTTCCCTTTCAGCTCTACGAACATGTCATAGGCAGCAGCCAGGTCTTTCAGTTTCTGGTCGCGTGAGCCTGCGGGCTGATTCTTTGCCTTGGCAGCCATGAACTGGTCATTAGCACGCTGTCGAAGTTGCAAAATGTCATTTACTTCTACTTATGGCAACTTCTAGTTATGCCCACTTTCAGAAATGTCTGAAGTACTAAAGATACTATGTAATTTAACTCGCTTACAATAATTAATACTTGTCTGACCACTCTACTGAGAAATTTGTTTGGTGTTCAGACTTAATAACACAACACTGAGGAATCAGGTACAGAGTGTCACAATGGTGCTATTTTGTCACCCTTTTCTTGGATATTAACACTTCTGTACACACAAGATTTATAGGTTCTACTTACACCCTGTTATTCCCACTGAAAAGTGACACTTTGTGCATCAAATTAGCTTCTAGTTACGGCCACTTTCTGTAAGTTGAACTTCTAGTTATCCTCGTATTTTACACTAATGATTGTTGGGACTTGGAAACTACTTCTACTTATTGGCAGTATTCTACTTACGCCAGTTCTATTTATACCAACTCTACTGTTTGTTAAACTGCACCGTTTTTCTACATTTATGCATGGTTTTAATGTTTCATGTCAGTTGACTGTATGTGATATGATATTAATGTTTTTTGGGTCTCTTCCTTCATTCTTTGGCTTGTCACAAGTAGAGGGTGAGAATGGTTACTCGAGCCTCGATAGATGAGACAGTTAATGGTTCTGATCAAATGCACATACTTTTTCCTCGAGTACCCGTAAAACCCTGTACAAATAGAGTCACATGACCTAGAAGAAATGACAGCATTGCTCGAATGTAGATTTGGAATCACAACTTTAAACTTTTATTTTTTTTTGTTTGGTCCTTAAAATGAAGTAGATTCTTTTTAGAAACGTAAAATACCGTGCAAATCAAATGTAGGTTATATTTATTTGAGGTGAATGTGTCATAATATAGACCTTGTGTGGCATTTTTTCGCCATTTGGAAAGAGTTATTTAATCAATATACTGACGATTTTTAAAGAGTTCCTGTCATTGGCAATGCATAAACAACTGGAATAAAATATATATCTCTGGTTTATGTATTATAGCCACTGTGAAAACTGAGCCCGGTTTCACAAAGCCTCCCTTGGAAAGGACCTCCTTAAGTAAAGGAACGGCAGTTTCTTTTCTTAGGGAAAGGTCCCCTTAAATTTAAGATTCACAAAGCCTCCTTCAATTGTTCTTCCCAAAGGTGTTGCTTAAAACTTTACGAGGTAGCAAAAACTACAAAACATTGCTTGGAGGATGTTTCCTTAAATATAAGGTAGCTCCTATGCTCCCTTAAAAATAACGAGAGCTTCCTTAAGAGGTTACCTTTAAGGGAGGATGCTAAGTGAAACTGAGTTTCATTAAGCAAGGGATAAACTAAAGAAAAAGCTTAAATTTACATCGACCTTTACCTTAAGGCGGCTTTGTGAAACTGAAAGGAGTTTCGGTCTACTAGAGCGAGCCGAAAAGCCATCAGAGACACAAATAGTACATCACCCATCCCAGTACTCTCATAGCCTATTGCCGCTTATCTTCAGTGAACAGACAGATACTCGTCACGCCACAACACAATTCATGAAAGTCCGGAGACAAAAAAAAAATGAAAAAAGGGATTCCTAGAAGCACGAGCCTCGCCAGAGTTTGTGCATAAAAATAGTTTAAGATACTGGTTTCCATATTTTCGACAAACGTAACACTACCTTACCTGTACATTTGCCATGACGCTCTCCTGTCTGTGCACACTCTCTGTGACCTGCTGTCTCAGTGGTGTGAAGATTCTGTCCAGTTCCGACTCAGACATGGAATGTTCATCCAATGCTCCATCCTGAGCTAATGCCTGAGTAAACTTAGAACCTGGATAGTAAGAAAAAAAATAACAGTTCTATAGATTTATATGGGGTTTTACGTCGCTTTCAACACTGTACAGGTCATATCAGGACGGGTAGTTGGAAGGGCAGAGGAAACCAGTATATGCAGTTGGTCAAGGTTCTGTACTGTAAACTGCCGACCAACAGCAAGCAACTACCAGCTTTCCCACTTGAGGCCGTGCCAGGAACCGAACCCTGGCCTCAGAGGTGGGAGGCAAGAGTGTTACCACTCTGCCACCATGGCCCCTACTTGATATTTACATACATTATCTATATAGAACAAAGGGTTAAAAAGTACACAGGTGACATGCAATCAGGACAGTTTTATTCTCTTTTACCACTTTTTTTGCCACTTCTCAACATTAATGATGTACTTTTTTCATATATATTAATAAACAAAAAAGTGCCATGTTTCTCTGTTCATTGATTTGTCTTTTTCATATCTGTACAAATGAATTATTAGAAAAAAATATTGTACCCCAAACAAAGGATCATTGTTTTTGGACACTGCGACTTAGCCAATAAAGAGACTTAGTTAAAGTCCTTTAGTGAAATCGGCCCTGTTTGATCTCTGACTGTACTATATTCGTTTTATGGTTATTAAAATAGGGTTTTTTACATATGGTTATTCCTATGTGGTTATTTTGATTACCTATAATATACTTAGCTCTGTACATTCTCCGAACATCTCTTGACTTTTATTACAGCTTTTACTTAGTGGTTATTCATCCCATGTGGTTATTTCTATGTGGTTATTCATATGCGGTCATGTTTAGACTTACTCATATCACACTTGGCTGTTTTGATTTCATTTTCCACGACATCTCGTTCCGCTTTTATCGTTTCCACTTGTTCCATCAGAGCTTTCAACTCAACCACCACAGGGGAATTCTGTAACGCAGCCACTGGACTGCCACTGGGTACAAAGCGCTCTATTTCTTGCTGAAACATGAATGCATTACAGTCAGACTCCATTCTTCAGAGTTCTGTGGCCATATTTACAAAGAAGGACTAAGCTGAGTCAAAAATTAGATTAATGTTTACTGAAAATGGCTCAGCTATCCCTGGCTTAAAGAGGTATTCACAAAGTTAATTTTTCTAGTGCTGATTTGTTTATTTGGGGTTTTACGTCGCTTTCAACTCTGTACAGGTCATATCACGACGGGTAGTTGGAAGGGCAGAGGAAACCAGTACATAGAGTTCGCTAGGGTTCTGTACTGTAAACTGCCGACCAACGGCAAGCAACTACCAGCTTTCCCACTTCAGGCCATGACGGGGATCGAACCCTGGCCTCAGAGGTGGGAGGCGAGAGTGTTACCACTCTGCCACCGTGGCCCCCTTTTCTAGTGCTGAAGATTCAACCATATTTAATCCCAAACTTTAATCCATGTTGATGGCTGAATCAAAGTTAATAAAAAAAAAATTGAGACCAAAATTAACTCAAATCCTCGTCGAATACCAACTTTAGTTTAGCTGTGTCCTTTGACAAAACTCTTATTGAACTGGATTTAGGACTCTTGCACATTAGATTCTGTTAAATGGAGTTTAAGTGCCATAAAACTTCTTATTAGATTACATAAGATACATAGCACTGAGAATCGTCCCCAATTTTCATGGTCGAGTTATAGTTATAGATCGGGGGCGGTATTCACTAACATTCCTATCTTCGTCATAGTCCTAACTTTAGGATTTTTGTCATAAAAATATTTTAGGAAATTTGTCCTAGTGAAATTGGTCTTCACAAAGCATCATAGTCTTATCTTAGTCCTAACTATTGTCATAAAGTTAGGAATGTTCAGATGCTGTCTTAAATATTCAGGAAAGGTCCTAAAACCATGGCTGCAAAGCAGATGTTAGCGCATGACAGACGGAATCGTAGCTTTTTTTAAGGCGTGATCGGATATTTCGAGATAGAACAAAACCTGTGGATACATTATCCGATGAAGAACTACTGGGTTATTGAGATTTTCAACTTTGGCCTAAGACAGGTTCAGGAAAATTGTCCTAGCTAGGACATGCTTCGTGAATACCAAGTCGGAACTTTTCTTAAAACTAAGACGAATGTCATAAATTTTATGACTAAGATAGGACTAAGGAATTCAGAATTTAAATCATACCAGGGAATAACAAACTCAGGCCCTAGTTGGCGACACAGAAATTACACCCTGCAACTAGACTTACATCAGATTTACTGAGTACTGTGATCCCTTCCCGGTGAGCACTAAACCTCTCCTGTACCACCTTGTCTGCGCCCACTGCGTTGTTCAGTATGGCTCTGTATTTAGACGCCTCCTCTTTGATTGGCCCCGTCAAATGAGCCGAGGGCGTCCTCGTCCAGCGCTCCTTATATTTCTCTTTGAGTTGTCTGTCCGAAGATTCCTCTTCATTGAGATCTTTTTCGGCCTTTTGAGAGAGAAAAAAAAAATTTATGAATAAATCTGCATCCTTCCTGAGTCAGTAAAATAAATCAGTAAGTTATGGTTTGAGACAGATGTTACAGTTATGGATATCAAAATATATTTTTCCAGTGCTTTGAAACAAATGAAATCTGGTATTTTGTATGCTTGTCACGGACATGGTGAAATCCAACGGGCAGCATACATGGGCTGTAATTTACAACCTGAAATGGCTTTCGTCAGTAAAACATTATTTTCACCCAGTGAGTAAATTTTATTTTCACCCAGTATAATGTAAAATGGGATATACATTTTTTTTTTCCATCTTTTTTTTTCTTGCTCTGATGAAGTATCAGCCATTACAAAGCCTAAAATAAACAAAACGAAAAACTAAATACTAAAATTAATATAACTAAATAACTAATATTTTTTTGCGGTTCTCTGTTAACGACACTATATTTCAGTGATTTTGTGTAATCAGAGAATTCAGAAAATTCCCTCGAAATGTTTGTGGTAGCTGTTGTATTCAGTAAATGCTGGGAAGGAAATGTCGTAGTTGTTATTTCAATTCTGAATTAACAATGGTAAATCCATTCAGGGACTTTGCAAAATCCCTCAAATTTCAAGCACTTGTCGCAAATTTCCCAGCTAATTTTACAGATATTCACTATATCATATACAAACGTATTTACATAACTAGAATGGGCCAACTCGGTACCAACATATCCCCAGACAGGTCGTCACTCACGCAACATGTTTTGACTGGGTATTTTCCATGGGTCCACTTCTGTGTGCCATAATTTTGAGGAAAATACAATCAACCATTTATACAAGAACTTGAGTAATTCATCTTCATCATTCATCATTAATCTGCAATATTTTTATTTTGCAAAGCAAAATTGTATCCCCAGACGATAGGTCTAAATCCAACGTCATATATAACCTTATTACATAATTACCTCATTGAGAATCTCCTGGTTTCTCTTCAGTAGATCCGGAAGATCCGTCATAAGTTTTCCCAGGAAGTCGACTCCCCCTAATTCCCGTAATTTGGCTCCCTTTTCCAGTACAGACTGTGGCACTGCACTGCCAGAGAGGTCTTCCAATGCAGCCGGTAAGTTAAACGAAGAGAGGACTCTGAAAAAAATGACACCATAAAAAGTGTGGAAATATTTTGAAAGGGTTTGAGTGTGTATTATTGGAAAGTTAGCTGAGGCAGCGTATATTCTTAAATTTTATCATGAGAGAAGAGACATAAAGGCTGAGATATCTAGAATGTCTCGGAGGGGTGAGGCGAGTTGTTACCACAGTGTCCCCACCACCCCTTGGCATTTGGTTTAAACTAGGGCTGTGACGGGTACAAAAAACGGCATCGAGTACTCGCCCTCTGACAACCGGCCCGAATTCGAGTAACCGCGAGATTTAGTTCCCAAGTCTGCTGTAAACAAATAGTCGGTTCCGGAGACGAAAGTTTTGAAGAAAAACGTCTTCTATTTGACCATATACTATAGAACATGAAGTAAATTGTATGTTTTCAAGCGAAAATAACAACTTTAATTGATATTATGTGACGGAAATGCTGAAATGTAGCATATTTTACACAGGCGTTTGATTACGTGGGCGATAATACAATACCTCGCGAGTAACTGAGTTTTTAAAATGGACTCGAGTACAAGCCGTGACTGCCTCATACACCGAGGCTCGAGTACTCATTCGCAGCCCTAGTTTAAACCAGTGTCACTTGGTGCCACACTGTTTAAATACTTATACGAAGTGACAGGAAGAAAAATTCACAATCACCACCAGGCCAATGCATTTTAATATGTGCTTATAGTCCTATTTGATAACTCCGTTTATGAATTTGTCGAGTCATCAAAGATCAATGGCTGCTAGTGTTTGTTGATTATTTGTCCATTTTTCTGACTGATGAGTGACTCCTAATCGATTATTTTACTCTAATGTTGGTCATTAGTTTCAGAAACACTTTCCGGGATAAAGTGTAGGTCAATCCGTTAAGAATAATGGTGTTCCGACATTTAGAACCTGCCAAAAGTACCCACCTCCTGTAAATATGGCGGTAGATATAAACAAAGTCACACTTCATGACAAATCTGTCAATTTATTAGGTAATAATGTCTAGTATATTTAAAAAATACGTGGATATTGAGGTACATTAGGAAGGGTAAGATTTAATCTTAAAATTCGATTATTAGAAAATGACAGTGACCAATCGTGATTGTACACTATCACCAATGATTAATCGAGCAAAAAAAAAAACAAACGTTTAATTGTCCAAACACTAATGGCCACTCTCAGACGTAATCGGGTGTCTACCCTTAGAGGTAACTTAATAAAATACACATAAGTTGCAATAACTACCCCTGAAAATCATCAAAGCACAGTACACTTACCCATTCATCAACTGGGTAGCCTCTCTGAGTCTCCCGATCTCCATGTTGACAATTTCCGCCTTCCTGTTTTCAAAGGCAACCAACGCTTGATGGACGGCGAGAGGAACGACCTTACTGAACACATCTGTGAATCAATACAACACCAGGATACCCCATATTCAAAAACATTCTGATTTTCATAATTATTGTTATGCTAAGAATTTTTTTACAGCAACAAACCATATTCACAAAAAAAAAAAAAAAATCTTACAATAAGAATTATAAGAGTAAACTTTTTAAAATTTGTGTTAAATTTTAAGACTTAGACAAGTTGGATTTGATAGCTGCATAGAAAACAGGTAGCTTCAGTATACTTTATTTGTCTTTTGTTGATCAACACATAGGTAGAGTAAGAAATCTAAAATTCGCCAGGAATCTAAAATTCGCCACCTCTAAAACCTTAGTTAATTTTATGAAGAAAATGATGTTTTTGTCCAAAAATTGGTATTTTTCAGTTCAAAAAGCCTTAATTTACTATACAGTCAACAAATCTCACCACAATTCATTTATTTTATTAGTATTTTCACATGTGGCGAATTTCAGATATGTGGCGAATTTTAGATTTCTTACTCTATATAAAATGTAAACAACACATATACAAGAGAAAGAAATATAGGAAAAGTACTAGGAATGGGTCGGTGAGAAAAATGTGTAGATTGGGAGGTCACCAATGCAAAACCGTACTGATTCCGGGACTCCCGGGCGTTTTAGTATAACCCCAATCAAACATGGACATTTCCTGTTGACGAAATCACAATAAAAGTCCTCTAATGCACACAATACGAGATAAAACGTATGCAATTTCTTCAGATTTGTAGTATGTTTCCAACATTTAAAGTTTTCTTTTGATCATATTTTTTTATAAGCGAGATAGATGTTATAAAGTGTCGTAAGAAAAAACATGGCAGTTCTGCTCAAAGTAATCGCTATAAAGAAGTCTGCAAAATGAATGAAAATATGGAATAAAAACTTATAATTTCTTCAGACTTTGGGTATGATTCTACTATTTTAACCCTTCCTTCTATTATATTATGTCAGCAAGCGAAGTGGCGGTTTTAAAATCTAGCCATGGTAGTCAGTAATATGCTCTCGATACCGAGACCTCGGGCATACCGACCCATCCCTAAAACATACGTTAGCTCTGCCGATTTGTTCCCAGTAAAGAGACAGAGGACAAAGCAAATGCCAGAAATCCCAAAATTCTGGCAAAATATTCTGCGGCAAAAAGACACAAGAAAAGAAAATTGAGTATTATATACAATACACTTTTTAAAAAATAAAATATTGTTCAACCCGTTTTGAAACTTATTGATCCTTTTTGCCCATTTTACATTTTGCGGCCACTTGTATTCACCCATATATTTATTAGTGTTGAACTAAAATATGCCACTTATCATTTCGCTTGGGACTAAAATAACTGCAACTGTTATTCAGTGGCAAGAACCGGTATTGAAAAAGCTATATATTTCTCCTCAATGCCTGGCTCTCCTTGTTTGACAACAGTTTGCATATATGCCACCACTCGGCCCTAATTTGGAAATCGAATTTCTGGAAATTTGGCTCATTCACCCAGCATCGCCAACTGGTTTACACCCCTGAATGATATACTCTTTTGATCCCTCTACCTGTAAAATTTGCGCTGAACCTATCAGGCATTGGCGTGGGTTTGGCCACCGGGTGCTTTCCCAGTGACGGCAGACTGCTGAATTCTGGGAGTTTGGCGTGGTAGATGAAGTTATTGTCTTTCTCTGCCTCAGTCAGTGACCTCTGGATTTTCTTGGCGTAGTCGCCGAATATGAAGGCGTACCCCCCTCTTCTCTCTGCTTCCTCCATTAGCTTCTGGGCGTGCTGTGAAATAAAGAAACAAGCAATCAGTGCCCATGAACGGGCTCTCTGTCGGCTGACTTTGTGTTTCGAGCTTCAGAGTACAAGTTAAAGTGGATAAGGACGTGTCTGAAAATAGCTATTGCTCAGCTATGCAATGAGCTACAGGTCTGCACTTTTACTATGTTATAGATGACCCAACAGTAGGTGAAAAACATATTTAAATGCAAAGTGATGCCATCATGTCAGCTGACACTAACAGGAAGTAAAATTCATGAAAACAAAACATGGCAGTTAAACAAAAGGAAATCAAAATAGAAGTGCTAAAATATACAAAAATATGAAATAAAGTTTATAATTTCTCTAGATTTAGGGTTCGTTTCTAATATTTTAAATTTTATCACAATATTATGGGCTGACATTCAAAATGCCGGTTGTAAAGTGTCGTCACGGTATTCAAGTGAAATGGTCTCAACACCGAGATACCGGTGTTACCGACCCTGCCCTAAAATAATTAAAGTAACTTACCTGTAACCTTACGATTTCCTCCCCGAATTCCTTGGAATCTTTGTGAACTTGACTCTGATAGTATTCGGCTAGACCATGGAACGCAGCCTGTTTGCTTACTACACTCGGTATCCAGTCCTGTTGATGCAAAGAGAAACCATACAAAAAGACCCCATAATGTGTTATAAATAAAAGAAAGAAATGTACAAATTGAGAAAAAAGTGGAAAACCATGTATGCCTACTCCAACATAAGGAAAAACTTGATTAACTAAAAGGCACTACAAATTATTTTTAAGCGCACTTCTAGGAATCATTTTTTTTTTTCGTTTTTTTTTTTGGTCTCCGGACTTTCATGAAATATGGCGTAGTGTGATAAGTATCTGTCTCTGCACTGAAGTTAAGTGGCAATGGGCCATGTTAGTACTTGGATGGGTGACCGTCTGAGTTCTAGACCAGCTGTGGGATGTGTCTGAGTTGGAATTACTTTGTGTCCCCAGACTTTCACGAATTACAGTGCACTGCTCGTGTCTCTGAGGGCTGTGCATCTCGTGCATGTAGACCGAAAGACTCTTCGGCCTTGTTGTATATGAATATTGCTTTGATGTTTATTGTACGGTTCTCATACTGAGTACAAAAGGTTGTAAACAAGCATCTATGTATAATCCAACATAAGCAAACACAAAATATGTTATTTAATAAAGGGAACTACAATTTAATTTTGGTGTGTGAAATATTCCTTTGATGTCCATTATATGTTTCTTAATTAATACAAATTTACATAAAAAAAATAGAGAATGATTTTAGCATTGAAATACACTAAATAGAAAGAACCCGAATTTCATTGGGTAAAAAAATAATATTCAGTAGATTCTATAATAACTGACTGACGGTGATGTATTTTTTACAAAATAGGGGCATTTATAACAAGAAAAATGTCACAGTTTAAAGCTTCTGTGTACCACAGTTAAACAACTACCTTAAAATATTTCTTTATCTCACTTTCCCTCTTTTAGTTTCCTTTTTGTTTTTTTAAAAAACATAATGCAGTTTTATTCACCTTTTTTTTCACAAGGAACCCTGACGCCCGGGGAGACAAGGGTGGCCAGTTTTTTTATACTTTTCTTGCTTCTTAATTTTATTGCAACGTGGATAGAAAATTGTAAAAAAAAAATAAATAATGCACACTATTTCACCACATGCTCACCTATCTACAAGTTCCTATTTATTGAGTTCATTGTAACTAGTGGAGTCATCGTCCGGGTATATGAAGTCTTGATACCGTGAACAAAATAGTGAGCGATATCGTGGTGTCATCGTTTCACAAATTAAACCTAAATTTGCTCTTTAAATAATGTGCATTGACAACTAATACTGAAATAAAATAGATTTTATGTTTCATATGTGTCAGTTGTTAAAATGGTGGATATTTGAAGCAATAAAAAGTAAAGAAAACTTACGTTTTTTCACTTCCTGTAGGAAGTGGAAAGGGTCATCACCATAGTTACATCATAAATCAAAACAAAACCGCATAAAAGTAGAAGTTAGATGAATATTTCACCATATTTTTATTAAATCCCTTCGAAAATAAGCTAAAGTTAATGGTTGAATATGTTTACGAGATGCATCACGGATGATCATTAATCCTCGATTATGGTCTATTTTTTTCATCACCGGTGAATCTGCGATATCCCCGCTCATGATGACGCCACTAATTGTAACATAAAATTTTTTTCTTTAATGATTCTTAATATCAAATACAGCCTTACCTTGGGCCAGAGTAGCTTCAATGTCTGTAACTGCAGCAAATTCATCGCATCGGCATAGAAATCCGAGCACTGCATGGCCAGCTTTGCAATAATCAGAGGCTTCATTCTATCTGGAAATGAAATAGCAAAAATAACTGAGATAATACTGTTTCACCCAGTCGAGCACTCTATTACCCCTTTCACATTACAGGTGATATCACCCGCGGTGACCCGCAATTGGATGACCATCTGATTTCAGTACCGTTAGCATTTTCATTTTTAATTAAAATTTTGCTTCTTAAGTTACTTTCTTTATTGGGACAGCATTCACAGAATTATAGAATTTAACAGTTTTACTCTGTAGATCTATCACCTACTCCTGCGTCACTCACCATTCATGGCCTTTCTAACGAAGCAGTCCTGTGCCTGAGCCAAGGTCAAGGCCGACAGGGCTGAAAGTGTGTCGGGATGCAGGTCAGGTGTGGGGTCACCTTGTACATGTGACAGCACACAGTCTTTCAGGTAGCCGTAAATACCACTGCTTTGCTGGATAAAACATAGGAAAAGCAAGCAATAAGTGTCCGAAGGAATTGGTCACATATAGAGTTGGTACAGACATTGAGAACTGACAGGATAAGCCATGCAAGAGAAGAAATTTGGTCCTGGGTGCATAACATATTTAAACAGAATTCTCTAAATGCCATAGTTTTTGAGTTATGACTGATTTACTCAACACACGGAAAATTGGTTTTGCTAACAAAAAATGAAGTAGCCCTTATGAAGAAGTAGGGATGGGTAGGTACCAATAATGTGTACATCGGGAGGTCGCCAGTGCAAAATTGTACTAATTCTGGGACTCTGTGTTTTAGTACACCCCAACCAAATATGGACGTTTCCTCGTAACGACATCGCAATAAAAGTGCCCAAAATGCACAACATATGAGATAATAACTTATATAATTTCTTCAGATTTCTTGTTTGTTCCCAATATTTTAAGTTTTCCTTCAATTACAGGTGAGATTAAGTTCATAAAGTGTCATAACCAAAACATGGCAGTTCTGCTTAACACAATCACTATGAACGTCTGCAAGTGGACAAAAATATGGGGAATAAAAGCTTACAATTTCTTCATATTTTGGATATTTTTCTAATATTTTAACTCTTCCTTCCATTATATGTGTTCACAAGCGAAGCAGTGGGTTGTAAAATCTCATCATGGTATTTCAGTAAAAGGCTCTCCATATGGAGATACCGGGCCTACCAAACTATCCCTATGAAGTTATTAAAAACTGTCGAACTTATGCATTAGAATGTAAGCAGACTGTAACCTTTCTTGTGTTCTGTATGGTAGTATACTTTACAAACTTAACTTAAGATGGGCTATAGGTTGGCAAATCAGAAATTCTAACTGTAAAATTTGCCTACTACAAAGAATGCTCATAGAAAAAATCCTCCTAGAAAGGATGCATATTGCATAATTTGTATTATATGTAAATGTGTGCCTTGAGAAATACCAAACAAATAAGTTAATTTATTGCACTAGAAAATTTTACCGTTCTTGAGACGAAATGAAATTTTGAGTTTAATTAATGTTGATTTTTTGGTCTTTTGGTTTTATGTGACTGTGTAATACTTAGGAGGCTTGTTTAGAGGCCTTTTTTGCTAGGTGGAAAATATTCCTGGAGGAATTTTTCCAGGAGATATTTGTCCCGAATTTGCTACAGAGAGGGACCTCCATACATTGTTTATCTTTGAGGCTTTCTATGCCTCTCAACGTTCACTGTATGGACTTACTCTGAGGAATTTAAAACAAGATATTTTAACAAATAAACCCTACCACCAGTACAATACTTATCAGTTGGGAAAACATTCACATACAATAGACTGTAAAATTGGAACCAGTGTAGATCAAAATCAGAAAATGCTGTGTTATTGGCAAGTACACATGGAGGTAGCCCATGACTTCAACCAAATTTTATGGATACAAGAGACTCCAGTTAATACATGTGTAACTTTACTCAAAAGGAAGCCTTTGTATTAAATAAAAGCTCTGAAATATTACCAACTGGAAAAGCTTACAAGATTCATAAACAAATGAAGAACTAGTAAAGGAATCATATTCTGATATTTCAATATCGATCTATACATCCTTCAAAATTTCAATATCGATATTGAAAGTGTTAATTTCAATATCGTTTCCAACACCTGCCAGGAAGAATGTTTAAAATACTGTTATACATTAAAAGATTTATTCCGAGATGTTTCATGAAATGTAATGACACTTGTAGGGAGCTTGTATTAAATTCATTGTCAGTTTTATACGTCTTGTATGTTAGCAAAAATTTTTTTGATAACTGAAGGATCAACAAGTGCAAAATAATGGACTTTATGGCGTGAAACGATATTTCAATATCGATCGATATGCAAAGCCAAATCAGAATTGGATATCGCTATTGAAGCTGCACTTCAATCCCAACACTATGAAGAACTGTAAAATACTGAAACAAACCATGAATAGTTTTGCTGCTGTTTTCAGACCATCATCAGAAGTAGGGCTCTGACTTTCACCTATCTGACTGGACATGGCAGCAATGTTGAACCACAGGCAGACCTTCTCCAAATTTGCCGAAGCCAGTTCTATAAAGGAATACAGGAAAACATTCAAAGGAATTATCAATCAAGTGTCCCAGTAACTGATGTCATCGTCAATCATTATTACGGTACATGTAACACAATAAATACTTTTATAGCACTTAATCCACATCATACTTGGGGTCAAAATGAAGGCAAGCAAAATCCTGAATCTAGGGATCAAGCCAGACTGACTACAGAGAGATATTATTGAGGTACAGTAGATTTAGCATAGGTAGAACTGCTATACGTAGAATATTGCCATAAGCAGAAGTAGTTCTCTGAGTCCCAAAAATTATTAGTGCAAAATATAAGGATAACTAGAGGATCGCTCGCAAAAAAAAAAGATAATGTTTTTGCATAGCAAAAACAAAGCGTCCCGAAAAGGATATAAAGGTGAGTGCTAAAGTATTAAGAAAATGCTTCGTTTCTAGCCTTATACTGTTGTGGCAACCAAAGTCAGCGCAGTCTGCTCTATCTAGCACGGTTTTCAAGATATAAGCATTTTTGTGTTTTGCAAAAAATAAAAAAATTAACTAGAGGATCGCTTGCAAAAAAAAAAGATAATGTTTTTGCATAGCAAAAACAAAGCGCCCCGAAAAGGATATAAAGGTGAGTGCTAAAGTATTAAGAAAATGCTTCGTTTCTAGCCTTAACTGTTGTGGCAACCAAAGTCAGCGCAGTTTGCTCTATCTAGCACGGTTTTCAAGATATAAGCATTTTTGTGTTTTGCAAAAAATAAAAAAATTAAAAATGTCCGCTATATTTGGCGAGACAAAAATATTTTGAAAATTGGCATGGCTACTCTGCAGAGATACCCAGCAGGTCCAAAATTTTGTTGAGTTCGCTCCATATAGCACGGTTTTCGAGATATAAGCATTTTTGTGTTTTGCAAAAACTTTGAAAATTCAAAATGGCCACCATTTTTGGGGAGACAAAAATTTTTGTCAAGACCACTGCCGCGGTGTGCATCTCCCGCCGAGCATTAAAGCAGAAGAAATAGCTTTTCCGAGATATTCACAACTTTTCATTTTCGTGTATGAAAGTTCTTCCAAAAGTAGGTGAATGAGTTATTTGAGAAAAATTGGCTATCTGCAATACTTTTAGAGATAATTCACATTTACTCATTTTCAGTAGGTGAGTAATTAGCTATGGGTCTGAAACTTCACCAAGTAAAAGCTCTGCCAAAAGTAGGTGAATGAGTTATTTGAGAAAAATTGGCTATCTGCAATACTTTTAGAGATAATTCGCATTTACTCATTTTGAGTAGGTGAGTAATTAGCTATGGGTCTGAAACTTCACCAAGTGAAAGCTCTCCCAAAAGTAGGTGAATGAGTTATTTGAGAAAAATTGGCTATCTGCAATACTTTTAGAGATAATTCGCATTTACTCATTTTGAGTAGGTGAGTAATTAGCTATGGGTCTGAAACTTCACCAAGTGAAAGCTCTCCCAAAAGTAGGTGAATGAGTTGAGAAAAATTGGCTATCTGCAATACTTTTAGAGATAATTCGCATTTACTCATTTTGAGTAGGTGAGTAATTAGCTATGGGTCTGAAACTTCACCAAGTGAAAGCTCTCCCAAAAGTAGGTGAATGATTAATTTGACAAAAATTGGCTATCTGCAATACTTTTAGAGATAATTCACATTTACTCATTTTCAGTAGGTGAGTAATTAGCTATGGGTCTGAAACTTCACCAAGTGAAAGCTCTCCCAAAAGTAGGTGAATGAGTTATTTGAGAAAAATTGGCTATCTGCAATACTTTTAGAGATAATTCGCATTTACTCATTTTGAGTAGGTGAGTAATTAGCTATGGGTCTGAAACTTCACCATGTGAAAGCTCTCCGACAAGTAGATGAATGATTAATTTGACAAAAATTGGCTATCTGCAATACTTTTAGAGATAATTCACATTTACTCATTTTCAGTAGGTGAGTAATTAGCTATGGGTCTGAAACTTCACCAAGTGAAAGCTCTCCCAAAAGTAGGTGAATGAGTTATTTGAGAAAAATTGGCTATCTGCAATACTTTTAGAGATAATTCGCATTTACTCATTTTGAGTAGGTGAGTAATTAGCTATGGGTCTGAAACTTCACCATGTGAAAGCTCTCCCACAAGTAGATGAATGATTAATTTGACAAAAATTGGCTATCTGCAATACTTTTAGAGATAATTCACATTTACTCATTTTCAGTAGGTGAGTAATTAGCTATGGGTCTGAAACTTCACCAAGTGAAAGCTCTCCCAAAAGTAGGTGAATGAGTTATTTGAGAAAAATTGGCTATCTGCAATACTTTTAGAGATAATTCGCATTTACTCATTTTGAGTAGGTGAGTAATTAGCTATGGGTCTGAAACTTCACCATGTGAAAGCTCTCCCACAAGTAGATGAATGAGTTATTTGATAAAAATTGGGTATCCGCAATACTTTTAGAGATAATTCGCATTTACTCATTTTGAGTAGGTGAGTAATTAGCTATGGGTCTGAAACTTCACCATGTGAAAGCTCTTCCAAAAGTAGGTGAATGAGTTATTTGAGAAAAATTGGCTATCTGCAATACTTTAAGAGATAATTCGCATTTACTCATTTTGAGTAGGTGAGTAATCATCTACGGGTCTGAAATTTTTTGTTTGAAAATTGGCATGGCTACTCTGCAGAGATACCCTGTGGGTCAAAAATTTCGTCGAAATCGCTCTATCTAGCAGGGTTTTCGAGATATAAGCATTTTTATGTTTTGCAATTTTTGCGAAAAATTCGAAAATTCAAAATGGCCGCCATTTTTGGCGAGACAAAATTTTTTTTCAAAATTGGGATAACTACTCTGCAGAGATACCCTGCGGGACAAAAATTTCGTCGAAATCGCTCTATCTAGCAGGGTTTTCGAGATATAAGCATTTTTATGTTTTGCAATTTTTGCGAAAAATTCGAAAATTCAAAATGGCCGCCATTTTTGGCGAGACAAAATGTTTTTGAAAATTGGCATGGCTACTCTGCAGATATACCCTGTGGGTCAAAAATTTCGTCGAAATCACTCTATCTTGCAGGGTTTTCGAGATATAAGCATTTTTATGTTTTGCAATTTTTGCGAAAAATTCGAAAATTCAAAATGGCCGCCATTTTGGGCGAGACAAAAATTTTTTCAAACTTGGGATAACTACTCTGCAGAGATACCCTGTGGGCCAAAAATTTCGTCGAAATCGCTCTATCTAGCACGGTTTTTGAGATATAAGCATTTTTGTGTTTTTTGCAATTTTTGCGAAAATTTCGAAAATTCAAAATGGCCGCCATTTTGGGCGAGACAAAAATTTTTTGAAAATTGGGAAACCTACTCCGCAGAGATACCCTGTGGGTCAAAAATTTCGTCGAAATCGCTCTATCTAGCACGGTTTTCGAGATATAAGCATTTTTGTGTTTTCCTTATTTGGAAAATTCGTAATGATTAATTAATCATTAATTACTCGGCCATTTCTTGACCAATCAATGCCAAAATCTAATGATTTCCAGATTTTAATAGAATGAATGTATTTGCCAAGTTTCAGGTGAATTGATAAAATTGCTTTCAAGTTATCATCCGGACAAGCTTCCCCATCGAAAAAAGACATTTTTGGTCATGTGACCTCTCTGATTGGTTGAAATGTCACTGCAGCATATTCAAAAAAATTCCCCAAGGCTACTGCCTAAACCTGCCAAATTTGAAAAGAATCCGCCTAACGGTTACAGAGTTATAAGGAAAACAAAATGCGGAGCCGGCGGAGCCTGAAGCTCTCCCATACACAAACAAGCGTCCCTTGCGGGACGCTTAATAATACATACGTAACAGTAGCTTTTAGGTATAATGGCAATTTTAGATTGAAATAGAAAACCAGTGATCTTGATCTGTAAATGGTGACCTTGAAAGTTAGGCCGTATTTTCATAACCTCTGATGTCCATGTGAAACAACTGCCAACAATCATGATAAATAAATGTATCTAATTTGATAAGCTTTCAATAAATCAGACCCATATATATTAACAGTGTGTGGTCTCAAGGGGAAAAAATTGTAACAGATATATCTTCACCTGATAAAATACAACAAAGTGCACTCAAGATTACAGCAAAACAAGTAGAACTAGAGGATCGCTCGCAAAAAAAAAAGATAATGTTTTTGCATAGCAAAAACAAAGCGTCCCGAAAAGGATATAAAGGTGAGTGCTAAAGTATTAAGAAAATGCTTCGTTTCTAGCCTTATACTGTTGTGGCAACCAAAGTCAGCGCAGTCTGCTCTATCTAGCACGGTTTTCAAGATATAAGCATTTTTGTGTTTTGCAAAAAATAAAAAAATTTAAAATGTCCGCTATATTTGGCGAGACAAAAATATTTTGAAAATTGGCATGGCTACTCTGCAGAGATACCCAGCAGGTCCAAAATTTTGTTGAGTTCACTCCATATAGCACGGTTTTCGAGATATAAGCATTTTTGTGTTTTGCAAAAACTTTGAAAATTCAAAATGGCCACCATTTTTGGGGAGACAAAAATTTTTGTCAAGACCACTGCCGTGGTATGTATCTCCCGCCGAGCATTAAAGCAGAAGAAATAGCTTTTCCGAGATATTCACAATTTTTCATTTTCGTGTGTGAAAGGTCTTCCAAAAGTAGGTGAATGAGTTATTTGAGAAAAATTGGCTATCTGCAATACTATTAAGAGATAATTCACATTTACTCATTTTGAGTAGGTGAATAATTATCTATGGGTCTGAAACTTCACCAAGTGAAAGCTCTCCCAAAAGTAGGTGAAGTTATTTGAGAAAAATTGGCTATCTGCAATACTTTTAGAGATAATTCGCATTTACTCATTTTGAGTAGGTGAGTAATTAGCTATGGGTCTGAAACTTCACCATGTGAAAGCTCTCCCACAAGTAGATGAATGAGTATTTGAGAAAAATTGGGTATCCGCAATACTTTTACAGATAATTAGCATTTACTCATTTTGAGTAGGTGAATAAATAGCTATGGGTCTGAAACTTCACAGAGTGAAAGCTCTCCCAAAAGTAGGTGAATGAGTTATTTGAGAAAAATTGGCTATCTACAATACTTTTAGAGATAATTCACATTTACTCATTTTGAGTAGGTGAATAATTAGCTATGCGTCTGAAACTTCACCAAGTGAAAGCTCTCCCAAAAGTAGGTGAATGAGTTATTTGAGAAAAATTGGCTATCTGCAATACTTTTAGAGATAATTCGCATTTACTCATTTTGAGTAGGTGAGTAATTTGCTATGGGTCTGAAACTTCACCAAGTGAAAGCTCTCCCAAAAGTAGGTGAATGAGTTATTTGAGAAAAATTGGCTATCTGCAATACTTTTAGAGATAATTCGCATTTACTCATTTTGAGTAAGTGAGTAATTAGCTATGGGTCTGAAACTTCACCAAGTGAAAGCTCTCCCAAAAGTAGGTGAATGAGTTATTTGAGAAAAATTGGCTATCTGCAATACTTTTAGAGATAATTCGCATTTACTCATTTTGAGTAGGTGAGTAATTAGCTACGGGTCTGAAACTTCACCAAGTGAAAGCTCTCCCAAAAGTAGGTGAATGAGTTATTTGAGAAAAATTGGCTATCTGCAATACTTTTAGAGATAATTCACATTTACTCATTTTCAGTAGGTGAGTAATTAGCTACGGGTCTGAAACTTCACCAAGTGAAAGCTCTGCCAAAAGTAGGTGAATGAGTTATTTGAGAAAAATTGGCTATCTGCAATACTTTTAGAGATAATTCGCATTTACTCATTTTGAGTAGGTGAGTAATTAGCTATGGGTCTGAAACTTCACCAAGTGAAAGCTCTCCCAAAAGTAGGTGAATGAGTTATTTGAGAAAAATTGGCTATCTGCAATACTTTTAGAGATAATTCGCATTTACTCATTTTGAGTAGGTGAGTAATTAGCTATGGGTCTGAAACTTCACCATGTGAAAGCTCTCCCAAAAGTAGGTGAATGAGTTATTTGAGAAAAATTGGCTATCTGCAATACTTTTAGAGATAATTCGCATTTACTCATTTTGAGTAGGTGAGTAATTAGCTATGGGTCTGAAACTTCACAGAGTGAAAGCTCTCCCAAAAGTAGGTGAATGAGTTATTTGAGAAAAATTGGCTATCTGCAATACTTTTAGAGATAATTCGCATTTACTCATTTTGAGTAGGTGAGTAATTAGCTATGGGTCTGAAACTTCACCATGTGAAAGCTCTCCCAAAGGTAGGTGAATGAGTTATTTGAGAAAAATTGGCTATCTGCAATACTTTTAGAGATAATTCGCATTTACTCATTTTGAGTAAGTGAGTAATTAGCTATGGGTCTGAAACTTCACCAAGTGAAAGCTCTCCCAAAAGTAGGTGAATGAGTTATTTGAGAAAAATTGGCTATCTGCAATACTTTTAGAGATAATTCACATTTACTCATTTTCAGTAGGTGAGTAATTAGCTATGGGTCTGAAACTTCACCAAGTGAAAGCTCTGCCAAAAGTAGGTGAATGAGTTATTTGAGAAAAATTGGCTATCTGCAATACTTTTAGAGATAATTCGCATTTACTCATTTTGAGTAGGTGAGTAATTAGCTATGGGTCTGAAACTTCACAGAGTGAAAGCTCTCCCAAAAGTAGGTGAATGAGTTATTTGAGAAAAATTGGCTATCTGCAATACTTTTAGAGATAATTCGCATTTACTCATTTTGAGTAAGTGAGTAATTAGCTATGGGTCTGAAACTTCACCAAGTGAAAGCTCTCCCAAAAGTAGGTGAATGAGTTATTTGAGAAAAATTGGCTATCTGCAATACTTTTAGAGATAATTCGCATTTACTCATTTTGAGTAGGTGAGTAATTAGCTATGGGTCTGAAACTTCACCATGTGAAAGCTCTCCCAAAAGTAGGTGAATGAGTTATTTGAGAAAAATTGGCTATCTGCAATACTTTTAGAGATAATTCGCATTTACTCATTTTGAGTAAGTGAGTAATTAGCTATGGGTCTGAAACTTCACCAAGTGAAAGCTCTCCCAAAAGTAGGTGAATGAGTTATTTGAGAAAAATTGGCTATCTGCAATACTTTTAGAGATAATTCGCATTTACTCATTTTGAGTAGGTGAGTAATTGGCTATGGGTCTGAAACTTCACCATGTGAAAGCTCTTCCAAAAGTAGGTGAATGAGTTATTTGAGAAAAATTGGCCATCTGCAATACTTTTAGAGGTAATTCGCATTTACTCTTTTTGAGTAGGTGAGCAATTAGCTATGGGTCTGAAACTTCACCAAGTGAAAGCTCTTTGGGATAGCTGCTCTGCAGAGATGCCCTGAAGATAAAAAATTTCGTCGAAATCGCTCTATGTAGCACGGTTTTCGAAATATTAGCATTTTTGTGTTTTGCAATTTTTGCGCAAAAATTCGAAAATTCAAAATGGCCGCCATTTTTGGCAAGACAAAATTTTTTTGAAAATTGGCATGGCTACTCTCCAGAGATACCCAGTGGGTCAAAAATTTCGTCGAAATCGCTCTATCTAGCACGGTTTTCGAGATATAAGCATTTTGGTGTTTTGCAATTTTGCGAAAAATTCGAAAATTCAAAATGGCCGCCATTTTTTGCGAGAAATTTTTTGTTTGAAAATTGGCATGGCTACTCTGCAGAGATACCCTGTGGGTCAAAAATTTCGTCGAAATCGCTCTATCTAGCAGGGTTTTTGAGATATAAGCATTTTTATGTTTTGCAATTTTTGCGAAAAATTCGAAAATTCAAAATGGCCGCCATTTTTGGCGAGACAAATTTTTTTGAAAATTGGCATGGCTACTCTGCAAATATACCCTGCGGGTCAAAAATTTCGTCGAAATCGCTCTATCTAGCAGGGTTTTCGAGATATAAGCATTTTTATGTTTTGCAATTTTTGCGAAAAATTCGAAAATTCAAAATGGCCGCCATTTTTGGCGAGACAAAATTTTTTTCAAAATTGGGATAACTACTCTGCAGAGATACCCTGAGGGTCAAAAATTTCGTCGAAATTGCTCTATCTAGCACGGTTTTCGAGATATAAGCATTTTTGTGTTTTGCAATTTTTGCGAAAATTTCGAAAATTCAAAATGGCCGCCATTTTTGGCGAGACAAAAATTTTTTGAAAATTGGGAAAAGTACTCCGCAGAGATATCCTGCGGGTCAAAAATTTTGTCGAAATTGCTCTATCTAGCACGGTTTTTGAGATATAAGCATTTTTGTGTTTTGCAATTTTTGCGAAAATTTCGAAAATTCAAAATGGCCGCCATTTTGGGCGAGACAAAAATTTTTTGAAAATTGGGAAAACTACTCCGCAGAGATACCCTGCGGGTCAAAAATTTCGTCGAAATCGCTCTATCTAGCACGGTTTTCGAGATATAAGCATTTTTGTGTTTTCCTTATTTGGAAAACTCGTAATGATTAATTAATCATTAATTACTCGGCCATTTCTTGACCAATCAATGCCAAAATCTAATGATTTCCAGATTTTAATAGAATGAATGTATTTGCCAAGTTTCAGGTGAATTGATAAAATTCCTTTCAAGTTATCATCCGGACAAGCTTCCCCATCGAAAAAAGACATTTTTGGTCATGTGACCTCTCTGATTGGTTGAAATGTCACTGCAGCATATTCAAAAAAATTCCCCAAGGCTACTGCCTAAACCTGCCAAATTTGGAAAGAATCCGCCTAACGGTTACAGAGTTATAAGGAAAACAAAATGCGGAGCCGGCGGAGCCGGCGGAGCCGGCGGAGCCGGCGGAGCCGCCGGAGCCGGCGGAGCCGGCGGAGCTGGAAGCTCTCCCATACACAAACAAGCGTCCCTTGCGGGACGCTTAAAAATGTCCGCTATATTTGGCGAGACAAAAATATTTTGAAAATTGGCATGGCTACTCTGCAGAGATACCCAGCAGGTCTAAAATTTTGTTGAGTTCGATCCATATAGCACGGTTCTCGAGATATAAGCATTTTTGTGTTTTGCAAAAACTTTGAAAATTCAAAATGGCCACCAATTTTGGGGAGACAAAAATTTTTGTCAAAACCACTGCCGCGGTATGTATCTCCCGCCGAGCATTAAAGCAAAAGAAATAGCTTTTCAGAGATATTCACAATTTTTCATTTTCGTGTGTGAAAGCTCTGCCAAAAGTAGGTGAATGAGTTATTTGAGAAAAATTGGCTATCTGCAATACTATTAAGAGATAATTCACATTTACTCATTTTGAGGTGAATAATTAGCTATGGGTCTGAAACTTCACCAAGTGAAAGCTCTCCCAAAAGTAGGTGAATGAGTTATTTGAGAAAAATTGGGTATCTGCAATACTTTTAGAGATAATTCGCATTTACTCATTTTGAGTAGGTGAGTAATTAGCTATGGGTCTGAAACTTCACCAAGTGAAAGCTCTCTCAAAAGTAGGTGAATGAGTTATTTGAGAAAAATTGGCTATCTGCAATACTTTTAGAGATAATTCGCATTTACTCATTTTCAGTAGGTGAGTAATTAGCTATGGGTCTGAAACTTCACCAAGTGAAAGCTCTCCCAAAAGTAGGTAAATGATTAATTTGAGAAAAATTGGCTATCTGCAATACTTTTAGAGATAATTCGCATTTACTCATTTTGAGTAGGTGAGTAATTAGCTATGGGTCTGAAACTTCACCAAGTGAAAGCTCTCCCAAAAGTAGGTGAATGAGTTATTTGAGAAAAATTGGCTATCTGCAATACTTTTAGAGATAATTCGCATTTACTCATTTTGAGTAGGTGAGTAATTAGCTATGGGTCTGAAACTTCACCAAGTGAAAGCTCTCCCAAAAGTAGGTGAATGATTAATTTGAGAAAAATTGGCTATCTGCAATACTTTTAGAGATAATTCGCATTTACTCATTTTGAGTAGGTGAGTAATTAGCTATGGGTCTGAAACTTCACAGAGTGAAAGCTCTCCCAAAAGTAGGTGAATGAGTTATTTGAGAAAAATTGGCTATCTGCAATACTTTTAGAGATAATTCGCATTTACTCATTTTGAGTAGGTGAGTAATTAGCTATGGGTCTGAAACTTCACCAAGTGAAAGCTCTCCCAAAAGTAGATGAATGAGTTATTTGAGAAAAATTGGCTATCTGCAATACTTTTAGAGATAATTCACATTTACTCATTTTCAGTAGGTGAGTAATTAGCTATGGGTCTGAAACTTCAACAAGTGAAAGCTCTCCCAAAAGTAGGTGAATGAGTTATTTGAGAAAAATTGGCTATCTGCAATACTTTTAGAGATAATTCGCATTTACTCATTTTGAGTAGGTGAGTAATTAGCTATGGGTCTGAAACTTCACAGAGTGAAAGCTCTCCCAAAAGTAGGTGAATGAGTTATTTGAGAAAAATTGGCTATCTGCAATACTTTTAGAGATAATTCGCATTTACTCATTTTGAGTAGGTGAGTAATTAGCTATGGGTCTGAAACTTCACCAAGTGAAAGCTCTCCCAAAAGTAGGTGAATGATTAATTTGAGAAAAATTGGCTATCTGCAATACTTTTAGAGATAATTCGCATTTACTCATTTTGAGTAGGTGAGTAATTAGCTATGGGTCTGAAACTTCACCAAGTGAAAGCTCTCACAAAAGTAGGTGAATGAGTTATTTGAGAAAAATTGGCTATCTGCAATACTTTTAGAGATAATTCGCATTTACTCATTTTGAGTAGGTGAGTAATTAGCTATGGGTCTGAAACTTCACAGAGTGAAAGCTCTCCCAAAAGTAGGTGAATGAGTTATTTGAGAAAAATTGGCTATCTGCAATACTTTTAGAGATAATTCGCATTTACTCATTTTGAGTAGGTGAGTAATTAGCTATGGGTCTGAAACTTCACCAAGTGAAAGCTCTCCCAAAAGTAGGTAAATGAGTTATTTGAGAAAAATTGGCTATCTGCAATACTTTTAGAGATAATTCGCATTTACTCATTTTGAGTAGGTGAGTAATTAGCTATGGGTCTGAAACTTCACCAAGTGAAAGCTCTCCCAAAAGTAGGTGAATGAGTTATTTGAGAAAAATTGGCTATCTGCAATACTTTTAGAGATAATTCGCATTTACTCATTTTCAGTAGGTGAGTAATTAGCTATGGGTCTGAAACTTCACCAAGTGAAAGCTCTTTGGGATAGCTGCTCTGCAGAGATACCCTGAAGATAAAAAATTTCGTGGAAATCGCTCTATGTAGCATGGTTTTCGAAATATTAGCATTTTTGTGTTTTGCAATTTTTGCGCAAAAATTCGAAAATTCAAAATGGCCGCCATTTTTGGCGAGACAAAATTTTTTTGAAAATTGGCATGGCTACTCTGCAGAGATACCCTGTGGGTCAAAAATTTCGTCGAAATCGCTCTATCTAGCACGGTTTTCGAGATATAAGCATTTTTATGTTTTGCAATTTTTGCGAAAAATTCGAAAATTCAAAATGGCCGCCATTTTTGGCGAGACAAAATTTTTTTCAAAATTGGGATAACTACTCTGCAGAGATACCCTTTGGGTCAAAAATTTTGTCGAAATCGCTCTATCTAGCAGGGTTTTCGAGATATAAGCATTTTTGTGTTTTGCAATTTTTGCGAAAATTTCGAAAATTCAAAATGGCCGCCATTTTTGGCGAGACCAAAATTTTTTGAAAATTGGGAAAAGTACTCCGCAGAGATATCCTGCGGGTCAAAAATTTTGTCGAAATTGCTCTATCTAGCACGGTTTTTGAGATATAAGCATTTTTGTCTTTTGCAATTTTTGCGAAAATTTCGAAAATTCAAAATGGCCGCCATTTTGGGCGAGACAAAAATTTTTTGAAAATTGGGAAAACTACTCCGCAGAGATACCCTGCGGGTCAAAAATTTCGCCGAAATCGCTCTATCTAGCACGGTTTTCGAGATATAAACATTTTTGTGTTTTCCTTATTTGGAAAATTCGTAATGATTAATTAATCATTAATTACTCGGCCATTTCTTGACCAATCAATGCCAAAATCTAATGATTTCCAGATTTTAATAGAATGAATGTATTTGCCAAGTTTCAGGTGAATTGATAAAATTCCTTTCAAGTTATCATCCGGACAAGCTTCCCCACCGAAAAAAGACATTTTTGGTCATGTGACCTCTCTGATTGGTTGAAATGTCACTGCAGCATATTCAAAAAAATTCCCCAAGGCTACTGCCTAAACCTGCCAAATTTGAAAAGAATCCGCCTAACGGTTACAGAGTTATAAGGAAAACCTGAAGCTCTCCCATACACAAACAAGCGTCCCTTGCGGGACGCTTAACTAGAAGTTCTACTTACAGAATGTGACCCTAACTAGAACCCAAATTGATGCGCAAAGTGTTACTTTTCAATGGGAATAACAAGGTATAATTGGAACATATACAACTTGTGTTTGTTCCTCACTTTTGTGTTATTAAGTCTGAACACCAAACAAATACATTTTACAATAGAGTGATCAGAAAAGTGTAAATAATTGCAAGAGAATTAAATTACATAGTATCTTTAGTACTTCACATATTTCTCAAATTGGGTATCACTAGAAGTTGCCATAAGTAGAAGCAAATGGCTGACATTTTGGAACTTTTACTTTGAGCAAATCCACTGTTGATGATTCATATCTATTGTCATGCAATAAGAAAATGATTTACCTTTGTCCCACATGTCCGGTTTTCAAGTCTGGGCTTTTAATAGTTCTCATAATTTACTATGTTGCCACAGTTCATGACTTCTACCATTGATTAAACCCCTTTATTTTTTCATTAACCCTTTCACTACCATCTATGACAACTAGCAGTCGACACTAATGTGCATTATAAGGTACCATGTCTGTCGACCCCGGGTCGACGGCAATAATATTGATTTCTTCTTTCCCTTCAGTATACCGTAAGATGTTTTCTTTGGTTTGTCAGTATTAAAACGATTGCTTAAGTGAAATATATGTAAGTTATGCTATATTTTCATAAATTTCAACATTTTCAACTATTTTAACTGGATTTTGTAGATATTGCCGTATTTATCGCATATAGCTGCATATTGTTTACTCGTGGTTTTATTTATTTGGGGAATTCCCTGGAGTTTCCCCCATTCAACTTTCATCAATTCCTAATGAAATATGCCGCAAAATACCGCAAATGAAGTGTAAAAGGTAGTGAGTTAATATTTTACTTTATTGGCGTTTCTGACGTGATATGACGTCATATGGCTACAGTCCCCCAGAATAATGATCCTTCAGTAGCGAAAGGGTTAAATGTTCAAAAGATTTCTTCACGCAACTCTAATACAAACATTTTCCATATTTTCCCTCAATTTTATGGGATGTTAGCAAGTAGCAAATTTGACATGCTAACTTAAATGTCATATGATTTTGCCCTACCATATATTAAAATATCTTACTCATTGTCCTCACACCAGAGAAGAAAGTTTCTTTGTCAAAACAATCTTGCCATTTGAAGTCCACTCTGATTTGATTCTCTGCAATGGGAAACTTGGACTCCACTGCTACCAGCTGATCACAGTAACTGAAAGATAAAAACAAATTGCAGCAAGCCTAGCTGGTAACACATTCATTTAGGAACACAGAGAGCCTAGGTTCAATTCCAGATACAGGCCGATACATAGTGGCTCTGATGACCCCTTACAATGGTAATTCTGTTCATGGGTACCCCCCCCCCCCCCCCCCAATGGCAGAATAACCAACCTCAGAATGCTGATAAATGGACATCCCTGTGACTTTTGTCTTCAATTAGAGAAATGTCAGTAGTGGTGTCATTGTCATAGTATATAAGGTTTTGATACTGTTAACACTACTGTGAGCGATATCGCAGTGCCATCGTTTCATAAATTATACCTACATTTGCTCTTCAAATAGATGTGCATTGATAACTTTTACTGAAATATCTTAGATTTTATGTATCTTTTGTACTGATAGTTGTTAAAATGGTGAATCTGTAGTGTGGTAAGGAGATATTGCACTATACAATACAAAACTGCTGAATGGCCCCTTAAAATTACTATTTTATTGGAAAATGTATTTATTTATTTTTGCGTTGTGTCTCACTGATTATGATATTAATTTTCTTAATAAAGTGTTGTTCTATGTTGTTTTACATCATTACAATGATACCTCTGTCTACACTCTATTTAGTCTATTATTTTCACAATTTTTAGGATTATATGTAAGATTAGACGTGCTTAATTTGACCTAATGCATTTGAAATCAATTGATTTTGATGCAAGGATACAAAGCTAGATTATGATATATAAGCCATTTCAGACAACTTTTACAGTAAAACAACATTTTTAATATTTTGAAAAAGTTTTCAAAACATGTTACAAATGGGTAAAGGCATATTATTTTCACTCAGTTATGTTTGCATGTTGAAGAGGAATATAACGAAATAGCTGTGGAAATACTTGGGTGAATACACGGTATCAAGATGTTTCGACCCACTGGACGTTTCGACCGTGTTTTTTTTTCAGACACTTCGACCTTCTTTTATCAGGCAGTTCGACCTATGTATATTCTTCCGTTGGGGTTTCCTAGAACTATTATAAAATAAATTATGCAAATTACTAAACATGAGGTCATGGAATTCCGTGGGGATTTCCTTGAAATATTATAAAATAAAATATGCAAATTTGAAAACATGAGGAGACAGAACTCTGTGGCCGAAAATAGGGGTCGAAATGTCTGAAAAGAGGAGCGTCAAAACATCTGGGTACTTGTATTTGAAGCAAATCTCCAGTTTTATGTGGGGTCAGGTCATGGCTCTACATGCAAGTAAAGTAGAGACAAGGTAACCACATCTAATGTAAGATTGACTCTGGAAACATTTCATTCACCTTTCACACGGAGAGGCATTTATTATCGGCAGAGGATATTTACACCACCGCTGTGTACGCAATGCCAAAAAGTCGTCTTATGTACACCACCGCTGTGTACATAAGCTACATATGGTTCCTTATGTACACCACCGTTGTGTATATTAGCCAGATAATGTCTCTTATGTACACCACCGTTGTGTATATTAGCCAGATAATGTCTCTTATGTACACCATCGTTGTGTATATTAGCCAGATAATGTCCCTTATGTACACCACCGCTGTTTATGTAAGCTAGATTGAATATCTTGTGTACATATGCAAGATATTTGGGATATTTTGTGTACCACTAAAATGTAGGTAAGCTAATGTACATGGTCTTCTACACCACCTTATTGTGCATGCTATGTCAGTCCCCCTAGAAATGGGATGATTAGTCTTCCCCACTATTGTACTGTGGAAACTAAATTAAATTTCTTATACACACCTTGTTGTGTACCCAGCCAGGTAAAATTTGTTACATAATTAGCCTTTTGATCCCCACAGGTCAAATAGTTGTGGCTTAACTTGGGTTGGATGACACTTAGATGACAAAGACAGTGAAGATGTGATTTTTTATTGTTTCATTATTTATTCATTGTACACATGGAACAAGAATCATACAAGTAACATACATTACAAATGTACCAGGTTCTAATGGCATGAAAGCCTCTACACACGGCCATCTACACACCTTACCAAAAAGTGATATATAGCAAAAATACAAAAAGAAAAACATTCTTTTTAAGATTCTACATTTCTCACTAAATACATATCCATGGAGAGTGAACAGGACAATGTCAACTTGTTTTTGGCCTTTCTGTTTCAACTTTATAAGCATTAATCAAATATATTCTTGTAAAAGAGAGAAATTGCATTTATTTTCAAACTAACACTGATAAAACAGCTTTTGTTTTACTTTATATTATTGTAGTGTATTATTGCATTACTTGACAGCCGTGGTGTACATAAAGAACTGAAATACCCTTATGTACACAGCTGTGGTGTAAATAACCAGTTCGTTTATTATCAGGTCAGTTCATTGTGGTCAAGTGAGGATGAGTCATCAACAGGTTATTGTGAAATACTTCATATCAAAAAGTATTACAAATAAATTCATTTTTTATAAAACATAGGAGATAATCTGTCAAAATTCTGTGAATAAAAAAGGATTACTGTACAAGGACACAAATACAAACCGAAATAAAACTTCAAGGGAGGATTCGTGTTTATCGGCTGATTTAGAGATCATGCTATTTCGGAGTTTGTTGAACTCCTGTAGAGCTGGTTCATAATCTTCCGCATTTGCACTTGAGTATGTATCCTTTATAAATGCCCTCAGAGGCTTCACCAAGTCAACCTCAAAGGTTTTCTTCAACGGGACTGCCAAATAAATCGCCATTTTTCGAGTCAGGAAGTATCCGGCGAATGCTAAACACAAATATTTACTATTTGTACTGAAAACCGAGAAACGGAAAATTTCCGAAAGTTTGGTTTTGTCTAATCTTTATTTCTGAGATGCCTAAGAAATTCGTCAATAGTGTTATTTTTTTTTGTATGTTCGACTTCCCGAAGTATTAAATAGGTTCTACTTTTTTTTTTAATTGACACTTATTTTAAATCATTTAAAAATTTTACAAATCAACAAGTTCTTACACCACTTTGAAGTTATTTTAATCTGAAAGTTATATAAACTGTCAGGCTTAATAGGTGTTTTTAAATGGAAATTGAGTGTAATGTACTAAACAGCTTTGGAAGTGTGGATAAATGGACATTTCTGAATTTCTAACTCTTAGTTTAGATAGGTACTGTCACTAGAGCTTGAGCCGCACTTGTGCAGTCAGGATTGTTCAAATAGCAATTTGAGTAATGAAATAAAGGTGATTTTTTAACTAGTACTAATTCTGTTCTTTTGACAATGAATTTTTTTGTGCTAATTGTTAATCATTGGTTTGCATGTCAAATAAATTAGCAATAATATATGCTGTTGATTTAAAGTCTAGTGACATAGTTTACTGACTTGACATAAAATTAAAGCACTTTAAGTATATTAAACAATCATAGTTTGTTTAAAAAACTAAATAATACTTTAAAAAAAATTATTAAATTAAATATTGTTTACTATATATATATTTATTTGGTTTCTTTTTATTTATTTCGGGTTTTATTTTGAAATTTATAAGTGTTTGTGATAATTCATCCTTATATTTTTTTATATTTCTCCATGGGCATGTGTACAAGCTAAACAACATTGCAATGGGTAAACTGAGGAAAAATATTCAGTCCTTTCGATTTACTATTTGTTTTAATTTCATTTCTATCAATATTATATAACAAACTTTTCATTATTTTTACCATAAAATAAAATTCAAAGACTATAACAGCCAACATTTAACTGTATGTACTGGTTTCCTCTGCATGCCTGTAAAACTATATACATTGTGATGTGACCTGTACAGTGTTGAAGGTGACATTAAAACCCAAATCAATAAATATAACAGCCAAAACTGTTTCTCTGTGAAGAACTCCAGCAAAATGTGAGAGTACATCTTTTTCTACTGGACAGGTCTTTTTATATAGGTACATATAAGGTAAGCTCAGTATAATGTATTGGCTCTCTCCTTGTGTTATAATATAGAAATAGCCAACGACGAGCGAGGTGTTATAGGAGATTTTACAACGATTAGCGATATTAGGATCACGAAGGCGAAGCCTGAGTGATTCTAATGCGCTAATCGTTGTAAAATCTCCTATAACACCGAACTCGGAGTTGTCTATTTCTATTCTAACATGACATTTTAAAATTATCTCATAAAAATTAGTTTTGAAGCTATTTTGTACAAAAATATACGAATATTCTGTAAAGATTATTTATCAAATGGTGCAGTTGAAATATTGGAAGAGCCACAAATAAAATAACCCTTTCTTTGTTAAACCTCCTTAAAATTTTGTACATTCATATCAGTATATTCTATTTTCAAATGTAAGAATCCATAAATGTCGTATTTACCATTATTTGTTTATTTAATAACAAAAATCCAAGCTGTTACTTGAAGTTTTCTTTTTGCGGAGCAGCATTGTGAGCGATAAAATAGAACTAGGGATGTTATGCGGGGTTTTACAGAGCAACTTTTCGCGTCTTAGCCAATCAGAATCGCGGACACAGCCGTGTCATGTTAGAATGGCATTTTTATAATACTTCAACAAAAGTCCATTTGTTCTCATTGTTCAATAGATTTTTTTTCTAATATAAAATGACAATCTATCAATTTAGTGATTTATTATAGGAATATAGCATGAAAAAGCCGTCTAAATGCTGAATTTTAGACGGGTTGGCATGGTTTGAGCACGAAGGCGAAGCCTGAGTGCTTAGATCATGTCAACCCGTCTAAAATTCTGCGTTTAGACGGCTTTTGAATGCTATATTCCTATTCTAACATGACTGTTGAAAATAAAATACTTGAAACACTTGTAAACTTACAAAATTATCCAATTATCGCCGCCATGTTAACAGCCGTACTGTTGATGCTGAATTTTAGACGGCTTAGAAATCGCTCTCGACCAATCAGAACGACGGACACATCCGTGTCATGTTAGAATTCCATTTTATCTGTATTTTTGCATGAGAATATTACATATTTAATCAACTCTTTATTTGAGCATTTCCAGATTGCAGGTCCATTATGCACACATGTATGTCAGAGGCATATATGTATTGTATTGTGTTGGGTGTTTCTACTCAACGCAATATCTCCATATACTACAAAACTCAAAGTGCTATTTGACCCATTCAACTGAACAAAGTACAGTCCAAGCTCTCAAGTGACTTGCATTCCCCTAACTGAAAGACAGAGGCTCAAGGATGACCATTTATCAATGTCCTTGAGGTTCTTTAGCCTGTCACTAGGGATAAGACCCAATGACAGGGGACTGCCATTTTAAGCGGTCATCCAAACCACTATGTATCTAGTTGTACCTGGGTTTGAACCCATGTCCTTTGCACTCATAGACGAGTGTGTCATCCGCTGGGCCACAGTGATGTATTACAATAAATCAATGTAAGTTTATCTTTTGAGGTGAGAAAGACCTTACAAAGCTTTAACTGACGCTCAAAGATAAGCAATGAGAGGTTTTAGAATGATGTCTTAATGTAAGCTACAGTAAAGATATACTACCACTTCAATAAACTTTGGCATTGAGTTAATGCTTGAATCCTCAAAAGATAATCGATTCAAGATTGCAATATGTAATTTATCTATGACAAAATATAGAAATGTCCATGAAATTGCGAGTTGTAATCAGAATTAACAACACATAATGGCAAAAGAAAAATAATAAAATTCGGGGTCTATGGACAAACTTCTTTCAAGCTTAGGTAAAATATGTTTTAACAAGTACCCTAAAAATACGCCTGCGGGTGTACCCAACCGAATTATTTACGGAAGTAAGTTTTATAAATAATTTATGGTTTTATGATTATACAAGCAATAAAAATTAGTGTGAGTTTATTGTCCATTTAAGATCACCATAGTTTGATTATATTATTGGCTGCGACTAGAATTTGTGAGTGCCATTTCTTATATATAGCTTTCAATATGTGTTTTGGGCGATAATTGAGGATTTGAAAGGGATAGATGAGATAGTGCACTTCGCCTCCACGAAAACTCGCTACCGACAACTCGTCCACCAAATATAACACTAATATATGTTATAAATTGATTGTTAGTGAGTGGGAAGTAGTGAGTTGTATGAAATTCCAAGAGAGGTAACACACTAGGCGTATTTCACAACCACAATCCATTGAATCTAGATTCCTCGGATTAACAGATTCACTTGTGATGTGGCTAGAATCTTAATCCAGATTATGAATCTGTTTGTGAATGCTCACATTATTTTTATATATTGAAGGTCAAGAAGAAATACTAAAATATCTATTACAATGGATGTTTCTTAGCAACTTTGTATAGCTTAAAATATGGGTGATTTTTGAGTTATTTATCATACCATAAAGCTATTATGTGAATGCTAAATGTTATACAATGGGCTCCTTGTGAATCAATTACTTGCATATAGATTTACAGTTGAACCAAATCGGAAATGCCATGTGTATTTCATTAGAAGTTTTCATAACACAAAGATTTTGGGACATTACAGCTCTATATGACGTATATATATATATATTTTTTTTTCTTTGTTTTTCAGATATATATTGATGTAGTACAGCACTGATATGGCTTTAAGTGGTTGTGTTGGATCACGACTTAATGATGCTTTGCTTCAAACTATTGAAGAAGCGATCAAAAATGATCTGTCGGGAAAGCTGGAAAATCTCCTGTCAGATTACGCAATCCCATCCGGTGAGATCAATCGCAAGAATCTCCTCCACAAAGCTACTTGGTTGGGATTTTCAAAATGTGTAGCAGTTTTACTCCAGCATGGTGCAGATCCAAATTGGCCTCATCGCAAAAATGGCTGTACCCCTTTGCATCTGGCTCACATGAACACCATTGATGGAACAAGCCCTGTTTTCACAGTTACTGCCTTGATCAATGCTGGGGCAAGTGTAAATAACAAAGGCAGCAGCAAATGTGGCAAGATAGCATTAGATCATGCCATCGAGCATCAGCGGTTAGACTCAGTACAGTCTCTGATCGATGCCAGGTGCATGATAACTTTTCAGTCTGTTCTGAACGCCATCGATATCGGCAACCCGCAGATCTTGAAGCTGTTGTTGATATCTGGTGGCAGTTGTGGAAATTCCTTAGATGACACATTTTTCTGGGGTAAAGCTTTGAACAGGGTGATTAATATGCCTTTGAAATGCCCCAAGGAATGGTACAAGTCTATGTTTAAACTCCTCGCAGATGCTACTGTTTGTTTTCCCATAGTTAGAGGTTCATTGGAAAAAGATGATCTGTTGGATTCATACGCAAACTTCCACAGAATAAAGCTCAAAAATAAGCACCATTCAGCGATTGAAAATGAGCTGAAGGTCATGGCCAGTGATTATGTAGATCTCACCCAGTATTTGTACTCCTTCATGATTAGAAATGGCTATACTCCAAATGAGTCAGTTAAGTCCTACATGAGTGGCTTGGGCAAAATCGACTGGATTAACGATTACATATCGAAACCTGCTACTTTGAAAGACAGTGCAGTTCGCGTGTTACGCTCCTGCCTCAACCGGAGTGGAAACATTCTCTATGGTATGAAGATGCTTGCTGTGCCCAACAGGCTCAATGACTTAATGATGTTCAGATATTAGTCGCATGGTCTTCCAGTGAATATTAAAGAAAGGCAGGGGTGTATATTTAATTTATCATCAGGTGGTCAGGCGGGTCTAGGGACAGTTTATTTTTAGAAAAAAAAGCTCTTAATCGTTAGGCCTCAAATTACAGCAGCTTATTTGTGTTGATTTATAAAGCTTTTGTCCTCAGTTGTTGAAGATGTTGATAAAACTGTCAACTTCATCAGTGTGTTCACTGAATATCCAACAGTTATTTAAAATGACACATTCATATGCAGTAGACTCTGTATAAGTGCCAAATGTCAGAAATTATGTATTGTTGTGGGTTTAACTGGAAGGTGGCAATAACTAGAACTAAATCCTGTGATTATTGGAGAGGTTCCAGTCATTGTCCAGTATTGTCTACTGTTGTTGTTATTCCATGTCGTCAACCCAACGGACTGGTTTGGTAGAAAAGGATTGTATTAATAACTGCTCTGATTTTCAAATATTCTAAACTGAGGCAAAATTCTGTTGTTGTTTTATGAATAGTGTATTTTGTTGATTCTAAATGCGATATATGTTTAATTTATTGGGGCGGCATATTTTCAGTCCAGCATTTAAATATGTATAGTAGAAATTAAGACATGCATTTAGTCAGAGTCTTTGGGTTGTACTTTTGCTTCCCTAAATGTTATCACTTCTATCGTTGTTTATACGTGAGAGTGTAGTGAGTCTAGTCACGTGTATGGCAAGGCTTGTTCTCTGTGATCAATTTGCATTTCGGTGTAAAACTGTAAATGTATATATTTTTCCGAAATTGTGAAAATGCCAACATTCCTTGAGTTGTAAATTCAGATGTGTCAGTTTGATTAATAGCATATTCCAGCCAGACAACACAACTGAAATCTGAATGATGTTGTTCTTTGTAGTCATTGTATGTGTTTTATTGTGAGATTGATTTACTTTATAGATCTTCCTATATGACATATAGTTATCTCATTGGTTTTGCAAGCATTGTCTTCACTATATGGGTAATGTTTAATTAATTTGCTTATTTACAGTTTTATAAACTGTCTTACATTAGAGCTGGATGAAAATGGAACTTTGAAAGTAAAACAGGCAATTAAAGTTACAGGATTAATTTCTGACATTTGCCTGCTTCAATATTTTAAAAAGGACTTATTAAAAGTAGAGCGACAGTAAAAGAGTACTTGGCTGCAAAACATGAGAGCTTGTTCCGGGCCTATTTGTAACCAAACTGTTAACATAAATGTGTTGTGATCTTGTGGTATATACAAAACATATCTCAAAATCTGTTATTTATCGTTTTTGTCGTAATTTATTCTTGCCCATGTTAAATATATATATGTTATATTGAATGTGGATACCCATTGAATGTTTACGTCAAGCCATTGAAGGTGTACATTCAATGGGCAAATCAATGATTGTATACATTCAATGGCTGAGCTGTGGAATGTCTACATTCAATGGATAAAATGATTGAATGTGTACATTCAATGACCGAAGTCATGGAATGTATAAATAATTAAATATGAAATGCTGACACTGATTGCAAAGACGTAGTTTATAACCTATATTGGATATTTTTACCATAATAAATAAACAATTAGATTAAGTGGAATAAAAGTGTTACATTTCAGGGAGTGGCAGAAAGAAGGATCGGTCCATAACATTAAAATTAATAAACATATATGTAATGACATAAATGTTATATGTTTCATTGCATCATTTATGATTTATGAGTAATTCTTAAATGATGCAACAAGCCTTTCTGATCAAAGTCATTACAAAAGCTGTATTATAATCTGTACTTTAATCCACAAATATTAAAACATTTGGCCTGTCAATGAAAGAATGAAAGAGAAACAGTTCAAGCCTGAGTAGTCATTTTATGGTCTTTAAGTGTATGATTCTAAAATGTGATAGCAATTAATTTGTCTAATTAAGTATGAAATTTGGATATTTAATTGTAATTAGCCCCATAGTGGCACCCTTGTGTTGTTAGAGATTTTCAGGAAGACAATATAATGAGTAAAAAGATTAAGATAAACAAAACAGTTTTTGTTATGATATTACATAATCATAACTATGTAACTGACCACAGGTAATGAACTTATTTTAAAAGGTTTATTTTAAGTTAATATCAACAGTTTTGATATATTAAAAAATGACAATAATAACTTCTAGTTCACAAAGTATCAGTAAAAAGTTTATTTTAAGTTAATATCAACAGTTTTGATATATTAAAAAATGACAATAATAACTTGCATTTCACAAAGTATCAGTAAAGTTTTTTTCATTTGTTAAGTTCATATACACATTCGATGACTATGGTTGTGGATTGTACACATTCCACAGTTAAACTATTGAATGTACACATTCAATGGCTGCTTGCTATTGAATGTGTAGATTCAATGGCCAAGCCGTTGAATGTATACATTCAGTGACTAACCCATTGAATCTATATATTCAATAGTTATCTAAATTCAATACAACGTATATACATATAATTTGTTGATGCATTTAAACATGTATATTGATATATTTTTGTTATTGTTTCCTTATGTTTACCTAGATGCTTATACTCGGTAAATAATGTAATTTCCTAGCAATATGTTGACATTAACAAGAACAATAGTATTTTGTACATTTGAAAGTGCATGAAAATGTCTGTATTGCTCTCAGATAATGAAAGGTTAGTAAAACAGAAAGTGAAAGTTGGGGGATTTACACTTTCTTCAACAGCCAGGGTCATATATTAGGACAGGCCCTCAGCATTGTCACTTGTGAAAGTCAAGCCCACACACAGAGGTGACAGCCTGCGATGAGAAAAAACTTCCTTATCACTGGAGATATTTTAGCATGGGTATTAAACAATATAGGATAAAACAAATTTGGAAAAGTACAAATGAGTCCATAAATTCAAATATTCAATATGGTATCGAGTAAAATTATGGAAATGCATGGTAATTGGCCAACTCGCAAATATAAGATGGCCTCCATTACGTATTTCTGTCAATATATTCCAATATGATTACAAAATCAGTGTTCAACCTAGTTGAGTAGACTGAGCAGTATAGTGTCAATACATGATACTAGATGGTTATGTCTATTCTACAGTATTTCTGTTATCCACATACAGTAGAACCTCTATTATCCGACCCTCTTGGGGGAGTAATAATCAGTTTGGATAATAGAAGGGCTAAAATAACAGGTTGAAATAGAGTTGGGAGAGTGAGTTTGACGTTGGATAACTGAAAATTCGGATAATAGAGAGTTCTACTGCTTTAATTTGAATTCATCTCCCCTCTTCCATGTTTGTATTTCAGTGCTAAATACATTTGCTGTTTTATTAACTTTCTGTTAACAGGCTACAGTCAGGCTCTCCCAGCCTGCTCAGATAATAGACATGCTGTAGTTTGTATTAATAATGCGTCATTGGCTACGTACCAGATGAAAAAAGACAGTCAGTTTATCTAGTCCAGATTGTATTGCAGTTTGTTAGTATATACATCGGAGGTTCAGAAGTTTTATTTGCAAGTAGTAGTTCTGATAAATGGGTACTTATTTTTAGCCATATATTGTATGCTTCCGAAGTTATGAATAAATAGTTCATATCCCATCTTGTCATGTATTTTCACCATTGAAGTATTATGTACCATTGGGCCTGTATGAGTTAGTTGAAATTATACATGAAGAACCAGTTTTCAAGCACCAGCATCAGAAACGCTGCTTTTTTATACAACAACCATAAACACGAAGTGTTAAAAGATTCTTGTTACGCAGAATCTCCTGCGTTTGTTCGTATTTTTGTCTCTCATTTCTTGTGCTACATTCAAAAGTGGCGGAAATAGACAGTAACAAAAACTGCTTTCCCTTCATGAATTACAAATGACATGGTGTACAAACTTTGTGCATTTTGGTGCATCCTTATATTAGGGAATGTCCAGATTTTTTCACTGGAAATATTTCATCACTTCTGAGCTGGTTTCATTGTAAACTTCTGCTCCGCTCTGGCCTATACTACATGTGGAAAGTGACCTCAAACATTGATCTCTAGAGGGTTAAGTAGTTTACAAATTTGGTATTTGATCAGTTGACACAAACCTCTGTGGTCCTAGGTTTCGATTCAGCTCGTGACAACATGTGTGATGTGTGAAGGACTTGTCCTGATATGATTTTAACTGTTGAGAGGAACATAAACAAAAATTTGACTTTGTGACATTTAACCCCCGACAGTGTCATAACTGCCATATTTATATGGTTAGTTGACAAAATAACTGCACTTGTATTTATAATTAACCACAAAATTCCACACTGGATTGAAAAATGATATGGTTTAACTGATTGGCAACATACGAACCTTTGATCTTTACTGTTGATATTGATCCTGTTCTAGACGTGTCTGCATCCTTCATGGACTTTTTGTACTGCTTGCATTATTTGGGTTTAACGTCATTTTCAACACATTGTAGAGGTTTATATCAGGAGGGGGTATAGTTATAAGGGCAGAGGAGACTGGACCTATTAGTTGATCAGGATTCGGCACTGTAAATTGTGTAAGCTATACCACCAACTTTCCCACATAGGTTTGGTTCTGCGGTTTGAACTATTTACCTCAGAGATGGGAGGCAGGTGTGTTTTCTACTACACCCCTCCCCCCCTCCCCTTGTATTGCTTGCACTCAGCAAAATAAACTATATAACAGTATAATAATTATAAAGAATAACTATAAAAGAACTATATAACAGTATCATATGACCATTGATTCTGGTCCAGGAGGTCTCATTAGCCAAGTTTTGTGTAAATACATGGCATGGATTAATTTACTCTCAGGCCTGTAGTTTTGGGTTCAAATCTATTTCATGGTTATGAGAGAGATTTAATGACAATCTGGTGAAGCTTAAGCTGTGGAAATAAACACTATTGGGTATGGTCTCATCTCTAACTCTATATGTACAATGACGTCAATGTTTGGCACAACTGAAACACCAAATAAACCCCAGAGATAAACAGTTTTTGTATTTAATAGCCAAATACTGTCTTACACGTGGCCTTTTTTCTGTTTCGTAGGACTCTCAAAGCCCCAGTGGTTTTCAAGTTTTCAAATGAGTATTTGGCTCTCAGCAATATGCTTATGAGTTCGAATCTAACCCATCAGGAGTTACGGGAAGTGGAAATCTATTGCCTATTTAAACATAACTCTATAACATTTGCTTAAAATGGGCTTTTATTTCAAACTTAAATGTTGCTTGGTGTTTATCAAACTAATAAAAAAAAACCCAGAAAACACAGTGATTGTTACATTTTGATATATTTCTTCCCAAGTTAATACATAGTATATCCACCGAGTGATAGATTGATTGATTGGAGTTTATTGTCAATGCATTATTAAACAAGTCAGCTGACATTATGGCATCCCTCTGTGGTGTCTGCGTGCATGTGAACATTTTCTCTTCCAAAAATACAAGGCCCAGGGGCATGGTGCTACTTTTAAAAGATCCTTATCTATCGAGGATTTTATCACAATTTTCTCATTGACTATGGAAGGAATTTCTCTCTTATCTTGCATACATGTACAAGGCCACAGGTAGATTCCCCTGTGTGAGTATAAGACCTGGATCTTTCTTAATTATTTTTATATGAATTTTTAATTAATTTTTAATGCATTGAAATTCATGAAGTGATGCGCTCAATCACTTATAACTTGAAAAGTAATGCATTTAGAGCATTTTGTTAAAATATGTTATTCAGCTACTTTTTTATAGCTACAACATGGTGAACAACTTGGTGTCTATCTCCATAGCTAAGTGAGTAATAGCTACTTTCTGACTTTTCAATAACTTCCATAATGAGTAAAATCACTTTTAGCTTCAAAACTATTGCATTTAGATAATTTTTTATAAATATATTATTCAGTTACTTTTGAGTCAGCTATAACATAGTAAAATTGCAGACCTCTAGCTCATTGCATAGCTGAGTAATAGCTACTTCGAGGTTATCACTGTTGAGTAAATCAGTTATAACTTGAAAACTATTGCATTTAGAGTATTTTATTTAAATATGTTATTCATCTACTTTTGGGTTAGTTATAACATGGTAAAATTGCAGACATGTAGCTCATGGCATAGTTGGGCAATAGCTATACTTTCAGGTTATCACTGTGGAGTAAATGAGTTGTAACTTGAAAACTATTTCATTTAAGGTATTTTGTTCAGCTATTTTGGGGTCAGCTATAACATAGTAAAATTGCAGGCTTGTAGCTCATTCCATAGCTAAATAATAGCTACTTTGAGATTCTCACTGTTGAATAAATCAATTATAACTCAAAACTATTGCATTTACAGTATTTTATTTGAATATGCTTTCCATCTCCCAGATAGCATGCCGCCGTCGGACCGACGTTGGCTGTTGGTCGCAAGGTCGGCAGATTTTGCCGACGTTGGGCCGACGTTGGCCCAACGGCTGCCTGCCAACCCCAACTCTGGTAGTATATCTCTACAGTTTGCCGACGTTGGGCCAACGGTGGATTTTTATTCAAGATGGTGGTGAGCAGTAATAGGAGATTTTGTGAAACTTAGTAAAAAATTATTTATAATGGTATATCTAAAAGTCATATTTCAGTGAGCCCACAAATTTTAACCAACTATTTCATAATTTTAGAAATAAAAATAACATTCTCATTATAAATTCACACTGAAAAAGTTGTTTGTGGACAATCTGATTGGTTGATGCCATACAATGAGTAATTTTTTTTGGTGGCTTGCCGACGTTGGGCCAACGTTGGGCCGCCGGTCAAAAAGCCGTTGGGCCAACGTCGGCAGCCATCGTCGGGCCGACGGATGTGCCGACGTTGGCCCAACGTCAGCATGCTATCTAGCTACTTTTTACACCTTAACAGTTAACTTGGTACTTTACTTCAGAATACCATTTGCAGGCCACAACTTTTTGGTCCTTTTCTTCATTCACTTCTACTCTGAAACTCAAAACACACAGTCAGCTGACACAGAGCCCATTCAAGGGCACGGATTGCTTCTATTGGTTGTATTAAGATTAATGTGTCCAGTGGTTGGAGGAAAGTGTGAAATACTGAATTTTTTAGTACCACAATGGATTTACTAACTTTTCTACTCAGATTCAGCTAGGAACAGTATAACAAGTTTCATGTATGTTATGGTTAAGTTTTGAACTTTAAGACAAATATCGCTATAAAACTGTTGGGGGGTACTAGAATTAGAAATTCTGTGGTGTATGAAATTAGAAGCTCTAAATTATACATATTTCAGTTAAAAGTTAACATATTTAAAAAAAAATAATAAAACCAGAACGAAATTAATTCATATTACTTTACACAATGGAAAATTCCATTTCTATAGTAATTCTTAATTTTTTTATTAGACAAGCAGCCTTAATCAACAAAGTCTGTGAAGCCATAGATACATTAAAAAATACACACGCCAAAAAAATCTGCTACTGGAGTACACATGGCTCATAAAACTACTTCAACTAATGCCCATATATAATTTGTCATTTTTATTGCCAAATTCATTTACGATCAAGACCTTATGCCACCTCATAACCTGAAAGTAATGTCTTCGATGATCGTGAATTTTATCTCTAATTGTTTTATTTGTATAAACATTATCTCAGTTACTTCCTGAGACCCCGGGATTTAATTCCCCAAAGCACAATATTTGACCGGAGTTTAGTACAAACCGCTCATAAGTAGGTCAGCTTAATTGAGCATCCGGTTTTAGCCGCATTTTCGTGTTTTGGTGTTTATTTAAATAATATTTACATACAAGATAAATTTGGATATATTTTAACAATCAGAAAAAGGTATTTATAATATATATGTTGGCGATTTTATTATTTAGTATCTTTCCACAGGGTTGCAATCAAATGTTCGTACACTTTCACCGTTGATGGTTAATTCTAAACCTCGGAAGTGTCTTGTTCCACAGAGAACCGTACGTTTTGTAAAGTAATATTTAAAAACTTTATTTTTATGACTATTATATTTAGTGGGCCACACACATCATCAGAACAACTTGTTGGCGATTCGTTTTGAATATTTTTTATTCAAAATATATTTTTGTTCATTTATTTCTCGTTAATTGTTTTATTGGAATTATAAATGCTTCTGCGACAATCTTCTGCTCACAAGTCCAAGCTTGTGAAATAAAAAGATTTACCGGCGACTTATTATCACAGAAACTCATACACACAACTAGACGTGGTTACCTCGGCTCTACTTTACTTGCGTGTAGAGCTGTGGCACGACCCCATAGCTGTGGCATGTAGAGCATAGGTAACCACGTCTAACACACAACTTGCTACCACATATATATTTGACTGTTGGAACTGCAAGTTTCAACAGGTTCTGTTTGAATTTAAATTTTATTAACCACTTTAAATTATATTCTTCTTAAACCAAATTATCAAATGATATGTACTGCAGTATATATTGTTACATTTGCATCAAAGTTTATATTTTAACAAATTGTGTCCATTGTTGGCTGTTTTACGGTATACAAGCATCTCGTGACCACGGCAGCTCGTGACCAACAACTCGTACCCACAACTCGTTCCAAAGATTTTTTTTAAATATTGCAGTAAACCTCAAGGACTTCCGTCTCCTCACGTTTTTTTCTAATTTGCATATTTTATGTTAAAATATTGCAGTAAACTCCACAAACTTCTGTCTCCTCACATTTTTTTCTTCTAATTTGCATATTTTATTTCATAATATGACTTGGAAACCCCCACGGAACTATGAGAATTTGAAGTATTTGATCTCTATATAATACTCTTAGAAAATTCCATGTAATTGGGTAATCTCATATTTCTTTGTACGAGTTGTGGGTATGATGGATACACCAAATCTTGGAAGGTATGAGGTGTCTTTGGATGCTGTCGAGTAGAACTTCAAACCACAGGACGTACCACCTGTATTGGTGGTGGACCAATTCACGCCTGTGTAACTATTCACACCCACCCGTAAATTTATCCAAAACCAGCACAATTACACAATAAATTACCTATGTACATGATCAATTTGATGATTATCTATGATGTGATAAACATCTTTTCCATGAAAAAGTACAAATATTTGAGAAAATTGAGGGTGGGCGTGAATAGTTACATGGGCGTGAATTGGTCCACCACCACTAGTGTGGCTGGGGTATAACTAGTACAAAGCCACTAGTGTATTTAAATGATGATATGTTGTGGGGGAAGACAGTTATTGGCACTGAGTTCCTGTGCTAATGAAATATATCACACCTATCACAATGATATATTGTCAAACTTTGTAAAATTGTATACAGAATTAAATGTCATTTGATGGTATAATTCAGTACAATATAATCCGAATCTGACAGTGGAATTAGAAATCAAAAGTTTAATCACAGATTCACAGTGTAGGCATGTACTGTTGAATTGCCAGTAATCATAGACAACTTTCAGTTCTATCAACAGTGTTTAAGTTTGGAACACTGGAAATATGTAGGAAAGTCTGCCATGACCATAATTGGTGTACTCATCGCCATAGACGACTCCACAGTCCAAACCCCCCACCCCACCTTCAAAAGAGAGACCGTGTTAACTTTACTTGCTTTTGAGGTGAAGGAGAAATGTCAATTTATATTAAAAAATGGTCATATTTTTGGTCAGTATTCAGCTTTGGTTTTAACAGATTATATTCACTTTAAAAGAAAGGTTTTAGTGATTGCTAAATACTGAAAACTAGCAAGCTGTTTTAGTCAATAATAACTATCCATAACATATCAGCCATTGCCTGTTGTTAATAACTCATTCTAATTGTGTTCATTTGTTTAAGTTTACCATGACTAAGTAAAATTTGGTGGGTATTTTTACACATGGTAAATATAATGGTTTGTCGAATTCTGATTTTATTGGTCTTGTACCAAAAACATTTGCTTTAACCAAAGGCGAAACTGCTTGAGGTTGTTTACTTTATTGTCTTTTTGGGTAGCTCTGTAAAATATGACCTTTGGATGTCGTCAATTGTAATTAATTTTTTTTTCACTGTTTGCGAGGATCATCTTTAGGGTGATGTATCGTCTGAAAAGAACTGTTTTTATGTGTATAACCTTCAGATATTAACACTATTTTTTTCAGGTTCAAGGTCCAAAGGAAAAAGAAAAACTTTGTCATTTTAAAGCCAAGCAATAAAAGGAAGAGTAAAGAATGGATGACGGTAAGTCTGAATCTAAAATTTGTTTTGCTGAAAAATAATGTGTTTTATGAAGCATCATATAAAGGGGGGGTTGGGTTTGTTTTTTATTATTTTTTTTGGTCTTATGTTCTTAACATGATCACATTGTGGTTTGCCTTTTATATTTACTTTAGCACTGACAGTACTGAAAGGATTTTTGGCTTGTGTCTTCATTAGATACGGAAACAAGTTTTCATGTACATTAACTTGACCTTTGTCAAGGTCATATGATCTTTCTCTGACCATTTTTTTAAAAGAAAGGTCTTCCAAGTTTGGCATGTGTGCTAACCGCATTGCTATCCAAAGTCAAGGGGTTTTGGGTGGTATAGAGGATTTAGCATTACACAAAATATTGTTGTAAGAAAATAAGTGATACCTGGTTACAAAGCAGTTTTGAAAATGTGTTGCAAATGTCTTCAAAAACTATGAATGAAGTATATAACTTCCCCATTATGGCAAGTCTGTTTTGGTAACTCTTGGCCCCCCCAAAAAGACAGCTCAAACATCATGGTATTTTCTTGAATATCTAGCCATTGTATAACTGCCAACAATGTTTCATTTGATATCTTTTGAGGAACTTCGACAGAAATTAGACCTAATACTGAATGCTACAGCAAGTTTTAACAGTTTCCAATGGGTTGCTAGTTTTTCTAACCAAAACTACCAGTAATCAGATCAACTATTTTTCTTTAAATAAATTAACTTTGGGGATCAGTGAACTCTTCACAAATTGGTCACCAAAAAAATTGAAAGGATTGTGCCACATTGAGCCTGTCACAGAATGAAGTCAGTACTGTCTGTATTTTACTCACTGACAAATGCTCAGATGGTTTGAAAATGGTTCCAGAGTAATTGTCTGTAGATACTAGATAATTGCAAAATTATCACAATGTGTAATTTGGAAATAGCTGGCTGATGAAACACAGCCTTGATTAGACTGTTTATACCCCCTGTTACACTTTCACAAGTTATTGTGAGAATTAGTTGATTTTGAAGTTGCTCGTCGGTTGCAGCTGATTGTGGCAGAAATGTGAGTTACCAGTTAAATTCCACAAGAACAGTAACTAGTTTTGAACAGGTGGTGGTGGGGGTAGGTGTTAGTTGTGTATACTGATTGAGTGGACAAGAAAGGTGGTATAATCATTAAGATTTCTTGTATAGCAGTAACTGCTGACAAAATAGGAGAAAAGTAGTTGGGACGGGCATGCCCTACCTGAAATCTACCACAATTAGGTTCCTGACCTTCCTGAGTCATGAGATAGGTCACCAACCAGATTATGCTCTTGGCTGCAATATCAGATGAACTAGAGGCAAAATCGTGACAGTAGAATTGATGTATTAGTCTGATTAAATGATTAATTTTTAATGATCAGTGTTTTATATCAGAGTCCGATTATTTTTGGTAGACACTTATCAGATAAATAGAAATAAGAGGAAATCTTTTTAAGTAAAATTTCATTTTCTCCTAGGGCCAGGGGAATCTGTGGTTCCACTAGTGGAGACTCCGATCAGAGTTTCCTCCAGTAGAAACTGTGATTACAGCCCTTACATAATGGTTCGGAGTCTCCACTAGTGAAAACTCCGATCGGGATCTCCACCAGGGGAATCGCTGTCTCCATTGTGACATATATATTGGGTCCTTGTAGTAAGGTCACTTCTGTCCTTACGTTTGTGTCTGTATGTACAGTAGAACCTCTGTTATCCGACCATCTGTTGCCCCAATTTTTACTCATCCAACCTAAAACCCACTCCATCAACTCCAGTTAAAACCAACCTGTTATTTCAAGCTTTTCTATTACCTGAGCTTTCTGTTATCCGACCTAATTGTTAGTCCCTCTTGAGGGTCAGATAATGGGGGTTCTCCTGCATTTGAATTCTACTAGATGGCCTCATCCTCAATGCCCGTTAAGGAGACCTGTATGTGGGTAGTACATGTTGGAAAAAGTTCCCCCCCCCCCCCTTTGGGTAGGGCATGCCACACAATTCATTCCTGATCACTCTTTTTTTTTTAAATGGTTGACTATCTCGCTTATTTTAGTGTGGCTCAACGCTCAAGCAAGTTTGTCAACCATTTAAAAAAAAGAGCGATAAGGAACGAATTGTGCGGAATTCCCCACGAAGGCATCCCATCAATATCTGAAGTGAACCATCGCATAATTAATAGACATTTCAAAGTACATGTAGTATTTTTTACCGGCAGACATGCAATACATTAGCCCTTCTGAAGGCTCAAGTTTCTTTGCAGTTAGGGAAATTTTTTATTTCAGAAAATGGAGTTTCAGTTGCTATAATGTAGTAATACATATACTAACTTTTACAGCAGCATACAGTTATGAGTCTGATGAAGTTCTATCTCTTAGGATGAACGAGTGCTTTATGAATACCAAATATCTGTGTGCATGTTTGGAAAGATATCATGCAAATTTGAGCCTTAAGCAAGGCTAGCAATACATCAACAGGCAGCTTGGTTTGTTCAGTTTGGTGGATAACGCCTCTAAATGCTCTAAGTGAGACTTCTGGGAATGCTGTCCTGGAATAAACTTTTTTTCAGTTTTAGTGGAAGTGTTTTAGATCCAGGATTTAAATTAAAGAAGGTTTGTCACATATAAATTTCAGTATGAAATTCCCCATGATTTTCTTGAAAGTTACAAAAGATGAACGGCAAGAAATGCTTCTTTATCCCAAGTTTTCACATCGATTCTAAATGCCTAAAGGTATGCCAACAACATTGTCGTGCAGAAAAATTTTCCCTACCACAAACAATTGCTTGTACCTTCCATCTATGAATTGTTTGAGGTGAGCAACATCTATCAAACGTTAGCTGTTAAATCATACATGAACAGTACTGGTGGCAAACAAATGACGGAATATGTGGCTTTCAGCCCTTACATTTACTGCATTTCCAAATCATTGCTTCCTATTTCACACAAACAGATAAAGTGGTGATAAATTGCCTGTCAGTTGAAATGCAGTCATCATTGTTTCATCATCTTAATTTTACCCTTTCCTCCCCAAACAGTCACTAGTGCTGCTGATAAATTGGTAAAACTTCATTGGCAGTTTTAGCTTTAACTTTCCTGGGAGGGAAAACCTACACGTAATTGCAGAAAAAAAAAGATTCCATAGTTTTGCAATCATTTTTATGCCACTTGTATTATGAACTGCAAGAGTAACATGTGGTTAATTTGTTTTTGTCTTTTTTATTGTAGCTGTAAATTGCTTGCCATTTGATTATGAACATAGCTGTTAATCAGTCATAGATTTAGCCTTATAAGCCTAGTTTTCGGCCTTTGTGATTTTAATAAAATATTTATGTCCCCCCACAAAAAAAAAAAAAAAAAATTAAAAGCACATTTTACTGTTGAACAGTGTTAAGTAGAGTGGTTACATCATTTAGCTTTGCAGACATAAAATATAATGTGCTCAATATAAAATGTAAAAATATTTCAATATCAGCGGATACTGGGAGGATATTATGTTTCTTAAGAAGATATTTTTGCCTGACCCACGCCCCCCCCCCCTCCCTTCCCGAAAAAAAAACAAAAAAAACCCCAAAAAAACCCAAAATGCCATGATCATGTTCACAGGAAGTAAAACATGTAAACAAATATGGTTCAGTTTATTTCATTAAAAGTTATATAGAAACCTACTTATTTACAGAAATGATATATAAAATGATACAAACAATTATTTATTTGATAAGAGTTGTAGACATGTTTATATTCCTCAGACCTCAGTGATATTTAAAACACTAATATTGACATACCGTAAATGACCTATTTAGCGCACAGTGCGCTAAGCAAAGTCTATTTTTATTCAATATTTGTTGGGAAAAAATGTCCCTTTTAGCGCACCCATCATGAAACACTTTCCGGGATGAAGTTTCGGTCAATCCGGTAGAAAAACGGTGTTTCGACATTTAGAAATACCCACTTCCTGTAAATATGGCGGTAGATGAAAACAAACTCGAAAGTCATGATAAAAATGTCAATTTATTAAGTAAAAATACGTAAATTATATAGAAAAATATGTGGATATTGAGAAAAATTAAGAAAGGTAAGATTTAAGCTGAATAGTCGATCATTAGAAACGTTTTGTAACCAACCGCGAGTGTGCACTGTCACTGTCTAATCGTCCACCCACTAGATCTTCTAGTAGAAGTTGTCAAGGACCATCAATTTATTGAGATAGGGTGCGGTTACAAGGGCGGATGCGCTAAATAGGTCATTTACGGTATGTTGTTGAGCATCGATATTGGCAACACACTCCCCACAACACAGTACAACAATAAACTGGAGTAATAATATTTCAGATATTTTAAAAAAGCGTATTTCTAGAATTTCCAGGTTATTTTTCTTCTAGACATTTTATATGGCAAAGAAAGTATTAAAATTACCCCATAGTTTTTCCAAAATTCGTCACGTTTAAACTCTAGCTTGGCAGCATATTCTTGTACCAGTTTTACCCTGTGGAGATATTCAGTAAAGTTTATGATGTTCAGCTGTAAGTAAGTCTTGAAAGTTTGCGAAATGTACAATTTCGCCACAAAATAAATGGTATTTATTTGAATAAATCAAGAACAAGGGGTTTGAATATACATCTGAAAAATTGGCTTTGGAGAATTTCAGTTCTCCATAAAGTTTTACACAGCATAAGAAAATACTTCCTTTCTGATGCAAAAAAGGTAGTTTGATGGAAAATATCTTTGTGGTTGATTCATTCTTGTAGTCACGAATATTTTCGTATGATTAAAACAACTTCTCAAGAATTACAATGATTTTTAGGATGGAACATCCTAGAACAATCATCTGGCCAGCTGATCTAAGATAATTAATATTTCATAGTTGTCATAGTCATAGGATATTTCAAATTGTGATGTAAACTTCCAAACTTTGGAGAAAATGTTTGGCTAAATATAGCCGTTTTTGGTATCTGTATAGAAAGTAAATACAGCCATTCTCTGTGCTTATGATACCAAAAAACCTACCATATTTATTCGTATAAACGCCTCGGGGGGCGATGCATTTTTCTAGGGGTGTGACCGAGCAGTCGACACTCGCCGAGCGAGGCGAATTTCACGAAAATTCGACCCCAATTCTTAGGGTCGATTACTCGTGTATATATAATAACCTATAGAACCGGTTACGTTTTTTAGTTAATAAAACATAAATAACATACCTTACTTTCATTAAATCGCATAATCCACCATTTGTAACATAAAATTAATGATATTATGTGCTGACAATAGCTAATTCAAGCGATTCAAAGCTTTTATCTTTATATTTTTTTCGTTTACGGGAGCCGCCATATTGGATGTCATTTCCTGTTATGGTGGATACTAAATGTCGCGAGGGCTCGATGTCGAGTCGAGTTTTTATCTGCGAGTAATCGACCTGAATTATTTGTACTCGTCCCACCCCTACATTTTTCAAAAGGGGGGGCTACTATTACAGATAAAAAAAAATCACCTCTCGAGTCCAGTGGCAATGGGCGATAATGGACACTTACAGCCTTCATCTCGCTTCCCAGCATGTATAATGGCGGGAGAGCTTAAAATATTAGAAACTAACCTTAAATCTGAAGAAATTATAAAGTTTATCTCATATTTTTGCAGATTTCATTGCGTTTATGATAATAATTGCTTTGTTTTGTTGTGATTTTCTTTTTTTCTCGTAAGCGGTATTCGATTGGGGGTAGTACTAAAACGTCTCTTTTTTTCGGAATCCTGGAATCGCAAGGCTGGTGGCTGTTGAGAGGGATGTAAAACCCCGAAATGTGAATTTTGTAAAGGTTGAGAAGGGGGGGGGGATTAATAGGGAGGGGGGCGTTTATACGGATAATTACGGTACTTGAAATTTATACATGTTTATAAGTCATATGTAATGTGGGTGTTCCACCACCCTACTAAGGCTCCCGATTAAGGGTTTTTGAGGGTCGGTTTAAAAAATTTGCTTAGTCCCAGGCATCCTGTAAGGGTCAGTTGTGGTCGGTTGGGGCCGTGTGAAAAATCAAACATGTTTGATATTTCTCCCGACCCAAACCGATTATTTTTTCCCGCCATAAACAAAATGTCCAGTCCCAGGCTTCCCCAGGCCTCATTTACACAGTCCTATGTTGTCCCAGGCCGCCTACGACCCTTAGTCCCAGACCCTTAGTGTCTTAGTCCCAGGCCTCCTGCGACCCTTAGTCCCATTGCAAAACAAGAATCGGCCACCTTTGTCTGTGGAAGACTGGGGACGCCTGAGGGCACCTGAGGAGGCCGGGACTTAGTCGTGGGTTAGTCGGGGCTTAGTCCCAGGAGGCCTGAGGCGTCCTGGGACCCAGTCGGTATGTCTACGACCAGATCTTGGATCAAACCGAGCAGAAAAATGGCTTAGTCAGTTTTTAGTCCCAGACCAGTCGGGGACTCTGTAGGGCGGGCCCACCTTAATCCCAGACTTTTACACCAATCCAGTATTCCCGCCCATTTTTCCTTTTTGTTCACCGACTGTCCACGATTAAGGGTCCCAGACCCAATCGGGGCTTAATCCTTTGGTGGAACAGGGGCATAAGTTTTGATTCTGTACAAATTACAACTTGTACAGCTGAGTTTTGGTGCTGTAAGTGCTTAGAAAATCATTCCCGAATTTGGTTGGTCATCAGTATTACAATTTCAAATAAGTAATCATGTAAATTTATAACGCTTAATTAGTATGTTTTGCCCATTTTACCTATTTAAGTTACAGCTTGTACAGTACAAGTCAAATCTCAACTTTTATGCAGTATATAACAGAACAAAACACCTAGGTTTCTCTCTAAGTTTGCATTTTTTTCCCCACGGGCTGAAGAAAGTGCCACACATTGAAACAGTACAAATATAGGTAATTGAGGCACTTATGATGTTTAGCAGATGTTATTTCTCTTATTGTGGACAGCTGGGTGATATGAATATGGCAGGTTCCCTTGAAACATTATGGAGCACCTACCGTATTTATCCTTATAAACTCCCCTTCCCTATTAATTCAATTTAATTGCCCACCCTCCCCCTCCTCTGTCTACTTTTGCAAAGGTCACTAACCACTCCCTTTAGTTAAGTACTAAAATATTCTCTGCTAATTCCACATAGTTCTGAGGCCTTCAGTCACTAATACCCCATGCACATTACAGGCAGTTTCACCCGCGGTAACCCGCCTTTGGTGAAACGTCCCTGGATGACCGTCTGAGCGTCTGTGTGTGACCTTTGCGAACTACAGAAGTTTTAAAAGTTTAAAATTTCCACTTCTGATTTCTGCAGATGATTTCGCGCATGTGCGTATGAATTTCTTATTATGGTAAAAGAGGGTGTGTTCCATGGTGTACATAAGGTTGTGATTCGGTCGTCTTCAGGTGTAATATGATGATATAAGGTGAGTTAACGTATTGGTCGTTTTGCCACGTGCTCGTCCAGTCGCAACCAAAGGTGAGTTGAGGTTGATGGAGGTTGCTTCTCTGTGACTGACATTTGTAAAACTGTCATTCTACTGTTAATGACGCTTAAGAAACCGTGTCCAATCAGTTTCCATCCGCCTGTAGTGAACAACTCGGATGAAGTGATGAACTTGGGGACAGTTCCGCTGCCGAGAAAAACTTTTAACCGCCGGACGTACCACCTGTAATGTGAAAGGGGGCATAATGTTCATCTCTATGGTTATATGTTCGAGCCCAGCTTATGGTTGCCTGTGGTGTGACCTGTACTGACCCTAAAAACTGAAACTTTATTATCTGAACTGAAAATATTCCCAAATTACAAAGAATCTTGAGCCTTCAGTGAGGCTATAAAGCAAAACAGTCATTTCCTTGTTCATTGAACCCTGCTTGCCTGACCTATATTGGTACAGTCATGCTTATCTGTGCTATATCAGATCCCTTTACATTCCTGATTCCTAAAACAGTCTCACCTCAGAGATTTCACAGAAAACAGTTTGTTATCTTTGCTGCCTGTGTGCATGTGGTTTTTATCAATGGATTCCAAAGCAGTGTGTGTGTGTGAAAAAAACTAGCCTGTTCACATGAGAGCTTTGTGATTTATTCTACCAATATAACAGCCTCATTTTCTGGAGGAATGAACAAAGGTTTGATAGTGTGTTGTGATGCTTTGAACTCTTTGTATATTGTGAGCCAGTTTAGCGTGATAATTACTTGGCATATTGCTGTGATAATCGTCTCTTTATGAGAGCTCTTAAATACTTAATTGGGGTCATAATCCATCTATTATTGTATACACACAAAAAAGGAAGGCTAGAAACAAGCCCAATTGACTACAGAAAAAATAGGTCATTGCATGAAAGATGCCATGCTGTAACTCTTGTTATCAGCCTAGAAAGCACTCAGACCTCCTCTGCGTAGGGGCATTTCCAAAAATGTAGGATTTTTTTTTGTATCCAGAATGTATCCATGAACTTTTATATATGTGGGTAAGGCGCCTGGTTAAGGAAAGAAGTGTTTATATTTTGGGGAAGATTCTGGGTCATGTTCTGGATATTTAAAATCCTGAAATTTCGGGAAGGCTCCACAGGTGGAGGTTTCTGCTCTACGATTGCTTTCTGTCTAGGGTCTCGTGTGGCTCGGTAGGGTGTTGGACTCATAATCCAAGGGTCGTGGGTTCGACCCCCTGGTGATGCCGACTGTTTCATGTGGGATAACATCCTGTGGCAAGATGTTAACCTGGACTGTGCCTCTCTCCACCCAGGAGTAATGGGTACCTGGCTGCTAGTGGGTTCTTGGTGTGTGCGCTGTATTGTGGCTGCCACCCAGAGGGAACTGAGACAGATAACATGTGGGAAAAGTTCTGAAACCCAGGCCAGGGTATAAATGTAAAGTCGAGTGATAGTATATGTACTGATACTAGACTATAAACCATTACATTTACATTTATATATCTGGTCCTCCTGTAATTTGAATAAAATAATACAAAAGTAATGTGTGGTGATGTTTACTTCTGCAAAAGAAAAAAAAAAAAAAGAAGAACCAATACCCTCATGATAACAGTATATTTCCGTGATAAAAAGTCCCTCATCAGAAGCCTGAATTATAATTAGATAAAGGGACACAATCTGTGTTACTGTAGCATAAAAATGAAGAGCAAAGATATGAAGAACAAAGATAATAAAAACTTAACCACACACAAACGCAAAAAACGTAAACTAGTTGACTGCTTGAAATATATAAGTGTTGCTAAATTTGCTGATAATGGGTGGTACACTTCAAATCTCAAGTGTTCGAATGTTAGTACAAGGAAAATCAATAAACATCACTTTTAAAGAATAAATGAGTCATTTGCGCCTGACTAGTGTTATTCAGAAAAGAGTTGAAACATCCTAAACACAATGGCTTTAATTGCCTCTTTATATTGTTGTTTGTTTTTAATTTTATTCCTGTTAAAAGAGAAAAAAGAGTGGGGAAATTAGAAAACTTCTTTTCGTGAATATTTTGTGGTCAATAACTGGGAATTTTTCCATTGTTATTAACATCGGGGATGTGTTCAGACGTTTTAACATACAGCTAAAACGCAGGTAAAATACAGTTAAAAAACTAAATGTACCTTGTAATATTTCCCTCTCTCTTTCTCTTTGATCTTAACTGTGGGTTAAATAAGAGAAATCTTGTCAATAAAGTTAATAATGCAGGTTGCAGCATACAAGTAAAGGTCGTTGCACATCTGCGTGGCGCGGTGCGGCGCGGTGCGATTTTTACCACATGCTAAGCAGGTGAATTTTCTTTACTTTGCACATTTAGGCGATTTTTCCCAGCGGTTTTCAGTAAATTGAAAATAAAAAAAATTTTAACTACAGCAAAGTGGCTAGAATAGTTAAGCTAACCACATATAATTAAACATTTAATACCCCACAGTACATTTCCACACCTATCATACCCTTACATGCAATTTAATCCCTTCACAATGAAGAGTCTTGCCCTTGACCAGTGTCCTTTTTTATAATACTGGTAGTACACCCCCTTTCAATTAAATTCTGGCTGTGTTTTGTCTATATATATTGCCACACACCTAACTTGACATCCCTTCCTCCATTTAAGTACTTAATCCATCTACAAACAAGACCCTTGGCCAGTGTGTCCCTTCTACTGTTAATTGCAATCTTCATTAAATTAAACCCTTTCCTGTGTCTATACTGACACACACCATATTTTGTCATCTATCTGCCAGCAGTTAATCCCTTCACAATGAGCCTGTGTGCTTGCATTTTGTTTTCCAATTAATATATTTGTGTAGAGTTCTGTGATATACTACAATTTTAAATATGTGGAAAATCCAAATATCTAGGAAAACTTGGGTAAAACAGAGAAAAAAACGCGTGGTTTTTTTAAAAAATAGAAAATTTTCTAAATAGAAAAATCCGCGCCGCACCGCTAGCTGCCGCACCGCACATATGTACAAGCAGTGAACTACTGCCATTATTTCTATTTTATTTAGCCGTGCCGCACCGCGCCGCGCCGCGCTAGTGTGCAATAGGCTTAATTGTGTACATTTTCTGCCCCCCATCCCCCCCCCCCCCCAAAAAAAAAAAAAAAAAAACAAAAAAAAAAACAAAAAAGAAAAAACTAGTGGAAAGTTTTATCAACAGTTTGTTTCATTACATGACACACAAGATCCAGACAGACAGTAATTTGATACAATATTGAGTCTGTAGGGCATAAATTATACTGAATGGTCCACTTGAGTGATAATATTTAAACATCAGACCATGAGAGTTGTTTCACTTTCATTATTGACCACATTCCTTGACTGCTAAGTAAAACGAGTCGGTATTTACCAAGATGTACATCCACTCATGTTCTTTCCTCATTCCAAAAGAAGCTGACATCCTCTCTGACCAATTTTCTCTCCTCTGTGGAATGCACCATCTTCAGATATTTGTTTTCTGCCTGAACTACCTTAAGCCATGATTCCATATTTTTGAGTTTGCTTCCAAGTCTTGCCGATTTTGAGGTCGGGGCCATTATTTTGTGACTCCAATTATGAAGAATTCTAATGGTTGTGTACAATCCAATGTGAGATGAAGTTGGCCTTTAAGGGACAGTAAGATGAAACATACTTTCAAACCTACTTAGCAGTATATTCCATTATTCTTGGTAGTCTTAATTTGAGGGATTTTTGACTTGGGGATCCTCTATACCCCATCTGGGGATTTTGTATGGCTTTGCAAATATCCACAGATTTTCAACGTATACCGAGATGGTATTCTTTAGAAAACAGTTAAACAGGTACAACATTTCTGGCGCCAAATGCTGCTCGTACAGTTAAGTATTCAATTTTTACGGTTGTTTCAGACCCAGCTTCTAAGGATGCTTGTATCAATTTTGGCCCAGTATAAATGATTTGAAATCAAACCCTACTTAGTTTTCCATTTCTCTTCTTTGCAGAAAAGATTGTGCTTGGATCAGTTTCGTCCCAGTATAAATGATTTGAAATCAAACCCTACTTAGTTTTCCCTTTCTCTTCTTTGCAGAAAAGATTGTGCTTGTATCAGTTTCGTCCCAGTATAAATGATTTGAAATCAAACCCTACTTAGTTTTCCCTTTCTCTTCTTTGCAGAAAAGATTGTGCTTGTATCAGTTTCGTCCCAGTATAAATGATTTGAAATCAAACCCTACTTAGTTTTCCATTTCTCTTCTTTGCAGAAAAGATTGTGCTTGTATCAGTTTCGTCCCAGTATAAATGATTTGAAATCAAACCCTACTTAGTTTTCCCTTTCTCTTCTTTGCAGAAAAGATTGTGCTTGTATCAGTTTCGTCCCAGTATAAATGATTTGAAATCAAACCCTACTTAGTTTTCCCTTTCTCTTCTTTGCAGAAAAGATTGTGCTTGTATCAGTTTCGTCCCAGTATAAATGATTTGAAATCAAACCCTACTTAGTTTTCCATTTCTCTTCTTTGCAGAAAAGATTGTGCTTGTATCAGTTTCATCCCAGTATAAATGATTTGAAATCAAACCCTACTTAATTTTCCATTCCTCTTCTTTGCAGAAAAGATTGTGATGACCCCTTCTAAGGAAGGGAAGACCACGCGTATCAAGATAGAGAAAGTGAAGAAGAATCTGATGGACGCTTCAGATGTGGCGCACGAGGCTCAGGGTCAGCACGCTGGACTGGTTATCAAAAAACAAGCGCAAGGTACATTATATTGAAATGGTTCAGATGATTGTACTCTCTAGAATTTGGCTATCCAGAATTGTCTCAGTGAATGAAAATTTTTCAAATAAATCCTTTGCCAAGTAGATATACAATATAAGGTTATATCTGTCAAACAAACAATTGTCCTAAAAGTGAGCCGACTTAGTGAATTGAATTTATTACAGTAAGTCCATTTCTTTCTATCCCACACGTGTCTGTCAGAAAAAAAACCAGTTCACTAACAAAATTAACAGTTATATCAGTTATTTATTGAAATAACGGTATATATTAACTAGTGTTGTTGGCGTAATTCTGGTATAACACATTTTGTTTTGCTTGTAACTGAAATAGCGACAACCGTTTTCAAATATTGAGAACCGGAATCAAAAATCTATGTATTTATCCGCAGTGCATGGCTCGCATTGCGTGAAATGTTGGTAATATTATTTAATATTTAATAAAGTACCTTCATAATGGTTAAATATGATGTCTTTTAGCTTTAATATATTTCATTATTATTATCATTATTATGTATTTATTCTCAGCGCAATATCTCCATATACTACAGGACTCAAAGCGCTATTTAACCAATCCGACTGTACAAGTACAGCCCCAACTCACAAGTAACTGACTAACTTGAAGATAGAGGCTCAAGGATGACCATTTATCAACGTCCTTGAGGTTCTTTAACCTGCCACTGGGGATAGGACCCAATGACAGAGGACCGGCATTTTCAGTGGTCATCCGAGCCACCATGTATCTGCCTATACCTGGGATTGAACCCACGTCCTCTTGAGTTCATGTTGTCCAGTTATGGCTGATGTACAGAGATCTATGTTTTTCACCAAGACCAATACTAAACAACACAAAATACCAGATATTGTTTTGTTTTCAGGAGCCAGGAACTGGTTTTTGTCTGTATCACTAATATTTAAACATTTTGAAATATTTGTAGTATGTTCTTTTCAGATGCTCAGGATGTGAACGCAAAGCCAGATATCCAGCTTGAATTCAAATGTTTTCTCGTGGATCAGAAAACTGGGAAACATGTGCCGGTGAGTTATGCGTGAATTCTGTGGGACTTGCATATTTAACAAGGCCGAATGGGATTTTGGTCTAATATCGCGGGCTGCAAAGCCATCAGCGACTGCAGTAGAGCACCAAAGCGGTCACCCATCCCAGTACTAACATATCCAATTGGCGCTTAACTTCAGTGAAGAGTAGTGGGTGGACGATTAGACGTGTGCTCGATTAATCGTCGGTGACAGTGTAGAATCGCGGTCGGTCACTGGCGTTTTCTAATGATCGATTATTAAGCTTATATCTTACCTTTCCTGATTTATATCAATATCCATGTTTTTAAAAATATTTTAGGTATTTTTACTTAATAAACTGACAGTTTTGTTTTCAATTTCAAGTTTGTTTATGTCTACCACTATATTTACAGGAAGTGGGTACTTTTGGTAGATTCTAAATGTCGGAACACCGTTATTCTTACCGGATTGACCTATACTTTATCCCGGAAAGTGTTTCTTAAATAATTAACAATAATGGAGTAAAATAATCGATTATGGGTCGATCATCGCTCGGAAAAATGGACGAATAATCGACCATGAAAATTGGAGGCAATTCCCAACACTAGTGAAGAGACAGATACTCATCACGCTACGCCACAATTCGTGAAAGTCCTGAGACAAAAAAAAATGAAGTGATTCCTAGCAGCACTAGCCTCTCTAGAGCTCATGCTTAATAACTATTAAAATAAACGAAATTACAAAAAAATGGAACCAGTGAGTTTTGTGTCTTTTCTTTGTGACTTTACAGTGTGCTCGAGAAATACAAAATATCGCAAAATAACATACCAAATTTGTGTACTGCTTGGTGCAGTATCGTTGCACAAACCTCAGCTTTGTACAAAATGGTTGTGAAAAAGTTTATGAATAATTAGGTGTCATATTTAAAGCTCGTGAACTTTCGCATCCCAAATAAGGAAGTCGAAGGGAAGACAAAAATAAGTTAAATATTGTCGTTAATTTCTGTATGCATATTGTACATCGGGGCACAGATTTGTGGTAGAAAATATATTATCACCCATTATAACAATTTTAAAAGCCTTAGTGACAAGTTATTGTATGTTCTCATGGGGAGGAATGCTGGCGGTGGCAGTGGTGGGGATACTTGACACTGAAAATAATGAGCCCCCTTTTCAGGGACACTTAAATTATATAATAAAATGCCTTTTTTTCTGACCACAAAGGGGGGGGGGGGGGCACTGTGATGCAGTGGTAACACACTCGCCTCCCATCTCTGAGATCAGAGTTCGAATCCCGGCTTTACCTCAAGTGGGAAAGCTGGTAGCTGCTTGTTGTTGGTCGTCAGTTAACAGTACAGAACCTTGACCAACTGTATGTCCTGGTTTCCTCTGCCCATAAAACTACCCCTCATGATATAACCTGTACAGTATTGAAAGCGACGTAAAATCCCAAATAAATAATAAAATGCCTTTTTTGACCACAGGAATCCCGCGTACTCAAGTTCTGGTTTGCCCCCGAGACAGATTATCTCGACAAGGTGACGGGCGCGTATGAATTCTTCAAGGAACTTGTCAAGCCTGATCAATTTCCCAGAGGTGAGTAGGAACAAGAACAACCCTTTTTAAAAAGACAGGTTAAAGGATACAAGTGATGAGGTTTTATTATAGTTTGAAAACTATTTCTATATTAGTGATGTTCACGCTAAACCACTATTCAGTCACGTGTTTTGTTGTGGTGACAATAGTGAACTGTGCGATGATTATTTGAAGCTTCCCTCACATCCCACTGTACTTATTCCTCGGTACTGGCCAAGGGGAAAAATGGCAAAGCTTGTAAGTGACATACAAATGAAATGCGCATGTAGTGCAGGTGTCCTGTTGGTATTTGCATTGCACAGACAGTACGTCGTGGCTGCGGAGAAAAAACTGGTATCAGAATTCTTTTGTACATTGTCGTAGAAAAAAAATGACACCCAGGCAGGCCACAAGATTCACTTACTTTGTATGTGAAATGGACTTGCAAAGTTCTGCTTCCCACAGGGGAAGCATAGCCATGGCAATAATTTTCACAAAAAAATTGTATATCCCGAAAAGGATATAACCCTGTACAACTGGATGTAAGAGAAGCTTAAGAACAGGATTTTGTAGGGATTGTTACTTCCGACATACATACAGTTGCCACTTCATCAAAACATGGATATCTGGAGCGGCTCTTTCTTCAGTATATACCACCCAGATAAGAGGGCCTCTTTTTTTCTCTAAGCCATAATGAAGAGGCAGTCAACCGGAAAGCAAATGCATGCAGAAATGACCTTGAGGAAAAATATCACCTTTTCATTCTACAGAGTCTCTGTATAGTTTAAATCGGTCAGCTACTTGGATTAACCTTGGTGCCCAGCCAAATTCTTCTACGTGGCATGTAGTGGGTGGACGATTAAACGTGCGCTCAATTAATCATTGGAGACAGTGTACAATTGTGTTCAGTCACTGACATTTTGTAATGATCCACTATTCAGCTTAAATCTTACTTTTCCTGATTTATCTCAATATCCACGTATTTTTAAACATATTTTAGGTATTTTTAACTTAATAAACTGACAATTTTGTTTTGTCTTCAGTTTTTGAGTTTGTTTATATCTACTACCATGTTTACAAGAAGTGGGTATTTTGGGTAGATGCTAAATGTTGGAACACTGTTATTCTTACCGGATTAACCTAGACTTCATTCCGGAAAGTGTTTCATACTGTAATGACCAACAATGGAGGGAAAAATTGATTCTGTTCGATTATCAGTCGGGTAAAATGGGCAATTAATCGACCTTGAAAATGTTGGGTGATTCCTCATAGACACTTCAAAGCTGGTGACAACTGAAACATGGCTGCTGACATTCAGATCAGTTCTTGCCAAACCGGGATACCTGGTCTTCTTTGTTTGCCTGAGTCATAGCCTTGGTATTAACCATTTCAGATTATGTGGGCTTCATCAAGAAGGTGATGAAACAGATGCAGCAGCCTCGCTATAACATGATGAAGAAGGTGGATGTCGACATGTGCCAACTGGAACCCGATGAAGTGGTGCCCTCTGCAGGTACGTTTGCACACCCTAAAACAAACCGAGGCGGTGTGGCTATCCATGTTGCTGCTGTAAGCCTTGTTATAAATACTTCAGGCATTCATCCATTCGTTCCATGTATGCGGGGGCATCTGGTGAGTACGGTCTGCAACACAAATGTGCTTTTATAGAGAAACACACCCCCCCCCCCCAAAAAAAAAAAAAAAAAAAAAAAAATATCCAAAAATTCCAAAATATAAGTCGGGCAGTGTAGATCTACTCGCAACATTTTATGATATTTCATCTAACACATTCAGTGTAATGTAAAGCGATACAAAAATGTTTTAACGTTTTTGAATGTACAGTTAACCATGTGTCATATGTTTACATTGAGGGGGCGGAGTCTAAGTATTATTATACTCACTGTTCGGATAAGGAAGAGTAAACAGCATATGCACCAACTGCAGCCGCAACCCTTTGGCCACGGCCATTATACCCTCAAACAGTAGAGAGGTCTTATTATCTAAATTTTATCGTCCAAACTATCAATTTCTAGGTGCTCATTTTCCCATTTTGCAAATAATGCTGCTTCTGGGGATAGGAGTCTGAATCGCTTGCAAACCAGACCATCGTATCTTGTAGATGCATTGCAGAAATCAAGCTTAGAGTTGTAAAATAGTGCAAATATAGGAGTAGTTTTTGCAGTAGAGTTTATAAAAGCTTTAAATAATGATAAATGGCTACTGCGTAAGCTTATTTGCACAGTTTAGATGCTTCGTTTGCTTTTGTATAAACTAAATTGAACACATGTATATATACTGATTGCTAATTTTTGTAAATTGTAATAATTAATTACTCATTAATAAGCTTTAATTGGTAACACTGTACATTATCTGAGAATACATGTATTCTGTGTAAAAAGTCTATGTAACATTTAACCTTTTAAAAACTTCTATTTTATGTGTACATATTAGAACCATTTATCAATTTTTCTGTGCTTTTATTAAAATACAATTTTTTGAATTCATATTCTGAAGAAGTCACTTGACTTTGATCGGTCAAGGTTGTAAATACTAGAACTAATATTTCATTATGGCTAAAAGGCTTTTAGTAAAAGCTATTCAGATTTAAAATACAAGTAATCAAGATGTTTAGTCTTAAATTTCTGTCTTTGTCAGTTTGAACTGTTTTTAAACAGGGTTCCCACATCCTTGAAAAAAATTGCTTCATTTTCAAGGCCTTGAAAGTCCTTCAATTTGGCCGAAATTGAATAAAATCCTTGAAAAGTCCTTGAATTTGTTATTGCCCAACTTCTTCATCTGCATCATCTAGTTTTACAGCTATGGCAGACTCAGACTGTCTAGTCTGAACAAAGTTTATGTTAAAATATTGTTAGATGTGTTAACTAGTATTGTTGTAATGAGTTTATAAAATGTTAAACTCATGTGGCAATAAAAAAAGAAGGAGAGGTAAAGGAGGCCGTGGCTTAAAATGTATCCTTGAGAATTGTTTTTCTTGACCTTGAAAATCCTTGAAAAGACCTTTAATCCAGTTATCTAAGATCTGTGGGAACTCTGTTTAAAACTACTTCTCTTCATGTTCATTACCACAGTTCTGTCAAAGTTAACAAACTTTTATCTTACCTGGTGGGTCCATTTCTTACCTGTATACAGCTTAATACCGCTTGCAATAAATACCTTTTAAAATTTCATATATCTATGTATATGTGATATGTATGAAATGTATTTAGTAGTGCTGTGAAATCGCTTCGAATATTGGGTTCGATGTTTGGTATCTGTACAAGCTAGCGAACTTCGGTCCAGTTCGATCTTCGAAACAACGTTTTCAAAACCAGTTCAAACGCAGAAATCTCACATAAAATCTTGTCACTTTATTGAAAATATAGCAAAAATATAAAATCCATATATGTTTAAAATAAATTCCGCCGTATTTTCAAAAAAAGAAACAAGTTTTATAGATGGGCGAAAATAGGATCCGTTGGGATGTGGTGTGATGTTAAGGATTTCTAAACATTTTGCAAAGTTCGAATTTCAGACGTTTTGAACCGAACTCCGAAATCAGGGCAGTAAACGAGCGAACTATCGAACTTCTACAAATGATGTTACAGCACTACATGATTCCTTTTACAAACAAATGATAAACTTTTAAAATTTGTTGCCAGATTATATTCCTGATATCAATTGCGCAAGCCGCCTTTTTGGGGGTCTATAACTCCACATTTCGCGGCTGATTTTTCACAAAAGGTGGGGGATCATGAACTTGGAAACCAACCTCGAGTTGCAAATTCTAAAATTTTATCACTCAAAAAGATAAAGATACACGCTCAGTCCTACGGATGCAGTTTGTATTGATTTGTCTTTTCTTGTGATGAAACTTTCGAGTAAAGTCTGGTCGATGCAAACATGTTCATTGGAAACAAAATTTCTGCCAAATAGAAAACTGCCAAACATAGGAATGTTGAAAATGACTATAAGGTAATCAAATTTCACCTAATATTTTGTGTTCTAATGAAATTTATTTACCTGGGAACAACAAAATACAACTAGAAATTGTATGGGGTTGTATGTACGCCTTTTTTATTTGTCGGCAATATGACTTTTATTAAATGTATGCCATACACGTATTGTATTGCAATAATATTAGTGTCTTGATAATGAGGCATTATATGTATATAATAACAATAATGTAATAAACATAATAATGTACCTGCTTATTGTAGAGCAAGTAGATGCCAGCTTAGGGAACAATAATTATCAGTATGGTAAGTTGCAGTAGTTATAGGACTAATGGCACAAGTGTTATTTTATTATTTTTTTTTGTTCAAAGCACAGAATAAATATAACCAATGTACATTCGAATCCCTTCCAGTTCAGCTCTGTTAAGTGGATATCCCTTTTAAGTTTTAAGTACTTAAGTACAGATTTGTAGAGAAGCCTTTTGCATTGAAATACTGCATACCCCATTACAATTAGAAGTATGATCTGTAGAAGTGTGACCTTTGGATAGCTCACGCTTAGAAGTCTAATGTTAAGCTGATTATTTTGCGATGAGGCCTCTGTTAATTATTCGGCAGAAAACTTATAGATTCTTGAGCTTATGAACCATAGCTTGTGTTGTTCCAAATAGTAAATGATATAGTTTTTGTTGGGGAAAAGGCTTATCAGTTTTGACTCTAGACTCCGTATTGTACAGAACTATAAAAGGGATTCTAGTTAATGGTGTTTGGCTGGTTGTTAATATTGTGTTCCAGAGAAACTCAACAGCCAATTGGCTTGTAAAATGAGACCAAATATTTCCCTGTGGTATTTTAATGATCAGTGAGTTAAAAACAAAATGTGGATGGGGAGGGGGGGGGGGGGGGGGGGGGGGGGGGGGGGAGAATCATCATGTTTCTTCAAAATTTTAAAATGAAAGGAAAATTTCAGGAATAGGAAAAAAAATTATGTAATGTCCGGGTCAATATGACATTTGCTTTACCCAGTTTTGGCAGAGCTAAACATACTGATGTTTATTTTGAAAGATTACACGATTCAAGAATTATATTTGGATTAACCTAGTGTGTCATCATGAGCAGCGATATTGCACATTCACCGGTGATAGAATGGAATCCAGGATTAAGGATTGTCCGCGATGCATTTTATAAACATTAATTACCATTAACTGTAGATTATTTTCAGAGGAATTTTATGATAAAATGATCAAATATTTAAATAATTTTTACTTTTATACGGTTCGCTTTTGAACTTTGACGTAACCATGGTGATGACTAAAAAAACGTATGTTTTGTTTACTTTATATTGCTTTAAATGTTCATCATTTTACCAACTGTCGGCACAAAAGAAATATAAAATTTATTTTTTTTTTTCAGTAAAAGTTATCAATGCACATCTGTTTGAAGAGCAAATGTAGGTTTTATTTGTGAAACGATGGCACAGCGATATCACTCACGGGTTTGTTCACAGTATCGAGATATCGTATTTCCTGTAGATGACACCACTAGATTAACTATAATAGTGTTGCAAAGCATTTTCAGTTGGCAAGAGGTAAAATATAATTAGAGGTTTTTTTTCAGCAGCTTGTAGAAATATAAAGGGTGTTTGTGAAATATTTGGTCTCTTGTCTCACTACTAATATTGAATAAATACAGTTTCTTTTCTAACATGTCTAACAGCTCATGGAAAATTCTAATTCTTATTCTGACAGTATTTTTATAGCGCTTTATCTCCATCTAAAAACAGGCTCGGGCGCACCAAACAGAAAAAGCAGAAAACTATAATCATTTACCTGAGACATAGCAGGGGTCAGCGCCACGGAGAGAAACCGGGAAAAGCAGAAATTGGGGTGGATATGCTTGTGCAAAGAGATAGGTTTTGAGCTTCTTTTCTGAATTAGTGGAGAGAAGTGGCCGAACGTATATCATCGGGCCAATTGTTCCGAATCTTTGGAGCATCAAAAGCAATATCAGAAAGCATAGATGACACAGTGATTCAGTTCTTTACTTTAAGGTTACACCTCTTTTTAACCAATTGACTGGTCTTGGGTGAAGTTGGCTAAGTGTATTAGTCACCATATATTGTTTTGAAGGACATCCTTTTATCAGATGTCCACTCCACCCAGTCAGATATTGGACAACATCTGTTTTAATATTGGATCCAGTCGTTTCAGGAGCAAAAGAAATGTAATCGATTGGCATTTCAAGTGAAAAGAAACAGAGGAATTAACCTTTCTACTAAGTTTTGTAATGATGGATATTGTTGATGACTTCTATTCTACTTTCATCTGACAAAACAAAGCATCACCTTGGCTGACTTATGTTGACCTTGAATCGGGTCGGAATTATCCGTCAACATTAGGATCTGTTGAAAGAAGGTGTAGCCTTATTAGTTGGAGATTAACATTTACTAAACATTGGAAATGATCCAGAAGATGTTACCTGGGAAATTTTCAGCCTAGCTAAGTTTCCTTGATTTGGGGTCATACTCAAATTAAGTCCAAAGTGAAAGTGTATAATACACTGTCTCTCGTACAGGAACATCTATACTTGTTGACACAAGTGATATTATACTAAAGAAATAAGGAATAACTTTTTTTTTGGTATTTCCATATAGTTTGTTGTTTTTAATCCAATTTTACAAACTTATCCTGGTGAATGAATTGCCATCTCTTACTTACACTGTAAACTAACTCTTCGCCATGATAACCCTTTTGCACTTGTTAACTAGATGGTAATCGGAGGTTAATTTGCATAAATTATTCACTCTTAATGCAAAGCAGTGTCAGTTTATGCCTAATTCCATTTCTGTGGCGATCACTAAACCTCGGAAGCACAGTACATGTATACTGTTACTACCTGTCGTTTTTTTTAACTTCACATACGTTGGCCTAATTAATACTCACAGATCATTACCTCATTCTTGGTATTTAAAAACTACATAGACTATTTTTGACGCTCAAATTTTGTCAGTTAGAAGTATGGTATTTTTGGTAGTGACGTAACTCATGACCAAATCACTGCCAATGTACACAAGGTCATGTTGTGTCTTGTCAGTTACACATATTAGACCTGAAACAGTTACTTTCATAGCGCTTAATCTCTGCCTTAAAAAAAACAAGACTCGTGGCATATAATACGGAAAAGCAGAGATCCATCACAACAAAACCAGAGACATGGCAAGGTTGCCATAGAAACCGAAAATAAGGTTATCAAAGTACTAGCTGGCACCAATATTATTGGGCAGACCACAGTTTTGAAATGTGACAGTAAAAGCTTGAGTAAATTTGAAAATTAGTACTGAAGGTTTTTTTTACCTTTTCTCTCCAAACTGAGATAAAAATGGAGCCACATGGGCAGCTCTTATCATCAGATGTAGTTTTGCAGTACTAACAAATACTTCAATTGACAGCTGGTTTTATAGATTTCCTTCAGCCCCAGCGCACAAAACAGTCAGTTATAAGAGACGGAACATATGGGGACGCATCATGCTATAAATTATGGCTTGTAAATGTGTCCCTGGCTTTCACCGATGTATTTGCACATAATATTGAACCGTCTGTCTTTGTATTGTGTGTTTTGCTGCTCAACAAGTGATAGTATCTGTCATTTCTTAGCCTAAGAAGAAAAAATTGAAACCCTCGACCAGAGACTAGTTTTTGCGTTAGATTAAGAGAGATTAATGATTAATCTATAAAAGGTATTTTCTCAGTACAGTCACATTATGATTATATTTGTGACTTTAAATGTATAGCAGACTCAGTATAACAAGAACCTCCAGTATCCACTGGATTTGGTTCAAGTTATAACCAAGTTCCATTATACACAGATGACTAGGGTCTTTGTGTTCATCTGGATCATCGTCAGAATCCAGGAATTTTCATTGATATATATAAATTGAAGACTGCATTTTTTAACATTTTCTTGAAATCAGGAAAAAAAACCCTTAACGTTAATAATAAACTCTTTGATGATTCTGATGATGATGATTGTGATGATTCTGATGATGATGATTCAGATTCTGATGATGATTCTGATGATGATCCAGATGAACACATATTGGGAGGGTTTTGATGAAATCTTGAGGGAAAATTTCATCAACAACATAAGGAGCAGATGACTAGGGTTTTGGTGTTCATCTGGATCACCATCAGGATCCAGGGGCCATATTCACGAAAGGTCTTAGCCAAGTTTTTTGGCTTAACTTTTGTATAAAAATACAGCCAACTTAAGCCTAAGACTTGGCTAAGACCTTTCGTGAATACGGCCCCTGGAATTTTGTTTTTAAGTTTTTTGTTATCATTGCACTCATGAGCAGCATTAAAGGGATTTTGGGCCTTGGCGGAGTGCTGTTGGTTTATTATATACGTCAAAATGTATTTTTATTCCAAAGCTACGGCAGAACCTGTATCATCCGACCTCCTATTGTATGAATATCTTATTTTGTGAGCATGTTTTTAAACCGTGAGCTCTAGCCTCCTAGACTCTAGTCCCTGGACTTTGATGAATTGTGGTGTAGTGTGATGAGTATCTGTCTCTTCACTGAAGTTAAGCGGCAATGGGCTACGTTAGTACTGGGATGGGTGACCGCTTCAGTGCACTACTGCTGTCTCTGATGGCTTTGTGGCTCGCGCTGGTTTTCTCTCCCAAATCACTCAAATATCTTTTTTTTTCAGTTGTTTATGAAAAGTCTGTTTTTCTTGAAACAAAACCCCACTCTCCCAGTGTGGTTTGGATAATAGGAGTTTTGCACCCCCTGTCACTAATGTCAGACGTTAATACAGAATAAGTAGCTGTAATATCAGTTTATGTCATGAATATACATTGGTATATTTAAATTGCAATTCTAGCATTTTCGTGAAATCGCGAAAAAAATTATAACCAGAAAGTTAATAACAACCCGTCTAGCATTAATGTTGTATGTTAGTGACATGGATGGCAGGCCATTTTACAGAGAAATTATTTTCCAGTTGAAGTCATTTAAGGTTTCTCATTATTTTATAATTGAGTTGGTTTTTGTTTTCCTTTTTTATGTTACAGATATTTCCATCTGGATTGTGGATTGGAGCCGAATCCTATTTAAGCGTCCCGCAAGGGACGCTTGTTTGTGTATGGGAGAGCTTCAGGCTCCGGCGGCTCCGCCGGCTCCGCCGGCTCCGCCGGCTCCGCATTTTGTTTTCCTTATAACTCTGTAACCGTTAGGCGGATTCTTTTCAAATTTGGCAGGTTTAGGCAGTAGCCTTGGGGAATTTTTTTGAATATGCTGCAGTGACATTTCAACCAATCAGAGAGGTCACATGACCAAAAATGTCTTTTTTCGATGGGGAAGCTTGTCCGGATGATAACTTGAAAGGAATTTTATCAATTCACCTGAAACTTGGCAAATACATTCATTCTATTAAAATCTGGAAATCATTAGATTTTGGCATTGATTGGTCAAGAAATGGCCGAGTAATTAATGATTAATTAATCATTACGAATTTTCCAAATAAGGAAAACACAAAAATGTTTATATCTCGAAAACCGTGCTAGATAGAGCGATTTCGGCGAAATTTTTGACCCGCAGGGTATCTCTGCGGAGTAGTTTTCCCAATTTTCAAAAAATTTTTGTCTCGCCCAAAATGGCGGCCATTTTGAATTTTCGAAATTTTCGCAAAAATTGCAAAAGACAAAAATGCTTATATCTCAAAAACCGTGCTAGATAGAGCAATTTCGACAAAATTTTTGACCCGCAGGATATCTCTGCGGAGTACTTTTCCCAATTTTCAAAAAATTTTGGTCTCGCCAAAAATGGCGGCCATTTTGAATTTTCGAAATTTTCGCAAAAATTGCAAAACACAAAAATGCTTATATCTCGAAAACCCTGCTAGATAGAGCGATTTCGACGAAATTTTTGACCCAAAGGGTATCTCTGCAGAGTAGTTATCCCAATTTTGAAAAAAATTTTGTCTCGCCAAAAATGGCGGCCATTTTGAATTTTCGAATTTTTCGCAAAAATTGCAAAACACAAAAATGCTTATATCTCGAAAACCGTGCTAGATAGAGTGATTTCGACGAAATTTTTGACCCACAGGGTATCTCTGCAGAGTAGCCATGCCAATTTTGAAAAAAATTTTGTCTCGCCAAAAATGGCGGCCATTTTGAATTTTCGAATTTTTCGCAAAAATTGCAAAACATAAAAATGCTTATATCTCGAAAACCGTGCTAGATAGAGCGATTTCGACGAAATTTTTGACCCACAGGGTATCTCTGCAGAGTAGCCATGCCAATTTTCAAAAAAATTTTGTCTCGCCAAAAATGGCGGCCATTTTGAATTTTCGAATTTTTCGCAAAATTGCAAAACACAAAAATGCTTATATCTCGAAAACCGTGCTAGATAGAGCGATTTCGACGAAATTTTTGACCCACAGGGTATCTCTGCAGAGTAGCCATGCCAATTTTCAAAAAAATTTTGTCTTGCCAAAAATGGCGGCCATTTTGAATTTTCGAATTTTTGCGCAAAAATTGCAAAACACAAAAATGCTAATATTTGGAAAACCATGCTACATAGAGCGATTTCCACGAAATTTTTTATCTTCAGGGTATCTCTGCAGAGCAGCTATCCCAAAGAGCTTTCACTTTGTGAAGTTTCAGACCCATAGCTAATTACTCACCTACTCAAAATGAGTAAATGCGAATTATCTCTAAAAGTATTGCAGATAGCCAATTTTTCTCAAATAACTCATTCACCTACTTTTGGGAGAGCTTTCACTCTGTGAAGTTTCAGACCCATAGCTAATTACTCACCTACTCAAAATGAGTAAATGCGAATTATCTCTAAAAGTATTGCAGATAGCCAATTTTTCTCAAATAACTCATTCACCTACTTTTGGCAGAGCTTTCACTTGGTGAAGTTTCAGACCCATAGCTAATTACTCACCTACTGAAAATGAGTAAATGCGAATTATCTCTAAAAGTATTGCAGATAGCCAATTTTTCTCAAATAACTCATTCACCTACTTTTGGGAGAGCTTTCACTCTGTGAAGTTTCAGACCCATAGCTAATTACTCACCTACTCAAAATGAGTAAATGCGAATTACCTCTAAAAGTATTGCAGATAGCCAATTTTTGTCAAATTAATCATTCACCTACTTTTGGGAGAGCTTTCACTTGGTGAAGTTTCAGACCCATAGCTAATTACTCACCTACTCAAAATGAGTAAATGCGAATTATCTCTAAAAGTATTGCAGATAGCCAATTTTTCTCAAATAACTCATTCACCTACTTTTGGGAGAGCTTTCACTTGGTGAAGTTTCAGACCCATAGCTAATTACTCACCTACTCAAAATGAGTAAATGCGAATTATCTCTAAAAGTATTGCAGATAGCCAATTTTTCTCAAATTAATCATTCACCTACTTTTGGGAGAGCTTTCACTTGGTGAAGTTTCAGACCCATAGCTAATTACTCACCTACTCAAAATGAGTAAATGCGAATTATCTCTAAAAGTATTGCAGATAGCCAATTTTTCTCAAATAACTCATTCACCTACTTTTGGGAGAGCTTTCACTCTGTGAAGTTTCAGACCCATAGCTAATTACTCACCTACTCAAAATGAGTAAATGCGAATTATCTCTAAAAGTATTGCAGATAGCCAATTTTTCTCAAATAACTCATTCACCTACTTTTGTGAGAGCTTTCACTTGGTGAAGTTTCAGACCCATAGCTAATTACTCACCTACTCAAAATGAGTAAATGCGAATTATCTCTAAAAGTATTGCAGATAGCCAATTTTTCTCAAATTAATCATTCACCTACTTTTGGGAGAGCTTTCACTCTGTGAAGTTTCAGACCCATAGCTAATTACTCACCTACTCAAAATGAGTAAATGCGAATTATCTCTAAAAGTATTGCAGATAGCCAATTTTTGTCAAATTAATCATTCACCTACTTTTGGGAGAGCTTTCACTTGGTGAAGTTTCAGACCCATAGCTAATTACTCACCTACTCAAAATGAGTAAATGCGAATTATCTCTAAAAGTATTGCAGATAGCCAATTTTTCTCAAATAACTCATTCACCTACTTTTGGGAGAGCTTTCACTCGGTGAAGTTTCAGACCCATAGCTAATTACTCACCTACTCAAAATGAGTAAATGCGAATTATCTCTAAAAGTATTGCAGATAGCCAATTTTTCTCAAATTAATCATTCACCTACTTTTGGGAGAGCTTTCACTTGGTGAAGTTTCAGACCCATAGCTAATTACTCACCTACTCAAAATGAGTAAATGCGAATTATCTCTAAAAGTATTGCAGATAGCCAATTTTTCTCAAATAACTCATTCACCTACTTTTGGGAGAGCTTTCACTCTGTGAAGTTTCAGACCCATAGCTAATTACTCACCTACTCAAAATGAGTAAATGCGAATTATCTCTAAAAGTATTGCAGATAGCCAATTTTTCTCAAATAACTCATTCACCTACTTTTGTGAGAGCTTTCACTTGGTGAAGTTTCAGACCCATAGCTAATTACTCACCTACTCAAAATGAGTAAATGCGAATTATCTCTAAAAGTATTGCAGATAGCCAATTTTTCTCAAATTAATCATTCACCTACTTTTGGGAGAGCTTTCACTTGGTGAAGTTTCAGACCCATAGCTAATTACTCACCTACTCAAAATGAGTAAATGCGAATTATCTCTAAAAGTATTGCAGATAGCCAATTTTTCTCAAATTAATCATTCACCTACTTTTGGGAGAGCTTTCACTTGGTGAAGTTTCAGACCCATAGCTAATTACTCACCTACTCAAAATGAGTAAATGCGAATTATCTCTAAAAGTATTGCAGATAGCCAATTTTTCTCAAATAACTCATTCACCTACTTTTGGGAGAGCTTTCACTCTGTGAAGTTTCAGACCCATAGCTAATTACTCACCTACTCAAAATGAGTAAATGCGAATTATCTCTAAAAGTATTGCAGATAGCCAATTTTTCTCAAATAACTCATTCACCTACTTTTGTGAGAGCTTTCACTTGGTGAAGTTTCAGACCCATAGCTAATTACTCACCTACTCAAAATGAGTAAATGCGAATTATCTCTAAAAGTATTGCAGATAGCCAATTTTTCTCAAATTAATCATTCACCTACTTTTGGGAGAGCTTTCACTTGAAGTTTCAGACCCATAGCTAATTACTCACCTACTCAAAATGAGTAAATGCGAATTATCTCTAAAAGTATTGCAGATAGCCAATTGTTCTCAAATAACTCATTCACCTACTTTTGGGAGAGCTTTCACTCTGTGAAGTTTCAGACCCATAGCTAATTACTCACCTACTCAAAATGAGTAAATGCGAATTATCTCTAAAAGTATTGCAGATAGCCAATTTTTCTCAAATAACTCATTCACCTACTTTTGGGAGAGCTTTCACTTGTTGAAGTTTCAGACCCATAGCTAATTACTCACCTACTGAAAATGAGTAAATGTGAATTATCTCTAAAAGTATTGCAGATAGCCAATTTTTCTCAAATAACTCATTCACCTACTTTTGGGAGAGCTTTCACTTGGTGAAGTTTCAGACCCATAGCTAATTACTCACCTACTCAAAATGAGTAAATGCGAATTATCTCTAAAAGTATTGCAGATACCCAATTTTTCTCAAATAACTCATTCACCTACTTTTGGGAGAGCTTTCACTTGAAGTTTCAGACCCATAGCTAATTACTCACCTACTCAAAATGAGTAAATGCGAATTATCTCTAAAAGTATTGCAGATAGCCAATTTTTCTCAAATAACTCATTCACCTACTTTTGGGAGAGCTTTCACTCTGTGAAGTTTCAGACCCATAGCTAATTACTCACCTACTCAAAATGAGTAAATGCGAATTATCTCTAAAAGTATTGCAGATAGCCAATTTTTCTCAAATAACTCATTCACCTACTTTTGTGAGAGCTTTCACTTGGTGAAGTTTCAGACCCATAGCTAATTACTCACCTACTCAAAATGAGTAAATGCGAATTATCTCTAAAAGTATTGCAGATAGCCAATTTTTCTCAAATTAATCATTCACCTACTTTTGGGAGAGCTTTCACTTGGTGAAGTTTCAGACCCATAGCTAATTACTCACCTACTCAAAATGAGTAAATGCGAATTATCTCTAAAAGTATTGCAGATAGCCAATTTTTCTCAAATTAATCATTCACCTACTTTTGGGAGAGCTTTCACTTGGTGAAGTTTCAGACCCATAGCTAATTACTCACCTACTCAAAATGAGTAAATGCGAATTATCTCTAAAAGTATTGCAGATAGCCAATTTTTCTCAAATAACTCATTCACCTACTTTTGGGAGAGCTTTCACTCTGTGAAGTTTCAGACCCATAGCTAATTACTCACCTACTCAAAATGAGTAAATGCGAATTATCTCTAAAAGTATTGCAGATAGCCAATTTTTCTCAAATAACTCATTCACCTACTTTTGTGAGAGCTTTCACTTGGTGAAGTTTCAGACCCATAGCTAATTACTCACCTACTCAAAATGAGTAAATGCGAATTATCTCTAAAAGTATTGCAGATAGCCAATTTTTCTCAAATTAATCATTCACCTACTTTTGGGAGAGCTTTCACTTGAAGTTTCAGACCCATAGCTAATTACTCACCTACTCAAAATGAGTAAATGCGAATTATCTCTAAAAGTATTGCAGATAGCCAATTGTTCTCAAATAACTCATTCACCTACTTTTGGGAGAGCTTTCACTCTGTGAAGTTTCAGACCCATAGCTAATTACTCACCTACTCAAAATGAGTAAATGCGAATTATCTCTAAAAGTATTGCAGATAGCCAATTTTTCTCAAATAACTCATTCACCTACTTTTGGGAGAGCTTTCACTTGTTGAAGTTTCAGACCCATAGCTAATTACTCACCTACTGAAAATGAGTAAATGTGAATTATCTCTAAAAGTATTGCAGATAGCCAATTTTTCTCAAATAACTCATTCACCTACTTTTGGGAGAGCTTTCACTTGGTGAAGTTTCAGACCCATAGCTAATTACTCACCTACTCAAAATGAGTAAATGCGAATTATCTCTAAAAGTATTGCAGATACCCAATTTTTCTCAAATAACTCATTCACCTACTTTTGGGAGAGCTTTCACTTGAAGTTTCAGACCCATAGCTAATTATTCACCTCAAAATGAGTAAATGTGAATTATCTCTTAATAGTATTGCAGATAGCCAATTTTTCTCAAATAACTCATTCACCTACTTTTGGCAGAGCTTTCACACACGAAAATGAAAAATTGTGAATATCTCGGAAAAGCTATTTCTTTTGCTTTAATGCTCGGCGGGAGATACATACCGCGGCAGTGGTTTTGACAAAAATTTTTGTCTCCCCAAAAATGGTGGCCATTTTGAATTTTCAAAGTTTTTGCAAAACACAAAAATGCTTATATCTTGAGAACCGTGCTATATGGAGCGAACTCAACAAAATTTTAGACCTGCTGGGTATCTCTGCAGAGTAGCCATGCCAATTTTCAAAATATTTTTGTCTCGCCAAATATAGCGGACATTTTTAATTTTTTTATTTTTTGCAAAACACAAAAATGCTTATATCTTGAAAACCGTGCTAGATAGAGCAGACTGCGCTTACTTTGGTTGCCACAACAGTATAAGGCTAGAAACGAAGCATTTTCTTAATACTTTAGCACTCACCTTTATATCCTTTTCGGGACGCTTTGTTTTTGCTATGCAAAAACATTATCTTTTTTTTTTGCGAGCGATCCTCTAGTTCTTTTTGTTTTTTTTCTTGCACAAACTCAGTAATAACATGTGTAATTGACTCACACAGCAAAATGAGAAAGAATGGGAAATTGTTTCACTATTTAGATAAATGGATTGTATTTTTCTGAATTTCTTTTTTTTTTTATAGCCACCGAAGACTTGGAGGGTAAAAAAAAGCATACACATTTAGACAGTAGACTCTGTATAACTAGAGCCCTGTTTGCTAACTGCAGGACGTAATTGTGATTAAGGTTAACTTGCGTCAATACACGGAAAATGACAGCATTTGCTGATGACATAGGTCTCATTACACACTTCTGTCGTTTTTGAAGCAATTCTGATATGGCTTTACCTGTATGCGATCGCTGGACAAAGATTTGTATAACTATTTTCCCAATTTTGTGACAATGGGAATGGAGATTATCATAGTTTTAAACATGAAATAAATCCCAAACATACGTGGATTAATATAGGGTGGACAAATCTGACTGAATATACTTAGGTTTATCAAAGTAATTTATGGATTTAAATAGTTTTTTCGAGAACCTGGTTTGAGGTATTGTACTTAATTCATGAAGTTGGAATGTTTTCAGAAAATTGAGTCATCTAATATAGCCTTAGCCTGTAAATGACCTGTTTTTGAACAAGGGGGACATCAGGTCGCCTTATCAGAAGAATATGAATTGGGTTTTAACAAGGGTTTTAGCTATGCAGAGTCTATTGTGTTTGATTGGAATGCATTTATTTTTTTTCACTGTTTGGGAGTTGTTTTATTATTTGCTGCGGTCTGTATTGAATGTGGATATTTGTCTTTTTAAAATTTTTTCTTCCATTGTAAACTGGTTTGTTGTCTCAATGCTGTGTTTTTACTACTTGTCCCCCCCCCTCTCTCTCCTTCTTAATCCCCCCTCCTTCAGTCGATGTAAGTTTTTATGTGACTCTGTTTAGCATGTAAGGTCAGCCAGTGCTTCGTGCCATCTAATCACCAATGCAGCCAAAGTGCCAAATACCCTGTATCTGTTACACACAAAATATATCTCCTAATGGTTTGTGTTTTTAAAACCATAACTTGATTGCCAGTGAGGATTATAATTATATCCCCAGACGAAAGTCGGGGATATATTGGATTCAGGTCCGTCGCGCCGCCGCCGCCGCCGCCGTAGAAATTTCCTTGTGGACGCGATAACTCAAAAACAAATTAATATTTTTTTTTCAAACTTGGTACACATGTTAAGGGTGCCCAAAGGAAGATCCCTATTTTAAGGTGACCTTAAACTCCCAGTAAAAAAGAACTTATGGCCACCTTAAGGTCAGAAATTGCACTTTTGGCCACTTAGAGCCCTGTAGGTCACAAACTATGATGCTCAGCTGGCTGAAATTTTACCTGACAACACATTAATATGTTCTTAGTACATGTGCCGAAAATCATGACTTTAAGTTGAGGAGAAAATTGTGTTTGAGGCCCATAAATACCCCCACTTAGGGATTTTTTGCTATACTTTACACATATTTTGCCCTATAATTTGGAAGTGATAATTCTGATGAGTCTCAAACTGCGCTAGGTATAACTTTGATATGTAATCCTTGTCTGTAGAAAATTTTAGGGCTGTAGGTTTACCCAAAGGGGTCGACTTAAGGTCTCAAAAGTGCCCACAGAGACCCAATTTATGCACTTTTTGCCACTTTCAAGCACTGTAGCTTTCAAACTATGTCTCTCATCTAAGTTAAATATCATCTGGGAATATATCTATGTGTTTTCTTATATGTGCCCCAACATTTAGGCCTTTAATAGACAGTTAACCTGTGTATCAGGACCATAAACACCCACCCGAGTGACCCTTATAAGACATTTTTCACATCTTTTTCCCTGTAACTTGGAAATGGTAAGTCTGAGAAGTTTCAAACTGTATTAGATATATATTCTGTGTGTAATCTTAGTATGTAACAGATTTTAAGTCTGAAGCTTTAATTTTGAAGGTCAAATTGAGGTCTCTAAAAGGCTCCCAAAGACCCAATATTTGGACTTTTTGCTAATTTTAAGCCCTGTGACTGTCAAACTATGTGACTGATAGAGCTCAAATCCTATCTGAGAAGATATTAGTATGTTATTTTTATATGTGCCAAAAATTAAGGCTTTAAGAAGACATTTAACCTGTGTATGAGGACCATAAATCCCCACCCGAGTGACCATTTTTAGACATTTTTCACATATTTTTCCCTGTAACTTGGAAATGGTAAGTCTAAGAAGTTTCAAACTGTATTAGATGCATATTCTATGTGTAATCTTAGTATGTGACAAATTTTAAGTCTGAAGCTTTAATTTGAAGGCTACATTTAGGTCTCTAGAAGGCCCCATAAAGACCCAATATTTGGACTTTTTGCCAATTTTAAGGCCTGTGACTGTTAAACTATGTGACTGATAGAGCTGAAATCTCATCTGGGAATACATTATTATGTTCTTTTTACATGTGCCAAAAATCAAGGCTTCAAGTAGACATTTAACCTGTGTATGAGGACCTTAAACACCCACCTGAGTGACCCTTTTAAGACATTTTTCACATATTTTGCTCTGTAACTTGGAAATGGTAAGTCTGAGAAGTTTCAAACTTTATTAGATACATATTCTATGTGTAATCTTAGTATGTAACAAATTTTAAGTCTGAAGCTTTAATTTGAAAGCCACATCGAGATCTCTAAAAGGCCCACAATGACCCAATATTTGGACTTTTTACCACCTTTAAGCCCTGTAACTGTTAAACTATGTGATTGATGGAGCTGAAATCCCATCTGGGAATGCATTATTATGTCCTTTTTACATATGCCGAAAATCAAGGTTTTTAGTAGACATTTAACCTGTGTATGAGGGCCATAGACACTCGCCCAAGTGCCTTTTTGGACATTTTTTCCGTATTTTGCCCTGTTATTTGGAAATGCTTAGTGTGACAAGTCTTAAACTGTATTATATATAATTTTTGTTTGTTATGTATGTCCCCCAAAAAGTTTCAGATCTGTAGTTTAATTGCTAAGGTCTCTTTAACAATTGTAAAATGCCCACAGAAACCCAATTTATGGATATTATGCCACTTTAAAGCCCAGTAACTGTCAAACGATGTGGGGTATAGAGCTAAAATCTTTGAATTTTTAAAAGGAAATGCCTGTCTATTTAAATTTTGAATATTAATAATGTTATGGCTATCTTAGTCTTTTAAGAACTTATTTTTGTGTGTTATACCTCTGCTTGCTGAGTTTTTCACTTTTTAAAATGAAACTGGTTAAACATATTCAAGTAGACAAAATGGACACTTTAAGTGAGCTTTAAGTCCCAATATTAATGAAATTATATCCTTATGTAGTAAAACTAGGGGATTTTTAACCCTCAACTAGCCCAGTTTTATTCAACTTGCCTCAGTTAATTTTGGCACAGCTCCTACAGTTATGAACTCATTTCAGTTGATAATCACATACTTAAAATTCTCAATTCTTTTTGTATTTGAGTACCCCTTTTATATAGATTGTTTGTTTACCATTTATGCTCAACCCACATCCCCCACCCGGATTCCCCCCACCCACCTCTGGGACCTCCAGCTATATTGAGTGACACTAAATAAACAATGGTATTTAATGATATCAGATGAGAAACAAAGAACTCAATGGGGTTGCAGATCTTGTGTAATAGTGAGAGAGGTGTGGAGAAGGGGAGAGGGGTGGGGGTGGGAGGTGGTGGGCTTCATTACATATAACACAAAGGGGAGTCAGAACTGAGATTGTGTCACATATTTAGGTTGCATATATATGGACCACATATATAGGTATAGAGGAAATGAATAACTGAAAACAATTTGCAAATTCTAAAAATAATATAATAAAATAATAATATAAACAATTTTTTTTTAAATAATATTTTATTTGTGAACAAATATAGAAACAGATATGCGCTTTTGGGATTATGAATTTTAGAATGGACATTGAATCATCAATCATTTAAATACTTTGAAGGAAGATTGAAAAATATGATGAGTTGAGTTAAAAATAATATTTTATTTGTCAACAAATATAGAAACAGATATGCTCTTTTGGGATTATTATTTTAGAATGGACATTCAATCATCAATCATTTAAATACTTTGAAAATAGGTTTAGAGTTATCATTGCAGGAAGATTGAAAATATAATTTGAGTTATGTATTCGGCGTCTGGGGATACACCATCTTCCTTGGGGAGATATAAACAGAGTAGATTGATGTGCTGAAGTTCATATAATAATGGGTAATTATGTTTTAAAAAATTTCCGATCAAAACCTGTGGCGTGAGTGATGACCTGTCTGGGGATATGTTGGCGCCGAGTTGGCCCAATCTAGTCTCTAGATTCTTTTACCAATGCCCTACATTTTTAAGGGGTTCCGTGATATAGTGGGTGACACACTCACCTCCCACCTCAGAGGTCTGCGGTTCAAACCCTGGACCCTATGTGGGAAAGTTGGTAGTTGCTTATGGATGCCTGAATCTGAATCGTTGATATAATGGAAAAACTACAATTGTTGTTGGTACTCTGCATTGACACGAAGTAGGAAACACCTCAAATAAAAACATTGAAAGGCAGAAACTTGGCATTGGTGTCGTAGAAATGTTCTGAGCGAATGTTGAAACCGGTAATGCTTTTCTCGGATAGGTGACTGAATGGGAGTTCAGTTCAGCTATGTTTAGTCAAAAGAAGGACTGTCCTTTTGAAGTAGATGAGCTAAACTTGTGAATTACACCACATTATGTGAAAATATTCCATTGGAGGGAAGTCAGGGCACCCTTTAAGAAAGTAAGACAAAATCAGTCCAATTTTATGTGCCAGTTTTGTATTGGGGGAATAATCAGCGGCCGGCTGTAGTTGGAGCCTTCCCAAATGTACAAAGATTTATCTAGAAGGCAGTTAAAAATAGAAGGTTGTTTCTTCTCTGGCAACTGGCATGTACTGTGGCAAAATTTCACATTTCCTTGAGAGTTTGTGTAAGGTGTGAATTTAATATGTTTGAAAGGTGCTTGTTGTGTTGTTCACACTGTGACCTTGAAGTGTCGTTTAAAAAATTTTAATCCAGCAGAAAAAAACCATTATCTAACCTATTATTAAGGGGCCACGGTGGCAGAGTGGTAACACTCTTGCCTCCCACCTTTGAGGCCGGGGTTCGGTTCCCGGCACGGCCTCAAGTGGGAAAGCTGGTAGTTGCTTGCCGTTGGTCGGCAGTTTACAGTACAGAACCCTGATAAACTGTATGTACTGGTTTCCTCTGCCCTTCCAACTACCCGTCGTGATATGACCTGCACAGTGTTGAAAGCGATGTAAAACCCCAAATAAATAAATTAATAAACTAACCTATTATTATTATCAGAATAAACACATTTTCACTTTTCCAAACTATTGACCCAATTGTTTTCTGCTGAAGTACCGCTTCGTTTTTATGACCGTTCTGTAATTCAAACAAAGTCTCGCTCTCCAAGTGTGTTCAGATAAAGTAGCAGTTAAACTTCCGTGGATTAGCTCCTGTATTGTCTCCGAACCCCCAAAATTTGGGATATTTTGGAAATGATAGACATCCTGGAGGCCTACCTAAATGACCCGGGAGTGTACTAGATGAATCTTTTGGGCCCTAGTGTCTTTGCCCCCAAATGTTAAGTGTGACATAATTTCTGAGAGCAGTGCGGAAGTGAAAAGATTTTTATTTTGTCTGGATCCGAGGACCTGTCCTAATATGACCCAGGCTGTTGAACGGGTCGTAAAAACCCCAGCTTTCACTTTCACTCTTAACTTGTTCAGGGGCTACAGGGGTAGACCAGTTTTTTAACCATGTGAAGAATATATAATCCTTGGTCTGCAATATATGGCTTTTTATGTCGTCACTCTGCGGCGTGGGCGTACGCGTCCGCGTACGCGTCCGCGTGAACAACTTCTCCTCCAAAACTACAAGGCCTAGAGACGTGCTGTTTTTTTTAAAAGATACCTTATCTATCGAGGATGAAAAATTGTTCAAGGCATGCAAATCTGTCTGTTCGTCTGTTTGCTAGAGACATTACAAGGGGGGTACCCCCACCAAAAGTGTGAAAATTTCAACACTTAATCACAATTTTCTCAGTGACTATTGCAGGGATTTCTCTCATATCTTGCATATATGTACTAGGCCAGAGGTAGATTCTCTTGTGTGAGTATGAGACCTGGATCTGTCTTACTTTTTTTTTAATAAATTTTTTTAATAATTTTTAATGCATTAAAATTCATGAAATCATGCACAAAATCATTTATAACTTGAAAACTATTGCATCTAGAGCATTTTGTTAAAATATGTTATTCAGCTACTTTTTTCATAGCTACAATATGGTGAGTAAGTTGGGTGCCTGTCTCAATAGCTAAGTGAGTAATAGCTACTTTTGGGCTTTTCAGTAACTTCCATCATGAGTAGAATCACTTGTAACTTAAAAACTATTGCATTTAGAGAATTTCGTATAAATATGTTATTCAGCTACTTTTGGGTCAGCTATAACATAGTAAAATTTCAGACCTGTAGCTCATGGCATAGCTGAGTAATAGCTACTTTTAGGTTATCACTGTTGAGTAAATCGCTTATAACTTCAAAACTATTGCATTTAGAGAATTTCGTATAAATATGTTATTCAGCTACTTTTGGGTCAGCTATAACATAGTGAAGTTCCAGACCTGTGGCTCATTGCATAGCTGAGTAATAGCTACTTTGAAGTTCTCACTGTTGAGTAAATCAGTTGTAATTGGAAAACTATTGCCTTTACAGAAATTTGTGCAAATATGTTATTCAGCTACTTTTGGGTCAGCTATAACATAGTGAAATTACAGACCTGTAGCTCATGGCACAACTGAGCAATAGCTATTCTCAGGCACTGACTGTTGAGTAAATCAGCTATAACTTGAAAAATATTGCATTTGGAGTATTTTGTTCAAATACATTGTTCACCTACTTTGGGGTTAGCTATAACATAGTGAAATTACAGACCTATAGCTCATGGCATAGTGGAGCAATAGCTATTTTCAGGTTCTCACTATTGAGTAAATCAGTTGTAACTTGAAAACTATTGCATTTACAGTATTTTGCTTAAGTATGTTGTTCACCTACTTTTAGGTCAGCTATAACAGTGCAAAAATTCAGACATGTAGCTCATTGCATAGCTGAGTAATAGTTACTTTGAGGTTATCACTCTTGAGTAAATCAGTTGTAACTTGAAAATTATTACATTTAGAGTATTTTGTTTAAATATGTTATTCACATAATTTTTGGTCAGCTATAACATAGTGAAATTGCAGACCTCTATGTCATGGCATAGCTGAGCAATAGCTTCTTTCAGGTTCTCACTGTTGAGTAAATCATTGTATCCAACCTGTAGGAAATCATGGGCTGGGAATCTATTAATATGGTCCGATTTGACCTTGGAACCCTCCTTCAAGGTCAAATGAGGATAGCCAAACATAAAAGTGCTTATAACTCGCTTATTATTGGTCCTAGAGGTTGGAATGAAAACCAACCTATAGAAAATCTTGAGCTGGGAATTTTTTGGTGTGGTCGGATTTCACCTTGGACCCCTCCTTCAAGGTCAAATGAGGATAGCCAAACTTAAAAGTGCTTATAACTCACTTATTATTGGTCTTGGAGGTTTGGGATGGTAAACCAACCTATAGAAAATCATGGGCTGGGATTCTTTTGGTGTGGTCGGATTTGACCTTAGACCCCTCCTTCCAGGTCAATTGAGGATAGCCAAACTTACAATTGCTTAGAACTCGCTTATTATTGGTCCTACAAGTTTGGGATGGTAAACAAGCTACAGGAAATCATGGGCTGGGAATTTTTTTGTGTGGTCGGATTTGACCTTGGACCCCCTCCTTCAAGGTCAAACAAGGATAGCCAAACTTAAAAAGTGCCTATGACTCACTTATTATAGGTCCGAGAGGTTTGGGATGGTAAACCATCCTAAATTCTTTGGCTGGGAATCTTTTGGTATGGTCAGATTTGACCTTTGGACCCCTTCTTCATGGTCGAACGAGGATATTGCATTTATAGTATTTCTTTAAATATTTTAACCTACTTTTTACACTTAAACAATTACCTTGTTACTTTATTTCATAATACCATTTGCAGGGCACAACTTTTTTGTCCTTTTCTTCTGTCAGCTTCGGAATATCTTTCGAACATGCTGTTCAGTTACCATTTACTGTATTTCTGTACAGCCCTTTCCCTGATAATTATGCTTTCCTCTCATTATCACCATCACAAATCAAAAACATTCAGTCAGCTGACACAGTGCCCGTTCACGGGCACTCTCCTCTTGTTTGGTACAGTAGCAAAATTAATTTGGGGGTGGAAATAATACAAAAATACACAACAAGTAAATGTACATTCTGACATTTACTTAGTATTAGAGTAAAGAAATCTAAAATTCGCCACATATCTGAAATTCGCCACATATTGAAATACTAATAAAATAAACTAATTGAGGTGAGATTTGTTAAATGTACAGTAAATTTAGGCTTTTTGAACTGAAAAATACCAAATTTAAGACAAAACATCATTTTCTTTATAAAAGTAACTAAGGTTTTAGAGGTGGCGAATATTAGATTCCTGGTGAGTTTTAGATTTCTTACTCTACAATCATAAGCACTTAACTACTGCTGTTAAATTAATTTTAAATATAGGATTACAATATCTATTTACAACATCTGGTTAAGTGTAGCTGCATTCCCTGTATAGATATATATTACACAGCACCATTTAGATTTATTGTCAAACCCAAAAAGCCATAAATACATCTGGTCTATATACTTAAGAAATGTCCATATTTTTAGTAAAGGGGGTTTTCAGCTCAATGTTGTGAAGTGTGTTTTTTGCCTGAAGTGTCTCCTGTTACAAACCCACTTTGTTTTGTTGTGCAATTTCTTGTCTTTCTTTTTTGTTTTTTTTTTGTCCCGTTTCTGTTGCATGTTGTGTTGTGGAAACTTCTCTCCCCAAAACATTACTCGATTCAAGAATCTCCACCTCTTGATGTTGTGTATTTACAAACAAGAATGCAAATGCGATGTATAAGGTGGTGCAGTGGGTAACATAGCTTTTCAGGTTCAGGGTTTTAATTCCTCGCCCTAACCTAAAGTTGAAAAGTTGGTGATTGCTTGCGCTTGTATCCGATGGTTTTCAGTGTAGAATCATGGTCGACTAGTACGCACTGACTTCCTACATCCCTGCAACTTCCCGTTGTAATATGACCCTGTACAACGTGTTGGTATTGAGGTTTAATCTAGTCGATCAATTAGCACAATGTAAAAAAGCATGCCCGTCCCATCTGTTAGTACTTTTTGTCCAGGGGAACAAACTCGGCAGTAGTTTTAAATGGGTGCCTCTGAAATCTACCTTTTCATAGCGAAATACCCTTACCATTTCCTAACCGTAGCTTTTGTTGGAGCCATCCAATCCCATTTCCAACGGAGAGATGCAAATTTAAGGATACATCAAAACTTAATCAGGCCACTGGGTTACAGTAGTCCGTCCTCACGCTAATTAGGTCACATGACCACATTGTTTACTTCAATATTTTTGTTGTCCATCAACAGTGAGAACGTCTTTGAGAATTAGAAGCAAGTTTTGTCAGGGTTTTCTTTATTTATAAAGTTGAATATCCAGTGTCGATGTACAATTTTGTTTTCCAGGGACTCAAATCTAAAGGAAGTGTTAAATATAACAAGGTTAAAAGAGTCTAGATTGATACATACTTTTATTTTAAGTACCAAACTTGTGCTACCTATTACATTTAAATAATTGTGGCTTTTTGGTAAAACCAAAGCTTTATGTGAATTTATTGGTCTATGGATCGGTAAATCATTTTATAGTGAAATACTGTCACCATTTCTTTGTGTTACTTATTTATTGGGTAGCTCCAACTACAAACTATATTTTCCTGGTAAAAGTGTAATATGAAATATAAATGAAGTAATTAAAATTCAAAAATTAATCTATGTTTTGTAGGCCTTAAAAAGGAAGATACTCGTCCAAAGGAAGTGATTGTACAGGAGCGTTTACTTCTAACGTTGGAGTCCGCCTACCCAAATATTATGCCAGTGGAAGATTTGTCTGTGTGAGTGATCATTTCTAATCTAATCTAATGTAATAAATACTTTTATAGCGCTTAGTCTCCCATCATTTGATAGATTCTAAGGTGCAACTGTCCACTGGAGGAAATTAAGTATCGTAGTGGCTATATTGTTTATCAATACTGATGATATTTATTGTTTTGGGACAGGGGTTGCCGATATCGATGTCTACTAAAGAGATATATCAATATCACCATTTTAAATAAAACTGTAAACTTACACTGGCAAATATTTGAAATAAAGCCTAAATCTGAAAAAAAATTATGCAATTTTATCTAGCATTTTTGAAGTTTTCAATGCATTTTTGATGAAAACTGCCATGTTTTGTTTTGGTCAATTTCACTTCCTGTTAGCGGTTGGGGATATGCTAGAACAAAATGTTTTCATTATCCCAGATTTGGACCATTTAGTAGACATTAGGATTCGGCTCCGATTTCAGTCGATATTGAAATATTTTTACATTCATTATCAATATCTACACAGCCAACCGATTTACCCACAAATGTATCGCCTTATGCTCGACAAGGAGCTTGGAGGATAAGTAAGTATCCTTAGATGTATTCAATAAGATGTGAAAATAACTTGCCATGCATGTATCCAGGAAGACTGGTCGTAATTCTGGAACATTGTACATTTTCTGAAAGTCCCTGCATCACTGACCGAGTCGGGTGATGAAGATATTTGTGTTCATGTCAGGGTTGTGTATGAAGTGTGAACTTTCTGAATGGTTGTTAGGGAAGTCACGACTAGTCGACTAATCAGTTATGGTTAGAAAAGTGTTATTTTCGGTATCACATTTTAAAGTAGGAATATCTGCCACTGTGGCCTAGCGGGTAACACACTTGTCTAGGAACTCAGAGGACGTGGGTTCAATCCCAGGTACAGGCAGATACATAGTGGCTCGGATGACCACTTAAAATGGTGGTCATCTGTCATTGGGTCCTATCCCCAGTGGCAGGTTAAAGAACCTCAAGGACGTTGATAAATGGTTATCCTTGAGCCTCTATCTTCCAGTTAGGGGAATGTCAGTTACTTGTGAGTTGGGGCTGTACCTGTACAGTCAGATTGGTTAAATAGCGCTTTGAGTCCTGTAGTATATGGAGATATTGCGCTGAGTATAAATACATAATAATAATAATAATAATTGAGTAATGTAGTGTAAAAGATTGGTTTTAATTCACGAGCTTTGCACACTCTCCAGGACTTTATCTCTACGTTGTTGAATCAAAAGTTGCAGTAGAATATGTATGATCTGTGCTACAGGATGACGGAGGCTGACCAGGCCATGGTTCAGGAGGCACTTTCCATACTGAAGGGAAGAAATCTCATCCAGGAGCGAGAACCGGGAAAGTTTGTTCGCCAGGTGCTGGACGATAAGACAGGTAGGTGTCAAAATATGTAATTTCCAAAATGGGTACGCTGGTGCAGTGACCGTGGACATACCTTTTGCGCAGTTCTTGGAGTCACTTTTGGGTCAGCTATAACACAGTAAAGTTGCAGACCTGTAGCTCATTGCATAGCTGAGCAGTAGCTACTTTGAGGTTCTCACTGTTGAGTAAATCATTTGTAACTTGAAAACTATTGCATCTACAATATTTTTTTTGACAAATATGTTATTCATCTACTTTTTTGTCAGCTATAATGTAGTAAAATTGCAGACCAGCACCTCGTTGCATAGCAGAACAATAGCCACTTCGAGGTTTGCACTGTTGAGTAAATCACTTGTAACTTGAAAACTGTTGCATTTACAATATTTTGTTAAATATATTATTCACCTACTTTTGGGTCAGCTATATCATAGTAAAATTGCAGACCAATGCCTCGTTGGATAGCTGAGCAATTTTTAGATACATCCTTTTTGTGTACTCTGAAGCTCAAAACACACGGTCAGCTGACACAGGGCCCATCTACAGACATTGATTGCTTATTATGAGATTTGACCTTGATTTCACTGTTATGTATGATGCAGCGCTTACAGCCTTGACCTTTGTTTTCCCACAGAGGTGAAGGACATCAAACACATGCCAGTGATGGGCAAGGGACAGAAGCCGACCGTGGCAATCATCACATCGAAGTACAACGAGAAGTTGGCGGTTGACGCCATGATGGAGGACAAGACCACATTTGTCAAGTACAAGACAGAAGGTATTCATTAGTGCTGGTGTTTTTTAGCGGTATTGAAATATTCTCAGTCACTTCTGCTGTCTTCCATTAAAATAAAGAACAAAACTAAAAGATTTTACGACTTTTCATGTCATTTTTTGTAACTTTTACTTACTGCGAATATGGAACCGCCATATTTGTTTACGTTTCGGGACACTACTAAAACTCGGGAAAGGGTTTGGAAAGTCTCGCCCAGGAAGGCGTCTCATGCCCCAATATTTCAATATCGATCAATACGGAAGGTAAAAATATGGTTTGATATCGATGTACATATTTTTTATTTGATACCAACACCAGTATTTATCTGTGTAAACGTATCGGACTTGTATATAGTATTGCCACAATGATGTCAAAAGTTCCATAGCTTGCTCAAAACCTGGCCTCTAAAACAAAGTTGGGTTGAAACGTCTCAAATTTGAACTCTGCTAAACATCTACAAATACCATTTTCACGCACATTGCTCAGTCCGCCCCAAATATTGTCCAGATTCAGATTGTTTTTGTGATTTTTCGCCAATATCTGTGTAGAACTCAAAAGCCATTCATCTGACTGATTTTATGTTTTCATACCAGATGGGGGGGGGGTCTAACTATAGCTTAGTAGTCCACAGCCTTGTTTGAGACCTGCATTGATGATCGTGATCTGGTTTTCTAGTGAAAATCCAGAAATACATGTAGTTTAATTTTCTTTAAGCAGGCCCAGTTTGATATTTGTGTTTAAACCACATTGTGGTTATTTCAGTTGTGTTAATATAGGAATAACCAGTGACAAACCACGGTATATGCAGAATTTTACCATGGTCTGAGGTTATAAACCCCGAAGGTGAAGCCTGGGGGGTGGGGGGGGTGGGGGGGTGGGGGGGGTGTTTTGCCTCAAACCATGGTAAAATTCTGCGTATATTGTGGTTTTGGAGGGGGTTTTTCCTATTCTAACATGATAAATTATTTTAAGATGAATAATTATTGCACATTTTACTGTAAAACGTTCATTGTTACGACAGCCATAGTGACCGATAATAGGGAGACACAGGGTTACGCTGTATTTTACCGGTGAACTATTTTGTTGTTTAGCCAATCAGAATCGAGGACACATCCTTGTTATGTTAGAATTATTGATATTAGTTGCACAGTAAAGATGGAATGAAACATTGTTTGTGACAGCCACATCTGTCAATGTGAGTTACCACTCTTCAAATTGAGGTAAAACTAGGGATGTGTCGATATAAAAAATGTGTACATCGGGAGTCTGCAAAACCACTGTGGCCTAGCGGGTAACACACTTGTCTAGGAACTCAGAGGACGTGGGTTCAATCCCAGGTACAGGCAGATACATAGTGGCTCGGATGACCACTTAAAATGACGGTCCTCTGTCATTGGGTCCTATCCCCAGTGGCAGGTTAAAGAACCTCAAGGACGTTGATAAATGGTCATCCTTGAGCCTCTATCTTCCAGTTAGGGGAATGTCAGTTACTTGTGAGTTGGGGCTGTACTTGTGCAGTCGATTGGTTAAATAGCGCTTTGAGTCCTGTTGTATATGGAGATATTGCGCTGAGTATAAATACACAATACAATACAATACAATACAAAACCATATCCGATTCCAGGGCTTCGGGTTTTATTAAACCCTATACAAACATGGACGTTTTCTCTCAACGAAATCACAATAAAATCCCCAAATGCACACAATATGGGATAAAACCATGCAATATCTCCAGATTTCTGATTTGTGTCCAATATTTTAAGTTTTCCTTCCATTATTTGTGTTATCAAGCGAGATTAAGGTTAAAAAGTGTCGTAAGCGAAACATGGCAGTTCTGCTCCACGTATCACTATAAAAGTTTGCAAATGAACGAAAATATGGAGTAAAAGCTTATAATTTCAACAGATTTTGAGTATGCTTCTAATATTTTAACTCTTTCTTCCATTATATGTGTTGCCAAACGAAGTGGCAGTTTTAAAATCTTGTTCACGATATTTCAGTAAAATGCTCTTGATACAAAGACATCGGGCCTACCAACCCATTCCTAGATACTGAATGCTTGTTCAAATTAACGTGGCTTTCTCATTGTTTGTAGGGGCCACGGTGGCAGAGTGGTAACACTCTCCTCCGACCTCTGAGATCGGGGTTAGGTTCCCGGCCCGACCTCAAGTGGGAAAGCTGGTAGCTGCTTGCCGTTGGTCGGCAGTTTACAGTACAGAACCTTGACCAACTGAATGTACCAGTTTCCTCTGCCCTCCCAACTACCTCTCTTGATATGACCTGTACAGTGTTGAAATCAACGTAAAACCCCAAATAAATAAATAAAATAAATTCTCATTGTTTGTAATTGTTTGTATATTGCAGGAGAGTCAAACGTATATACAATTGGGTACATCGGGCCACACAAAGTCGTCACCACCAAACTGCCAATGATTGGGCGACAGATGGCCGCCCAGATTTCATCAGGGAATACCACCACTCGTTTACTAGGTAAAGAAAAGTATTTTGCAATCAAGCAGTCATGTAGAAGAAAGGTATTTTAGTATAAAAAATCAGGGAATGTTGAAATGATTGAACTAAAAGAAAGATTTATCGATTGATATTGAAATATCGATATATGATCCCTTTACTGCATAAAACCCCAACTTTGACTTTGACATTCTGTGCCATCCTGTTATTTTTCCATTTGACCCAGCAACTTTAAAACCTTGCCTCGTATAGTCTTGCTTATACGTAGAATTATTGAAATACTCTTCTATTATTCAGGCACATTTGGAGATGTTGAACATGTACTTCTCGTCGGTGTGGCCGGTGGCGTCCCTCATTACACGGATTTCTACAAACACGTCAGGCTGGGCGACATCATCTTGTCCACCCCAAATGACAATAGAAACCTCTACATCTTCTGCGATAAGGTACAATCAGTGTTTGTATATATTATTGTATTGTATTTGTATTTATACTCGGCGCAATATCTTCATTAGTGCTGTAACGAGTTGACCGAAACATGAGTCGTAACTCGATGGGCGATATTTGGGGATGACATCGGTTTACGCAATTTAAACTCGAGTTTTTAAGAAATATATAATGATATACTAATCTTGTTACAAACTACCACTTTTGCAATTTTTTTAACCATAAAGACGTAAAAATCAATGAGCAATAGTCGGTTTTTTATTTCCCTGATTTACGTGGCTGTTCCATAAAGTGCTCATATATATCTGTACATAATGGTGGATCCCTTAATGACAATATTTGGACATTGTTATTTTATTTATATTTGTGTCATTTACTCGAGTTCAACTCGAGTTCAGCTCGCATCTAACAGGCGATCCTCGATCTACAGAACTCACTAATGATTACAGCCCTAATCTCCATGTACTACAGGACTCAAAGCGCTATATGACCCATTCGACTGTACAAGTACAGTCCAACTCTCAAATTACTGATATTCCTCTAACTGAAAGACAGAGGCTCAAGGATGACTGGCGGTTAGAACCCCAAACCTTATGTAGGAAACATGGTAGTTTCTTACCGATGGTCGGCAGTTTACAGTACAGAACCTTGACCAACTGTATGTACTGGCTTACTCTGCCCATAAAACTACCCCTCTTGATATGACCTGTACAGTGTTGAAAGCGACGTTAAAACCCAAATAAATAAATGAACCCAATGAAATTTCAAATCTGTATTAATGTCCCAAGTAGAAAGTAGCTATCAGTGAAAAGTAATTCTGGTGAATTTCTTAAATGAAGAATTGGATTACCAGATTATGGCACTCACTAAGTTTCAGGCATAATAGATGAACTTTTGATGTAGTTAAGGAGTATATGTAAGGAACAGAGGGTATTTAATTGGATGCTATACCCTGTGAGGTTTTGTAACTTTAGCACCCATATGCAAGGCTAAAACTTGTTATATATTTGTAAGTGCCACCTTCCTTATGTCCTGTTCAAATGACTACAGTGTTGTAGATAAGTTTTAGTCCACTTATTGGGTTAAGTAGGGTGCAGGTAGCTTGATTAAATGCCTACCCCCGATGGGGCTACATAACCATTAATATGTTCCTAATTGACATCTTCCTTCCAGGCCTGTGCATATTTCAGTTTTATAGATGAACTTCTGATGTAGTTGATATGGGGTGAAAAAAGACACAAAGGGCACTTTATTCAATACCCCTAACCAGTGGGGCAACGTGACCTTATCACCCAAATGTAGTCCTAAAACCTATGCCATATTTAGTAGTGCCACCCACGTGACATCCTGCACAAAGTTTAGCTCTGCAGATGGCTTTTTGATCTACTGAAGGAGTGATATAGATGCACAAGGGTACTTGAGTTAGGAGTCACTTCAAGGGGTACCATGACTTTATCACACAGATGTAATGCTAAAACCTATTTCATGTTTATTAGTGCCACCCACCTGATATCCTGGCAGAATTTCAGCATTACAGGTGAACTTTTGAACAACTTATGGGGTGAAACAGGTTCAAAGGGGTCCTTGGGTTCAGGGTTCACATCAAGGGGTAACATGTCTTCAGCACCCGGATGTAATACTAAAAGTTATTCCATGGTTATTAGTGCCACCCACCTGAATTCCTGGCAGAATTTCAGCATTACAGGTGAACTTTTGAACAACTTATGGGGTGAAACAGGTTCAAAGGGGTCCTTGGGTTCAGGGTTCACATCAAGGGATAACATGTCTTCAGCACCCAGATGTAATACTAAAAGTTATTTCATGTTTATTAGTGCCACCCAGCTGATATCCTGGCAGAATTTCAGCGTTACAGGTGAACGTTTGACCTACTTATGGGGTGAAACAGGTTCAAAGGGGTCCTTGGGTTCAGGGGTCACATCAAGGGGTAACATGACTTTATCACACAGATGTAATATTAAAACCTATTTCATGCTTATTAGTGCCACCCAGCTGATATCCTGGCAGAATTTCAGCATTACAGGTGAACTTTTGAACAACTTATGGGGTGAAACAGGTTCAAGGGGGCCCTTGGGTTCAGGGTTCACATCAAGGGGTAACATATCTTCAGCACCCAGATGTAATACTAAAAGTTATTTCATGTTTATTAGTGCCACCCAGCTGATATCCTGGCAGAATTTCAGCATTACAGGTGAACTTTTGACCTACTTATGGGGTGAAACAGGTTCAAAGGGGTCCTTGGGTTCAGGGGTCACATCAAGGGGTAACATGACTTTATCACACAGATGTAATATTAAAACCTATTTCATGCTTATTAGTGCCACCCAGCTGATATCCTGGCAGAATTTCAGCATTACAGGTGAACTTTTGACCTACTTATGGGGTGAAACAGGTTCAAAGGGGTCCTTGGGTTCAGGGGTCTCATCAAGGGGTAACATAACATTAGCACCCGGATATAATACTAAAAGTTATTCCATGGTTATTAGTGCCACCCAGCTGATATCCTGGCAGAATTTCAGCATTACAGGTGAACTTTTGAACAACTTATGGGGTGAAACAGGTTCAAAGGGGTCCTTGGGTTCAGGGTTCACATCAAGGGGTAACATGTTTTCAGCACCCGGATGTAATACTAAAAGTTATTCCATGTTTATTAGTGCCACCCACCTGTTGTCCTGGCCGAATTTTAGCATTACAGATGACCTTTTGACCTACTTATGTGTTGAAACAGGTTCAAAGGGGTCCTTGGGTTCAGGGGTCACATCAAGGGGTAACATGACTTTATCACACAGATGTAATATTAAAACCTATTTCATGCTTATTAGTCCCACCCACCTGATGTCCTGGCTGAATTTCAGCGTTACAGATGAACATTTGACGTACTTATGGGGTGAAACAGGTTCAAAGGGGTCCTTGGGTTCAGGGGTCAAATCAAGGGGTAACATAACATTAGCCCCCGGATGTAATACTAAAAGTTATTTCATATTTATTAGTACCACCCACATGATGTCCTGGCTGAATTTCAGCGTTACAGATGAACTTTTGACCTACGTATGGGGTGATATAGACACACGGAGGTACTTGAGTTCAGGGTTCTTATCAATGGATAACATGACTATAGCACCCAGATTTAACGCTTAAACCTATTCCAAGTTTATTAGTGCCACCCACCTGATTCCATGTCCAACGTTTAGCTCTACAGATGATCTTTTGACCTACTTATAGGATGATATAGGTGCATGGGGTAATTGAGTTAGGGATCATATCAAGGGGTAACAGGATTTAATCACCCAGGTGTAATATTGAGACCTATTCCATGTTTATTAGTGCCACTAATCTGATATCCTGCCTAAATTTCAGCATTACAGACAAAATTTTGACCTACTTGTGGCGTGAAATGGATTCACAGGGGTACTTGAATTCAGGGTCACATCAAGGGGTAGCAGGACTTTATCACCAGATGTAATACTAAAACCTATTGCTTGTTTATTAGTGCCACCGACCTGATATCCTGCCTATATTTCAGCATTACAGACAAAATTTTGACCTACTTGTAGGGTAAATGGGTTCACAGGGGTACTTGAGTTCCGGGTCACATCAAGGGGTAGCAGGACTTTATCATTCAGATGTAATGCTAAAACCTATTCCATGTTTATAAGTACCACCCACCTGATATCTTGCTTAAATTTCAGCATTACAGACAAAATTATGACCTACTTGTAGGGTAAAATGGGTTCACAGGGGTACTTGAGTTCGGGGTCACATCAAGGGGTAGCAGGACTTTATCACTCAGATGTAATTCTAAAACCTATTTCATGTGTATACGTACCACCCACCTGATGTCCTGGCCGAATGTCAGCATTACAGCTGAACATCTGACATACTTATGGGGTGAGACTAGTTCACAGGGATACTTGAGTTCAGGGGTCACATCAAGGGATAACATAAATATAGCACTAAGGTGTAATGCTTTTATAAGTGCCACCCACCTGATATCATGTCCAAATTTTAGCATTACAGGAGACCCTTTGACCTACTTTTGTCTTACTTAGAACCATGCTTGAGGGGCCACGGTGGCAGAGTGGTAACACTCTTGCCTCCCACCTCTGAGATTGGAGTTCAATTCCCGGCCTGACCTCAAGTTGGAAAGCTGGTAGTTGGTTGCCGTTGGTCGACAGTTTACAGTACAGAACCTTGACACCAACTGTATGTACTGGTTTCCTCTACCCATAATACTACCTGTCGTGATATGACCTATACAATGTGTTGAAAGCGACGTTAAAACCCAAATAAATAAACCATGCTTGATATCTTTTCTTTATGATATCATGTTGTGGTTTTGCCATCCAGTCGCTACAAAGGTTTCTATTTGGTTTTACTGGCTGCCAAAAAAAGGCCCAAAATGCAAAACAAAAGGCAGTAAAGAGTTTTTAACCTTTTCTTGCAGATCAAGATCGATGAAGAGAAGGGCTCAATGAGCTATGCACTGAAGAGTTGGTCTCCGAGGGACCCTGTAGTTTTAGACGTGGCCAAGGAACTCATAGAAGCACAGAAGGTTGGTGGTGTAGAAATTAGATGCAAACAAGCGGGTTCAGAGTTCTCTAATGTTATGATTGACTTGAATCCAGTCTGCAGCATTTTAGTTGACACCAGCTGTTTGTGTGACTGTGTAGCAAATATGGTAGAAAAATAAAATACATAAAAATATCTGTTAAAATAAGGAAAATTATGTTATGTGATAATCTCTTTCCTTAATTTAATCGCTTGTTAGAAGTTACAAATGTCATTCAAACTGTACAGGTTGACCCCAGTGTCAGTAACTAATGGAAGAACTATGTCCGTGCACACTTGTGGAAAAATTATTTACAAGTCTGCACTCATTTGGTGGCTTTATAACCGTCAATCTTTTATAACAGTCGGAAGTTTTTTAAAAATCTTTAATAGCTATACAACGGTCACAATCTTCATTCAGTCTTTAAGTAACCTATGGAAGGACTATACTGTGTGTTTATGTGGTGGTCTCCTTCATAAATCTAATGGCTTGGTGGCAGTTACAATTTTCTTTCAATCTGCGCAGGTTGACCCCAGCTTCAGTAACCAGTGGAAGGGATACATTCAGGATGGCCAGCAGCTCCTGCACGCCCAGCAGGTGGACTTCTCCCGCCCCCACCCCACCACCGACAAACTCTACATGAACATTGGGGGCAGTGACGTCATAGAGGTGGGACATCCACCCGTACCCGATGAGGTGAGTTGTTAATAAGAGAAACTGCCAGTTGCCTCTATAGTTTAAAATTCAAAGTTGGGGTTTTTACGTCCCGTTCAACAGCCAGGGTCAGGTCCGCAGCATTGCCACTAGTGGGACTCGAACCCACAGAGGTGACAGCCTGTGATTAGAAGCCAAACTTGCTAACCGAGGACCTTTGTTGCCTCTGTAGTGTACCTACTGTATTTCACCATATAAGCACCCACTCCCTTTTAAAAATATTACTCTTGTGAATGGGTGAAGACCTAAGTGGCTTATTTTAGGCCATTCTGTGACTAAGTCATCAGTAAAGGGCAAGCTTGATATTATATTTCTGTTATTAAGTATTGATTAATATTTTCTTCCATGTTTTAAGTTAAGTGACTGGTTTAATTAATTAATTGGCAAAAGCGTGATTCGTAAAATGCAACAACCTACAATGCTTTTTTTTCTAAAGTGACTTGTTTCATACTATTTCTCATCTATTTTTAGGTGTCCTCATGGTATCAACCTGGCCAGCCCATGGTCCGATCTGGCCCTATCGGGGCCGGCAGGCCAGTTATCAAAGATGACGCCTTGAGGGCCGACTTTGCCGCCCGTCACCAGTGCGTGTGCTTTGACACCGAGTTTGACCAGGTCTTGGAATCCATTGTGGGCAATAGGAAGGATAGTTTCTGCTTTATCCGCGGCGTGGCCGATTACATGGACGGTAGCAAGAACGTGGAATGGCAACCGTACGCAGCCTTAGCCGCGGCAGCCTTCACAAAAGCAGTTCTTGAAAAGTTACCACCTGTTCAGCCGTAGAGTCAAAAGAGAATGCAATAGTTCGTGTTTTTTATAATAATTATTATCGCCATTATTATAACTCCCTGTCAAAAAGTCTTTTAAACTGAAGCTGCCTATTTTTGGAGGGCTAATTCGTTGCGTAGAGTAAGTACATGTGAAAATATGCCGTGGTACCTGAAATTCACCAAAGAGGGATTAAACCCCTTTCTGCTTCTTTAATTTGTGGGAAAATGAGGTTTCTGACCTCCCCTGTTGCAAAATTTGCACGTACATTGATTATTTTATCTTAATTTTAAGGCAGAGGGGGCCCCCCACAGGGGCGAGTTTTACACTTCTCAGTCTTCTTTACTGTACGGTCAAGTCTGGAAACCATTTCACTAAAATGCTACAATCTCGATTTGTCACTACATAAAAGTAGTGGCAAGCCTAAAAGCAGACAATAAATCTGAAGAAATTGCGACTTTCTTTCTGGGGTATAACTGCAGGTTTTGTTTAACTTTTTACCATGTTTCCATTGAGCACAGCTTAACCTGTTTTGTTTGTGTTCATTGCCTTTAAATCATGTTTGTGGGTCTTTTTAGACAACAGTGGAACCAAAAATCTGTTTTGTATTTCCTGGAATCTTAAAATTGATCCCATGTGTTTCTCCCAAATAAGCCGCCATTAATAGCAGCTTTAATATATTTGACTTTCAATGTTATTGTTTACTGTTTTTTTTTGTTCACAATGTATATCTTTCTTGTACTACGATGTCCTTTTGTTGCTTTGCAAAGTGTATGTAGATTTTTTTTTTTTGTAAATTTCAGTTGGAATTATATATATTTTACAAGACAAAAGAGTTGTAGAGTACTAATATATTTAAAAATTTTTATCATGCTGGGATATATTTATATTTTGGCTAAAGAAAACAAATCGGCCACAAAACTCAAGTCTTCTAGTTTGTATTTGTCTTTGGGGAGGAATAATAACGAGTTTATTGTTATAGTATAGAAGACTTTTACCATGGTAAAAAGGAGCCCAAGGCAATTGAGACTTACCCCTATTATCGGTAATTTCTGGATAGATTGAAGTATTGAGCTGCAATAGCTTACCATCTTGGACTCCGAGCTATCTTTGGAGGCCACTCCAGACATGGCCAACTGTTGTAAAATGAGGAATGAGTTTTAAATATGTATAGGTCCGTATCTAGGCAATTCGTACTGCTAGTGCCACCTAGCGGTCCCACTTGGTCATAGTAAACACTTTTCTTTCATAGGCTTGTAGTTTATAAAACTACTTTTAACAAATAAAATTGCCAATTGATGCCATATGTGCAATTAATTCCAGAGCGATAGCTCAGAAAGACAAGTTATTAGTGGGTGGACGATTAGACCAATGTTCGATCAATCGTCGGCGTCCTGGTACAATTGCGTTTGGTCACTGACAACTTCTAGAAATCGATTAAATCTCACCCTTCTTTATGTATCTCAATATCCACATATTTTTTATATTTTGGGCAGTTTCCAGAACTTTCCTTCAATAAAATAACAGATTTCTCGCGAATTTTGAGTTTGTTTACAAAGTACCGCCGTATTTACCGGAAGTGGATGCTTTTGGTAGCTTCTATAAGTCGGAAACACCGTTATTCTTACCGGATTGAAATACATTTTATCCTGGAAAGTGCTTTATGAGAGTGGAGTAAAAAAGTCAATTATGGGTCGATCATCGGTCGGTAAAATGGACGAATAATCGACCAATAAAATTGAGGCGATTCCACTCACTACAAGTTACCTGTCAAAATGAAAAAGATTCTGTGAGGGTTTGGATACAAGTGCTTCATATAAGATTAATACAGTATTATGATGTAAAGTCAGGTATTTTAATAAGTGAACAGCTGCTGAGAAACAATGTCTGTTGAAGAAATTGTTGTCAGATTCGGTCTTGATCAAAAAGCAGAAATAGTTGTAAATGTTCTTCTTAACATCGTGCAGGGAAAATGAGGCTTCGCGTACAAATACTCTTTAATATGGTAAAAGTGACAAGCATGTTTTGAAAATGTGAAACAGGTGGCCTGGCGCAGTGCACTTTGAATGCAATTTTGTACAACTGTATTTTATATACTTTGAAAACAGACACTTGGTTTCGATTCATTCCTGCTGGTTATAAGGTGAATTATTTGGCCTCGCGGTTAGGGTGTTGGACTTGGGAGTGAAAGGCCCTGGGTTTTAATCCTCTGTTTGGTCATAGAGATTGCACACTTGGACAGGGTGCTGTACACATCTATAACCCCTCCTCACTTGGGGACGGAAAATGTGTAACAAACTGGCATGCTATTTGGGGGAGTTGAGATACCTTCGAGGGGCTTTACGCAACAGAAACGGGAAATCAGCACTTTCCATATGGCCGACTAGTAGTGCTGGTATTGTTTATCGATATTGAAATATTTATCGATTCACGCTACATTTGCCGATATCAGTAATGTAGAGTGCCATATCAATATCGAAATATACTACTTAACAGGTACAAATATGGGGTTTTTCATTCAAATAAAGGACAATATTTGAAGAATATATTGGTTATCCTACTATTTTTGTCATATTTCACTTACCGCTAAACCGGAAATGCCATATTTGTTTACGTTTCGGGAAATACTAAACCTCGCAATAGAGTTTGGAAGGTCTCTCCCAAGAAAGCATCTAATACCCCGATATTTCAATATCGATCGATACGCAAGGCAAAAATATGGTTTGATATCGATGTGCATATTATCATTCGATACCAGCACTACCGACTAGACCTGAAGACCAACCTTTCTCTTTTTCAATACCTGCTGGCCTTTAAAAACAATTTCCGGTTAGTGCCCAGATCGAAATATTCGGAAAAACAGGATGTCTGAAGGAATACTGCTTCTATTGGTCAAACAAAGAATTGCCTTGCTGGAAACAAACTCCACAACTTGTGTTTAGTATTTGTTTGGTAACATCCCTATTACGTAAAGGAGTAGAATAAATTAGCATAATTATTGATTATCATACATTTCGGAATGCATATTCAAGGTAATGGTACAGTTTTGGATTTGCAAAAAGACTTGGAGATAAGGTTTGTATTCTTGAAATAATAAGTTTGAAAAGAATGTCGGAAATTATTTACTATCATTAAAAAGTCACCTTTTTTTTTTGAAAATAAAAGTTGTGCTCTCTGTAGAGTTGGCTTGTAAGAACCACAAAATGCCCATAATGGGGGTTTCCTGAAATGTTTTATTATTGTAAATGTTTTAAGTGTCATTCTGCCAAAAAAGTGCTGTACGTTCATTGTTAATAGAGTCAATCAAATTAGTCATGAGAAATACAAGTTTTAGGGTGGAAATGAGTTGATGAAAATTGGGTAGTTGGATTAATAGCAGATCAGAATAGTAAAAGTTTTCTTTTTGTGCTTTTTGGGGGGCGACAAGAGTATTTGAACACAACTCGGAAGTACAGTAGAACCTCTATTATCCGACCCTCTATTATCCGAATTTTCAATTATCCAACCTCCAGTCCACTCTCCCAACTCCATTTAGGCCTGTTATTTTACCCTTCCTATTATCCGACCATTCAATTATCCGACCTAATTTTTACTCTCCCATGAGGGTCGGATAATAGAGGTTCTACTGTATTTGTACATAGTATAAGAAAGCCTCAGTGTTACTGTCTTTGTGTCGGATTAAAACTATGTATGTTTATAAAGGGATTTTTTTTTCGTCGTTGATTTTTTTTTATGAAGGTGTAATATATATGTATAGGTGTGTATGCGATGAAGGTAGGACTTATTAAGGCTATTAGTGACGAAAAGCTGGTTGTTTCATTGTCAGATTGGGTTATGGGCTTTGCTACCGAGTTTAACGGGAGATAAAACCCCCAACTTTGAATCTAAAATATTTTTTGGAGTTGAGTAAATGTTTGATAATCTTATGCAAGTAGTTCTCTACTGAATGGGGCATTCACAAAGTCATGTGACCTTGTATCGCTATAGTAAATGCTCGGCTCTCCCTACTGAAGGCCCTAATTGTAACTCACGAAAGAATTCTTACCTGAAAGAAAAAAACTTTAGCAAAAAAAACTAAAATTTTACCCGTCTTGTATTTAAAATCTAAAACTTCTCTGACAAAGTACAGTTTAAGACCTTTAGTGAATGTCACCTGGGAGAAATATCTAAAGCCTTGTTAGAATGGAAAATTTGACAGAAAAGGATAAAACCAGTATTTGAGTCTCGAGACATGGAGTAAATCTGGCCAAAGATTTTAGTTAAAGAATTTTTTTTTGATGTCTGATATCCTACCAAACGGGAGGACAATCAAGTACTGGCGGAGTTGTAGAATCTCCAAACGTTACAAGGTTCAAAGAGAGTTGCATTTACTGCATTATATTGTAGTGTAGGGCATTTTACATGTGCATACGTGTGTACCATTACTATTGTGATGAAATGATTGGCCAACGAATGATTAGCAGTGTTTGCCTTGAGCTTTCTTTGTTGTGAAGAATCTGGACCGTTAGAATTTGTAAACTAGTTTTGTTATTTGGTGAACGATATCTACCGTGGCAACCCCTTTTAAGCGAAGCTCTGTGGTATGGAACTGTGATGTAGAATTCCCTTACATGTGGAAATGAAATGTCTGAAAAACTATAATCATTGAATAGTGTTGTGGTTTGAATGCAAATTTTAGAACTAGTTACCGAAAGCGGAAATTCGGCGAAAAACGGGGTACATTTGATTTATTAAACGTGAAGACATAAGTTTTTCAAATCCGTACATGAGCTCTAACTGGCATATAAATATGAACCACAGTGGACTTTTTGAAGACTTTCCAGGACAAAATGTGTGATCTATTAATAGAATATTATAAAATACTGTGAAAGATTTGTTGTAGTTAAATATTTTGGTGAACTTAAGTTCAAATAATGAATATGTGATGAAACTGGTTTTGGTTAGAAGAAGTCAAAACATAACCAGCTCACTGTGATTCGGTCGGCAAATAGGTTTCCGGTTTACCATCTTCAACACTACCATTGAAGGTTTTGCGACGATTTTAACTTGCCAACCTCAACTGAATTTGTCACTATTGCTCTTGTGTACTGTTTTGTAACCCTTCCTTTATCCACCTTTTTGCCAGATTCTAACCGATGCTGGCCGATGTTGGGTTCCAAGATTGGGTCGAGTTACTCTCGGAGTAAAAAAATTGGGTCATTGAGTGCAGTCGACAGGGCATTTCCAGTAAAAGGAATGGAGAAAGCTCACAGCAAAGTGTATTCGGGATACAATTTTTTTACCCCCCAAAAATTATGGCTTCATGTAGATCAACAGCTACAGTGGTAATCCCACCTGGTTTCTGCACGGCTATCACGTTCAATTTGTCATTGTATCCTCAAGAAGTCCATGAAAAATTCCCACGAATTAAAGAAAATCCTATTCTTAGATACATTTCTTATTCCGAGGATTTATTTTTTCCTTCAGAAAATGGGTGTTTTCTTGGAAAAAATTTTAAGATTAAGAACAATTCTGAGAATGAAAATGAAAGTGAAAATGGATTAAAAGGGATCCCACTAAAAGGGGGATTTTACTGCACAGAGTTTTGCTAAAAGTGATTCCCAGACTGGAGTTAATCATTGAGCGTATGAGTATGTTTAACTTGTGGGCCCTAACATCAATGTTTCTTGTCATGTTCAGAATGAATTTAATGAGAATGTAAATTGTAAATATAGTTTGACCTAATTGTTCTTAAAAGGCCATTAACCCCAAAAATCATGTTCAAGTTCTTTGGTTAAATCTGATGATAACTGTGTCAATGAAGTTTTAAAGATAAAACATGTTCTAGTGATAATTTAGTAAAGAACTTTATACCATTTTTTTTGGCCACAAAAGAAATTAAAAAAAAATATATAAGTATAAGTACAAATTTAAGAAAAAAAAAACATTTACTGTGACAACTGTCAAAAATTTCAAGTCCCCAAATTATTCTAAAGATTTCACATGTATAAACCAAGATTTAAACAGATACAAACCATAATTGGAAAGACGATAATAATTCAAACACAGTTGGAGTGGAACCCTTAAGCCTAAAGGAAATTTCATTTATTGTCAAATTTTAAGAGATTTATTTAAGTTCTATAAATGGTCAGTTTCTATTACAGACATGAAGACAGATTTGAAATTTCATGTGGAATTAATTTTCAGTCTCTGAGTTCATCAGCTGAAATGGCTAAGATTAATGCCCAAATGAAAATGTTTACTGATATATTACCTCCAACGTGAGGTGTTACAGCCTTGTGGCTTCATGTAGAGTCAGATTTAAGACCTATAGACTGTGTTGGAGTTGACACCATGGGTCTTCAAATGAAGATGAAGCAAGTCGTTTCCCTTGAAGTAGGGGTGTGCCAGTACCAGCTTTTCTAGTTCGGGATTCCGTTAATGCCAAAACCGCCCCAATTTCGGGACACCGAAAAAGTTTTGAGTTTCAGCATTTCCCCAGTTGAATAGTCCTATAAACAGGACGTGATTTTCCGTAATCCAAAACATGGCAGATTTTCTCAAAGAAATCGCTATAAATGAAACTAAAATCTAGAGAAATATGAGATCATAGTTTGTAATTTCTTCAGAGAATGGTTTTGGCTTTTAATATTTCCTGTTTCCCAACAATCACATAAGCTGACATTCGAGATTCTGGTTTTAAAAGTCGTCACGGTATTTTAGTTAGATTGTCTCAATACCGGTATACGGCCACTAATGACTCACTCCTACTTTAAGGAAATGCTTGATATTGTATAGATTAATTTACCTCCACCTCTGTGTAACTTGATTGTACACTTTTTAAAAAAACCCACATTGTTGATAACGATTAATCTGTGTGGCCTAATAAAATGAAACGACTGCTCTATTTAAGTCTTGGGATTTTTCTGCTGTCTATTTGCCTCTTATGATCTATTATTTATTTGGGTTTTAACGTTGCTTTCAACACTGTACACGTCATATCACGATGGTTGTTTTTTATGGGCAGAGGAAACCAGTACATACAGCTGTACCCAAGGGATGCTAAAAAAACATAAAACTACCCATCGGGATATGACCTATACAGTGTTAAAAGTGATGTTAAAACGCCAAACAAAAAAAAACAAAAATAAAATAGGATAAAATAGTACAACTGTTTAAGGTCACTAAGTGGCTGTCCTAGGTGTACGCCAAAATAATAAGTAGTGAAGCGTCTCTGAAAAAGGTGCTTGTTTGTTTTCGGGTTGGGTTTCTTCGCCGCCACTGGGTTGTATTCCTTCCTTGTCTCCAGTAATATTGGCTTTTTGTCCAGCACTTCCATATCTCAGATTTGGGAAAATTTTTCCGCATGCTTACCTTTGACTACTTTTGACCGTTGTCAAGGTCACATGATCAAAAAGAAGTTTTTTTTAGGGTTGAGCTGCTTGTCAGGGTTCTCGGCAAAAATTCTTTACAGCATTATGGTGTGATGTTCCATACATGTTTACTGCTATGAAAAGTCTTGAGTGATTAGATTTTTTTGATTGACGGGCCTGAAATTGATCAATTTGAGCAAAGAAAAAGCTTAAGTTTGTCTCAACTCCATATTAATGCCTCATCTAGTGCATCTAGGGCATTCAAATGTATTGGGGAGTTAAAAGGAAACCATATGCAAAGAGTCTAACCCCTGCTCTGTGTCTCCAGTTATATGGATGTGGTTCTTTGGGTTTCAGTATTATGTACGTAGAGTTGGTCTTTAAGATAGAGATTAAGTGCTATAAAAGTACTATTAGAATTAGAGCCTAGTTTTACAGAGCTGTAGTTTCTTCTTTGATGACAGTAAATTGTTATTTACGTCTGAGGCATTTCAGCCTCCGTGCAAAAATTCTGAGAAGGAGTTTGGCTCTGGACGAAAGAAACAAGGTCTTTTAACAATTATTAGAATCTCAAAAGCAAGTCAGAAAATTTACATAAAAAACTTTGGGGCCTTAAAAATGTAAAAAAAAAGCTTTCAAATGGAATCACAAAAAGACATGTTGTAGAGATATAATCATTTTATTACACTTTCCTAAAATTGATATTCTATCTGTGTGATTAAAAACTTTGAATATATTACATAAATCCACAGACTCCTGGCTTTTTAAAATCACTTAAACTCATTCTATGTACAAGTTACTGAGTACAGTTCCCTCTTTAACAAACAATAGTAGAAGGAAAAGAAATCAAACGACCCCAAAAATAAACACTATCAAATGTTAAAGTTGATTCAATCAAAAAAACCATCAAATTTTCCTATTGCACTTAGAATTGATCAAAAGATATGATCAGTTTATATCATACTCACAGAAGAGAAAAAAAAACCACGTCAGAATTTGGCAAAAAAAAAAAATTACACAAACTTTTTGTACTGCAATTTTCTAACCAACTAGTAACCTTTAATAAATTATCACAGCAATATTCAAATCTGTTTACACAATTCCTGATCAGTAATTTTATTATGGCAAAATGTTTAAAGTTGTTTACAAAATTCCTAAGTTTAACCACTTTACCAATTTCTTCTACAACAATATTTTAACCTGTTTATGAAATTCCCACTTTCAATAACTGTTGCCCCAGGTATTGATTAGAACAATTGTCTAGTTTGTTTACAAAATTCATAAACAATGTGGCTATTTTTATAAGCACTTGCCAGTTTTATATACCAATTGAGTATTATACAGTACTTCAGCTTCTTTTTTGGTGAAGTTGTACAAACCATTAAACACATTAAAATCTACCTCTTTTCATCATAAATAATACACAAAAGTATGCCATTTATACAGTTAACGATTAAGGGATATGATTACATAATTCTACCTCCAAAAGTCATTGGGTATATACAGTATATCCCAAAACCTGTAGTGATGTATTTACAATACCACACAATTGCTATAGAAAACTGTCCTTGTTGTTAACCATTTGTCTTGTAAAATGGAGTGGGATATACAAATGATAACAGCTCAAAAATAACGTAACACATCTATAACACAAGTAAACACTGTTTGTTGTATCACAGTTTAGCAAGACGAATAAGTATAAATAATAACCAGAACGTTCGGTAAAATGAGTGTATTAAATACAGTTTTAACAAAACCAAGACTGTTAACATATTTTCAACACATCTATAACACAAGTAAACACTGTTTGTTGTATCACAGTTTAGCAAGACGAATAAGTATAAATAATAACCAGAACGTTCGGTAAAATGAGTGTATTAAATACAGTTTTAACAAAACCAAGACTGTTAACATATTTTTCCACTGTGATTATAATTTTATAGCAATAATGTTCATTTCAGACAGTTTCAAAATTAACTACTTTAAGTACACTATGTATTGGCATCGATCAAAATGAGTGGTTTTAATTGAAAAGGTTAATTATTTTGTGCACACACTGATAATTTATGTAGACACAAAGTTGCATACCTCATTCTGTGGTGTATGGGTACAAAATTCTTAATGTGTTTTTAAAAAAATAACTTGCACATCACATTGACTTTTTAAAAAGATAAATTAACATGCAATAACAATATAAATTAAGTAATAAATATTCTATAAAAGTCAATAACATAATTCTATACATGTCTTATGAAGTATCACAACTTACCACAAATACACTGTTATTTAATTTAATAAACGATTTTCATTCTGCCCATTACAGTTCTGATTACCTTTCCTATTGCATCCTTTCTTGCAGTTGCTGCTGCTGAAATTGGGTCGCCGACCTTCCAATCAGCTGTGGGGTCGTTTGAGCATAGTAGGCCGCAGCCGTTGGGTGATTCATGTATCTCACAGCTGCTAGAGTTTGCTGGGCATCGATGCTGGCGGAATTCGTCTGCGGTAGCTGGGTGGCCGCGGCGGCATAGCTGGCTCCGGCATAATCCAGAATTTGGCCCTGTGTTAGGGTGGCATTTGTGGCCGTAGCTGTAGAATTGGCTGCTAGCGCAGCACTAGCAGCAGCTGTCTGAGCATTATAAGCAGCAGTTGGCACCGGCATGTATCCGGCTGGAGTAAGGACGTACTGGATCTGCCCCAGTCCATAGGCCTGTCCGGGGATTAAGGGATTGCCTACTGCCGGGAGGGTGTAGGGGTAGTTTGGGAGGATGTTCCTAGGCTTGGCTCCCAAGTACGCCAGATTGACATTGGCTTTTCTTCCATCAATGATCGGGTTGGGGTCCTCACATGCCCTCTCAGCGGCACTTTTGTCGACCATGGTCACAAAGCCGTAGCCTTTGCTCTTGCCCGTTTGCCTGTCCGTAATGACCACAGCCTCTTCGATGGCTCCGAATTGTGAGAAGAAATCCCTCAGGCTCTGATCAGTGGTGTGGTATGGCAGACCACCTACAAACATCTTGGTGAAGGTGGTATCCTTCAGAGTGGGGGCAGTGGATGTGGTTCCATTAGCTGGAGCGGCCATGATGCTTTCCTTGTTTGTTGTTTGGGTATCGCAAACAGTTAAAATGCTCTTGGTCACTGGATATCTTTTCCAACTTTCTTTTGCTAGTTTTTACTCGGCAAACAGATTTCTCATCAAATCACCACACAACACTCAGAAGTTTTACCTTTTTTGTGTGTCAGCTTAAGATGTCTTTTTTAACTTCACCAGAACCTCAAAAACAGCAAAGTCTGGTGGTTCAGAAATGTAAGTTATTTGGTTTTCAGCAGCTCAATCAAAACAAGACAAAAACTTCAAACCAAAACAGCAGTTTCGAGTTCTGTTTTCTTTTTGAAGGTTTGGTTGTTATTTTGTTTTTCAATTTAAAAATCAAAAACAAACAACAACAACAAAATCACACACCAACGCAAAAAGAAAGGGTACACACACCACACAAGGGTTTTGAGAAATAAAGTCACTGACTGTCCAACCAATTCACATCAAATCACTCTACACTACACTCCAAGGCAAAACTCAAGTGTATATCCTTATTCAAAAGCCAAACTGGATTTCATGAGTGACAAGCCACGGATCCCCCAGTTATATAGCAATTTGCCACCCCTGGCCAGCTTTTGTGCGACCCCTGGACTTAATGCCTTAGCCCTTGGAGATAGATCCGTTGAGACAAAGCTTTTGACTGTTAACTCCTTAACATTATTGTGAGGGATTTTGTTAACAAGCAAAGACGTAATTTGAGAGGAGGGGGGGGGGGGGGGATTTAAATGCTTGTTGGATTATGATCTATATATACTACTGTCTCAATTCGTATCATTAACTTCATTGAATGCAGTATTAGATATGATCTTGTAAGTTAGACCTGATTAACAGGTCAGTGTGTTTGCCAGGCTGCGCGGATTGCAATTGATATGGTAAATCTACAATAAAAAAATGTCTATCTTTTATATCAGCCAGACTTGTTGTGGCACAGAGAGATTTCCAAGGTGTAGATTTGTGGGCCTGATCTTTATAATGTCACGTAAAACTAACTAAAAATAAAGCAATTAAAAATGAGTGTTTAAACACAACTGGAGATAGATTTCTGAAGTGGATAAAATCCAATAGCTTATAGGCCATTGGTTTGGCTTACCGGCTAATCTACTTGGAGATTTGTATAGAGCATTTGACAGTGTTGGCCTAACATAGTGTGCTTACAATTGGTAGACAATAGGACTCGTTATTGTTACCTAGATTGTAAGATTTTGTGTGGAATGAGAATGATATGATTGCTCAAGAGATACTGTATTTTGAAGCAAACTTAGGTTATAGTCTTTATAGCTTTTTAAAATGATCGTTTATCACAAAAAACGGTTTAAAAGCTATTGGCCAATGTTGCTAGAAGTGATTTTCTAGTTTGGACACCAAATCAAAATGAAAATCCTGTCGTTTGCAATAAAACATAAACTGAAGCACTGGAAGCAAGGAAGCAAATCATATCAAAATTTTATTAACAATTAAGTTTTGTAGATACATTTTGCTTAGAATACTAAATCTAAAGCTGTTCTCATCATGTGAGTTAGACACTCCAAACTGTTCTCAACAATGATAGTTTCAAATAGTTTTGTCTGGAAATGAGTGAATAATGAAGTATAACCTGAAGTAATTTCCCAGATACATGTGTAACAAACGGAAATCTGATATTTAAACATTATTGTTTTGTTGCTTGAAGGAAATAACTATTTACTAGTTTATTATAGTCACACGCAAATGTAATATACAAATAACAATATACGAAATTTCTTTGATTTATCCCAGAGAAGTGATGTGATGCTGAAATGGTAAATACAAGAAGCTGTGGTAGTTTATAATTGATGTCTCTACATACACAATTGTAAAGATACAAAACGGTGAAGTAAATAAATAAAACATACTGTGTTAAAATAAAGAAACACAGAATTACTACTTGTCACTAGAAAGTACTCTTGGAGTGCATATCTCCGCCAAATGACAGCTGGGTATCTCCAGATTGTACTTTCACCAAAATACTGCTTTCATATTATTATTGGAGTAATCTGAAACATCAAATCCAAAATCACTGAAAAGTAGACCGTTTTGGAAATCCAGGATTTGTATCCCTTTAACCAAAACATGATCTGGGTCTTTCCCAAAATGTAATTGCTTTTTCTTTCCTTTGGTTGGTCCCTTCCCCCATAAAAAAAATTTGGGACAAGGATAAGTTTAGAAGATACTATATATTGGTTATAGTATAACAACACATAAATATTATACCACCAAATACATAACAAAAGTATTCAGACCTTTGTCTCCTAGTCATTTTACTAAAAAATCGTTTTTATAAAGTTTTTTTTGGTTAAAAAAGCATTGAGAGTATGTCGGGAAATGGAAATGAAAGTTTTGTTCAAACGCAAGAAAAAAAATGAAGATTTGAGGAGCTTAAGAAGTGGCATATTAAAGTAACTAATTCACCTACAAAAGTAATATTTATATCATTTTGAAGATAAATTATTCTAGTTTTTGACAGTCTTTATTTGAAAACATTTGGTTGTGTATTGGCTGAGAAATTATGAAATATGTTGAGGGCACCAAAAAGTAAGATGACAATTTTTTGTTGCTTGGACCAAATTAACGGTAAATCCTATACGAGTACGTTATGAATTTAATGAATTTAAATCTTTGGCGTTTCCCCCCACAGATCTCGCTGAATGTGGTTTTTTGTTGAGTTACTCAACTCTTTCCAGTACTTACACTGATTTAGTGCACTAGATGTTTATATTAAAAACCCCAACAGGTAAATAACATATTAGTTTATACATGTGTTAGTGTGTTATGATTATGTTTTGTGGGAATTTAACAATGATGTATTATAAAAAAACTGTCTCTTGCAACTGAAAATAATCACGCCACCTGAAAATAACAACTGAAATGGCACTGGAGATTATTTATTATAGTAAAAGTTATTTATTTCATCTGTGAAACAAGATCTGGAGATCATAAAGAAATAAAAATAGAACAGACTTCACTGGATAATGCGTCATAATGACGCCATATCATATGAGTAATTTCGGCTGAACAAAAAAAATTAAATCTTAATATAGTTTCAAGTGACCATAAGACATGAATAATTTACAATGGAAGTATATCCTTCAACTGGAATTGAGAAATGGAAACCAAAGATTGTTTGAAAAGAAAAACCCCAGGAATTTGTGCGTCAAAAATGGGATCATAATGTCCCCATACAAGGTGAGTAAATTTTTTCTGTTTTATAATAATATTATTAATAATAAAAATAATATATTTTAAATAATTTTTTATTAATCAGTAAATTGTGCACATATTGTCTAGCCAATACTAGGTTTAAACATGTTACAAATCTATTATTTAAATTAATAAATATGGCTGGTAACGTAAGTGGAAAAGTGAAAAGTTTATTAGAAAATGGAACCCATTTTGTTATTTGACTTTGTAATTACAAATAAGGCATTATTTTAAATGTAAACATAGATATTTTGGAGTCAAATAAGTGGTTAAAAACCCGAAGAGATTTTTTAAATAAATAAACAAACACTCCTGTTCCAATATATTTTGGTTATAACGTCCTCCTGTATTGTACACCCGGATTTGGACCAATTTCGTAATATTTGCTTCAAAACTGTTTTTTTTCTGGCAAATATTTTCTTTCTACCCACTCTTTGAGGGGCTCAAAATTGTCTATATATTATATCTTAAAATATCTGTCTGTTATACACGTAATTTCTTTCATAAATGAATCTAAAATTGGCAATTATATGAAAGTGGCTTATAAATAATATTCTGAGAAATTCTTTGAAAACAGTACTTTGTCTCTTAGTAATGACAATCACGTGAGCCTGGGAGATAACTTAACACGACAAATATGGCTAGTAACTTAAGCGTGGGTTTAAAAACTTTATTTTAAAAAATAAAAATGAAAACATAGAGTTACTGAAAAGTTTAAATCATAACGTCATCGTATGCAATTTTTAGTCACGTATTTTCACTTCCTGTTTATTGTCTGTCTTCTGTTTGTCAACTAATTCGAAAAGCTGTGGAGAGATTTTGATGAAATTTCCAACAAATGTTGTTTATGGTAGAAGTAACCGATATAGTTCGATTTTGGGGGTGATCACCATATGGATTTAAGGATTTTTAGAATTTTTTTTTAAAAAAAGTTTTTAAAAAATCATTACACTCCTGAGAAATATGTTATGTTGACAATGTGTTGGTGTTTTGATAATTACTTTGATTTGCTAGTTTTTCCTAATTGTTCAAATGGGGGCTTTGTAGGTATTGGGATAAAACTCCTTTAAAAAAAAAAATTACTGATACACGATATGTATAACACTCCATAACCATTTGAAGGTGAATTATCAACTGAAATTTTTAATCTGTAGGAATCTCTTGCGTAAAAACTGATCGCAAGTAAGAAATAAATTAATTTCAATGAACTTGTTAACATACGAAAATAAGTGAAAAAATTCTAACAGTATTTTCTTCCAGGTATAAGTTTGATATCCCTCGCTCATAATGCAATGAAAGATTTATTGAACAAACTCTGAAATGCACGTTCAATGTACGCATTGATAGTTTAAAATAAAGTTGTAAAATAAAGTGTTAAACACATAAAATACACAAAAATTTCACCTTTGTCACGTTAAATTCAGTAATTTTAGCCATTTTAGGTATTTTTTTGTTGGATAGTGAAAATTAATTCCTAGCAAGATATTAAATCTGTGTTTGTCTCTTGAAGTAAAAACTTAGCCATTAGTGAAAATTAATAACAGTAAATTTTCTTACAAATAAAAAATTAATGAACTTTTCTTGTAGCCAAAATGTGATTAAGTTGGGCTGATACATGTTAGTCCATCTTAAGATAGGCTACCCAACTTAGGATCCTAAGTTGGACTATAGCCCATCTTAAGATGGGCTGACTCCTAAGTTGAGCTCAAACATATATACTACAATTACATGTATACTCAATAATTAAATTCCATGCTTACAAATTGACAAAAGGCCTATTAGCCTGGGTATTTTACAAATTTATTGTTTAATATTTTGGCCAATACCACCACTGTAATTGTTGGTTTGAGTCTAACTTATGGCATTAAACAGGGTTTTAGTTTGACCTTACCTCGACATATAAGCCCCAAACTTTGACATTCTAATAATGTATAGAACATATTTGTCAGTTAAAAAAATATCTCATATAAAAGAAGATCATTTGCATACATCAAATTCTGTAAAAGTAAAGTTGTAAAATGCATTAACAATTTAGGTTTAAATATTTTTAAAAATTGAAAATGAAATGAACATTTTTACGACAGCGGAGCTATAACGTCCCCGTATATGTCACACGATCATTTGTTTATTTTTTTTTCTTTCATTTTTTTCATGATAAAGCAAGTTTTTTAGAGAAAAAAATATTTAAAACGATTGTGACAAACCCTTCCCGTCCTTATCCACCGATCAGCCACAAATAATAACAATTTTAAACAAACTTATACCATTGTACATGTCATGGTAGAAAGTCCAATCTGGTAGAATTTCAAATTCTACTGCTACCCTGCATAAGGTGGCCGCAGTCATAAGTTGGCCACGGCTCATCTACAGGCTCCAGGTGTGATTTTGTTATTTTTTTTTTAAAAAAGGCTCAATTATCAGTAAATGGGTAAATATGGATAATTAATAATTTTTTTGGGGTGGGTGGGGTGGGGGGTGGGGGTGGCGGTTAGGTATCCAGGTGGTGTTCTGGATCTCTCTCACATTTTAATGGGATCTAAGTTGGACAATGACCCATCTTCTAATTTGTTTCATGAAGATTCAACCAGCCGTATTTGTGTAATACTGCTAACAGACAAACAGACAAATAAACCATCATGGATTTATTACCTTGCTGACGGAGGCAATTGTACTGTTGATTTTAAAGTATTGTTACAATGTTATACTACCTATTTTATTGTTTCCTATCTTAAAAAATACTTGTTTACTTTTTTGTAAATTACTCCACGTTTAAAGTGACTTATAAGCCCTTATAGAGCTGCGTATGCATTTCATACTTTTTATATAATCTTTGTTAATGTAATACATGCCACTGTAATAAACTAACAAACTTAATAAACTTCACAAAATGTTGAAGAAAAATGGTCAAAATCACGCCTGAAATAAGCCAGTTTAGGTCATTTTAACCCCAGCTCTGTGGGGAATGACTTCTAATGAGTCTCACTCGTTGCCGTAAACTGGGCTCGAGCCAACGACCACAGCAGCGACAGTCCAGTGAATTAAAATGCCAAGCTTATAAGCCACCCAATCGGAGAGAGAGAGAGGCCTCCGATATAGCCTTGCTTAAGGCTCAAATTTGCATGATATCTTTTTTTTCAAAAAGGCACATAGATATATGGTATTCATAAAGCACTCATACATGTTATGAGACATAAGTTTATCAGACAGAGAGCGTTCTCGTAGCTATATATGCTGCTGTAAAAGTCAGTATATGTGTATGAGTTCGTTACATAAACTGAAACCTCGTTATCTGAAAGGAAAATTTTCCCTGACTGAAACGAAAATTGAGGCTTCAGCAAGGCTACCTCCCATAGAATTTAAGAACAGTATTTCTTAAGTTTGCCCCCAAAGAGACCATCTGGTCAGCGTATCCTTCTGTCGCACATTAAAACTCCATTCTTCACCCAACTGATCACCTATTTATTTGTGTAGTTTCCCCCATTGTGTTTAGTAAACAGTGAAACGTGTAAACAATTTGCTCTTGCATGTGGTCATTTATTGTATTTACTGTATTTCCTCATTCACCCCAACTCTGATGGTCACTTTTAGAAGTTTGAATGGGAATAAAATTAAATATTGCCACAATCGGTTTCTCCAATAACTTTCTAAGCATCCATTGATAAAATCTGCTCACTTCCTATAGACTTGAAGATAGTTTATTTAATGGCCTAATTATAGCTGGACAGGCCTGAAATTTCTCAATGGAAACCGTCCTTTGACAATTATATGCAAATACAGTTATCATCTATTCAAGAAATGCTGAATAAAATTCATACAGTTTTAAGTCTGAACTTAATATTACCTTAAAAGTATTTTCACATATTTAATGTATAATATATAAACATTTATCTGCTATGTATATATTATGTTAGTTTGTAAGTTTTTAAAACAACAATTAAAGTATCTTGTACAGATATTTGTCATTTTAAACAGAAGAGCATAGATTGTTTTAATAATAAATATAGTTAATTTTTTTAGTACACTTCTTAAAAGGGCATTATAAATGCCTTCATTTCTAATGCGACATATGTGAATATTTGTCAACAAAATGGCGTTAATTATACAGTTTCTTTAAAGCCTTTTATCTTCCCCTTCCTATATAAACAGAGTTCTCTGCTACAGCTAGTTAGATTTACATCTCAAAATCTGTTTGGACTTTGAATTTTGTTTTACTATTTGGAAAGACGTTTTTGACTCAAGAAGAGAGGAAGCCACAATGAAACTGTTTGTGGTGTGCGTTTTCGCGTCAGTTGCTGTCTCTGGTGAGTAGTAATGTCCTTTTTTCATCCCGGAAATTTAGCTCGGGGTGGAAAAAAATAATTCACGTAAATACTAATAATAATGAGCGATAATATTAGAAAATTGTTGGTTACCTTTCATTCATGCATTTGTACTTTCAAAAGTACACATTCGAGAATTTACTGACAGAATACAGAAAACATCTAAATCGGATTTGATCAAGACTGCAAATATACAAGTTTTTCATGTATGTATTTTCACAATTAACATTTCACAGCCTAGTTTGTAAACAAACAAATACAATTTAGATACAGATGATTTACTTTCCATTGTCGCTGATTCAGAGCACAAGATTAAAACAAGACTCCCAGCTTTATAAACAAGGGCTTATCTTCTAGTATCATTGCTCTATAGTTTTGATACATTGTGACATCATTTGACAAAGCGTAAACCGATTGTTTCTCTAATTTTGGCCTATATTAAATTTTGCCTTTTAATGACACATATCTCTCTGTGTATTTTTTGGCCTATTTTGACATTTGTATACTTGTAGTAAAACAAGTTTTATAGTGACGATTTTTTAGTATAATAATATTTGGCCCATTACGACATATTTACACTAACTGTTAACACTTTTACAGTGTGTCTGGCTGTAATCGAACCGAGGCAGAGCTGCGGTCTCTGTAAGGATGCCGCTGATCGCAGTGAATGTGAGTGTTGCCCAGAACCCTGCTGCTGCCGATGCACAGAAGGCAGCGACCCAGGAATTATCCCAAGTGAGTGTTTTGTATTAATTAAATCATTTGTTTATTTGGGGTTTTATGTCGCTTTCACCACTGTACAGGTCGTATCACGATGGGTAGTTTAATGGACAGAGGAAGAAAACCAGTACATACCGTTGGTCAAGGTTTTGTACTGTAAACTGCCGACCGACGGCAAGCAACTACTACCTTTCCCACTTGATGTCCGGCCAGGAACCGAACTCCAATCTCAGAGGTGGGAGGTGAGAGTGGTTTTGTATCAAAACTGGGTACCGGTGTAACAACATAAAATAACCCCCAGCAAATAACAACTTCCCTGTCTTATTACTTTGGGGGTAGTCAGTGAGACACAATTTGCTACTTCACAGACATTTAAGGATGGGTTAGTAATGTCGGTATCTGGGTAACAGGAGCACTTTAGGTAAATACCTTACTGAAATGTTAGTGTTGCCATCTCATTTTGTCAACACATGTGATAGAAGGGGAACTTAAAATATTGGAAACTAAACCCCAGATCTGAAGAAACTGCACACTTTTATCCCATACTTTTCTCCATTTGGGGACATTTATTGGGATTTCTTTGAGGGGGGAACATCCATGTTTTGGTTTCACGAGTTTCACTTCCTGTCAGTTGACTATTTGATTGTAGGTGTACTAAAACACGGAATCCCGGAATCTGCCTCCCGATTTTTAGTTGAATAGCTGCTAAAGAAGTAGCATATGGTGTTGGCTTTAATACAAGTAATTGGCCACTTAAACTACCACCGTTTCTGTGAAATTATCAAAGGATTATATATATGTACACCCTTTATATAAATGGGAACTTTTATAGGATAACCCAACGAGTAATTTCTGCAGAATAATATAGACATATTTTATTGTTATTTATCTAAACCAGAGTTGACTAGAAATTTAGTACTATTTATTTTCTTAAACTGGAATGTGTCATTCTTGTTTCCCGTCTATTATAGCTTTGTTAAGTCATAGCAACATGTATAGAGACTTGAAAAAAAACCCCACCTTTATGCTATCTTATAAATAGCTAGCTCTTGTGTACATATTTTTAAAAAAAATCAATAAGAGAATACAAATATGAACCGTAGACAAGATTAGGATTGTTTGGGATTCTTTCATGAGCAACTGTATTTGAGTTTTGTTTGGTTTTCAAGGGCAATAAATACCATTTATACACAAAATCGTTGATGACAAATCGGCATACACCCAATTAACATATACTGCTTATAAAATGCCCTTTTTTGGTGCTTCATTCAGTTGGCTGCATCATCTACCAATTTAGGGCGTATCATCCAAATGACCAAGTCAAGCACTGGTGATCCTAACTGATTGTTTACTTCCTGTCTGTGTGCCAATTTTAGGCATGCCCTGAACAATGTAGTCAAACACTGTAAGTCCTTACTTTAAACAGGTTGCTTTCTTAACTTACTCTTCTTTGTTCTTTAGTGTGTACCTCCAAACTAGACGTGATCATGATCGTCGACTCCAGTGGCTCGATCAGAGAATCTGGCTGGAGACTGGTGAAAGACTTTTTGAAGGACATTGTCAGACATCTGGACAATGTTGGACAGGATATTAAGGTAGAGAACCCATTCTTCCTTGAGATATCGGTTCCACAGAAAATGCCCCGGGGACAATTCATTGGGGGGGGGGTTACTTTTACAGATAAAAAAACTACTCAAGCGTCTGGTGACAATGAGCAATAAATAGATACTGTACAGCTTGCATTGCGATTGTCAACACATCTTGTACTTTTGTAGATTATAAGGCCTTCTTGATCAAAACAGCCCTGTTTTCTTTGTTTTCGGTTATTCCATTGGGGACGTACTAAAACACATCTTTTCTTTTTCGGGAGGAAGGGGGGCATTGACTAGGGAGGGGGGCATTTATACGGAGAAATATGGTACATTGAAAAAATGTGGAATGTTTGCTTTGGATGTGTAACATTTTTTGAGATATAGCTTCTGTGGGGGGTTAGAATATTGCTTGCAAGATACTCACCCCCCATTCAGAAACTGACTCCCCTCTATTGTTTCTGCACCTATTCAATTGGGGGCAAGTGGGGAGGGGGTGGTGTTATTGAGAATTAATAACAACTAGCCAAAGGTAATTCAAAGCCCATTCTATACTATTTTACAATATAGCTAACATAATAGTTTTCATTTTAAAAACATTAATAATAAATAATTTATTGCTCAGAAGTCCATGCTGTACTATTTACATGATATTCAATATTGATAATGGTGTCTATTTTTTAAGATATTAATTGCTGTGTGTAATACTTCATTGTTATAACAGTATTAATTGTTTATAAACATGAACATATTTAATGACTATGTGTGATTATTATTTTGTATTGAAAAAAAAACCCACATGTATGACTATATCTTCATGTTAAAAGTGACCTGTAAGCCCATATATTGTTGGTGATTGCTCAGCACACAAATGAGTACACAAGCCCACCAATTTGTGCTTTAATGACACTCAATTAAGTGGAAAGTGGGGGGGGGGGGGGGGGGGGTAAAGGGGGAGTCATAATCTTGCAGGGGGGTCAGAATATTTCAACCCCCCTTGCAAGATACTGACCCCCCAGTCAGTAATCTAGGGGAGTCATTATCTCACGCTACACCGGTACAAACTTTGTACACTGTATACGTCACCGTGGTAATTTATCCTTTTTATTTAATGCATTCTCCTCACAGGTGGCCCTGATTCTGTTCAGCAACAATGCCACTGTGGAGTTTAATTTGAACTCTCCGGAGACTGCCAGCAAAGACAATCTGCTGGGGGCTATCGAGGCCTTGGAGCTCATCGGAGGGATCACCAACACAGTCGAAGGCTTAGAGCTGGCACTCTCCGATGTCCTGGGCTCCCCATATGATGAGTAAGTTCTATATTCATTTTAAGGTTCTCTTACATCCCATCGTATTTGTCCACACATGTAAGTGTGCTACAAACATTGTTGAAAAATATGAACGTAGCCTGGTAGTAGGGTAGCAGAAATTTGCATATGCAAATAAGGGGTGTATTTTTGTAACAGTGTCACTTCTTGCACATCAAAGAACAGTCTGCGACTAGCTATGTACATGCCCCTCCACGGGTTAATATGGATGCAAGGTACACACGAGTGTATTATATGGCACGTGCGAACCCCGCAAGTGAATGTGGGAGATCTTGTAACACCAGCAAGGAGAACGCACATGCGCAAGTCTCTCGTAAGCTACCCTCGAGATATGGATGCAGTTTTTAGCCATGCTGCGTGCACGCACAGAATAACGTGACGGTTTCCTCTGCTCATAAAACTACCCGTCGTGATATGACCTGTACAGTGTTGAAAGCGACGTTAAAAACCCAAATAAACAAATAATATATTTTCTGTCTTATTCTGATTTCAGTCCAGACTTGAACAACGTCTTGTTTTACTTTTCCGATGGAAGAACATCGTACAATTCTGGAAGACTGCCCGAATTAGCGGATAAAATTCATCCTTTAGCCAGGTGAGTGAACTGAGTCAAGCTTCAGAATTGAAGAGGCTTTTTATTTTTGTCTTGTGTCAAACTTCTGCTAGTTAGTAGCTGTAAGCACAGTTTTTGATGGACAGCAGTAGTGCCTGGGAAATCATTCAGAATTTGAGTTTGATGTTTAGTATCTCCCCAAGCTAGTGAACTTTGACCTTTGGCCATCATTGCAACGTTTTCAAAAGCAGTAAAAATAGAGGAATCTTCTAACTTTGTTGTGAAAATGTGGTAAAACATAAAATCCACAGACCCTTTTGGGAAAATTTCAACAAATATTCTCAACAAAAACACAGATTTTATATATGAGTGAAAAAAACCAGCATACCCTGTGGTACTGGTGAGTTCTAAACTTTTTATGGAGACCGAATTTTAAACCAAAAATACCATCCTTGTACTATTAACTATGGGTGTTATATTTTTATTGTCTTTATCCATGGATAAATTTTTTAAAAAAAATATACGTTGCGTTAATTTTCTGGTTTTCTTCAGAGTCGTGTCAGTGGGTGTTACCCCAGAAGTTAATAAGACAGAACTGAATATCATTTCCTCCGGAGATCCTTTGGATGAAACAAACACTTTCCAAGTTGACACGTTTGACGAACTGGACGATATCCTGGGTTTGGTGGCCACGGTAAGTAATAGGAAAGTGAACAAGTGAACATTTTAACTGGAAAAAATTTTTTTACCGATTTTGAAAAATGCCTATAGCCAGGAAATCTAACCACATTGAAGTTCCTATCAATAACCACTTTGTTCATTACGAAAGATAGAATGTCCTCTGCCTACTAGTGATCAGGAGTTTAATGAATATAACAGGATGCCATTTTATGTGTTTAAAATAAAATCATGTATACGCTTAAGTTTTACAAACATGTAAGTATTTCTTATGTTTGACAAATGATTGCATGGATCTCTCCCCTGTAATTAGGTGTTCCTAGTTATAATATGTGGGCAGACAGATGAACGGGGATCGGTTTCACGAAGCCTCCTTAGGATAAAGATCAACTTTAATTCAATAATTTCCTTGAATTTCTCCGTCCTTTAATATATCTCAGTTTCACAAAGCCTCCTTCCTCAAAGGAGACCTTGAAAACTCCCTCAAATTTCAAGGAAGCTAATGACCTACCTTGAATTTAAGGAAGTGTCCTTCAAAGATTGTTTAATAACTTTAAAGAAGGTGTAGTAACTTTAATGAACATTTGCTCCCTCCTTAAGTTTCAAGGAAGACCTTTTCGTAAGGAGAGTTAAAGGAGGCTTTGTGAAGCTGAATTTTAAGGTGGCCTTCCCAAAGGGAAAAAATGACCTTCCTTTACTAAAGGAGGTCCTTTCCAAAGGAGGCTTCGTGAAACTGACCCCTGGCCTAATCTCTTCTATGCTATTGTGGCCTAGTTGGTAAGACACTCACCTGGGAATATAGAGGAATTGGGTTCGATCCCAGTAACAGGGAAATACATAGTGGCTCAGATGACCACCTAAAATGGCGGTCCTCTGTCATTGGGTCCTATCCCCAGGGGCAGGCTAAAGAACCTTGGCGATGTTGATGAATGGCCATCCTTGAGACACTGTCTTTCAGTTAGGGAGATGTCAGTCACAGCAGCTTCTGCTGTACTTGTGCAGATGGTTTAACTCAGACAGCACTTCCAGTCCTGCAGTTAGGAGATTATTGTACTGGCTATAAATAACATCCAATGCTATACCAGTATAACTCTAGCTTTTAAACGGGGACATACAGATCTAAATTTAACTTTGATTTTAAACATGTTTTCATTGCAAGTTTTTTAATTGTTAAACATGTTTTCATTGCAAGTTTTTTAATTGTTGTGTTTTTTTTCAGAGAGTTTGCACAACTGCGCCCCCTGTTACTGGGAAAGAGTGTTGTAAGTATACCACTTTATTCTTAATGTCTATTTATTCTCTACCATGTGTCACGTGATATAATTAGTGGGATATAGATATTTTCTGCATACCATGGATAATTAGTGCCGTTTTTTCATTATCAGAGAGGTTTAGTGATGCGTTTGACAGCTACCTAACGTAAAATAATTTTTCGTTAAGTTTGAAGAGGATATGTTTGTTAAATAAGGGTTTAGCAATACGTCCATATAAAAGAGTGCAGGTCAACTTAATTTCTTTGATGTGATAAGAAAATCACCGTTTGTAAACAGAACTCTGGCATTCATATGGGAAAATATAGTGAACTGAAACATGACAAAAACGTGGTGTACATATTTATCTGCCTATGGGGTTGTGGGATATTTATTTGTAGTGTGTAGTTTTTAAATAAAATAGATAGGGGTGAGTGAACGTAAATAAGCCAGCCTTTATGTATAAAACCTAATGTAACTGACCCCCCTCCCCAAACCTTAAAAGTCATCCGATACACATCTAATGCTGACGTAAATACGTTTGCGTTTAAGGTTTTGATGGCCAAAACATAACACTAAACCTCTCTAATATCTCGGAAACTGTGTGACCTACAAATACGTATTATGTATCATTAGAAAGGTCTTTTCACAGAGCTTCAGACTGTGCTGGTTGCATGAAAATTCATGCAGAAATGGCTGAGAAATCGCAAGTTAAAAAATTGGGGTTTTGATAGGTGCCCTTGTATATATAACAGCGTTTTCACATTCTCTCTTTAAATATAGATGAATTTAACTCATAAGTCATACAAAAATGGTGGATAAAAAAGTAAAACATCCCTCATTGGACATATACAGGCAAAAAAATATATCACTCATGAAGAACAATAATATAATACTCATCATACACACTCATATAATATTGTCATCTTCATTTGTGTTACATTTTTTCTGTACATGTCATCCGGGAAGTTTTCGTATTATATACTTTAAATGACATAAACATTTATTAACTAATTGATTAACAATTTAGCTTTAACCCTGAAGCTGGGTCAAGGTTTTAAGGTCATGTGACTGGATGTCAACCAATCAAATTCAGGGCCTTGTGATTTGATTTCGGCCAATCAACTTCAAGGATTTAGTGCTAAGATATAATACATGCATTTATAATTGGACATGGGATCTGGTTTCCACCAGTCAGTGTAATGTGGTGTAACACTTATAGTACTACTAATAAAACTGGAATTTTATTTACAGTCTGTTGCTGCCCACCTCCTTGGGAGATCTCCCCAAAGACGTGGTTCTACGAATACTATGGTTATGGCAGACGATATTAAGTAAGTAGATATGCTGTTTTTAATGTAATGCCTTGAGCCAATGCCTATATATCCCCCCCCCCCCCCCAAAAAAAAAAAAAAAAAAAAAAAAAAAAAACTTAATTTCATCACTTTTGCTTCCACCGAATTTGTTTTCATTTTTATAAGTTATAGACTCATGCATAGCACTATTAGTTTTGTCGATCTGAAAAGATTTGAAAATGCTGCAAACATTTGTGTTAGAATAAATGAACCTTGGGGGATTTCTTAGGGGATATATTTATTTATTTATTTGGGGGTTTACATCGTTGCCAACACTGTACAGGTCATATATAGAAAATAGGATTTCACTGACCAATCCAAACAGATGGCATATTATGAAAAACATAACAAAAACAATACATTTTATGTGCACTTTGTAAATTCCAGAAAGTATTTCTTGAAAAGTTTATTTCATCAAGATCTGCTGAATATTGCCTTAGTAATGTGAAAAGAATATTCGAGGTGGAAAGAGATCCCACAAAAATCTGCCGCCATTTTGAAAAAAAGCTGACCAATCAGAAGAGAGGACACATTAAAATCCATGTTTCCATTGTAAAACTCATGTTTTCATTGGCCGCAGCGGTATCCCCCTTGCAAGGAAGAAAAATATATATTTGTATATGTGTGGAATTGACTGGAAATATCAAATTGGTTTTTGTTTATTTTCAGGTTAACAGACAAACAGCCCTGACAATACAATGAAATACAAAACACATGAAGGGCTGTTTTGATGTTTTTGTTTTGTCAACGAAACACTTGAAAATTGCTATAAATATACTCACGTTATGATGGTGTTAATTGTCTCTCTCTCTGTGTTATGGTGTACAAAATAAACTCAAAAACATTTCAGCATGCAAAACTGCAGTTGTTTCTATTTCATCCATTTGTTGTTGCCCCCTTTTAAAAACTTACGTATGAACACCTTACATATTTATTCTATCACGCAAACAAGTACAACTTGATAGTTACACTGCACATCAACAACTTTTATCAACACTAATCCAATGCTTTTCCTGTGACCCCATTTACAAGTATGGAAGTGATGTAAAATATATGTTTATTATTATTATTATTAGAGAGGTTTAGTACTACGTTTGAAAAAGGCACTTAACGTTAAATAATTTCCGTAAGAGATAAGTTACGTTTCAAGTGGATGTGTTTATCATATTAGGGTTTACCAATACGTCAATATAAAGGTCAACGTAAGTTTCTTTGATGTACTACAGAACAAGCCTGATTTGTAAATATATGCCTCTTGTATGTATATGGCCAAGTACTGTGAACTGAAACTTTACTAAAATATGATGTACATATTAATCTGCCTGTGGGGCTTAACATATTTATTTGTATCATGTAGTTTTTTAAATAAAATAGATAGGGGTGAGTGAACATAAGGAAGTGACCCTTTACGTATAAAACGTAACTCAAATAAACTCCAAATACGCTAAAAATCACCTGATACACATCTACTGCTGACGTAAATAAGTTTGGGTTTACGTTTTGATAGCCAAAACGTATCACTAAACCTCTCTAGTATTGAAATAAGTAACAACAATAAACTTTAAAAGACTAGAAAAACATCAAACAGTCCAAAAGTACATTAACGCCAGTGACCAAAATGTTCAAACACATTAATAAAAATAACGAAATGAAATGCCCTTTGACAAAAAAAACCCATTAAAACACATGAAATGGAGTCACATCTTATAAACTACAAGAGAATAGAAAATTTAGCTGGAAAATAATTTCACAAACTTTCAAATTCAAATATCAACATCATTTGAAACAATTTTAAAGGAATTATCAAGTTTTACTTCAATAAACAATGAAGATTTAAACAGATTTTACTTCAATAATCAAGAAAGATTTAAAATGACTGTACTTAAATAATCAATAAAGATTTAAAATGAGTTTACTTCTATAATCAAGAACGATTTAAAATGACTTTACTTCAATAATCAATAACAATTTAAAATGACTTTACTTTAATAATCAATAAAAATTTGAAAGGGGAATTAATTTTTCCAATGGCTAAGCAAGTATTAGCTATAATAGCTAAAAAACCCCAACTTTGAACTTTAATATAATTTTCAAAATGCAATTTGACACACAGCTTTCAAGTTCTACAAACCCTGGGCCAATTTTAAGCTTGAGAATGGATCTATTTATATTTGTTTAGACTTTATTGCAATTAGCATGCACGTTTATCTATATTAGTTGAAACTAATCAAGTCAGCTGATTACGGTTGCTTATATATTTATACGTATATAAAGGGGCTTTGCCAATCAACTTCAATGATCAATTAATGAGAGATTCACCTTTTATAATTTGTACCTAATTGCAGCTATTCACTTCACTAATTCCCTATTGACTACTTAAAATATTTTCAATCCTATTGTGTACCCTGGCCAAATGATGTTTTGAAAGGGCCAGGAACATATTCTCAGCACGTGCCCCCCCATTTAAGTCGAATGTGGCTTGGGGTTCGTAATAAAATAGATTCTGTTTCTATTGAGACAAAAATGATAAAATAATATAATAAAATAAACCTTCAATCATGACAACATCCTGTCTGGCCTTTAAGCCATGACATAATTACATGCCAGGGTTGATTAACCGGAGCAATGTGAAACCAACTATAACCCAGATAATATACCCCACTGGAAACTGTCCTGTGTTTTATCCAATGCAAGGAAATTTCTATGACTCAAATAGATATGAATTAAAGAGCCTTATCAGCCACATAGACATTTTTTTGTCTTTTTCTCACATTCCACTGAATCTAAATCACTGTGCTGAACAAATAGTCTAAATGACCGATTGATTGGGGGGTGGGGGTGGGGGGCATAAAATATAAACTGCCAATCAATTCTCTCTGCTAGCATAGTGGGGGGGTGCAATACCGACTTTAAAACTTGTAGGTGCTGTGTTCAAATATCGGTGCAAAGAGTTTAATTTGCCCTCTCAGTTGTAGGTCAAATGTCAGTGATATGAAGTCACATATAAATTCTGAATTGGGTTTATCTTGACAATAAGCCTTCATCACACTGAATAGGTTAATATATGTCATGGTAGAGAGTCCAATCTGGTAGAATTTGAAATTCTACCGGTAGAAAGTCCAATTGGAGTTTCTACCGGTAGAAACTCCAATCTAGGAGATTTGGGTACTGCTCTGGGGTCCGAAATCTAATAAACTAAACACAGATTGTTTACCAGAGTGGGAAAATAAACATTCGTCATGGTGATGAAGATTTAGATGACAAGAGAAATTTGCATTTTTCCGAACTGTCTCACAACTAGTTAGTAAGGTCAATATTACAGATCTTCCTTGAGAAATGGTGGGATTTGATGTTGATTGTAAAATTCCTGAAATAGATCAATCAAAATTCCTGAAATAGATCAATCAATCAGCCATTCATACTATTAAGTAATCAATCAACTTATGGGCAACTTCAATGATAGGTTTTGATCATTTTAGCAAATGAAAACACCTCTCTTTTAATTCCAGGATGAATCATTTTGTGTAGTCCCATTTATCTGGCGAAAATTTGGTGTCTGTTTACATTTGTGGGTGCTTATCTAATTAAACACTTAAACACCTCACGGTTATTTACTTTTTACACAGCCACAACAACAAACAACCACAGCATGATTCATACTTTTGTTAACCATGTATACGGGGAAAATATTTATATTTACTGTTAGCAAATAATCTGCCCAATTTTGAGCTTGTATCATTAAGTAAACTTAAACTTAACTAATGTCGTTTATCTTACAGACGAAAAATATAAAATATCTTACATTATATTTTAAAAAGATGTTTAGAAATTAATTCATTGTCACCTTTTCGCAATTTATTTGTTACTTATACTAAGTTACAGCATTTATTGCCTTGAAAACGAACAGAAATAGTTCACCTAATTTTCATGGACGATTAAAATTGACAAATATCGTTACAAATTCATAAAAAATAAATGTGGCAAATTAATAAATACTTTTTTCATACTGACAAACTGGGTATTTATCAAACTCGAAAAAAAAACCCCAGCAATTTTTAACTCGATGTCAGTTAGAAATGTATGTTTGTTTTTTTTTCTTAAATTATCTAAAGATATTTATCAACATTGAGGATTTTCCAAGTCGCACATAATTCAGTTTGAGTTAGCCAATATTAAGACAAATAAAATTGTAAATCGTCCTTTGTTTTTTTTTTTTTTTGGGGGGGGGGGGGAGACAGGCAATTTATTAAGGTGCTTTCAGACTTATCCTGAAGATAGCAGATATATTTCCAGGACAAACCATACGTAGTGTTTGTTATCGTAACTTGGCACCGAGTTTAAAACTTGGCATAGACTGCTCAAGGAAACATCGATATTGATAAAGCGTTAGACTCGGTTGACCCAAAACTGCCCTATATTGGTTTGACTCCTGATAGGCCCCGCTTAGTTTAGACCTCCTACAATTGTCTTCAATACGGAGCCACATATCGCAATGAGAAAGTTCGCCTTTCGTGTTATGTTTCTTACACGAGGGAAACGGAGCTTGAACGGATAAATGTGGAGTGTGTTTAAGCAAAGGATCGAGCTTGAGGAGGGGGAGGGGGGAATCTAATGGAATTTATGTGAAGCATGAATCACATAACACAGATGTATTATGTCTAAATGGATAATCCTGGTGTATAATATCGATAGCTGATTTTGAGGCAAACTGAGACCTTAGAACACACATAAACAACAAAAGAGGTTTTGTCCTTAAATGGTTAAAAGTGTACTTGGATCTATTACGCCAACTAGCAAATTACATACATGTATAAATTTATAACTATGTTATATTTGTACTCTTTATCCCTGTTATGGGTAACATATTAAAACTAAATAAGAAATCTGGCTTGACAGCAACTTAAAAGTTAACTTTGACAGTAACTTTTGTCACACCAAATTCCAGTCCAAGTTTTAACTTCAAAAGCCTCCCACAAATTGGTCTATTCTTGTGAGCGATTTGATCTCCCATTAGGGGAACTATTTATAAAGATCAGTTTGCCAGATATTCTCTTATGTCCTCAGGGTTGAAATGAGTAGAAAGATAATGGTATTACAGACACAAGCCAATCTGATTTTTTTCAATGGCATACTATTTTCGGGGAGGAAAAATAAAACTTCAGCCCTGCACAAAAGCGATTGTGGAATCAAATATTATATTATTGTAGACACCTTGTAAACAGATACTTTGATTTTGGAATTATACTATAAACAAAAGTGTTGTTTCCCAAAAACTAGAACTATAAAAGTGCATATAAAAAAGAGTTTTATATACGAATATATAGAATTAGTGATAGGACACCTTCAGGGATTTGTTAAGCTGTGAAGTTACTTAACTTAGTTGAGAAATGGAATATGCAGACATTTTTCGTTTTATATTAAATTTGGCCAAAATATGATACTGGAGTTGACGCTGGTAATATTTAGACCAATTTGGATAGCATGTACTCGGTAACTTTGCTATTAATCAGCTGTTTGATGTGGAGTTTTCATTCAAATGGTGAGATTTCTTTGTACTTTTCTTTCAAATCATCACGCCTTAGTTTGTGTACTAAGCTATAAACGTATTTGTTTGTTGATATTAGTAAGGCCGTTGACAGTGCGATACATGATTTAAAAAAACCCCAACAAAATACCAATTTTAACAAAAAAAAATGGGGTGAAGAGATGGGCCTAAAGATGCCTCTAAAGGATATTATTAAGGGAATGGATTCTTAACTGAAGATATTTACAAAAGGTTAGTGAGTTATTACTAAAAACTATTGCACACGTTTTAGGAGTTTTTAGA